>BTHU01000013.1:48008178-49208178 GCA_036184795.1 Tokudaia tokunoshimensis | reverse complement strand
GAACAGGTGGGAGCCTCCTGGATATACACACCACCAGCCCTTGACATATCTAGTCTACTCAAAGCGAGGTGCTTCCTCTCCCACTCTGAAGCTAGACATGGCTGCCTAGCTAGTAGAACATATCCCATACACAGGCAACAGTTTTTGGGATTGCCCACTTTAAAGTTGTTTAGGACCCACATGAAGGCCAAGCTGCACATCTGCTACTTATGAGCAGGGAGGACTAGGTCCAGCCCATTTATATTCTTTGATTGGTGGTTCAGACACTGAGAGACCTAAGGGCCCAGGTTAGTTGACTCTGTTCATCTTTCTGTAGAGTTTCTATCCTCTCAGGGCCTATAATCCTTCCTATTTTCCATGAGTCCCCAAGCTCTGTCCACTGTTTGACTTTGGGTGTCTGTCGGAGTCAGCTGCTGGCTGTACCCTCTCATAAGACAAGAGGCTCCGATCTGCAAGCATAACATATTATCATTAATAGCGTTGGGCATTGGTGCTTACCCATGAGATGGGTCTAAAGTTGGGACATTTATAGGTTGGCTATTCTGTCAGTCTCTGCTTCATCACCTATGACTGCATTTCTTGTAGACAGAATAAATTTTGGTTTGAAAGTCTTGTGGGTGGGTTGGTGTCTCTATTACTCCACTGGAGTTAGTGTCTGGCTACTACAGGTGGCCTCTTCAGGTTCCATAAACCCAATGTCACAGCTAAGGTTATCTTCATTGATTCTTGGATGCCTCCCTTATCACAGGTCTCTGTCGAGTCCTGGAGAAGCCTTCCCACATCCTCACCCCTGTCAGTTGAAGATTTCCATTCATGTTCATGGCAATTTAGCCATCTCTTCTGTCCATCCCTGCACCTGATCTTGAACCGTTCATTTCCCTCCTCATCCTTGCTTCCTCCCAGTTTTCTGTATCTTATGACTATTTTATTCACCATTCTAAGTGAGATTCAAGCTTTCTTTCTTGGTCCTTCTTTCTTTAAGCATTTTTTTTGGGGGGGTCTATGGAGTGTAACATGGTACCAGTATTTTATGATTAATATTGACTTATAAGTCATAATATGTCATGCATGTCATATTTTGGACTGAGTTACCTCACCTGGGATGATATTCTCAAGTTCTATCCATTTGCTTACAAAATTCATGATGTCATTGTATTTAATAGCTGAATAGTATTCTATTGCATAAATGTACCACATTTTGTTTATCTATTCTTCAGTTGAGGGATATGTAGACTGTTTCCAGTCTCTGGCCACCATGAATAGAGCTACCACGAGAACATAGTTGATCAAATGATGCCATGGGATGCTGGAGTTTTGTTTGGTTAAATGCCTGGTAGTGTTACAGCTGAGTACTGAGGAGGAACTATTTCCAGTTCTTTCAGAAAATGCCAAACAGATCTCCAAATGTGTCTGTACAAGTATGTACTCCTATCAGCAATGAAGAATTATTTCCCTTGTTCCACATCCTCTCAAGCCTGTGCTATCTCTTGAGATTTTTATTTCCGCCATTCTGATGGGTATAAGATGGAGTCTCATAGTTGTTTTGATTTGCATTTTCCTGAAGATCTGGGACTTTGAACATTTCTTCAAATGTTTCAAATTCTATGTTTTGTTCTGTACCCAATTTTTGAATTGAGTTATTTGGGTTGTTGATTTTTAACTTCATGTGTTCTTTGTAAATTTTGGACATTAGTCCTCTGTCCGATGTATGGTTAATGAAGATCCTTCCCCAATTTGTGGGCTACCAATGTTGCACAGTGTCCTTTGCCTCTGCAAGTTTCATGAGGCCTTATTTATCAATTGTTGATCCTAGAGTTGAGCAATTGGTCTTCTGTTCAGGAACTTGTCTCCTGCACCAATGCATTCTGGAGTACTTTCCCCTTTCTCTTCTATGAGATTTAGTGTATCTGGTCTTATGTTGAGGTCCTTGATCCACCTGGACCTGAATTTCATGCAGGTTGATAAGCATTCATTAACTTTCATTCTTTTACATGTAAACATTGAGCTAGTCCAGCACCAACTGTTGAAGAGGCCTTTATTTTTTCATTGTATAGTTTTGGCTTCTCTATCAAAAATTCACTGTCCACATGTGTGTGGATTCATTTCTTTGGCCTTGATTTAATTCTCTTATCAATGTATCTGTATCTGTACCAATACCATGCAGTTTTCATTACTATTCCTCTATATTACAGACTGAGGTAAAGGATGATGATTCCTCCTAAAGTTCCCCCATTGCTTGGTATTGTTTTGGCTATCCTGGATTTCCTATCCTTCCATATAAAGTTGAGAAACACTCCTCCAAGGTCTATAAAAATTGTGTTAGAATTTAATGGAGATCGCACTGAATCTGAAGATTACCTTTGGTAAGGTGGCCATTTTTTTTTTTTTTTGTTTTTGTTACTGTGGTTGAGTCTTAAACTCACTCCTATTTGGGCATGGATGGCATATGTATTTAATCCCAGGCAGAGGCCGGTGATCTCTGAGGTTGATGCCACCCCAGTCTACAAAATGAGTGCTAGCACAGCCCAGGTTACACAAAGAAACCAAGTATTGTAAAACCATAAACAAACAAAGTCACTCCTAATGACTTATGTCTGTAGCTATAGAGTAATGTTTCTCTCACCTCTCATCTAAGAAACTTCTTGGAGTAGGTGGCAGTTAACATAGAAAAGCACTGGACAGTGTGTCTAGAATGAAAGAGTTTGTAGTGCTCAGTCCTCAATGGGTTATCTATATTCTATTCCTCCTCTATATGGTTCAGTGATCATAAGTTTATGAGAGTCATGGGCTATAGATTAGTATAATCAAATAATATTTGGCAGACATATAGGACAGTTTTTTATAGGAACTCTCAAGGATTGTGACAGTCTGCCCATGTCCTGGAGAAATCTCAGTCTGAGGTGGTGTGGGCATCACATCCCTAAGAGTAGCATTTTATACTTCTTGGGAAAATGAAAGCTGGTTTTCTTTAAAAGTATGTTTCCTGGGATAGGTATGTTATGTTCCAGGGAAGAAACCAAATGTCTTTGGGCAATTTAAATCAGACTCTCTAGTTTTAAAATGAAAAATAAACACATAGTGTGGGATGTCATGTGATTATGTAGTTTGAGTTAGATCTTTCAAGAGGTAGCTTTTTGAAATGAAGATGATCAAAATATATTGAATAATGTTCTCAAAGAATTAGTAAAACTTTTTTTAAAAGAAAAACAGCTTACATCCATTAGCTATAATTTAATTCAAAGTTTAAAGCAAATGTTTTCTAGATAGGGTTTTCCTTTTCTTTCCATCCCTTATTTTAAAAGATCACAAGAGTTGGAATTAAACTGTGCAGTTCAAAACATGACACATTGTTCTAAAGCATCTAATGTATTTTCCTTTAAAAGGGTTTTATATATTCATAAAACTAAATTTTAAATACAGATCCATTTGATGTCTTATATAGTATATACAAGCGTTTTGAAAAGTTGGCTTTAAGCAGGACTAGAGACAATATAATAAAAGAAGCAAATAAGATATAGATAGGGTATGCTAAATTAAGATAGGTAAAATTGGATTTATAATGGTTTACCTCCTAAATTCAAAGCTGGAAAATTTGTAAATATGTGTTTACATAAAAATTATTTTTTGAAGCTATATACATATTATGCAGACTTGGATAAATCTGTTAAAAATAAGTATAAATTTGTTAAAAAGAGGTATTATTTTAGTTTAAGTATTGCACACTTTGTTATTAACCTATTCAGTATATACATGCTATAATTTCACATTATTTAGCATTTTTGAAGACCTGCAAATTCTATTGGTGGAAAATTAATGACACTGCTCCTGTACTTCTAGAACAATTCAGTTATACTTAGAATTATTTTAGGTTTCATTGAAATGCAGAAAGAAGTAAAAGATTTTTATTGCACCTTAAAAACAGGCTTTCAGAAGATGAGAAGATTATATTAATCATATTCAGTGATTTTTAAAAGAAGTCTGACAAGTTATGTAGGAATTTTATTTTACAGAAAACATATACCTCTTCCTAACCAGCCTGTTTTTGCCCTGTAGCAATAGCAATGTGGTATCAATTAAATATAATTTCTCAACATCACTGATTCATATTTGACACTCGGATGTTTTTAATATCTTTTGAGTTTATGAGTACTATATTTATAAGTTTGTCTCCTTTAACATAAATTTTAGTACACCGCAATTTTTACCTTTTATATAATCAGATAACCTAAAAGCTATAGTGAATATTGATATCAAACTGAAAATTTACTCTGTTTATTAATAATGTTTCATAAAACTATACACACCAAAAGGCCAAGTGTGGTTGAAATAAAAGCTGAAGCAGATTATGCAAAACCCTGCAGCACAAATGACTTTTGCCACATGGAAATCTAATAAGCAGTTTCATAAGAATAACTTCAAAATATATACAGGAAAATAATATAAAATAACTCATATAACAACAAACCATAGCATTTTACTTGGAATAACTACCAAAACAACATCCATATGGAACAGAAAAATTATCTAATCTTGACATTCACAAATATAAATATGAAGATAAACAAGTATTGTAGATGCCAAAAAAATATCAAACTACATTTGAGGATAAGGTAAACATATAGATTGTACTTGTAGCCTAATTTTTATTTATTCCAATTTTCAGAAAACATACTATTCTTTAGCAGATGATCAGAAATATTTTAAAAATCCCATAAGGATTATGATTTTAGAAGGATTTTAGAAGGATTTAGAAGGAAGACACGTAAACGGTATGCTACTAAGGGTTATGGATGTGGGGGAAACTGGATATTGCAGCATGTTATCCCTAAAGAAACTATGGAAGATTTGATATTTTCTGCATGATTTAGGATAATGTTTGACCAGTGCAGGTGTTGATTCTCAATTGAGATTTTAAGTAGAGAAGGGATGTGTTAAGGAGACAGGGAAGGTTCACTTCATCCCAGAAGAATAGGGCCAACAGTTAAACTTGGCCACAAGAACATTTGCTTAGCCTCAAGTCCTTAAACAGATACCTACAACAGTAAAAGTAAATGGTATAATAAAAGATATTTATACATGGAAATATGGAAAGGAAAATTCAAATTACTATAGATTATAAATATGCTGATATTTTTCTGTGCATTTCAATTTATACAGTATCTTTTAAAACAAGCCATGTTGTAACTTGAAAGGTTGTGAGGGGAAAACAGTAGAGCCAAACTCAGTCACTTCTCTAACATTGAGGCATTATTTAATTTTGGTGGTACCATCAGTCACCACTGTGAACTGGAAGAGAGACTTATTTGTATTATCTCTATGGATAATTGTAGGCTATTAGTTGCTATGGTCTTCTTAGAACATAGAGACAACTTAAAACACGTTCTCCTAGTGTGATTTCATAGGTTTTTCCTAGGTAGATAGAATACATACGCATGTATATGAACGCACACACACACACATCATCTACTTAACCCAGAAAGGGAAAATAAGGCCTACTTCAGCAGCTCTTGATTCAAAGAGTTACAGTATATAGAGTTGTAAATCTTGAGAAAATTCACATGGACAATTTTGTGTATCACCTAGTAAGACATTGTGATATATTTACCTACAAATTTCAAAATACTATCTTTATTCTATATTATAATTAGTATCATATAGAAATAGGAGAAAGTGGATTTTGCATCTCCTGTTCATAGAAGTGGAATGAATAACCCTACTTTTAAATTAAAATAATAAAATTTAAATTTAATTCAATATAAATTTAAATTAAAATAATAACCATTGAGAAATTAAAATTAAACTAAAATCTCTTATACAATACATCCTGACCACAGTTTTTACTCCCTCCACTCTTCGCAGCTCTTTCCCATAACTATGCTCATCCCCAGATACATTCTCCCTCTGTTTCCATCTGAAGGGCAGTCCTTCGAAGGACAATAAATATGACAAAACAAGATACAATAAGATGTGACAAAAGCCATTTTTAAAGATAAGCAACAAAATCAAAAGTTTAAATTATAATTTAACTTAGATTTTGACATACTTCTCTTAAAATCTTTACAGACATAAATCAAACATAGTCCTAATAATTTAAAATTAAGAATTTTATTTATGGACATTAAGGCATATATTAAATAGTGATGTACAAAAGAAAAAAAGTATATTTTAATATTAATCTTTCTCTCTTAACTTTTTAAATTTTTATTATATTTCTATGTATTTTAAGCATGTTTATTCTCAATCCCCAGATGCTACTAGCTCTGTATCTCCCAAATTTATGCCCTTTCTTCCTCTCTTCCAAAAACGGAAAAAAAAAGAAAAAATAAATTAAATTCTTTTGTTAAATAATAAATATAAAAATATTTATAAAATGTTTTATAAAATATTTTATAGATAGTTGAACTATGCCCTGTCCCATGAGTTCCATATCTGCCCAGCCCACATATCTGCATGGATTTCCAGAAGCCTGTTGACAGCAGGAACAGCCAGGTATGATTATTTGTCCCAAATAGAATACAAACAAACAAACAAGCAAACGAATAAATAAGTAAGTAAATAAATCCTGTTCCTGAACTGGAGGAAAGCTCATTGTGAGCTACAATATGGATCCTGGAACATAATGCTGGTCCTAGCAGAAGTAGTAAGCGCTCTTTATTGCCAATCTCTTCAGCCACATCTTTTTGTTGTAATGTTTTCAGTTCTGATTTTAATTTTGTGTACGCATGTGTATCTGCAGGTGCAGGCCTTGTATATGTGATCACAGTTGTCTATAAGCTAGATTAAAATTTGGAGCTGGGAAAAAGAAAAGTAGTAGTCAGTGACTGAACATGAGAGTGTTGAAATCTGAATTCTCAGAACTTCTACAAGAGCAGTACACTGGGCACTGGGTCCCCAACAAAGGAGTTAGGGAAAGGATGGATGGAGCTGAAAGGGTTTGGAACCCCATAGGAAGAACAACAATATCAACCAACAAGACTGCCCAGAGTTCCCAGGGACTAAGCCACCAACCAAGGAGTACTTATGACTCCAGCTACATATGTGGCAGAGGATGGCCTTGTTGGGCATCAATGGGAGGAGAGGCCCTTGGTTCTGTTGTGAAGGTTTGATTCCCCAGTGTAAGGGAAGGTGAAGGTGGGGGGTGGGGGGGCTGAAGGGGAGGGAGTGGGGGGGCGGTAGTGGGGGAATAGGTGGGAAAACACTCTCATAGAAGCAGGAGGAGGTGGGATAGGATAGGGGTTACCAGAGGGAAACCAGGAAAAGGAATAACATTTGAAATGTAAATTTAAAAAATATCCATCAACAAAAATAAAAAGAGCAGTACATAGTATTTACCACTGAGCCATCTTCCCAGTCATAGAGTATAAAATTGTTTTTCATTTCCTAGAGTTAAAATGCAGGTTTTCTCATTTTTCTTACTCTGACTGCTATTTTTTAAATGTAGGGTTAAATTGAGTGTTCTATTTGCATAAATGAGTCTGCAGAAGGGAATAGAACAAGGCCATGTCTGGAAGCTGAGATGGAGGCAATTTTGCAGTAGAATTAAATTCAATACTTATTCTCTCTTCTCACATCCCATTGTGGGAATTCGATCATCTGGATACAACTAACTTGTATAGCAGTTTTAAAATGCATTTTTCTGTCTACAATGAAGAGGAAATAAGATTGCTGAGTAGCTAGCACCTGCCACCATAAGAAATTTACCATCCAAAGTTGCCATAATCTGAGCACCTGCAAAGCCCCTCATTGTATAATTAATAATAGCATATGGCAGCTATATAATTGGATACGTTATTTGTGTATTTTATAAATTATGAAAAATATTGTGAAGTACCATTCAGAACACAGACTAAGATCCACACCACTTTCTGCTTGTGCAAAATTATGCAACTTAAAACATCAAAACAAAATTATCTCAGTGAGCATTATTTTCAAACTTATTTTTGTTCCTTAATGTAGCTTTCTAATATTCTGTGTTCTGATTTGCTTTCACGAATTATACAATAATGGTCTGAATTATAATAACTTAATTTCCAGTTTGTTAGGTAAAAAATGAACATTTGTGTAATGACAACAGTCCGTGAGCATATTTCTATTTTTAATTAAACAATATTACTGCTTTTGCTCAAAGAACTGTGACCAATTATGCTAATTATGGAGAAGATCCTTCATGTCTTCATTCAGAAAGCAAAATAAAATCTGAAGAGTTTATCCTACTTTAGGGTTGCAACCTTGTGCTGTTTAAACAAACATGAAAGAAAACAGACAAGCAAACAATAGAGAAGCAACTGGGTTTCCTCAGTCTGCCATGTTAGTTTTGATACAGATGAGATGTTGGAGATGAAGAATATAGTCTCAGAAACATGAATCATTCTACTTTATTGTTCGATTCTGATCTGGAGGTGTTCTGAGACCCACAAAGAATTGTCAGTCTTTTATCAGTTTCAATAACTGTAATAAATGAATGTTTATCTTATTGTAACAGAAGAGATACAACAGTGATCTTGTGTCTCCATGAGGTAATAATAATATGAAGTATTGTCTGCATCTCGTTCAAAATATCTAAAGACTTTTGCTGTTGTGACTACTAATTTGTGGAAAAAATAGTGTTGCCTCTAACAGCAAAGGAAAGATATTCTTTATATACTATTATATGACATGCAATTTTTTCTCATATTACACATGGATATATTGGAAGAAGGAAGCATCCAACAGAATAGAAATACAGGCATGTATAAGCATTCATCAGTATTATAGAATATGTGATCAGTATATAATTGATGATGCTTTTGGTGATCTGGCAAAACCATGAGTCCTGCCTAAGCCACTCCTCTCAAAGCTTACTGAAGGGAGTTAATCAGAAAGTAGACAGTGTTCAGACTCATCGACTATCTCAAAAAATATAAATAAAAAATAAGAAGACGTTATGTTTGTACAAAGAGTGAAGTTCTATGAGAACAAACAGTTACTCATATACCACCACTGAGGGGAAAATGAACCATTTACCACAATTTAGAAGCCCATGAAACTTTTGCTTGTTGTCTAGAATACAATGAATGGTAAAAAATACTAAAGCTAAACTAAGATAATGAATTATTCCAGGCAGGTAGAAAACAAAAAGATACACAGATATCTTTCCAAGTCTGGGATGGCCTTGGTAAGGACAACTTGACATGAATCCTGCCCCCAGGACAGGGCCAGTGAGTCTCCATGACTTCCATGGGCCTAAGTCTTGTTTGTATAATAATGTACATATTTTGCACTCCTCCTTTTAGGAAAGTGGTTCCTGTTAACATTAATGATAATCAGAAATACCATGAGCCAAATGTTTGGCTAGTGTCTTAGCCAAATGGTAAAAGCTGGGACCTTCAGGAAAGTCCTAAAGGCTGTAGAATGAATTCTAAAAGCATGGTTTCAAATATATATATATATAAAATTTCTCAACTATGTAAAATATAAGGACACAATATGACTTATGGGAGATGTCATGAATCTAAAGGAAGAGAGGGTAACTACACTTTGAGATAACTTGTCTGAAAGATACAAAGACAGGCAGGTACCTGAATTCAAGGTCAGCCTGGGTCACAGCAAGTTCAGGCCAGGGTGCTGTAGAAATGGTAATTTCAGGACATTAGCATCTGTACTTAGCAAAGGCAGGCAGATTTCTATTTTTTTTCCAACATTAAAAGAAAACTTGTGCTTGCTGTCTCCTAAGAATTAAGGGGCTGCTGGGTCACAGGATGCTGATTCATAGGATAATCAAAAGGAAACCTGAAGTAAATGACTGGATTCATATGTGAAATAAAAGATTGTAGTTTGTGTAACTGCAAGAGGAGTTATCCTGAGAAAGTTTTTAGAATATCAAGAGAGAAGTGCTTGAACTGTCTCAAGCAAAACATAGAGAGAGAGAGCTGTCTAGAAATCGCCAGAGAAAGCAGATCTGAGAAAGAAAGAGAGCATAACAGAAAGAAAGCAAGCTGGAAAGCATTCTCTAGCAGAGCATAGGCTACCAGTTGGGACCCATGCTTTGACTTCCAGTTGTTTCCTCAAGACATCTCTCTCCAAGAAGTAGCTGGTCCTTGGCACTTTCTGAAGAGTAGAATTGAGCCATTTCAATTAGAGAAATTCAAACTGATCTACTTTGAGAGTCCATATCACTGTGTTCAGAATGCCATCATCAAGAAAACAAATGATAATAAATGGTAGCTCTCAGGGCTTTTGAGAACATTGAACCCTTATTTGATGCTGGTGGAAATGGAAACTGGTACAGCCTTGATAAACATTAATGGGATATTTCTCAAAAAATTAAAAAAAATAGAACTCTATGACTTACCAATACTATTCATGGTTACATTTTCAAACGACCTATCGCTTACCAGAAAGATACTTGGTCATATATGTCCATCACTGTTCCCTATATAAGAAGATGGAATCCTCCTAGGTATCCATTAAAAACTGAATAGATAATGTAACAGTGATGCAAAAAGTACTTTACTTTGAGTCTAGGTGAATCTTAATCTTACTATAGCATCAAAAGAATGCCAATAAGTTTTAGTATGGATTTTTCTTTCTATGGCTTTACTTGGTTTTTATTGATGTTGTTGTTGTTATTGCTGTTGTTGTTTCGTTTGTTTTTTGGTTATGATGACATTGCCTCACTGTGTCTTGTCTGTCATGGACTGCTAACACCATGATCTTCTACCCAAGGACCCTGGTCACGTGATCACATAATGAAGCCTGTGAAATCATGAGGTAAAATAAATCCTTCCTCACTTAAGTTGCTTTTCTCAAATGTTTGCTCACAATATTGCAAAGCATAATTAAAACAATCATAAAGTTTGGGTACTAAAGTATAAATTTTCCAATATATTTTCAATTAATTATCTTGACTATAATAAATGATCAATGAATTCTTACAGTGAACCAGAATAAAATAATCATTAATAACTTCAATAAAACTATAAGGGTTCTAGTTAAGGCTCTCAAAATAATGGGGTATCAGGCCATAATTCTTTCATGTATGGTCACATTGGCAGCAATGTCTTGGGTGTAATTGTTAGAGGAGCATATGAAGAACTGAAATACTTGAATTGAAAAGTCTTCCTAAAGAAGATAAGTTTCTTAAGATTGAGTAGGGAAACTTTAAGCTCAGTTCTTTATTACTCTTTGTGAGTTAAAAACCTTTAATGAAGTATATATCCACAGACCTTTGAAACAATTATGATACTGTCCTATGAATAAGAATTTGTTCTGTAGCAGTTAGACTATTGAACTGTACTATCAGACAACTGTGCACTCATTATAACCTTGCATAGGGAATTATCAAAGTTAATATCAGTAGGTAAGAAGACTGCTTTTCTCATTAAAAATTACAGCTCTTCCTTTTATGGGTCTTTAGAAGCAGGACTGGGCTGAGCAAGGAAACTTTCAGGTTGGTGGGACTAATTCAGAATAGAGAAACTAAAACTTGCTAATTTAAGAATATAGGGAAATTATATGATGAATATATTTATTAAATTCAGTTTTGATAGTGTCATCATCATTAAATAATCTTTAGGCCACAATTAAAATTCTCCTAATGCTAACATAGAACAAATTTATTTTGCACCACACATAAAGATTTGCCATAAAACACTGTTACTGAATATTGGAAATACAAGAGAACAAAGCAGATGTTCTGCTTGAAATAAAAGCTGACAGCTTTCTTTGCTTACTGTGGAGCAAACCAAAATGGTCTGCTGTCCTAGACTCTTTTCCCTGAGTCCTGATTCCCTCAATTGTATACATGTTTCCTACTTCTGAAAGAGAATAGTAATGGAATTATAAAATAGAAAATTCTTTTTCATGTCTTTAGACACTCTATATAGTCTTTCATGATTATTCATTTTATCAATTGTATTGTTTATATTATTTTCCACAAACAACTAATATATCAGTTTTATAAATTATAATTGATATTTTCTTCCATAAAATTAAGGACATATGGATTTTCCAGAGTTTTGATCTATTATAAATAAATCTGCTAAAAGGTATTTTATGTATTGTATTGTTGTCTAGGACTGAGATTTCCATATGGTACATATACATTAATAAAGAACTGTCATTACTTTGGACAACCACTTTTTTTTTCACTGATGGAAAGTGAAAGTCTAGGTTCTACAGATCCTAATGAACACTTAATACTGTCAGAGAAAGTGGAAAAGAGCCTTGAACTCATTGACCCAAGGGGAAATTTCCTAAACAGGACTCCAATGACTCATGCTCTAATCAAGAATTGATAAATGGGAACTCAGGAAACTAGAAAGCTTCTGTAAGGAAAAGGACATAGTCATAAGACAAATTGGCAACCTACAGATTAGAAAAAAATCTTCACTAACCCCACATCCAATAGAGGACAAATATCCAAAATATATAAAGAACTCTAGAAGCTAACTACCAAAAAAAACAAAAAATTCAGTCAAAGAATGGGGTATAGAATTAAACCAAGTATTCTCAGCACAGGAATCTCGAATGTCTGAGAAGCACTCAAAGTCCTTAGTGATCAGAATGATTAAGATCAAAACCTCAGGTGACAACATTTTTTGGTGAGGATGTAGAGAAAGAGGAACACTCTTACATTGCTGGTGGGATTGCAAACTATTACAACCACTCTGGAAATCAATTTGGAGATTCCTCAGAAAATTGGAAGTAGAAGAATGAAGACTAAGCAATACCACTATTAGAAATATACCCAAAAGATGCCCCACCATGCCACAGGGGTACAGGTTCTACTATCCTCATAGCAACCTTATTTGTCATAGCCAGAAACTGGAAACAACCCAAATGTCCCATGACAGAAGAATGAGTGCAGAAAATGTGGTTCGTTTACACAATGGAATACTATTCAGGTATTAAAAATGAGGACATCCTGAGTTTTGCAGGCAAATGAATGGAACTAGAAAATATCATCCTGAGAGTGGTACCTCAGACCCAAAAGTACATGCATGGTAAGTACTCACTAATAAGTGGATATTAGCAAAAATAATTACATAATACCCAAGTTCACACAACTCAAAAAGGTCAAGCTGAAGGGCCAAAGTGAGGATGCTTTAGTCCCACTGGGAGGGAGAAGAAAGCAATCACAAGTGGGGAGGGAGGGACGGACCTGGAATGGAAAGTGTACAGGGACTGGGGGGCAGTTGGGAACATGTTCTGGTATTGTATGGGGAAAATGTTGTGAAGCCCTGAGGGCCAGCAGAAAGAAGTGAAACGAGCAACCTCAGGAAGTAAGAGGTTGGGGGAGACCCTCCAAAATGCACCAGAGACCTGGGAGTTGAGAGACTCTCAGGACTCAAAGGGAGGGACCTTAGATGAAATGTCCTGTATTTCGGAGAGGGAATTTAGAGAGCACCTCCAACAGGAAGACACACCATCAAATGATGGAGGTGGTTGTCATCCCAGAGTCAAAACTTTTACCCATAATTGTTCCTGTCTGAAAGATTTACAGGACTGGAAAAGGAGAGGAGCCTGTGGAAAAGAAAGTCCAGTGACAGTCCCAAATGGGATTCAGCTCAAGGTGAGGTCCCAAGGCCTGGCAATATTACTGAGGCTATGGAGTCCTCACAAAAACAGACATAGAATGACCACACTCTGGAAGACCCAACAAACACCTGAAAGAGTCAGATGCAGACATTTGTACCCAACCAATGGCAGAACTTGCTGACCCCTGTGGTTGAATTAGGGGAGAGCTGGAAGAAGTTGAGGAACAGGGTGACCCTGTAGGAGAACCAGCAGTCTTAATTAATCTGCACCCCAGAGATCTCTCAAACACTGGAACACCAACCAGGCAGCAAACACCAGCTAATATGAGGCCCCTAACACATATACAGCAGAGGACTTCTGGGTCTGTGTTCAATCAGAGATGATTCACCTAACCCTCAAGAGACTGGAGGCCCCAGGGAGTTTAGTTAGGTAGGGTGGGGGGTAGGAGATGGGGATATCCTCCTGCAGACAGGGGTGTGGGGAGGATGAACTGGATGTGGAGCATTCTGAGGGCAGACCAAGTTGTATGGGGGTTAAAATCTGGAGTGGAAAAAATAAATAAATAAAAAATAATTGAAAGAAAAAGTGGTATCATAGCACCCATAAGAAGCATCAGAAACCATGAAACTTTGCATGAAGAGATATATTCTATAATGTCTTCTTTGTACGTATGTAATTTTATACTTTACTAAAGATGCAATCTAAGAACTAAGAAGATGGATGGGCTTGTTTAGTTTTACAGAAATTTCCAAGTTGACTGAATATTTGATATTGCAGATCATAGAGAATTGGCCTCCTTGTCTTAAGGTGTGTTTGGAGGCAGTGCAGAGTGTGATGGCAAGCAGGCGGTCACTAGATGTTGAGGCAAGATGGGCAAATGCTGGCAGTCACCTGTTGTTCATGCTTTAGCTGGGTGTTCTTGCTGCTTTCTCAGAATTTGTTCTTTTTCACTCTTGCCAAATACTTCATATGTCCATACTCAGTTTCAGGAATCCTTGTGGAAATCTAACCCATGGTTTAAGAAGCTGTGACTTCATGGGTCAGTCATCTTAGAACCGATTTCGGTTCACTATGATTCTGTCTAGATTATTAGTCTTAATTAGCCTGTGAGAGACATTTATTCTAATTAAAGTCAGGAGTATCTCAGTGAAAATTAATTTGGAGCATGCACTATTGTAACCAAGAAGAAATCCAGGCTGACTTTATTTTGTTTGTTTGTTTGTTTTCTGTTTTTTTAAAAAAGTGATTGCTTTAAATCTACCTGATAAAATTTATTATTAAAATATTTTAAATTAGTAAAATAATTATCATGCATGTACCTTTAAAGAGAAAACATTAAACACTGGGAGTCATAAGATCTTTAGACATCAATAGTAAGTTTGTAAGCAATACTTTCACTGTGTTAACAAACTATTGATATGGTTTCCATTGTATATGATTTAAATTTAGTTTATTGATTGTAGGAAACTAAAAACTCATATTATTGAATTCTCCATTAAGTACAAATGATAGGTTTGTATTGCATAATAATAGTTAAGTAACAAAAGGAAGGCGCTATAGGTAAATTACAATTCAGACCAATTAGGTTGGGATTTTTCTATATTATTGCTATAGCATCTCAAATTAATTTGGTTTCAGAGAAATAAAATTTGATCTAATGATAGATAATCCTAAAATTCCACATGTGGCATATATGAATATTTAATTGTAGAATAAAATAATAATATGTTTTATTCTAGATCATTTTATAATCTCTTTATAGAGCATTAACCAAATGCATCATAGAGCTTTACTCTACAAAAGTAGAATGTTTGTTACTTATATAACATAAGCCATTTTAGGGATTATTAAGCTATAGATTTAAACTGCATTCATTTTTAGGGGATATTCTAATACTTTTAATAGCAATAAATATTTTAGCAAATTAACTTGGGAACTTTTCACAAACTTTTCACAGCCTATCCAAACTGAATCCAATAATAAACAAAAAAACAAAATAAAGCAACGTAAACTGTACACTCAGAAATAGTATTCCACTGGAGTACAGGTGATATTACTTGTCCTTTTATACAAGTAACAGGATACTCTGAATGATGGGATGCTGCATTATAGGATCTACATTTTAGCAAAAACCAAGGAGTATCTAGTGAATCTTTTGAACATATGATTCATTTATGTCTATCCAATGGAACAGTCCTCCCAAACAGAAGTCCGTAATACATATCAGTACTTTCTCCCTTCATTTGCTTGTCCTTTCATATCAAGAGGGAGAAAGTAAAGTCTGAGAAGTCTTTCTTGTATTTGTTTGTACACATGGTATATGATGAGACAGGTTGATATATTCTACAGTCTTATAATTAAGATTTGCCCTAGAACAAGGACCAAATAAATTTTGACAATTTAAAAAGTTAATGTTATATAGTTATGTTTAAGAGAGAATATTAAATTAGAGTGAGAAAACTGAGGGAGTAATAATATAATTTAAATGCAAATTCATTTAAATTACTTTATTTCTCCTTCCAAATTTCTCCATATATTTCTCAAGATATGAAAATTCTTAGTACATTAACTACCTTTTATTTACTTTCTGATACTTCAAAGAAGCATGAAGCTTTAAAAATAATTGCTTACTATCAGTTTTTAGACTAAGATCATTAAGTAATGTATCATAGCCTCTCAGTATTATTCTTTTATGTCCCTGGCATATTATATCAAGTTTATTTAAAAAAAAAAAAAAAACCAAACACCTAGTAACTTCCATTCTTTCCACCTCTTCTGGAACTAATGAGAAGTGAGCAAGTCAGAATATCAATGGGACAGACCCAATATGTAGCACAAATTTAATATATCTGTTTCTGCTTAAAACCCAACATTTGAATATCACTTAACAGTCTATCACACAAATTAGATCATTTATCCAGGACTTAAATAACTCTCCTATTAAAGAATTTGAGGCATACACAATAATTCTAGACACCAGAGTTTTCTCTGTGGTTTGCTTCTGTTTTTCTCAAATTTTTGAAGCAAATCTATTATATTTTCTTCAGTAAAGAAGGCTTTACAGACAAAACTTACTCTTGGATAAAATCACTTTAGACTTTTATTTGTAGTAAAGAATCAAAATGTCAAATAGATACATTTGCAAAAATAGGTAAGCATTATGGATTTTTAAATATTATTGGGGCTTTTGATATCCTTGAAATTATTTATGAATATATCAAAATATTTTATTGATGGATACTTAGAGAGGCATCTAGTAACTTATCTGATATCAAAAATAATTAAAAGATTTTGAAAGAAAGAGTTCTGAACCCTTTATTTTGCTTTTTAGCAAAGTAATCAGGTGTAAAAGAGCTTTTAATCTTCATAAAAACATATGGAATGAGAAACTCTTACAGTACATTTAACTCTTACAGTACATTTTTTTCTGTCAAAAATAATTATATAGAATGTCTCAGCATTTACACATATAAAGATTAGTATAAAATAAATAGTTTTTCATATTTATCAGTAGTAAAAACTCATCAGCTTGTTATATAACATATTGTACATGGAATATTTGGAAGGAAAATCTGTGTCAGTCATATTAAAATGCAATGTTGTAGAGCTGTATATATAATATTTTTCTGTCACATATTGCTTTCTGATAGACATAGGCAATATTCCTGTTAAATTATAGATTTATTTCATCAAGTTGTTGACTTTATGACAAAAAGTTTATTCCTGGTGCTCTTTATTTTGTCAGAATCTTCCAGAATCATTGGTGATGTTGAATGCTCTATTACCTCAAATTTAAAAATATGTTTTCAGTTTCATGTATCATTCTTCTGGAAGCTCAATTATTACTTCCTTTAAAGCTTAACAACTTAAACTATTTTTAGCATTCTGTGACTCAGAAATCTAAGATAGTTTGGTCTGTACTGACAGTCCTAGTCCATGTTCCATGAATGAGGAAGCCAATTTTTGTCAGAGCAACTTGGAAGAATCCATCTCCAAGCATTCTGTATATTTAGAATTCATTTTGTCGCAGTTATGCAACTGAAATCCAGGTGTCTGATTCTTTCACTTTTGCCTCTAGGATAGAGGTCTCTTCATCTCCTAATGGCTATGATTTTTCCCCTTTGGCCTTCATTTCATATCTTCAAATAATGCATTTTATATTTGAGATCTCTTTTCTGTCTTTTGACACATATATCTCTGATTGACTCTGTCAGTTTCCTTCAATATATGTCCAAGAAATGGACTACTGCAAAAAAGGCAGTAGTTTCTCCACTATGATTAGAACCTTCTACCTATCTTTTGCCAATGATTCTGAGGTAGAAATCTAGTTTTGATAGTTTCTGCACTGCTTTTCTATTCTCTAGTAGATGTTCTTAACTAGAATCAGTAGATTATTTTCTTCTTACTACATGTAATCTGTGACCATTTGGTTTAAGTTTGATCCTTTTATTCATTTTATTTTTGCATAAGTTCATTAGGTTTGAATGTAAAAACTCAGAATTGTGATGATTTATTTTTATTAACAAAGCATTTAATGTAATAATTTTTCTCTAAAGTGTATTAATTTACTTTTTGCAAATGTGAGAATACAATGCTATCATTTCACTTAATGTGATATTTCATATTTTAAATGGATGCTTTCTCCATTGCTTTGGTTTTTCTGATATATATTTATTAATTTTTATAATGTGAATAATTTTTATTCATATTCCTGATAATAAGTCATTTTTATTCTTATATTAAATCATATCCTGTGTCTTGTTAGCTATTGTTCATTTTATGGTATCACATAGGTGTACTTTTATGAATATCCCATGTTTATAGATTTATTGGTTTGTGTGAGTATTAAGTACCTGAAGTAAATTGTTAATGTTATATTTCACTGTTTGCTTTCATATATTCTATTAGCAACTAAGATATGAATATTTCATTATCAAACTACAGCTTTGGATTTGCCTAAATTAATTCATGTTTTGGCAGTTTTTCCTTTACACAAGTTGAAGATCTATAGTTTAGTTACTTGAATTTTCATATTGATCATCTTTTCGTTTATGCATTGAGAGGCACTTTTTTCCTGTATATTCTTATACATATAGGAGTTCTATGTGCTCTATTATATAGCACTCAAGTGTTTTGTATGTGTATCAGTATACCATAAGCATAGATTTAATTTTCTTCATTTAATCTCTGTTGATATATAATTTTCTGTACATTTTTTTTCTATACCCAATACAAATGGATATAGAAACAAGAATGTACATCTCCTAATTTCATATTATTTTCTCCTGTGTGTGTACTCTTGAAAATATCCTGGGTAATTTTACTTAGCAGTTCAAGTTTTAAGAAAATTTCTATCATGGAAATTTCTCTGTTGCTAAGAAATATACCAAAGCACATTCTTTTACTTGTATTTTATTTTATTTTAATTTCCTTAAAGATTTGTTTATTTATTTATTTATTTATTTATTTATTTATTTATTTTATGTGAGTATGCTGTCACTCTCTTCAGGCACACCAGTAGAGGGCATCAGATCCCATTACTGACGGTTGTGAGCCACCATGTGGTTGCAGGGAATTGAACTCAAGACCTCTGGAAGATCAGTCAGTGCTCTTAACCTCTGAGCAATATCACCATACTCCTTTTCTTAATTTAATGCAAAACTTAAAATATGTAGAATAGAGATGAATAAATACATAAATACAATTGAAAGCAAGCATTTTTGTAGCCATATCCTTGAGGCTCTTTCATATTTACAGCTTTCCTCATTATTGTGATGGCTTTTAGATTCAAAATCTGAATTTAGAGACCAGAAAAAAATATATCTCAGCTTTCATTACATAATATTAATGACTTCTTTTGATGTCTCTTCTTTTCTTTTGGGGATCTACTAAAGAGTTAATGACTAAAAGCCTTAGGTAGTCTGAGAAATCTAGACAGACAATTTGACTCGACTAAAAATTCTGTTGGGTATCAGAATCTACCACATTTCTTATAAAGAGTAAATAACTACTTCTGCTGTTATCTACCATGTGGAGACTGTAGGGAACATGTAGATGAAATCTTTCATTCCTTAAGTCTTCATTTATTCTACAAAAGAAATTCTAAGATGTATATTTTGTATGTTCTTCACTCTCACATGAAGACTAGTATGCTTCAGATCTGATTAAAGAATAATTCTGGTCCTGAGGAGGTTAGTCTTAGATTCCTTTTGTCTCCAAATCACCTCCACCAATCCCAACTCAGCACACACAACTTTTCATGGCACGAGTCTTTTTGTATGTTTTTCTCACTTTTTAGTAATCCACAATGAAGGGAAATTTCACAAGAATTTGCAAAAGTCAACATAACAACCCCATGCCTCTGTTGAGTCCCATTTCACTTAGTTTGCAAAGGTTAAACCAGGCCACACCTGCATGCAGCTTCACAGCTACAGTGGGAGTTTCCTACCAAGAGCCTTTCTGTAAATATATACCAGGCTCTTGGGGAGCTGGTCAGTGCAGAAAGCTGCTTATCCGACCTGGGTGAAATCCTAACATTGCAAGCTACCCAAACTATAAAAGAGTTAATCTAGTTAGTCAGATCCACCATCCAACAAAGCGACTACACTCATCAAGCAGGGTTACCGTAGGGGTGTCTGTTTATCTTATGTCAAAGAAAAGAGATAAGTCGAATAAAAATAATCTCTCTAATGAGATATTATATTTTACTTTTCTAAATTTATGCCATCTCAGGAACTCCCTATGAGATTTTATGAGGAAGATCTGCATTGACTCATATAACTTTTTCTTTTCATCTACATTTTATTTTCTCACAGCTTCTGGCCAAGAAACTAAAAATAGCTTTTCTGGTAAGCTGCATTATTAGGTTTCCTTACTTTTCTATATCATGTCAACTCCTGACACTATGTAGCTGACCTCTTTGTTGGGTTAAGAGAGTGAAAAACCACAAGGAGTGGTTTTGTTCACTGATTTCTCTTCACTCTCTTACACTGGACTCAAGGAGCATTTTGTCCCAGTGTCCTCTACTGAATTATGATCTTAGATAGTTTCTATCACATGGCATGGTTTTCTCCCCTTTTGTTCAGCATTTTCCTCTTTTGGGAACCTGAAATTAACATCTTAGGTGACCTTGTTTTGTTTTGTTTTGTTTGTTTTTCTTTTCTTTTCCTTTTTTATCTTTTAAATACTAATAATTTTTTCTTTAAGCTTGTGTTTAAGAAGTTTACACAGCCTATATATTGAAACTAAGATAAACAAAGTAAAGTGTGGAAATCTCTGATTTCTCTGGTATCAAGAGAACTCCAGGAAAGAAATGCTAAGTCCCTGAGCAGAGGTTGTATCATGCCACTCTCTGTTTTTCCTCATTGTTGACTCTGAGATCCCTTACTTCTACACAGATCTATAAAAAGACATAGAACCCCTCCAGTGAGTACAGCCTGAAGTTCCTGTTATACTCAAGAAAGGAGAAGAAAATATACTAAGAGGAAATGATCTGTCTTATAGCTATCACTAGCCCTATAAAGGCTACTTACTTACCTAGTCAGGTAGCTGTTCTCTAACAGCAATGTGTTCCCCAATAAAGTGCTTTTTTACACAAGCAGTGATTTTGTGCACTGATTTCTCTTCACTATCTTACACTGGGCTCAAAGAGCATTCTGTTCCAGTGTCCTCTACAGAATTATGACCTTATAAACATTGTGATAGTTTCTATTGATCTGTCAAAACATTCATGCTTTTGAATATAATTTTAGATTTAGTTTCCATGTATAGTTTCCATGTGTCCTAATGAAGTTTACTAGAAAATCTTACTTGATCATGTTTTCTCTAAATTCTTTTTTTTACTTCATCTTGGCATTTCATATTAATATATTATGTACCTTCCTAATTATTATGCCATATATTTATTTTATCTGGTGCTAAGGTATATCCACTTAGGTAAGAAATACAGACACATTTCTACTTAAGAAGTATACAAATGAAACAGAATCATTAAATTCATATCTTTCTCAAATGTATTTTATTCTTAATATATAAAATAATATAAAATATAGAAAATAAAATTCTAGATGAAGAAAGGATTTATGTCAAATTTAGAACAAAGAACATACAAACAAACATCGGAAAGTCTGACCTCAACAGAAGTGTCTGTTTATTAGAGCACACAGAGAAGGACAGTCTTTCTCCTGAGGGAATGGAGGGTCTACAAGGTTGGAGGAAAATAGTAACAATTGAAATTTATAGGGAACCATGAAAATGAAAAATTAATGCACGTGTAATGGTTTATGTGCTGGCCTGTAGTCTGCACTACCTAGAATATTTTGTTCAAGTAAAATGTTTTACAAAAAGTATTTTGAGAAACAGACTGTCAAATAACAGTCCTTTCATGTGTTTTGCTAACTAATATTGGTATATCAGGGCCCGTTGAAAACTCATAAGACTCCTTTGTTGTTATTGTTGGTTGATTTTATATTTTGCAGTTGAGGCAGGTTATCAATTAATATGCTATAATTCTGTGAATATCCAATCTGTACTCCTTATCAAAGTTGAAATCTATGTGTGATGCTCTTCTCTGCTACTCAAGGATAAAAAACTTTTGTTCATTTCAATTTTTCATCTATTTCTCTATTCATAGGGTATTTGCATGTTTGGAAGGAGAGAATCAGTCATTCTCCATTTTAACCTGCAACATATATTTTCAAATTCTGCATAAATCAGACAATCATATTCTATTAAGACTTTATGGCTTCAATTCTACTATTCTTCAAATTTTTAGACTTCCCTCATTATTGCAAAAGGCTTCATTTTACATTTTAAATATTGGTCTCTATTTTCTATCATCCAACAATCTTTCATATATCTTTCTAACTAAAGTCTATTTTCCTATCTGATAGCTATACATAATGATGTCAGAGTGTGTGGGTGTTTGTGTATACCTTAAAATTCAAGTTATGGTGACAAGTATATAAATCATATTTTAAATGGCATGCATATGTAATTATGTATTTTTTCATAGTGTTTTAATATTTCCATTTGGCCTATATTTCTAATAGGCTCTAATAGATCTTTCTGTTCTCTTTTGATTAACTTTCCCTTATGCATTCACTACCCTTTAAAATTACTCAAGGTTGGATGTTAGACTATCTCATCTTGTCGTAGAGTCAACTCTGAACAATTGTATGCATCAAAGTGTACTCTTATCACACCTACCATATGAAGATATATTTTGCAACATTTCTATTAATTTCTCATGGAAAACAACCCAGTTACCTAATAGCCAAATTAAAATATTATGCATTACATGGAAATTTAGCAGAAACATAACAAAAGTGACCATTCCTCTCCCCCATTTTATTTTATTTCATTCTATTATACGACTTGATTTACTATGTTTTTTTTCCAAGCTGGGAAGCAGTACAAAAAATTATGACATCTCCATCATCCATAATAGCTAACATACCATGAAATTCTCTCCATTTTTCTTCCACTGTATTTCATTTCTCTCTGTCACATAGTTGAAACCAGAACCCCACAGATGTGTGTGCAATTTCATTTCAAATGCTTCTGCTGCATTCAACCTGCCTTCGGCTTTTCAAATTGAGCAAGTGACGTTCTTTTTTTTTTCTACTCTAAAATGTGTATTATCATCACAAATATTCCAATGTAAAGTATTTTAAAGGATTTTCATCTTTCTGAATACAAATACATATCTCCATAATTTCTTTTGCAAATTCCCTATTTAAATATTGGCTTAATGCTGGAACATAGATTTATACCTTTTTTATAATCTAATCATCCACTGCTTGTTTCTGTCCTCTGTTGTGGAAGATTTCATATGATTGTTCCACATCTCGCGCCACAGTTAGCAATTTGTTAATTTGAAATAGTCATTTTCTACTCAAGTTAATTAAAGAAAACCTCCATGTCCTTGCTGAAGTTGCTGTCTGTCTCATTCTCTTTTGCAAATTATATATCTGCTGTTTAGTGTTTACTTTAACTTTAATTTATGTATTTATTATTATACTTGACAAAATGTATTAGTTCATCAAAATATAATTTTTATAATGTAGTGCCATTTTTAGTTTCTGAATTGCTATTATAGAGATCCAATGCTTGCTATTAAGTGACTAGTCATGCTATTCATTTATTTCTTTCATTTTTTAATTTAACAGATCTTATTCTTTCTTTTATACATATATATGTTGAAGAACGTGAACTTGATTATGGTGAATCAGATCTCTTGGAGCTAAAGTTACAGGAAATAGTGAGTTGCCCAGTATGGATACAGCTATCCCCAAGCAGGGTCTGCAAGAATTGACTCTTCAGCCCCTTCATCCATTTCTTTAAAAGAAGATCTACTTTTTTTGTGTCTCAACACTGCTTGAGGTTTCAGACCAGTGAAAATTTTGAATAGAAATATTCATGATTAATGCACTGAGTGGTTGCTTGTGATAAAACCAAACAGACAAAAAAATGTGTTCTTTAAAGCTCATTTTAGTGAGAAAAAAGCTAATACAGAAATAATATGCACCATTTATAGAAAAAAAGGTGAAAACTAATAAGTTATTTCTTGAATAAGATTTTAAGGAAATACATAAGAACTTTAAGCAATGTACATAATAGCCTCTTGCAAAACTGTCCTGATTGAACAAAAATCCAGAAGAAATGTGGTAGTAAGTCAGATGAACTCCCCAAAAAGGCAGCTCATGGATGCAATTAGAAAAAGTTACAAAGTTTCAGATGTCAGTGTTACCAAATGATATCCATAATATCCACTTCATTTGGGTATTCTAATTTTCTAAATAACATTTTGTGATTTCTAAATAATATTTTATAAGAATTTCAGACAATGAACTACAATCTACATGAGTTAATTGAATATGATCACTTTACAATGTTAAAGCATTCCACTCAGGTTTAGGACTATTACATAGTTGTTAGGAATAGTCAATAGAAGTGAATAAATACAGACAAGCTGAAATGGTCACTTAAAATCTTCAACACATAATGAAAATAAAAATTAATGAGATAGCAAAAGAAATTAAATTGGCATGAGCAGGTTTTATTGGCAGCCATGTTTCTTAATTTTTGTGGCAATTTACACTGAAGCAATGAGAAGTATGGATTCTTTCTGTCACTAGGAGTCATTTGTATAGGTAGTTTCTGCTAGCTCATATATATGGACATGAATATTTATGTGTATGTATTTGATGTATATGCATATATGTGGATACATGTATTATAGCTATATATACATACATATACCTACATATGCAATGACAATTATGTATAGAATATGTGTATATTTACTGCCAGTAATAGGCCTTAATGGATTTCCTTGCTCTGTCAGCTTAGAAAACATCAATGTGATCCACAACAACAACTGTAACACCATTCCAGTTATATCTTAGTCAGTGTTCTATTGCTATAAAGGCACCATGCCCATGACAACTCTTATAAAGCAAAGTATTTAAATGAGCCCTGTTTACACATTCAGAATTTTAGTCCATTGTCCTAATGGTAGGAAATATGGCAGCAGGCAAGTAGATATGGTGCTGGAGTGGTAACTGAAAATTCTGTATCTGGATCAGCAGGTAGTGGAAAGATAGGGAAAGAGAAGTGGGGGAAGGAGAAAAGGGAGAGGGGAGGGGAGGGGTGGGGGAGAGAGGGAGACACTGGACTTTGAAACCTCAAAGTCAGCCCTCACTGACATACTTTCTCCAATAAGTACATAACCTACTCCAACAAGGTCTTACCTTCTAAGATTTCTCAAGTACCACCACTCCCTAATCACTAAATACTGAAATATTTGACCATAAGAGGACCAGTCCTATTCAAACTACTCTAAGTTGTAACAATTCTTCCAAATATATGTTTTTTTCTAATCTGTGTGAAAGCAACAGAATTGAAAGGAAGCAACAGTGTTGCTCAAGATAGCTTACTTCATGGAGGTTAGATATTCAGAGAGGTCTGCCTAGCTGTCACATCAGATTGCCTATTTCTTTCCAGATGTGTAGGATTGATACACAGTCAATTTACCTGATGGCATTAGCAGCGATACAGAATTGACCTTATGTTTCCACTGTAGAATCAACACAAAAAGATCAACTTTTACAAGAAAAGGATTATTGAAAAGAAAACTAAATCCTTTCCTCCCCCTTTTATACCTTATCCAAAGCAGAAAGATTTCGTGATAACTAGTTCTTCGCCTGTCACCATTTGAAAATGTGTGACATATTTATTTAGTATAGTCCTTCTACAACTGCTAAAATAGAATCTAAACAGTAGTGAGTCTAGCTAGCAATGAAAGAAGCTCTGGTGTTTGGTGTTAAAAATAGAAAAAGTGCAAATGAGTTCATTGGTAAGCATTACTTTTTACAAGAGAAAAATGAAATAAAAATATATTTCAATACTGTGAAAAAGCTTGAAAACTAGATATTCCAGATAACTAAAATATAAATTATTAACTAAATGCAGTAATGCAAAAGGAAAATTAGTTTAAATAACATTGTTTTACGAATATTCTTAAGTTGTAACAATTTTGTATTTTCCATAGCTTCAAAATGCAATTCACCCTATTTCATTTTTACTGGATTACTTTTCTCTACTTACTTCTTTACCTTACCTTTATTTACAGATACAAATGGAATTTTAACACTTACAGTTTTAGTGTGAAATAAGGTTTCTTCTACTCACCAGATTGTAAGACTGACAAAGTTACTTCCTCATTCCATTCAACTTCCTAGTTTTCGGTTGAAAGAATATAAATAATTCTGACCACAGCAAAATGATAAGTGGATCAATAGGGTTTTATGGGAAAATACTTAAAATACAAAAATTGTAGAGTGTATTTGTGCACATATGTAAATATTTATGTCTCTCTGTGTGCTGCGTATGTGAATATCTTTTAGTGTTAAATGTTACTTCCCTCCAAACCTACATGCTGATGTCCTACCTCCTAGTAACATCAATGTGATCTTACTTGGGAAGACACTTGTTTTAAATGAATTTACTTCAGGTGACACCTTACTGAAGGAGAACTTGTAACACGACAACATGGTCATTACCTTTATAAAATAAGATCATTTTGATATACACATGTACACACACACAAACACACACTGACACACATGCATACACCTGCATATGTTGTTATGCAATGGCTGGAGACATCACAATATAGCCTCTGTGCATGAAGAAATGCCATGTTTTATTGTGTCATAAATAAATAAATAAATAAATAACAAAATTTAGTTGTTTCCATTATGAAAACATAATGGAATTTTATGGGATAATTAATATATTATTGTTTTGGAGGAGTTATACATCTGAATTTTATTATTGCCTCTTAGTAATGTAAAAAATTCATGGTTTTTTATTCTCTGAATTCCAACTTCTTGAGTTTTTTGTATCTATTGGACATTAGTCCATTATCAGATGTAAGACTGGTGAAGATTTTTTCCCAATCTGCAGCCAACCATCAGACTGAGCACTGGGACCCCAAATGGAGAAGTTAGAGGAAGGACTGAAGGAGCTAAAGTGGTTTACAAATCCATAGGAAGAACAACAATATCAAACAAACAGATCCCCTCCCCAGAGCTCCCAGGGACTAAATCACCAACCAAAGAGTACACATGGAGCACAACAAAGAGTACCCTTGGCACCAGCTGGATATGTAGCAGAGGATTGTCTTATCTGGGAGGGGAAGCCCTTGGTCCTGTGAAGGCTTGATGCCCCAGTATAGGGGAATACTAGGGTGGTGGTGCAGGAGTGGGTGGGTGCGTGGGGTATTCCCTCATAGAAGCAGGGGGTAGAGGATTTGGGATAGAGGGTTTTCAGAGGGGAAACCAGGAAGGGGGTAACATTTGAAATGTAAATAAATAAAATAACCAATAAAAAATACATGGTTTTTAAATATAAAAATAAAATGATAATATTAGGGTTTTTGAATTAACTATTATTGTATTTATTATAATAGTTTTACAAAATTTGACTGAAAGCATGCTACAATACCAAGTTCTATAATCACCCTCCTCTATGCTTTGTCATCAGAGGCTCTTTTAGAATCCAATTGTTTTTAAAATATATTGAGTTGAATTGCAGTATTGTCTTAATAGGAAGCTACAGGGTGTCTGCTAATTGGAATTCTGATAATGTGGATTTTTTTTCCTGACTGGCTATTTGGGATATTAGCTATGTACAGCGTTCCTTTCTTTGAGATCTACAAAATATAAAAGGTTACCGAACATGTATTGCTAGAGTCACAAAACTGTGTCATTTTTCCTTTTCTTTGTCTAGCCTTTTTGTAAGACGTGAGATAAAAAAGGTAGTTTTTAACACTATTGCTCTGTAGTACAGCTTGAGGTCCGGGATACTGATTCCCCCAGAGGTTCTTTTACTCTTGAGAATAGTTTTAGCTATTCTGGGTTTTCTGTTATTCCAGATGAATTTTTGAATTGCTCTTTCTAACTCTATGAAGAATTGAGTTGGGATTTTGATGGGGATTGCATTGAATCTGTGTATTACTTTTGGTAAGATGCTCATTTTTACTATATTAATCCTGCCAATCCATGAGCATGGCAGATTTTTCCATCTTCCGAGGTCTTCTTCAATTTCTTTCTTCAGAGACTTGAAGTTCTTGTCATACAGATCTTTCACTTGTTTGGTTAGCGTCACGCCAAGATACTTAATATGGTTTGTGGCTATCGTAAAGGGTATTATTTCTCTTACTTCTTTCTCAGCCTGCTTATCCTTTGAGTATAGGAAGGCTTCTGACTTGCTTGAGTTGATTTTATATCCGGCCACTTTGCTGAAGTCGTTTATCAGCTGTAGGAGTTCTCTGGTGGAGTTCTTTGGGTCGCTTATGTATACTATCATATCGTCTGCAAATAGTGATAGTTTGACTTCTTCCTTTCCAATTTGTATCCCTTTGACCTCTTTTTCTTGTCTAATTGCTCTAGCTAGAACTTCAAGTACTATATTGAAAAGATATGGAGAGAGAGGGCAGCCTTGTCTAGTCCCTGATTTTAGTGGGATTGCTTCAAGTTTCTCTCCGTTTAGATTGATGCTGGCTACTGGTTTGCTGTAAATTGCTTTTACTATGTTTAGATATGGGCCTTGAATTCCTGATCTTTCCAAGACCTTTAGCATGAAAGGATGCTGAATTTTGTCAAATGCTTTCTCAGCATCTAATGAGATGACCATGTGGTTTTTTTCTTTGAGATTGTTTATGTAGTGGATTACATTGATGGATTTCCTTATATTGAACCATCCCTGCATCCCTGGGATGAAGCCTACTTGATCGTGGTGAATGATCGTTTTGATGTGTTCTTGGATTCGGTTGGCAAGAATTTTATTGAGTATTTTTGCATCGATATTCATAAGAGAGATTGGCCTGAGATTCTCTTTCTTTGTCGGATCTTTGTGTGCTTTTGGTATTAGTGTAATTGTGGCTTCATAGAACGAGTTGGGTAGTGTTCCTTCTGTTTCTATTTTGTGGAACAGTTTGAAGAGTATTGGTGTTAGGTCTTCTTTGAAGGTCTGATAGAATTCTGCACTAAAACCATCTGGACCTGTGCTTTTTTTGGTTGGAAGACTTCCAATGACAACTTCTATTTCTTCAGGGGTTATAGGACGGTTTAGATGGTCTATTTGATCCTGATTTAATTTTGGTACTTGGTATCTGTCAAGGAAATTGTCCATTTCCTCAAGATTTTCTAGTTGTGTTGAATACAGGTTTTTGTAGTAGGATCTGATGATTTTTTGAATTTCCTCAGTTTCTGTTGTTATCTCTCCCTTTTCGTTTCTGATTTTATTAATTTGGATACTATCTCTGTGCCCTCTGGTTAGTCTGGCTAAGGGCTTATCTATCTTGTTGCATGGTATTGGTACAGTAACAGACATGTAGATCAATGGAACAGAATTGAAGACCCAGAAATGAATCCACACTCCTATGGTCACTTGATCTTTGACAAAGGAGCTAAAACCATCCAGTGGAAAAAAGATAGCCTTTTCAACAAATGGTGCTGGCTCAGCTGGAGGTCAACATGCAGAAGAATGCAAATTGACCCATCCTTATCTCCTTGCACTAAGCTCAATTCTAAGTGGATCAAAGATCTCCACATAAAACCAGACACACTGAAACTAATAGAAGGGAAACTAGGGAAGAACCTTGAACATATGGGCACAGGGGAGAATTTCCTGAACAGAACTCCAATAGCTTATACTCTAAGATCAAGAATAGACAAATGGGACCTCATTAAATTACAAAGTTTTTGCAAGGCAAAAGACACCGTCAAAAAGACAAAGCGGCAACCAACTAACTGGGAAATGATCTTTACCAACCTTACATCCGACAGAGGGCTAATATCCAAGATATACAAAGAACTCAAGAAGTTAAACTCCAGAGAGGCAAGTAACCCTATTAAAAAATGGGGTACAGAGCTCCACAAAGAGTTCTCACCTGAAGAATATCTAATGGCTGAGAAGCACCTAAAGAGATGTTCATCATCCTTAGTCATTAGGGAAATGCAAATCAAAACAACCCTGAGATTCCATCTCACACCAGTCAGGATGGCTAAGATCAAAAACACAGGAGACAGCAGTTGTTGGCGAGGATGTGGAGAAAGAGGAACACTCCTCCACTGCTGGTGGAATTGCAGGCTGGTACAACCACTCTGGAAAGCAGTCTGGCGGCTCCTCAGAAAACTGGGCATGACACTTCCGGAGGATCCGGCTATACCACTCCTGGGCATATACCCAGAGACTTTACCTGCATGCAATAAGGACACATGCTCCACTATATTCATAGCAGCCTTATTTATAATAGCCAGAAGCTGGAAAGAACCCAGATGTCCCTCAACGGAGGAATGGATTCAGAAGATGTGGTATATTTACACAATGGAATACTACTCTGCAATTAAAAACAATGAATTCACGAAATTCCTAGGCAAATGGTCAGAACTTGAAAATATCATCCTTAGTGAGGTAACCCAATCACAAAAGATCACACATGGTATGAAGTCACTGATAAGGGGATATTGACCCAGAATCTCAGAATACCCTAGACACAATCAGCATATCAATAGATTTCTAAAAAGATGGAAGGAGAGACCCCTGGTCCTGGAAAGACTGGATGTAGGGGAACGCCAGGACAGAGTAATGAGAGGGGGTTGAACGGAGAAAAGAGGGAGGGAAGGGGGCTTATGGGACTTTCGGGGAGGGAGGAAACGGGAAAGGGGAAGTGATTTGGAATGTAAATTAAAAAAATAAAATTAAATTAAATTAAAAAAAAAAAAAAAAAAAAAAAAAAAAGGTAACGATCTGTTTAGAGTTCTAACACAAAATTAGCATACTTAAAACTTTCAGCATAAAGAATGTGAAAGACCATCTATGATTTTTGTATAATTGTTACTAGTTTTACTTAAACTGTAAGGAAAACTAAGGCTGAGAAAATAAATGAAAAATGTTTCATGAAATACCATATCTTATGGTTGCAAAAGTAACCATAGAATTTTTTTAAATAACTCAATTGAGGCATTCAGGTTTCTGCTTGTCCTGTCCTGAATCATTTGCAGATGATTTGGAGATTCTTATAGTCCACATTAGATGCATGACAGCTAAGTTTTATTTTTGCTTTTGCATCAGAAGTCTTATTTTTTGCTAACAGTTAAATGAAGGTAAGCCATGGATAGTTCTTACTACCAGGTGCAAAGAGATAGCTTATCCTTTTTTTCTTTTTTTTTTTTTTTTAGTCTGTTATGAGACAAAGATTTTTTTCTTTAATTGAATATATTCTTCATTTACATTTCAAATGTTATACAATTTTCAAGTTTCTCTCCTCACAGAAAACCCCAACCCATCCTCCTACCCCCTGCCTCCAAGAATATGCCCCTCCAACCAACCCACTCCCACCATTTTGCCCTATTGAAAGTGTCCTTTACCTTACAGAAGCTTTGCAGTTTTATGAGGTCCCACTAGTTGATTCTTGCTTTTAGAGCATAAGTCATTGGTATTCTATTCAGGAAACTTTCCTCTGTCCCCATGTGTTCAAGACTCTTCCCAACTTTCTCCTCTACAAGCTTCAGTGTATATGGTTTTATGTGAAGGTCCTTCATCCACTTGAACTTGAGCTTTGTACAAGGAGTTAAGAATGGGTCAATTTGCATTTTTCTACATGTTGACCTCCAGATGATCCAGCACCATTTGTTAAAAATACTGTCTTTTTTCCACTGGATGTTTTTAGCTTTTTTGTCAAATATCAAGTGACCGTCGGTGTGCGGGTACATTTCTGAGTCTTCAATTCTATTCTATTGATTTTCCTGCCTGTCTCTACCAATGCCGTACATTTTTCATCACTATTACTTTGTAGTTGAGCTTGAGGTCAGGGATGGTGATTCCCCCAGGAAATCTTTTGTTGTGGAGAATAGTTTTCTCTATCCTGGATTTTTTGTTATTCCAAATAAATTTGCAGATTGCTCTTTCTAGCTCTATGAAGAATTTTGGAATTTTGATGGTGATTGCATTGAATCTGTAGATTGCTTTCAGCAAAATGGATATTTTTCCTATATTAATCCTGCAAATCCATGAGATTGGGAGATCTTTCCATTTTCTGAGATCTTCAATTTCTTTCTTCAGAGACTTGAAGTTCTTGTCATACAGATCTTTCACTTGCTTGGTTAGTCAACCCGAGGTACATAATATTATTTGTGACTATTGTGAAGGGTGTCATTTCCCTAATTTATTTCTCAGTTTCTTTATCCTTTGAGTAGAGGAAGGCTACTGATTTGTTTGAGTTAATTTTATATCCAGCCACTTTGAAGTTGTTTTTCAGCTTAAGTTCTCTGGTGGAATTTTCTGGTTGCCTAAGTATACGATCATATTATCTGCAAATAGTGATATTTTGATTTCTTCTTTTCCAGTTTGTATATTTTGCCCTCCTTATGTTGTCTAATTGCTCTGGCTAGGACTTCAAGTACTATATTGAATAGATAGGGAGAGAATGGGCAGCCTTGTCTGGTCCCCGATTTTAGTGGAATTGCTTCAATTTTCTCTCCATTTAGTATGATGTGGCTACTGGTTTGCTGTATATTGCTTTCATTATGTTTAGGTATGTGCCTTGAATTCGTGATCTCTCCAAGACTGTTATCATGAAGGGATGCTGAATTTTGCCAAAACCTTTTTCAGCATCTAATGAAATGACCATGTGTTTCTTTTTCTTTGAGTTTCTTTATGTAGTGGATTACTTTGAAGGATTTCAGTATATTGAACCATCCCTGCATCCCTGGGATGAAGCCTAGTTGATTATGGTGAATTATCATTTTCATGCATTCTTGGATTCGGCTGGCCAGAATTTTGTTGAGTATTTTTGCATCAATGTTCATAAGGGAAATTGGTCTGAAGTTCTCATTTCTTGTTTGGTCTTTGTTTGGTTTAGGTATAAGCGTTAGTGTGACTTCATAGGATGAATTCGGTAGGGTTTCTTGTATTTCTATTTTGTGGTATAGTTTGAAGAATATTGGTATTAGGTCTTCTTTGAAGATTTGATAGAATTCCCCACTAAATCCATCTGGTCCTGGGCTTTGTTTTGGTTGGAAGATTTTAGCAATTACTTCTATTTACTCAGGACTTATGGAACCATTTAGATGGTTTATTTGATCCTCTTTTAACATAGGCACCTGGTATGTGTCTAGCAAATTTCCCATTTTGTCCAGATTTTCCAATTTTGTTGAGTATAAGCTCTTCTAGTAAGATCTGATGATTTTTTGAATTTCCACAGTTTCTGTTGTTATGACTCACTTTTTATTTCTGATTTTATTAATTTGGGTAGTGCCTCTGTGCCTTCTCATTAGTCTGGCTAAGGGTTTATCTATCTTTTTGATTCTCTCAAAAGAACCAACTTCTGGTTTTGTTGATTCTTTGTATAGTTCTTTTTGTTTCTATTTGGTTGATTTCAGCCCTGAGTTTGATTATTTCTTGCTGTCTACTCCTCTTGGATGCATTTGCTTCTTTTTGTTCAAGACCTTTCAATTGTGTTGTCAAGTTACTAGTGTACGCTCTCTCCATTTTCTTTTTGGAGGCACTTAGAGCTTTGAGTTTTCCTCTTAGCACTGCTTTCATTTTGTCCCATAAGTTTTGGTATGATGTGTCCTCATTTTCATTAAATTCTAAAAAGTCTTTAATTTCTTTCTTTATTTCTTCCTTGATGAAGCTATCATTGAGTAGAACATTTTTCAATGTCCATGTGTATGTGTGTTTTCCATTGTTTTTGTTTGAACTTAAGTTTAGCCTTAGGCCATGGTGATTAGGCAGAGTGCATGTTATTATTTTCATATTCCTGTATCTGTTGAGACCTGTTTTGTGACCAATTATATGATCAGTTTTGGAGAAGGTGCTGGGAGGTGCTGAGAAGAAAGTATATTCTTTTGCTTTATGTCATGGATAGCCCTGGGCTTGTATTTTGATGTTAATTTCACCCTTGGGAGGGGCTGCAGATAGGAAGCTGACTTGTTAACCTTCTCCCCACCTTAACTTTTCAAATAAAGCCATGAGCCAATGATTGGGCTGGAGGAAGGAGGAGGAGCTGAGAGTTTGGGGGAGGAGCTATCGAGGATCTATAGGTTGGGAGGAGGAGCCACGGAAGATATACAGAAAGGGGAAAGAGCTACGGAGTATCTACAGAGAGGCTGGAGAGAAGCTTGTGTCCTGGAGAAACTGCAAGTTATATGGGATAATATAGATGGGAAGAGTAGTGTAGTGGGAGATCTGCTCAATCTAGGCTTTTCTTCTATTGTTAGTGATTGAGTTGAGATTTCTTTTACCAGGTAACTGAATTGGAAAAATATAGCAACAAGATGGTGCCCAACTTATTACTTAGAAGCTAACAAACCTGAGATAAAAAGTTCACTGCACTCCAAGCCCTGAATATGGCTAGGGCAGCAATATAGCCTGCAGCAGTGTGGATTGGAAGCTGACTAGGTCTGAGAGGCCTACAGAGAATGGCAGAGAGGACCCTCCCCATGCATAAATCAGAAGATAATGGTACAAAGGTTTTCAGCCCAGGTAATTCATTGATATAAGAGAGATATATAGCTTCTTGATACTTAAAGATGAGAAAAACAATAAATGTCTTTTTGGCTTTATGTAATGATATTTTGAATGTTTTGACAGGGATGGATTTAGAGGAAAAAGTCACCTTATCATTTACTGGTATTGCAATACTTGTTCTCTTGGTTTACTATGTCATCTCAAAAGACAGAGCCCTAGACAAAAAATTCCTTGCCTTAGAAAAGATATTACAAATAACAAATACAAATACAAAGAGCTAAAGGTTCAGGATTTGATAGGTCAAAATAAGCAACAGAAAGGAGAATAAAGGTTGGAGACAGGACCTAGAAGAGATGCTAGAAAAAAGAATTCAACAATTCATAGATCAGAATGAACAGCAGGGAGATGGAGATAAAATTTTGAAGCAAAGTCTAGAGTAATTTTTTAAAGTTGGCAAATCAAAATAAGGCAGATGTTGCAATATTAGAATTACAACATAAAGAGAAGCTAAGATTATGGAAGCAGGGCTTAGAACAGAAGATACAAGAAATTATAGAGCAGCGTGAACAACAGAAAGAGAAATTTAAGACTTGGCAATGTGGCCTAGAGGAAACACTAGAATTGAAGACCCAGGAAATTATAGAACAGAGTAAGAGACAGAAAGAGGAGAATGAAGGTGGGAGACAAGAGTTAGAAAAGATGCTAGAACAAAGGATGCAGCGGCTCACAGACCAGACTGAGCAGCAGAGAGAAAATAATGAGGATTGGAAGCTAGACTTGGAGAATACTCTTTTAAAATTAATAAATCAAAACAAAATGGACAGCAGACTTTCAGAATTGCAGTATAAAGAAAAGGTGAAAATGTGGAGGCAGAACCTTGAGCAGAAAATACAGGAACTCAAGGACCAGGAAAAGTAACAAAAGGAGAGATATGAAGTGTAAACACAGACGTTAAGGGAGGAATTTACATTTTCAATTAAAGAAAATAGGTAGAGAAAGAAGATAAAAGTAGAAAAAGCCAACCAAAGGTTATTAGAAAACAGATTTTAGTCCGGATGGTCAATATACAACAGACTTCCAGATGATAATCATACACATGGTTATGAGGAATTCGAATGGCAACATGTCAATGTGTTAGGTCTGAGGAAATTTAAGGAAAGTGTCACTAATTTTGGAATGCATTTGCCATTTGTAAAGCAAATCTGACTTCTTTGGCTATTAAAAAATAGAATAATCCCCTAAGACTGGAAGGATATGGCAAGAGCAATCCTAGAACCTGCTGCTAATTTACAATGGGCCTCATGGTGGATAGAAGAGGCGAGGATGATAGCACAACAAAATAGAGCCAGGGGTAGAGAGATTTCCACAGACCAACTGCTTGGTAAGGGTTGCTTTGCTCAGGCAAAGATGCAGGCTATATATAATGAAAAAACTCTAACCATGTGTTGATTGTCAGCTTTAAATGCCTGGGACAAAGTGGCACAATCAGGGAAAAGACTTGTACCATTTACTCAAGTCATACAAGGTTCTCAAGAAATCTTCCCTGACTTTTTACAACGACTAACCTCAGCTGCAGAAAGGAGTATATCAGATTCTGCAGCAAGGAAGGCAATAATTGAGTATTTAGCTTTTGATAATGCAAATACTGAATGCAAGGAAGTGATCAGACCACTGAGGGCAAGGTCAGCATCAATAGATATGAAATTGATGTTGTATCTCGCTCACCTGATATGGCTGTAATAGGAGAACCTGCACTAGACATCTAGAAATGACCCAAGATTTCAAATGTTTTAATTGTGGTGAGTGGGCTCACCTCAGAAATGACTGTAGAAAACAACCAAAGTAATACCAAAAGGGGGCCTATGTTTTTTGGAATATATCAAAGGTGTGGCAAAGGCTGACATTTGACTAGGGAATGTACAGCAACAACAGACAAATGAGACAACTTCCTGCCAAAAAACTCCGAGGGTTGCCTCTCACAGTCAGTAATGCCAGGCAGTGAGAGTTTTCTTCTTCAGGACAATTAAGTGTCACTGTTTAAAAAAAAGATGGCCTGAGACCATATAAGGCTCAAGTAAGTTCTATAGACAATTCAGAAAGCTTCAAAGGGACCCAAAAATGAATATTTTGGCAAACTTCTATAAAGGATCAAAGGCCAAAACTAAGAATATTAGTAAACAATATTGAGATTGAAGGAATGGTTGACACTGGAGCAGATGTCACCATTATCTCTCCAAAATCTTGGCCTGTAAGTTGGCCACTTCAAGAAGTAGACATCCAATTTCAAGGAGTTGGGACCTTATCCCAAATAAAGCAAAGTACCAGATGGCTTATGTAAAGGACCAGAAGAAGGTCAGGTAGGAAAACTGAGGCTATACGTGACTGATATAGCCATTAACTTAGGGGAAAGAGATCTATTACAGAAGTGGAAAACCCAAATTAATATCCCCTCAGTCTCAGTATCTAGGCATGAGACTAGTCAGGCTCCTAGTAACAATTTTAAATTAGTTAGGGAATGTTATCAAAGGCAGTTACAGACTGTCCAAGCTGTCCATAAACAAGATATAGCAGAGGCTGGCAATTTAACTTTACCCAAAAGAGGCACTGCTGTCAAAACACCAACAGCTTTATCACTAACGTGGTTGATGGGCCAACCCATTTGGATTGATCAATAGTCTATGTCAAAAGAAAAAGTACAGACATTAGAACAGCTATTCCAAGAGCAGCTGGAGGCTTAGCATATAGAGGAGTCTACCAGCCCTTGGAATTCTCCAGTATTTGTCTTTAAAATTATTCAGCCAATGGGTTCCTTGCAGCCTGGAATCCCATTGCCTTCCTTGTTGCCTAAGGAATGGTTTAACATAGTAACTTTTCTGAAAGGTTGTTTTTTCACCATTCCTCTACATGAATGTGATAAGGAAAGGCTTGCTTTCTCAGCACCTACCTTCAATAGAGGTTACCCAATAAAAAGTTATTATTGGAAAATCTTGCCACAAGGAATGTTAAATAGCCCCATCTTGTGCCAATATGTTGTATAACAGTCATTGGAGATGATTCACAAACATTATCTCCAATCCATTATTTATCATTATATGGATGGCATCCTATGGGCTGATTCAGATATAAATATTGTGGAAAGAATGTTTGATGAAGTAAAAAAAAAATAAAAAATAAAAAATAAAATTTGTGTCTGGTTTTATGTGGACATCTTTGATCCACTTAGAATTGAGCTTAGTGCAAGGAGATAAGGATGGGTCAATTTGCATTCTTCTGCATGTTGACCTCCAGTTGAGCCAGCACCATTTGTTGAAAAGGCTATCTTTTTTCCACTGGATGGTTTTAGCTCCTTTGTCAAAGATCAAGTGACCATAGGAGTGTGGATTCATTTCTGGGTCTTCAATTCTATTCCATTGATCTACATGTCTGTTACTGTACCAATACCATGCAGTTTTTAACACTATTGCTCTGTAGTACAGCTTGAGGTCCGGGATACTGATTCCCCCAAAGGTTCTTTTACTCTTGAGAATAGTTTTAGCTATTCTGGGTTTTCTATTATTCCAGATGAATTTTTGAATTATTCTTTCTAACTCTATGAAGAATTGAGTTGGGATTTTGATGGGGATTGCATTGAATCTGTGTATTACTTTTGGTAAGATGCTCATTTTTACTATATTAATCCTGCCAATCCATGAGCATGGCAGATTTTTCCAACTTCTGAGGTCTTCTTCAATTTCTTTCTTCAGAGACTTGAAGTTCTTGTCATACAGATCTTTCACTTGTTTGGTTAGAGTCACGCCAAGATACTTAATATGGTTTGTGGCTATCATGAAGGGTATTATTTCTCTTACTTTTTTCTCAGCCTGCTTATCCTTTGAGTATAGGAAGGCTTCTGACTTGCTTGAGTCAAAGATCTACACATAAAACCAGACACACTGAAACTAATAGAAGGGAAACTAGGGAAGAACCTTGAACATATGGGCACAGGGGAGAATTTCCTGAAGAGAACTCCAATAGCTTATGCTCTAAGATCAAGAATAGACAAATGGGACCTCATTAAATTACAAAGTTTTTGCAAGGCAAAAGACACTGTCAAAAAGACAAAGCGGCAACCAACTAACTGGGAAATGATCTTTACCAACCTTACATCCGACAGAGGGCTAATATCCAATATATACAAAGAACTCAAGAAGTTAAACTCCAGAGAGGTAAGTAACCCTGTTAAAAAATGGGGTACAGAGCTAAACAAAGTGTTCTCACCTGAAGAATATCTAATGGCTGTGAAGCACCTAAAGAGATGTTCATCATCCTTAGTCATTAGGGAAATGCAAATCAAAACAACCCTGAGATTCCATCTCACACCAGTCAGGATGGCTAAGATCAAAAACACAGGAGACAGCAGTTGTTGGTGAGGATATGGAGAAAGAGGAACACTCCTCCACTGCTGGTGGAATTGCAAGGTGGTACAACCACTCTGGAAAGCAGTCTGGCGGTTCCTCAGAAAACTGGGCATGACACTCCTGGAGGATCCGGCTATACCACTCCTGGGCATATACCCAGAGGCTTTACCTGCATGCAATAAGGGCACATGCTCCACTATGTTCATAGCAGCCTTATTTATAATAGCCAGAAGCTGGAAAGAACCTAGATGTCCCTCAACGGAGGAATGGATTCAGAAGATGTGGTATATCTACACAATGGAATACTACTCTGCAATTAAAAACAATGAATTCACGAAATTCCTAGGCAAATGGTCAGATCTTGAAAATATCATCCTTAGTGAGGTAACCCAATCACAAAAGAACACACATGGTATGCAGTCACTGATAAGGGGATATTGACCCAGAATCTCGGAATACCCTAGACACAATCCGCATATCAATAGATTTCTAAGAAGATGGAAGGAGAGACCCCTGGTCCTGGAAAGACTGGATGTAGGGGAACGCCAGGACAGAGTAACGAGAGGGGGTTGAATGGAGAAAAGAGGGAGGGAAGGGGGCTTATGGGACTTTCGGGGAGGGAGGAAATGGGAAAGAGGAAATGATTTGGAATGTAAATCAAAAAAAAAATAAAATAAAATAAATAATTAAAAAAAATAAAATATCCAATAAAAAAGAAATATTTAAATGTTATACTTGAAAAAAAATGGGGTACAGAGCTAAACAAAGAGTTCTCACCTGAAGAATATCTAATGGCTGAAAAGCACCTAATGAGATGTTCATCATCCTTAGTCATTAGGGAAATGCAAATCAAAACAACCCTGAGATTCCATCTCACACCAGTCAGGATGGCTAAGATCAAAAACACAGGAGACAGCAGTTGTTGGCAAGGATGTGGAGAAAGAGGAACACTCCTCCACTGCTGGTGGAATTGCAAGCTGGTACAACCACTCTGGAAAGCAGTCTGGCGGTTCCTCAGAAAACTGGGCATGACACTCCTGGAGGATCCGGCTATACCACTCCTGGGCATATACCCAGAGGCTTTTCCTGCATGCAATAAGGACACATGCTCCACTATGTTCTTAGCAGCCTTATTTATAATAGCCAGAAGCTGGAAAGAACCCAGATGTCCCTCAATGGAGTAATGGATTCAGAAGATGTGGTATATTTACACAATGGAATACTACTCTGCAATTAAAAACAATGAATTCACGAAATTCCTAGGCAAATGGTCAGAACTTGAAAATATCATCCTTAGTGAGGTAACCCAATCATAAAAGAACACACATGGTATGCAGTCACTGATAAGGGGATATTAACCCAGAATCTCGGAATACCCTAGACACAATTCGCATATCAATAGATTTCTAAGAAGATGGAAAGAGAGACCCCTGGTCCTGGAAAGACTGGATGTAGGGGAACCCCAGGACAGAGAAATGAGAGGGGGTTGAATGGAGAAAAGAGGGAGGGAAGGGGGCTTATGGGATTTTCGGGGAGGGAGGAAACGGGAAAGGGGAAATGATTTGGAATAAAAAAAAAAAAACTTAGAAAATAAAAAAAAAATTATCTAGGATATAAAATAAGTCTACAAAGGGTTAGTCCACAAAAAGTGCAAATCAGAAGAAGGCAATTAAGGACTCTTAATGATTTTCAGAAGCTACAAGGGGATCTCACCTGACTGCGGCCTGTGATTTGCTTGACCCCTAAAATGTTTAGGAATTTATTTTGAACCTTACAAGGTGATAAGGATTTACATAGTCCAAGGAAATTATCAGTTGAGACTGAGAAAGAGTTAACTTTGGTAGAGAGGAAATTGCAGGATACACATCTAGATCAATCATATTGATCCAAAGACGACCTGCATCCTAGTTATTTTACCTTCTACTTTTTCCCCTACAGGAATTCTTGTGCTGAGGGAAGATTATATCTTAGAATGGATATTTTTAGCACATAAACAGAGTAAGAAATTAAAAGCCTACATTGAGAAAGTCTCTGAAATGATATTTAAAATAAAAATGATACTTTGACAATTAGTCGGAATGGATCCGACTGAAGTTGTGGTACCTTTTACTAATGCAGAAACTGCCTCACTATGTACACAAGATGAACATTGGCAAAGTACATGCAGTAACCTCTTGGGAGAGACTAGCAACAGATACCCTAAAAGCAAGCAGCTTCAGTTCATAACAAGAACTTACTGGATTCTACCTCATATAATAAAGAAAACTCCAATATCTGGATCCCCTACATTTTGCACTGATGCCAGTAAATCAGGAATGGCAGGATATAAATCAGAAAATGTAAGTAAGGTAACTGAGAGTCCCTATAAGTCAGTTCAAAAATCTGAATTATATGCAATAATCATGGTGTTGTCAGATTTTCAATAGTCTCTTAATGTAGTAACTGATTCTCAATATGCAGAAGAGGTTGTTTTACACATGGAGACTGCTGAACTTATGCAGGATGATTCCAAATTGACTTCATTATTTATTCAGCTACAACAAATAATCAGAAAGAGGAGTTATCCACTATATATAACACACATAAGATCCCATACATGTCTGCCAGGCCTTCTGGCACAAGGTAATAATGAAATTGACCAATTACTGATAGGAAGTATACTAGAGGCTTCAGAATTCCATAAAAAAACACTATGTTAACTGCAAAGGTTTAAAGAAAGAATTCTCTATCACTTGTCAAAAACCAAGGAAATTTTGAAGCAATGCCCTTCATGCTTGTTATTTAATCAGACTCCATTGCCTACGGGAACTAATCCTAAGGGTATGCAAAGAAATGACATTTGGCAAATGGATGTCTTCCATTTTACACAGTTTGGCAAACTGAAAGATGTGCATCATACTATAGACACATATTCAGGAATTCAATGGGCAACTGCATTACCGTCAGAAAAGACTGATTCTGTAATTACACATTTGTTAGAAGTTATGGCCATTATGGGAATACCAACACAAATTAAAACAGACAATGCGTCGGCATATATCTCTAATAAGATAAAGCAGTTTTCTGAATGTTACAATATAAAACCTGTTAAAGGTATACCACACAATCCTACAGGACAAGCAATTGTGGAGAGATCCAATCGAACTCTAAAGGAGATGCTTAATAGGCCAAAAGGATCAACAAGAATTGCCAAGGATAGATTACGTAGTGCTTTATTAACCTCAAGTTTTTCAAATGCTAATGAACAAAATACCACAGGTGCTGAAAGACATTGGATTGTGGAAAGAACTATTGAACTAAACCAGCCTGTTTACATTAATGATATTCTAACATCAGAATGGAGAATGGGAAATGTGTTACGCGGGGGGTGGGGGGGAGTTATGCCTGTGTTTCCACAGGAAAAGAAAAGTTGTGGGTTCCTTCCAATTTGATAAAAATCAGACATGACAAAGGGAGACTTCCTGAAGAGCTTGGCTACAGAGAAGAAAAGGGTGACTAACACAATCAACAAAATAGGTGATGTATATGTGGCGATGTTTATGTCTCTGGAAATGGAGACAGCTCTGGAACTGGCTAAAACTAAAATGTCTATACACAGCCAATAATACTTATTGGGTACAGATTTCTAATGACTTGTTATTACATACTATCCTTAAGAGGACATGTATACCATGTTATATCGTAGTTTGACTAGGTGATCAAGCTAACCTGAGGAAAGGCAGTTGTTTTTCTTTATTGATCTTCATTGACCAATCTGTGTACCCTGCATGTTCCATGTGAATGTCTTTACAGAACTGCATGTTGCTTTTAAGTTTTGTCATACTACAGGATGAAAGAAGAGAAAGACAGCCCTGAAAATATCACACTCTGGGATGCTGAGATTTTGGGACCCTCCATTCCAGCTTCTTGCTTTATTCTCCTTCAACTACATCAAAGCTGATTGTTTCAAAGACTTGCTTCCAGAATTTTACTTGCCTATTCAGTCTTTCAGAATGTTATGATCAAGATGTCAACTGAGCAATGAACTTTCTCAGCACATAGTAATTGGAAGGCAAATAATGCTAACTAGCTATCCGTTGACAAGCCAATTTTCCTATTTCCCTTTGGGCCTTCAGATGGGAATTCTTTGCCCCAATTCAACTCGAAGCAGACAGAAGATAATCATCATCCCAGTTCCTTATGTTGGGGTGGATGATTCTGGTTATGTTAGGAATTATAGATATGTTGTCATTTTAGGGATACTTTACAAATGTTGCTTTGGACAGGGAGGGAACTAAAGAACTTAAACTAAGGGATTTCTTCCTTTCCTTTCCTCTTCTCTATCCTTCCTTCTTAGATAAAAGGGAAGGGGGTGGAAAAGAAAAAGGGGGATATAGTAATATCATAGAAATTATAGAAATAGACAAATAGGGATAGGTTATCAAATGTACTTTTAAACAAAGCATTACATAGCCGGATCTTACTTGGTAGAAGTCTTTATAATTGATACAAATTTGAAGTTATTATCTCTTATATTGGTTAAGAATTTATTTGATGTAAATTTAAGATTTTCATTGGTATAAATTTATTATTGATATAAAACTGGGATTAATAATGTTACTCCCATATAGGTATTGTGCCTATATAACACATTTAAGAATACAAGACTTAGATCCAGTCCTTCTATAACTGCTATTATAAACTGTTTTTAGATGATTAAGAAATACAAGTTAAGGGCCAGATAGCAAACTCGTGGTTGTGAGTTAACTAAAAGGGTGTTCCCGAGTTATTCCAATTAGAAATGGCTGAGAGTAGTTAAAGCTTAACAGTTCAGAGATGCTTTAGGTAGATAGATGGTCTTCAAAGGCATCAGAAGTCCACAGAATATGACGTTTATTGACATTTCTTTTTTAAAGATAATTTGACTGGAGACTTGTCTGCTCCTGACAGCACCCCTTTCTTGAATTCAAGAAGAAATTGAGCATCAATGAATGGAGTTGCTTCAGTTGTGTCAAGACAGTCACCAAGTAATAATTGCCTCATTTCATCTACAGACAAATACTGTCCAAAAAAAGGACACACTATGTGGAATAGTAGACTGATAGTCTCTGCGAAGACAGAGTATTCAGTCCTTCAAAATTCTGCATTACCAAGGTCTGTCAGATGATCCTGGACCAGAAGGCTGAAGATTGATACTCCAACGTTTTTACATATAGGGCCTGTCCAGGTGATCAGCAGTCTCTATAAATTGGCTAAGTTTTAGAAGCTATATTTTGTGCTTCTCATAATTTCAGGTAATATTAGTCATTTTTGGATTTCTGACAGGATTAGAGACTAGAAGTCTCATAGCCAGTCCAAGCTCTTTAGCATTTAGAAAGATTATACAGATTTGAGAGGATAGTTTTCAGATGGGTTGCAATCTAAAGCCAGGAGATGAGTCAGGTGTAGAATTATAAGTCTTTTAAGTTCGGATAGATAACAGAGGTACTATTTAATTGAAAAAAATTTGATAAACTGGATGCTGGGTGTGTCCTGTACATTATAAATTACAAAATGGTAATAATTGCACTCAATTGATATCTGAGATAAAAGAGACTTTTAATTGGACAGAAAGGGGGAAGTGTTGCGGATAGCCCTGAGCTTGTATTTTGATGCTAATTCCACTCTTGGGAGGGGCTTCAGATGAGGAATTGCCTTTCGAACCTTCTCCTCACCTTAAGTTTTCAAATAATGGCTTGAGCCAATAATTGGGCAGGAGGAAGGAGGAGGAGCTGAGGGTTTGGGGGAGGAGCTACGGGGGATCTATGGGTTTGGGGGAAGAGGTAAGGAGAATCCATTATAGGCTAGAGAGAAGTTCATGGCCTGAAGAAACCACAAGTTATATGGGATAATAAAGATAAGAATACAGTAGTGTAGTGGGAGATCTGCCCAATCTAGGCTTATAGCTTGTATTGATACTGATTGAGTTGAGATTTCTTTTACCAGGTAATTGGGTAGGAAAAATATAGGAACAGAAGCTTTAGGATGGAATTTTCTATAAATATGTGTTAGATCCATTTGATCCATAACTTCAGTTAGTTTCACTTTGTCTCTGTTTAGTTTCTGTTTCCATGATTTGTCAGTTGCTGAAAGTGGGGTGTTGAAGTCCTTCACTATTTTTGTGTGGGGTACAATGTGTGCTTTTGAGCTTCATTAAAGTATTTTTTTTTTTATTAATGTGAGTGCCCTTGCATTTGGAGCATAGACATTCAGAATTGAGAGTTCAATTTGGTAGATTTTTCCTTTGAACAATATGAAGTGTTCCTCCTTATCTTTTTTGACAACTTTTGGTTCAAAGTCGATTTTATCCAATATAAGAATGACCACTCCTGCTTGTTTCTTGGGACCATTTGCTTGGAATGTTGTTTTCCAACCTTTGACTCTGAGGTAGTGTCTGTCTTTGTCATTGAGGTCGGTATTTTGTATGCAGCAAAATCTTGGGTCCCGTTTATATATCCAATCTGTTAGTCTATGTCTTTTTATTGGGGGAATTGAGACCATTGATGTTAATAGATGATAAGGAAAAGTGATTGTTACTTCCTATTACTTTAGTTATTAAAGGCAGAATTCTGTTTGTGTGGCTATCTTCTTTTGGGTTTGTTGAAAGATTACTTTATTGCTTTTTCTAGGGTTTAGTTTTCCTCCTTGTGTTGTTATTTTCCACCAATTATCCTTTGAAGTGCGGGGTTTGTGGAAAGATATTGTGGAAAATTCATTTATCATGGAATGACTTGTTTTCTCCATCTATAGTAATTGAGAGTTTTGCTGGTTATGGTAGTCTGGGCTGACATTTTTATATTCTTAGGGTCTGTATGACATCTGCCCAGGATCTTCAAGCTTTCAAAGTTATTGGTGAGAAGTCTGGTGTAATTCTGATAGGTCTGCCTTTATATGTTATTTGATCTTTGTCCCTTACTGCTTTTAATATCCTTTCTTTGTTTAGTGCATTTGGTGTTTGATTATTATTTGCCAGGAGGAATTTCTGTTCTGGTCCAGTATGTTTGGAGTTCTGTAGGCTTCTTATATGTTCATGGACATCTCTTTCTTTAGGTTAAAGAAGTTTTCTTCTATAATTTTGTAGAAGATATTTACTGGCCCTTTAAGTTGTAAATCTTTGCACTCCTTTATACCTATAATCCTTTGCTTTGGTCTTCTTGTATCCTGGATTTCCTGGCATTTTGGGTTACAAATTTTCTGCATTTTTCATTTTTAACTGTTGTGTCAATGTATTCTATGGTATCTTCATCACCTAGGAGGATTCTTTCTTCTATCTCTTGTATTCTGTTGTTGATGCTTGCATCTATGACTCCTGATTTCTTTCCGAGGTTTTCTATCTCCAGGGTTGTCCCCCTTTGTGATTTCTTTATTGTTTCTACTTCCATTTTTAGATCCTGGATGGTTTGGTTCAGTTCCTTCACATGTTTGTTTATGTTTTTCTGAAATTCTTTAAGAGATTTTTGTGTTTCTTCTTTGTTTCTACCTGTTGACCCATGTTCTTCTCTGTTTCTTTAAGGGATTTTTGTGTTTCCACTTTAAGGGCTTCTACCTGTTAACCCATGTTCTCTTGTATTTATTTAAGGGAGTTATTTATATCCTTCTTGAAATTCTCTATCAGCGTCATGAGATGTGATTTTAAATCCAGCTCTTACGTTTCCGTTGTGTTGGGGTTTCCAGGATTTTCTCTTATGGGATAACTGGGTTCAGAGGTTCCATGTTGCCTTGGTTACTGTTGGTAATTTCCTTTTGGCATCTCTAGTGTTAGCTGGTCTTGCTGTCTCTGACTGTGGCTTATCTGTCCTGCAAGCCTCTGTTTCTCTACTCCTGGGATTCCCATTTTCTCTGTGCACACAGGTATGTCAGAACTACTGGGAGACCTGCTCTCCTGTGGTGGTGTTTGTGTATGTAGCTCTGTGACCCAGGATCAGCTTTTCATTCTCAGGCCTCTCCACAGACCTGGGAGTTTAGCTCCACCTGGATATGGTGCACTGTTGCAGAGGATGATCCCCAACCAGAGACAGAAACTGGAAGGTTCCCTCCTGAGGGTTCTGGACAGGTTCCACTGAGCAGTAGGGGTGGTCTTACCTGTGCTCCCAGGCCTCTTTGTACTCCTGTGGAGGGACCAAATGCCTTGAGTGAAGCTGGTTCCTTAGGATATATCAGGAGATGGTTTCTTCACTGTGGCAGACTCTTCAACATTCTGTCCCAGCAGAGAGGATAGGCGGTGAAAGATGTGAAAGGAATGGAAGGGGAGTGGTAATCTGGAAGGCTGGGGTTTTGGTGGTTGCTGAGTAGTGAGTCCTGCTAGACCCTCAGCCGCAGCTCTGGGACTCCAGAGGACAGAAGGGGTTCTTACAAAATGCTCTTAGTGCAAATGATTCTCTAAGATATATCAGGAAATGGTATTTAAACAATGGCAGACCTTGGAAGAGTCTGCCTCAGCAGAAAGGACAGGTGATGGTAGAAGCAAGATAGTTTATTCTTATCCTTATCCTTATCCTTATCCTTATCCTTATCCTTATCCTTATCCTTATCCTTATCCTTATCCTTATCCTTATTCTTATTCTTATTCTTATTCTTATTCTTATGGCTTTCTTATTTTCTTTCTTTCTTTCTTTCTTTCTCTTCTTCTTCTTCTTCTTCTTCTTCTTCTTCTTCTTCTTCTTCTTCTTCTTCTTCCTCTTCCTCTTCCTCTTCCTCTTCCTCTTCCTCTTCCTCTTCCTCTTCTTCCTCTTCCTCTTCCTCTTCCTCTTCCTCCTCCTCCTCCTCCTCCTCCTCCTCCTCCTCCTCCTCCTCCTCCTCCTCCTCCTCCTCCTCCTCCTCCTCCTCCTCCTCCTCCTCTTCTTCTTCTTCTTCTTCTTCTTCTTCTTCTTCTTCTTCTTCTTCTTCTTCTTCTTCTCTTGAGTGTGCATCCCCTAGAACTATAAATTCAGGTTGTCTCAACTGACATGTTTTGTGGAGAAGTGGTTACATAAATTTTTGTAGTCAGTGGTCAAAAGAAGGTTATAAATCAACACATTTACACATTGATGTAATAGACAAAGTAACTAGTCACATTGTTGTAGATTGTAGTCTGTTAATAGATTTTGCATGTTATCTGATGGCATTCTTTGTTTCTGGGTTGATAGAAGCCACTATTCTGCTTATAGTGCATTCGAAAGTTGTATCTCTCAAAGTTTTAGAAAAAAAAAAGTAGGTAACTAAAGGATATTAAGAAAACTAGAGATAGTTCAGTGTGTCATCAGTAACATCCATATTCTCCATGATTAGGACCCTGAAGTTCTAATCAATCCAGAGTAAGAAAAATCTGCAGTATAGGTATGACTTTTTTTTAAGATAATTTCATAGATCATTAGTTTGGTCTGATACTTTTTTTCTCTGATTCTGTCTATGTGTCATAATGGTTTTCGTGATAGATGATAGAAGTTTGTAGCTGAATTTAAAATCAACAAGATTACAGGATAGGCTAATGGAGCAAAAGTAGTACATAAATGACTCTGAAATTTTAGTTGAACAGAAAGTCCTTAGTGAATATCTTTCTACAATTTAATTAGAGTACGTATTTTACATGTATCTGTAACAATTAATATTATATTAAATGTTTTAGTGGATATTTAAGTTATTTGAAATAAATTATCTTTGTAAAATGTCTAGGTCTACTTGCTTGTTTCTCTATATGGAAAATTTGATTTTATTGTCATAATCTTATATAGATAGGTTTATTCTAATTATAAAAACCTTCAACCTTTAATGTACCATTATATACCTTATAAGTATTACATGTTACAAATTTTGTCAGAGAAGATAAATCCAAGAGGCTGGACATCTGGGAAATTAGCTTTCTAAAGATTGTTGTGGACAAAACTATGTCTAACTTCACTTTAAAATAAAAATAAAATTCAAATAGGCATCATTTTAGTCGATCATCTATTTACAGATCCTCTTTTAAACCTATATTATGTTATGTTGAAGATACAGTAACTAGGAAACATTGGCTCTAAAAGTATAAATTTTCTGTTTTTTGAAACACTATTTTGTATAAATATTCTTTTTCAATATTCTATTTTATTCTATTTATAGTTATTTCTACAAGGTTATATATATTATATAATATATTATATTATAATAATATATAATATATTATATAAATATATGTATTATATAATTATATTATATTATATATTATATAATTATTATATATATAATTGTTAAGAGACTTTTCTCATGTTGCAAATGACTGCTTTACCCTAATAATGGTATCCTTTATCATTCAGAAATTTTTCAGCTTCATAAAGTAACAGTTTTAATTTTGGGTCTTAATGCTTTTATTATTAGTGACCTGCTCTAAACTGCATTTGCTATGGCAATGATTTTAAGCTTAAGTTCAACTTTACTTCTATCAATTTAAAGTTGTCTGGTCTTAGGTTGATGCCCTCAGTCCATTTTCAGTTTCGGTTGAGCTTCTGCAGGGTGATTGATATGGATCCATGCTCGCTTTTCTATATGCAGTCACCTGGTTTTAACAGCACTATTTGTTGAGGATGTTTGTATTTTCTACATTGAGTATCTTTTACTTTGTCTATGTTCAAGTGCTATAGGTGTGTTGACTTATGTCTGTGTATAAAGAATATATTTAATCTTTTAAAAAGAAGCATAATTGTATAAGGGGGAAAAAGGAAAGTCAGAAGTTAATTTAAATGTTTTTGATCAGAAAAAAAATGACAAAATTTTGCTTGGTCCACATGAAACTTCTGAATTGTAAATGCCAAAGAAAATCCGTCTATTTTCATCTATTCTTTTTTAAGATGCTAGTTTTGTATAACATAATAAAAAATTGACATTCTAGAATGTGTTCATAGTAATAGTTTAATTACATTAAGAGGGTAAGACAATTTTAGATAAAAAAAATAGCCTTTTAACTACAAAATAGCTTAAATCTGAGCAAAGGAAAGAAACATAAATGTTAACTTCCTTTCATTCTTCTTTGTTATTTGTGAAAAGAATACTCTTAGATTCATTCATATAGGATTGTGATACACAGTTCTTAGAAGAATTGTAATCCAATATATGCATTCTTTTTTTTTTCTTTATAAATTATCCAGCCTTGAGTATTTTATTATGGAAACAGAGAACAGACACAAACTCCCCAGTCAAAGACAGGGACTTAAAATACTAGAAAGGAATCTTGTTTTTACTTTTCAAGAGTCCCAAATCCTAGGCAGAGAATCTTCTCCCCAGGCTAGTGCAAAAAGAAATTTTTTTTACAAAAGGAAATTTATTTCAAAAACATAAGGGAGCATTTACATTTAAACAAGAGGAGAAACAGGTGTCCTGGCAGAAGAAAAAGATTCATGGCATGAAGATTTTCTTTCAAATTTTTGAAACAAAAAGAACACCAAGTTATGAACTACTGACTAGGCAAGGGACAGGAAGCAAAAGGATGAGGAGGGGATGAATGCAGTGAGCTCTGCAGAAGACATGAGCTTAAGTTACTTCTGCTGAGTTTACAAATACCCTCAGACAAGAGAGGAAAACTTACTGCGTTCAAATTTATATTGCTATAGTTCAATTTATTTTTGGACTTGAAATGGCTGATCTATCTCTGAGGTCCATAACTAGATGGTCACAGTATTCAACTGGCAATCCCATGTTCCTATGTCTGTTCAGATTCCAAGGGAGCCTAGGTTTAGATCAGTCTTGTGGAATGTTCAGAGTTTATTGTCAGCACTCCACAGTCAAGCTGACCAACTTCTTGTGCTCACTTGCATCATTCTAGACTTTCAGAAATATTTTTGCCATAAATACGTGCAGTGATTCTCACAAAGGAGATTGTTTTTTTTCCCCAGTGTAGAAGTGATGGTAATGAGAAGTGATGGTAATGAAGATGCCTGTGTAGGAAACAAAACCTCAAAAAAACAAAACAGCAAACCACTAGAAATGTCATATGAATTTCTGATTTGAATAGCAAACTTGGAGAAGGAAGATTAACTGTGGAACAAAAATGTATGAAACATTCAAATGAAGAACAGAGTCTGGGCTACTAAAAATGCCCAGCATGAGACACTCCACAAACCTCCCGTCTGTTGTCTTAATCTAAAGACTATTGGCTAACTTATACAATAATCTGATTAATAACCTGAGAAGTTAAATTTTGAAAGTGGCAAAAGCAAGCCGAATGAGCAACTCTTATGGTTCTATGTCATCAAGTCACTTTCCTGGGTAGCCCTGGTTATTAAGTCTCCAAATCCTAAATTACACTATTACATCCTTCAGGAACATGTATGTACACCAGATCTGACTGTATTTCACCAACAAGGGTCTTTAAATTTGCCTCTGAAAAAAGTCTTTGTTTTTAGTTTTAAATAATAATAATAATAATAATAATAATAATAATAATAATAATAATAATAATGTAAGTTCAACTGACTGAAATTCCTCCATACTGGAGTAAAAACCTAGATACCAAGTCAGTAATGGATTCAGCCTTAAAGGGATAATCACTATGTCAGACAACCCATTCTGAGAATTTGAAGTATTGATTTGTTGTACACTCAAGTTCCATAGCATGCATATATATACACACACACAACATATGCTTATGTCTGTATGTATATTATGCACATGTACTCCTATTCAAACAGTAAAACCCTGTGCTCAAAACTGTATCCCAGAATATGGAGAAGAGTGAGGGAAGCAATGCAAAGCAACTTCTTTCTAAAAGACTGACGTCACTTGTACATGGTGAGAAGCTGGTGTTTAATTTCTATGACTCTTGGCAGAAATGCTACAACACTGCCTAGCAGCTTCATTAGAAAATAATGAAAGCAAAAGGTTAAGACTGACCTTTGCTCTTCTCCATGTATTGGGCAAAAACTGTAATAGAATGGGGAGGGAAATAAGTAACGTTTCTAAAGTGATGATCTTTACCAGATCACAAGCTAGACTGAATTTTCCATTTGTCAGTTCTCAATAACAAATTATAAAGATGTGTAAATGCAAGATTCACAAGATGAAGTCTGAATAATGAGGATATTGTGAAAGCAAGTCAAGGCCACAGACAAAGCATCCAAAAATATTGTTGTGGTTTTACCTTGGACACAACCATGGTCTTTTACAAAAGTAGATCATAACATACAAAGGTAGAAAGAACATTACGTTTTCAGCTGAAGGCAGCAGTCCTTTTAAAGGGACATCCCTGGCAAGCCAATGAGTAGTAGTATTAAGAATATTAATCTCACAATAATGCTGAAAAATGTGATGTCACAATCAGTAGAGTCTTCCTTGACTACTATTTCCTCATGTTCCCCAACCTCGGCCACCTCTACTTCCCCTGAAGGCAATATATGCTTTCTTAATTTTAAGGTTGCTAGAGATTTCATGATTGATTTTGTTGAAATATATAAATAATTAATATTTAGTTGAATTCTCTATTGAATTTTTATTAACTTTCAGAACAAATTTTATTACATTTATTCACTAAATATTTATAGAAAAGTTTGAATTTTGAGGAACAGAACTGCAATGGGTACAGTAGGAATGTCCTCCCTTAGTTCCACAATGTGTGAAGACTACATGTTCACGACAAAATCTAAAGGTATCTTTATGAGCTTGATAAAGGTTGCTGTCTATTAACAGAGAAGCATTTTAAACTGGATTATATTTGAGTCCTCTATATTTAGTATTTTATATTTTAGGCAGTTTTTAATTTCCCAATAAAATATCTACATTTATTTTTTCCTCATATGCTTCTCTCTTTCTTAATAATAATGGAAGTAATATTAGCTTCCTCTTTAAGTTCCTTTGCAATGTCAAAATCTTGACAATAATTTAAATTTATATCTTAATCTTCATTTCACTAAAAATAGATTTGCTACTGTATTTGAAAGTGAGCTTGTGTGCAAGCAAGATAACAGCTGTGCATTATGTAAACAACTTTTTAATTGCTCAAAGTACTGTTTTATTATTTGTACTGTCATTTTTTATGTAAATAAACACCAAAATTTATAGCATATCAATTTGTCAATATCACACAGCAGTCTATTTCAAAAAGATCATATTATAAAAGATAAGGTTTAGAATACTTCCTAAACTTCAATCAGTAATAAAAGATTTCTCCATGCTGTGCAATATTTTAAGTAGAAGATAGCACAATACCAGTCATTATTTAGTGAAAAAAAAAACTTCTATATTGGAAGGAGAGGAGGGGGCAGTTAAATTGGGATATAAATTGAATAAAGTACTTAAGAAGAAATACATTTATTTAAAGTCTAAGAAAATGTTGATCACATTAATTTTTCTTGAAATTTTAATGTGTGTGTATGTTTGTGTGTTTTACTAATTTATTTTAATTATTAAAAATTATCACTCTGAAGTGAAGTTACCTTGAAGCTCTGAAGAAATGATTTAAGCCTTTCTGATACTAGGTTAACATGTGTACTCTATCACAGCTGACTCTTAATACTGGCAGCTGAGATAAAAACCCCAAATTACTGCTAAGTTTCCCAGAAAGCAAGAGGCTAGAGGATGCATTTCCAGCTTAAAATAAATGTGAGAACCATGAAAATTGGTACAGCAAAATTGCAGCATAGAATAGGAAAGAAAGGCATGTAATTCCACCTGTGGTTTAGGAAATATTTTCATTTCATAATAACAGAAGATGAGGGATGAACCAGTTTCCTCTAATGATGTGACCATGATAGTCTGACCACACCTAAGGTAGGGTCCAATCCTAAAACCAACCATGGAACACAAACTCAACTACATGAAGACAGAAGAAAAGAAAAGTTAAAGTAATCTGAAAGTAAAAGAAAGGAAGGTTGAGTGACTGGCAAAAAGAGAATCTGTTCTGAGAAATATATTCAAATACATTTATGGAAGACTCAAATAATCAATGAACATATTGTGTAAAAACCCATCAAATCTCAGTGTCATGCAACAATGAAATATTTAAAAAGATTGTATGAATAGAAATTTGAAAGTGAATAAATTTTCTCACCCATTAGGCTGTGCATTCCTCTTCTACATTCGGCTTATTTAATCACTAAATGTACAAGTTCGATTGAAGTCACATAAGTCTATGATAGCCATCCTTCTAGCCTTCCTCAAAACATTGTGTTCTGCAATCACTACGCCCTATTGTCATAATTCCATCAAAGCTTCAAGTACATCAGTGCCTCTGATTACATGTAGGTTTTTATTATGATCAAGAAGAGTAACTTTATGAATGTACTTAGAAGTAAATATCCTCAAGGAGACCATGATTGTAGCAGCAGGGGAAAGCAAGCATACCCTCCTGCAAAGAATGTTAAATAATACATTTTCTCTCTTATTGCTCTTTATACGCACTTACATTTTCTAAATATTATTTCCCATGTGTGCTCATTTCCTTTCTGCCAATAAGCATGATTGTTTTTCCAGTATGTCCCTGACATGCCTCAATGTGTAAATGAGGCTCCTGATATTTTACTTCTACTGGTGTTACTTTCCATTGTGCAGGTTGACAAAAAAGTGTTGTTTGGTGTTTCTGATGCCTTGCCGCAAGTTTAGCTGCCAATGTCTAATGTTTTTCTTATATATAAATGTGAGAAAGAAATTTGGCTGCCTCTATTCTCCTATTTTAGAAAAGTTTTCTACTATGAAGTGGACCAGTTCCTTGGCCCTGGCTTGGTCATTGCAAATTTAAACTACCTTAGTATAACTTCTTCCCCATTATGGTCACCTGAGGAAGTACTTCAAGTGTGAGAAAGATTTCTCAAAGAGTACACCCATGGAAAACTAACAAACACTGCTAAGTGGGAATAGCTAATAACTCAGCTCTTCAATAGGAAGTTTTGTTTAATTTAAATTGCATTTTCTTATTATTAATATAGAGAAAATTCTATCTATTAGTCTCTGTGTAGATAATTTTCAGTTTAGCTTAACAACAGATTTCTCTTTGAGGAATTTATTATATGTTTACTAAATTTATTCTCCAAATAATTCTGTTTTAGTTTTGGAAATAAATTGGACAATCACATTACATACTTGGCCATAAATATACCCAGGCTGAATAGTGTAAGGGATAACTGTTTATGTGTGCAGACATGCTCAGAATAGTGACTGCTCCTAGACCTACTGAACCATGGCATATTTATTATCTATTCTCTGATCCTGTCTCAAATCTGTCTTTTGATTTAATTATTTAAAATCATGGAGACTTGGAAGAGATTCGTTACTCTCCATATTTACATCTTCTCCTAATTTCACTTTAAAACTACAACTTCAGCAAGTGACCCCTGTGTCCCCATCCAGGTAATAGACATCCCAAATAAAATAGACCAAAGTTCACAACTTTGCCTCCCATCAGGAATAGTAGTATCAGGTGTCAGTTCACTCTGTAGATCACAGATGTTCTGTTTGTGATATTACAAGATAGTTAACACACACACCCACACACACACACTAGGAGACACATACTACTGACAGAGAGAGACACACACAATCACACTTGCACACACATATGCACATAAACACACACACACATATCACACTATATGAACAAAGGTTTAATCACCTCAGATGTTAAACAAGATCATCTTTAATATTCAGCATAGATTCTTTTCAATCATAGATATTTCATTTGTGATGAAGTTTAAATACCTTACTTCCCCACGTAATTTAATATAATAGTGGGTTTTGTCCTATAATATACATTTATTTACAGCATAGATTTTTTTTTACCAAATTCTTTTGTGTGTGGTGAAGTTTAAATTCCTTACATCTTCCCTACCACAAATAGATATAGTATTGTTTTCTACTATATTATGCACATATTTTAAGCATAAGAGAGAAATATAGATGAAATTAAAAGCAGGAAAAGAAAATCTCAGACAGTACAATATATTCAGCACTTTACTTATGGAAAAGAACATGTTTCAGTTCAAAGCACACACCTATGAGCCCATGAGAGTCCCAGGAAGCTACACATGACAGTCTTTCCTCCCACCAAATCATAACAATGTTACAAGGAGGTTTTGATTTACTAAATTTTGTTGCATACAAAACATTTGAAATATCATATCATTCTATAATTTTAAAATAATTAATAAACATAAAATGTTCGTGAAATACTTTATGCACAGTTTATATTATAATTAGTGAATGCTAAATAGTCAATTGTATGTAGTCTTGGAAAAGCAGTTTTACATTAAATTAATCTCAGCTTGAGTATGTCAAAACCTATATTTGGTTGCTTGCAGACTTACATAATGTATTCGGTTTATGTGATCCTATCCCTTCTTGATCTGAGAGCAGAAAATGCTGCTCTATGTAGTTCAAGAATTCAATTTAATTTTGCTAGAAAAAATATAATCAGTTTATGATCTACCCTGCCAAAGTAGAACAAAATTGGAAAAAAAAGTAAAGAGTAACCAAAATGTAGTTAAATTATTCAACAGCTAATACAGAAAAATGTAGTATTTATCCTACTTTGAACTCTTGCTAAGGTATTAGAAGAATGAAAGGGTTGATTTATTTGAAACAAAATATAAAATAAAGCATCTACCAAAAATTTGCTTGTACTTGGTATATTTTAAGTATATAGAAAAGACAAAATGAATTTTCCCCTTTTTTGAGATAAAACACAAGCCATAATATCTAAGGTTGAAATTTCATTTATACTCCTGAAAAGCAATCACTCCCAATTTAATGAGAGAAAAAAGTTCAGTACATACATTTTATGCAAGAACATACACATGTGCAATTGTGATTATTTGATATTTTACTTGGCTTTATTTCTCATTCCCAATATTCCATTATCCATTCAGTCAGTAGGTTATAAGTCATATCTAATGTCTCTGACTTCACTTTCTTACCCAACTTTGAGGGTTTTTTTTTTTTTAACACTTCATGAATCCAGTTTGTGTTACTCAGCTACTCTTCGGAATAGGGCTGGCCTTAAAGTGTGGTAGACCTATTTGTGATTAGATCTTTAGATTTAAGTCCATATTCCTCCAAGTGTAAATTAGAGTGACCCAATATGTCAACAAATGTTCAAATGTTGCTTGTACCTTGGACTACCCGCTGCCTGTCCTTGGCGGATGGAGGAGATGTGAAGCAGAGTCAACAACACAGACACCAGTAGCATATAAGAAACCCTGCAGCAAGCTCATCTGAACACTCCTGCAAGTTCCTTTAATATCCGTCACCCATGCCCATTGGTCCCAAGAAAAACCTCTCTTTTAAACAGCAGCTTCCAATTGGATGGCATTTTCTGCAGCAGTAATTCTTGGTCTTTCAGGCAATCCTCAATTAGGTCCTTCTATAGGAGATGCTTTTGCGGCTGTGTGGCCCTCGTCATTTACATAAAGGTGGTGCTGCCATACCTGTTAGAAACCCACCCTTTTGTTTTTAGATTTTGTCAGCTTAGTTGGAGCTGGGGTGCATTGCCTCAGTATTGTTGACCCCACCCTGGAGGAATCCCAGTATACTCTACAGTGCCTGACTCAGGTTTTCCTGGTACTAGGATCTTACCCATCATTGACTACCAGCTCGGAAGGAGATACCACTCTGGTTGCATGTCACACAAGGGGGAACAGTCCACATGGTGGTCTCATGGATCTCTGACATCCATGCTTTGATTAATTCCTTAGGGGGGCTGCAATCATGATATGTGAGAGCCATCAGCTCTTCAAGGACCACCTTATTTATGGACTGGCTGGAGATAATGTTGTGTGGAACACTTAAACAAAATAAGTATTAGAATGACAATTTCTCCCATCATAGCATAAGTGGCTATACATGAGGGGTCACACAGCTTCTTAATATTGTCCCACACTTTTCCCAAAAATCTGATATCTAGGGAGACCACAGCTACCCTGGTTGTAGTGATGTTGGCTATTTTCCCCACTTAACAGCACAGAACAGTTAAGGGATTTGTCTGACCAGGTACCTTTAAGATATTGCACCAGATGTTGTAGGGCTTCAGTGGCATTTCTTTAACCTGGTAATGGGAAAGGCAGATTGAATGAAACATAGGGTCGCATGTCAATAGAGACATGTTCCTAACAAGGGCCAACTCTTCTGCTTGTAAGTCAATTTGTTGTAAAATGTGAATAGCTTGATAAAAATGTTGATTTAATACCTCCTGTGCATGCATAGCCTCATCTGACTTAGAAACTATAGCATTGACAGTCTCTGCCCTAGTGACTGTCTGGGTCAAGACAACAACAGCTGTTGTTGCCCCCAACAATGCCTGTAATGATAGTGGTAATGATGGCAACTGTAATACCAAAATCCCTCTTTCCCTTTGGGTAGGGGCTGTAAGTGAGGCTGAATCATCAGAGTGCTGGCATGAAAGTGGGTAGTATAAATACCACCAGATGGTGGTTGGTTCCCTCTTCAGGATAGCCTTTGTTGAATATCCCATCCTGCAGGCAGTCAGGAGACAATTCTCATTAAAGTAGTTAAGGTTGTTTCTGACAATGGAGGTTTTAGTGACCAGAAAGAAAAAGGGAGGTTAGACACAGACTGTGGTGGTTTTCCAACCAATCTGGCTGCCAATGGTCACATTTACTGGGGTTGCCCTAGTCCACATCACCTACCTGTTTATATGAAAATATGTCCCATTAAAGAAATGACTGCCTTTTAGGAGAGTAAGCAGGTATAAATCAAGACAATTAGAGGGGCCACATAATTCCCAATTGTTCATAATGGGGTCATATTTGAATCTAATGAGATTCGCGTTAACATAGGAAATAATATTGGGAGTATCAAGTGATATTAACCTCCATATACCAATTGTGAGGTTATATGAAAATTTAACCTCCATATACCAATTGTGAGGTTATATGAAAATATAGTCCCTGGTGAATTTTATACCTAGTGTAGTCTTGCAGTGCTCCCAAGGGATGGGAAGTCCCACAAAAGTGGGCATTTGAGGGATCCTTGGACATTGAGGCAGGGGTGGATATGATATGCTTAGGGGATCCTTTCGGGATTTGTAATCAATAGGGGAATATTAACTTCCATGCCTAACATGGTACCATAGATTAGATTACCATAAAAGTCCCCCATGGTCATATTGTGTAGTTGGATATAAAGAGCCCTGGAGAAGACATTGGTGGTAAAGCAGAGAATTTTCTCCATGGGTCAAATGCCTCATAATCATCATGTAGTACATAGTGACTAAGTCCATGAAGGGCAATCCTGAACTCACATTGAAAGAGAAAAGAACTGAGTATACCAGGGAGTTAACTGCCACAGGCAAAATAATGAGGGGCAAGGGCACCAAAGCCCAGTGCTCATCAGCCTTCCCAGGGTGAAGAAAAATTAATAAGCACAGTATATACATAACATCTTCACATCTTGGTCTTCTTCTGACTCCTTCATAGCTCCCTGATGTATAGTTGGGCAAACATCTTAGGTGGTTATTAGGTCCCTCCATCTAACCAGTGGGAGGGGAGTGTTCCTCAGCAGAAATGTCCAATGTTTGTAAGCAGGGTTCAGCCCTTTCTCATCTAGGGAGAGAAAGTTCACATGAAACAGGACCTCCACCAAGGCTAGGTGTGGATCTTTTTTGGATTTTGGAGATGTGACCCAAGTAAGTGTTCCCTTTAAGGAGTGATTTGTTCTTTTTATGTTTGTTTGACCTTTTTATGTTTGTTTGACCTTGATAGGGTATCTCAAAGAAGTGACTGATCCTCTATGAGCACAGGACGTTTCTAATCTGTTGAGATGAGTAAGTAGGTCTATTGTCAGTCTTGAATGCCCAAGGTACTCTCATTATTAGTTTTATTGATTTTGTGGCCTTAATTGTTTGAGATCTTTTTCCCTGTCATGGCCATCGCATATATAAAGGCCAGGTAACATTTACATTTATTTGTAGCATTTACATATCTAAGATTATCAAAGGCTGGGTAGTGGGTGACATCTATTTGTCAGATTATATTCAGGATTAACTCCTGATCTGTCAAGGCGACCCAATGGTGTAAGAGATGTGTAAGTTGTATATGACTTTTTAAGATATTTATATTGTGACATAGGAAATTTAGGTGTTGCAGGAAATATTAAAAAACATAGGTCCTGGTTGGCCATGCGTTGGTGAGCAATGGCTGACCTGTTTTTTTCTTGTGAAGATTCTGACTCTGAACTCCACAATCTCTTCACCCAGTTTGCTAGGTTCCCACTGGTGAGTCACTACCATGCCAACCCCGTGTTTCAAATTCCCCATGGCCTTAGTGTAACACCTCAGGCAAGCCCACACTTGGCTGCCATACCTTTATTTCTTGAATCCAGACTTGTCACCATGTGAAGGAAAATGCACCAAAAACTTAGTTCAGAAACAATGGGGGCAATCTCTGGGGCAACAACTAAAACCTAATCTTGCAAGCCTTATTAAAATCTGACTCCTCTGGCAGCAAATACTTGTGGATCTGCCACGATACCAAGAAACTCTTGCAGCCACACCTTATCCCTCTGCTGTCCCAGTTCTAAAAGTAACTAACTCTCTCTTGCTTCCTCTCTTCTTTCGCCCAACCCAGAAGTCCTACCTACATGCCCAGTGATGGGCTCCTTTATCCATTAGGGAACTGGTTCAAGAGAATAGCACCAGGCCCATCCACAACATTTGGGCAAGAGCTTATGCAAATTATGAGGAAATGTGTAAATTTGTTGGTATAATATTTTGGCTTGTTTTAGTAATTGTATGTATATAGCCATAATCAGGGCATCAGTTTTTTTCATTTCCTTTTGTTAATATGTCAGCCAATTTAGAATGTGATATGATATGTGAGATGAACATGGGATATGTCTTATTTTCAAGAACATTTTGTATAGGATGCATGTAGACATGTATAGAGCTATTTTGTTCTTCAATATAGCCTCAGATTTTAGTTTAACCCTGGTGGATGGGAGGGAACACATAGCGATAAGCACAAAGGATACAAATGATGAACAGTTATGACAAACATGATGGAAGGGGCAACAAATGCCATGGTGTACTAAGATTAAAGTGTAGCTTAAAGGTTTTGTACCTAGAGAGTTTACTCGGGATGGAAAAGGCGTCTGGGAGTCTATCACCTGGGAAACCAGCCTCTATGTCAGGTACCAGGATGAATCTAGATCAAAAGTGAAAATGAGCAGACAAAGACAAAGAAGACAGAAAAGATGGCTGCCACATGCTCACCCAGGAAAAGACAAAAACAAAAGAAAAGATGACTGTATTATGCTCACTGCAGTATGTTCACTCAAAGACAAAAAGATGACCACTGTATGTTCTCCTCCAAACTGAACCGAGGACAAAATTTAGGTCACTGGGGTGAAAAGACGAAAAAGACAAAGACAAAAACGAGGTCCATGTGCTCACCTTTGCAGGACCCATAACATAAAATGCTAAGGGGCTAACTTTCTGAAGACGTAAGGAGGCATAACAGCAGCACTGCAAGAAGAAGAGCAGATCACATCACACCACAAGCACAGTCCTCTTAGCAACAGGCAAAAAATGAGCTCCCAGAAAAGAAGGTTTTCAGGCAGTTACAAAACAAGAATGATGAAGTACTCCATCGACTGGTTGGGCACCAGATATTGCTTGTGCCTTGGACTACTTACTGCCTGACCCTACCTACCCTTGGGAGGTTTGGAGGTGAGGTGGCAAAGAGTCAACAACACAGACTCCAGAAGCAGGAGGGAAACCCTGGAGAAAGCTCATCTGAACACTGCTGCAAGCTCCTTTAATACTCTCTGCCTGCTCCCCATTGGTCCGAAGAAAGCCTCTCTTCTAAACAGCAGTTCCTAATTGGCTGGCATTATCTGCATCAGTAATTCATGGTCTCTTAGGCAGTCCTCATTTAGTTCCTTCTGTGGGAGACTCTTTTGTGGCTGTGTGGCCCCTGGCATTTACATAGAGGTGACACTGCCATTCTTGCTACAAACAAATACTTATAAAGAGATTTTTATTTTTTATTTATTTATTTTTTTTACATTGAGCCCTGCTCAAGAAGCAAAAGACTGTCATGTAGTTTGTGGATTCAATATCTATCTTATTCACTATCATCTCTCATAAATATACCTTAAATGGAATATCCTAATCAGCAGAAATTTATTCCCACATTCCAACAAGCTGGGGAAGCTAAGATATCTGGGTCAAAATAGTAGGACTCTGTTTGAAGGTCTTCATTTATATTACTAAATAACTGCTGTTTCCTCATGCAAAGGCAATTTTCTTTTAAAAAATCATTTGGCTCTTAAATCTTTCTCTTTCTGACATTAGAGACAAGTTTTAAGTTTTAAGGTAGTCTTTAAACAACTCAAGGATAATATTTTGGTTTAAATTTGATATCTAAGAATATGCTATACAAGAAATATACCTCAGCAACAAGATAAATACTACCTCAGGATAACGGACTAGGAAAAGGTTTTCCAAGGAAACAGACCAAGGAAATAAGGTGGAGTAGCCATTCTAACATTGAATGAAATAAATTTCCAGACACAAGATATCATGAAAGGAAAATTCCGCCAAGATGACTAACTTACATTTTGAAATAAATGGACCTAAGAGATATCTACACAACCTTACACACACACACACACACACAGCACGCAGCACACACATTGTATACTTCTCAGAACATCATAAAACCTTCTTTAAAATGTACCATATAATCAGACACACAGCTAGTCTGACCAGATACAAGATGATAAAAATAATGCTTTGCATTCTGCCTGATCACCACAGAGTAAGGCTGAACTTCAACAACAACAACAAAAACAAAAGAATAGCTACATATTCATAAAAACTGAACAACACTTTCCTCAATAACCTGGTCAGTGACAAAATGAAAAAAGAAATTAAAGATTTTCTGTTATTCGATGTAAATGAAGGCACAACATACCCAAACTTATGCAACACAATGAAAACAATGCTAAAACAAAAGCTCATAACACTTACTGCTTTCCTAAAGAAATTAGAGAGATTTCATACTAGCAACTTAGCAGCATACCTGAAAGCTCTAGATCGAAAAGAAGTTAACTCATCCAAGAGGAGTAGATGGCAGAAAATATAGTCATACTAAGGACTGAAATCAATCAACTTGAAATAAAGAGAACACTACAGAGAACCAACAAAACCAAGAGCTGGCTTTCTCAGAAAATTAGCAAGATAGACATTTCCATAGTTAAACTAACTAATGATGCAGAGACAAGCTAAAACTAACAAAATCAGAAGTGAAATAGGGAGACATAACAACAGAAACAGAAGAGATCTAAAAAATTATTAGGCTTTATTTCAAAAGCCTGTAATGTACAATATTATAAAATCTTAATGAAATGGGCAATTTTCTAGATAGATAAAACTTACAAAAGTTAAATCAAGATCAAGTAAACTACATAAAGAATACTTTAACCCTTAAGGAAATAGAAGCTTTCATCAAAATCTTCCAACCAAAAAGAGCCTCATGCCATATGGATGGATTTAGTACAAAATTGTTCGAGACATTAAAGATGAGCTAATACCAATACCCTACAAACTATTCCACAAAATAGAAACAGAAGGAACTCTACCTAATTCACTTTATGAAGCCATGGTCACTCTAATACCTAAACTTCACAAATATTTAACCAAGAGAACTTCAGGCTAATCTCACTTTTGAACACTGATGCAAAAATTCTCAATAAATTTCTTACAAACCAAATCCGAGAACACATAATAAAGTCCTTCATCACAATCAAGTAGACTTCATCCCAGGGATTCAGAGATAGTTCAATATATGAAAATCCAGTATATAAGCAAACTGAAAGACAAAAATAACTTAATCATCTCATTAGATGCTGAAAAAGCTTAGACTAAATCTAACACCACTTCATATTAAAAGTCTTAGAGATATCAGGGATTCAAGACACATACCTAAACATAATAAAAACATTATACAACAAGCCAGTAGCCAACATCAAATTAAATGGAGTGGAACTTGAAGCAATTACACTAAAATCAGGTACAAGACAAGGCTGGCCACTCTCTCCTTATGATTCAATATAGTACATGGAGTTACACCTAGAGCAATAAGACAAGAAAAGGAGAACAAAACAATACAAATTGGAAACGAAGAAGTCAAAGTATCACTATTTGCAAATGATATATGATATGTGGACCCCAAAATTCTGCCAGAGAACTCTTACCTCTGATACACAACTTCAGCAAAGTACCTGGATATAAGATCCTAAAGCAGACCAATGACTTATTGTAATGAACATTTGTAAATGAAGAATGTGGGCAGAGGGATATATTGTGGGACACACTGTGTCATACTACAGTTTCCATGAAGAGAAGAAAATTAAGGTTAACTCAAATCAATTAATAGCTCTACAATATACAATGGATAAAGGGACAGAGAAAAAATAGTTAAATAACCTCCTTCACAATGGCCACAAATAATATAAAATGTCTTAGTGTAGCTCTAACCAGTCAAGCAAAAAATTTGTATGACAATACCTTCAAGTTCTCAAAGAAAGAAATAAAAGATATCAGAATATAAAAAGATCAACCATTCTCTTGGATAGATAGGATTAACCTAGTAAAAATGGCCATCTTGTGAATAACAATCAACAGATCTAATACAATCCCCATCAAAATTCCAACACAGATTTTGTGGACATTGACAGAATAATTCTCAACTTTATATGGAAAAGTGAAAAACACAGGATAGCTAATACAAATCTGCACAATAAACGAACATCCTTAATGTTAAGGTATACTACAGAGTGATAGTGATAAAAATCATATAGTATTGGTACAGAGAAACGCAGGTTGATCTATTGAATATAATCAGAAATAAACACACACACCTATGGACACTTGATCTTTGATAAATAAGCCAAAACCATACAGTGGAAAAAAAAAGAAATCATCTTCATCAAATGGCACTAGTGTTATTGGCAGTTTACATGTAAAAAATTCAAAGAGTTATACATTTATCACACTACAGAAAATTCAAGTGTATCAAGGACTTCAACATAAAACTGGACACACTAAATATAATAGAAAAGAAAATAAGAAATAACCTTGAACACATTGATACATGAGACAATTTTCTAAACAGAACAACCATGGCTCAGACTCTAAGATCAACAATGGGTAAATGGAACCTACTGAAACTGGAATGCTTCTCTAAGGCAAAGGACATTGTCAACAGGACAAAATGAAAGCCTACATATTAGAAACATCTGAGAGAAACATATTATGCAATATGTATAAAGAATTCAAGAAGGCAAACTTCATCAACCCAAATAGTCCAATTAAAAAATAATGTACAGAGCTAAACAGAGAATTCTCAACAGAGGAACTTTCAATGGACAAGAAGAACTTAAACAAATGCTTCACATCCTACCTTAGTCATTAGATAAATGCAAATCAAAAAGACCCTGAGATTCCACCTTGCTCCAATTAGAATGGCAAAGATCAAAAACTCATGGCACAGCACCTCTGGTGTACATGTGGAGAAAGGGGAACACTCCTCCATTGCTGGTGGGTTGGCCAACTTGTAAAGATGATGTCTTTAAAAATTGCAAAGACCACTGAGCTATACCACTCTAGATTATTTTCTTATCATGCCAGGAGGAAGAACTGCGAGGTTGATCTGCATCTCTCTTTAATATTTTACAAAATATTTTGTCCTATGTTCCTAAAATACTTTTGAAATCTATGTGTTTGCTATATATTTAACTCAATATATATTTGTAAAGTTTAAATGTTTGCAAAAGTGTATAATTTCAAAGACATTTTATTACACCTGTTATTATGACTTGATTTTATTTTTTAACTTCTATTGAAAATTGATTCTTTTATTACACAATATATCCTGTTTAATTTTACCCTCCTTTTACTTCTCCTAGTTCCTCGCCATCTCTGCTTCCCTCCAGATCTACTTTTTTCTGGCTCCTATTAGTATATAACAGTTTACTGTATAAGAGACAATAAATAGAAAAGACAAAACATGTAACAAGATAAAGCAAAACTCATCATATCAAAGTTGTCAATGGCAACCCAAGAGAAGATAAAAGGTCCCCAGAATGGGCACAAGATTCAGAGATCTACTAGATCTCAAATTCAGGAGTCCCATAAAAATACTATGCTAAATAAAAGCTGTAAAGTTATACAAGTTCAATGAACTACAGTATAAAAATCATTGATGCAGGCCTGTGCAAGTCCTATGCTTGCTGCTTCATTCTCTGACTGCATATGAGCCTTGCTTAGTTCACTCTCCTGGTGTCCTCCAATCACTCTGGCTCTTAGATTCTTCCCACCCTTTTTATTCTGGAAGGTTCCCTGATATCTAGTGGAAGGAACTTGATGGAAACATCCAATTTAGACTCTCTATCCACCTAATGTCTGGTTTGTGTCTCCGCATTTGTCGCCATCTGTGGCAAGAGGAAGCCTTTTGATGATGACTGGATAAGTGTCAGATCTAGCAACATATCATTAGAATTCATTTTGCTGCTACTTATTAAACTTTTTAAAAATTTATACCAGTAGTATTTGGTTTTATTTTATGTTTCTGGACTATTTACTCTCTGGTTCTTGACTACACAGGCCATGTTGGGTATGGATTCATTCTTCTGAAGTGGGCCTTAAGTCAAATCAGACATTGGTTTACTACTTCCACAAGTTCTGTGCTGCCACTGTCCTAGCATATTTGCAGGCAAGGCAGATAGTAGGTCAAAGGTTTTGCCGCTAAGTTTATGCCCACATTTCTCTTTTGGTAGCCTACAGCTATTAAAAGCAAAGACATCATGAAATTTTTAGTTAAATGGATGTAACTTGAATCTAGACCCCCAAAAGACACATGTGGTATGTACTCACTTATAAGTGGACATGAGTCATAATGCAAAGGATAACCATACTACAATTCACAGCCCCAAAGAAATTGGAATGTAAGGAGGCCCAAGGGTAGAATCATGAATTTTATTTAGAAAGGGAAACAAAATATTCATTGGAGGTGGATAGAAGGAGGGAACTGCGTCAGGGAGTAGGATAGGAGGGGGTTGGAATGGCAATCAGATATGGGGAGAAGGCAGCAGCTGAAGATTGGGAGAGAGAATTGAATTCAGTGGGGGACATCTCTTAGACTAGCTGGAGGCCTGGGATAGGGGAAGCTACAGGGAATCTTTGAGGGGGGATGACAGTAGCTGAGATTCTAAGTGGGAAATATATAGACTGAAGTGGCTACCTGCTGTAGCAAGGCAGGATTTTAGTGAAGGAAGTGAGACATCATCCAACTCACAAAACCTTCAACTCTAAATTGTAACCGTATATAACTGTCTCTTGAGTGGCTTTATCCAGCAGAGACCTACAGTCAAACATCAGACTGAGCTCAGAAGCCTTGTCTATATGTAGGGGATAGAATCGAGTAATCTGGTAGAGTCAAGAACAGGACAAGAAGACCTACAGAATCAACTAACCTGTGCCCATGAGGACTCACAGAGACTTAACCACAAACCAAAGAACATGCAAGGGTTGGACCTAAGCTCTTTATACATTTGTATTAGATGTGCAGTTGATCTTCATAACAATTGGAATCAGGACTATCTTAGATTCTGTTGAATGCCAGTGGATTCTCTTCCCCTACCAGGACTTCTGGGTGTGGCCTCAATAGGAGAGTTTGTGGCTAGTCCTTCTGGGACTAAATATGCTAACATGGGGTGGGGGTGGTTCTCAATGAGGTTTCCCTTCTCTGAAGAGAAGAGGGTAATTAGGAAAGAGCTTTGTCACAGCTAAACTGGGAGGAGAGGAGGGAGTGGGCTTTCGATTAGGATGTAAAGTAAAGAAAAGATAAATTACTGAAAAAACTTTCTTCACGTGGCTGGATAATTTAACATATTGTTTATCTTTCTTCAATACCTTTCTTATCTTTCAATATCTTTCTTTCTGTAGCTCTGGCTGTCCTGGACTCAGTATGGAGACCAGGATAAACTTGAACTCAGAGATCTGCCTGGTTATGCCTACCAAAAATAAGTATGCTCATGTCTGGTGCTTTGGTCTCTTACTGGAAAAATCTTTTCAGAAAACTCTATTTTATTATTTTCCCACTAGGTAGTACTTGTTTTATTTTATTTCTGAATATAGCTGTTATTTATACTACCAGTCCTGGACAGCTAGTGAATATTAATGCAAATGTGTGGCTGAATTACATACATAATATGTGATAATATCTATAAATAACACTCCTATTCTCTTATAAACTTTAAATAATCTCTAGTTTACTCATAAAGTCAATATTGGTAACTCTATGTAATAATTACTATGTATTATTTAGAATATAACAACTAGGAAAGGTTTTCTGTACATATTATTACAGATAAGTTTTCTGAATCTTGATATCTTAGGTTGGTTGAATTATCATTTAATTTACCACTAAATCTAAATACTTAACCACCAAAAATGTTACAGGTATTATTTATTTTACAGATTACTTTTTCATTCATTTGGTACTTTCATCATTTTTTAAAGGATAAATGATTACTGCTTCAACATTTCATTCTAAAGTCCGTGGATTTTTTTTTAAATCACTAAAGATATCTTCTGCGTAGGAAATTATTTGATTAAATCCACTATTAACTCTTAATTTTAATCCCTCCCATACATGCAACACCAGGTCACCATCCCAATATTTTTTTTTCAAAATGATTATTATCATGGTCTTATAGGTTTTTGTCTTCTCATGAAAACAAATATTTATGTGTGTTGTTCTGAGTGTTTACAAATCTGGATTTATTATTGCTATAGGTAAAAGTTTAGTGATGACAGGCTCCTTACATTAAAATTATCATTTCTCTGCACTCCAGTATATCTGTTTTAAACATAAAAAATAGGTATTTTTTACCTACATGGCCCTACTGTTGAGATTTTATTAGTTAAAGGAAGCGTCACAACCATTCATTTCAAATTCTATCCTTGTAAGTGACCTGAAGGTAAAATCAGATAACCTTGAAGCTAATGAACCTTAAGTTGCAAAGTTCTTCCATGGAACAGTAGTGTAAGATTGCTTCAAGTTTCTCTTGGCTGTAGCCTATTCTGTGAGAAGAAATGAAGATAGATTGCAAGCACAAAGCTTTTCTATGCAAGCCTTCAAAGTAAATTGCCTAAAGCAATTTCACAAGAAACAGACCTTGAATTCTAAGACTGGAGCAATTATTTATGGCTTCTTCTCTTATTATAAATAAATATTTACCTCCTTTCTAATTCCATACTCAAAGTTTTGTGTGCTTTTGTATAACATAGAACTTTTTACATGCTTCAATATGGAAGTTCCAAAGCATTGGTTTCTTTTTGCATAATATTTCAAATTATAAATCAATAGACAGTCATGAAAGTTGGAATAAGTGAGAAAGAATGCTTTATTTTTAATGATAGTTGAGGAAAACCAGACAGAAAGCAAGTAAGAAAGATGATTCACCATGTTATTTGAATGTTCCCTCAGGTCAAATGAAAACATTTAATAATTTTGAATTATCAAAGTGGATATGCTAGAGTGCCTTGCTTGTTTATACAAAATTTGTGGATATTTTCAGTTAGTATGAATGAATATCATTTAGACTGGACTACATCTATTAAAAGAGTAAAAATAATTTCCAGGTGATTATTACTGTGGTTCAATTATTTAATGCTACCTTAGTGTGCAGAGTACATTTTGCTTTTCTTTTTTTGTCACATGGTATCCAGTATGTGTTCAATTTTGAAAATTTCCATTATCATTTTGCTTAATTTCTGGTGACTAGAAATAGGTTTATTTCCTTTATTTTTATTTGTTTATTTCTAAATGAATATATCTGGCATGATGAGGATGGCATATTTCTTATGGAGAATGAAGCAAACAATCACCAATTACTAGTATTTATAACTTCTTGAAAGCAAGTGTTAAAATGAATAAATTGACTCTGATTCTATTGTCGTCATCAGGTATATAGTAAAAGGGCCTACATCTATTCATGATCATTTTTCTTGAGCTTCTAATAGTTGCACTATCTATACACTAGAAAAAACATATCTTTGTACTAAAAGTTACATTTTCTTTTCATTTGAAATATTTAATTTACCTTAATGTAGAATATGAATATGCCTAATTTTTGAAATGGAACGATTGTATATAGATCAGCATATTTCTCTCTCTCTCTCTCAATGTAAGTATGAAGTATATTCATATATACATATACATACATATGTACACATAATATGATCTATACATACATATGTATGAGGTATATACACATATGCACATGCATGATATTTAATATATATTATGTATATATGATATATATATATATATATATGATATAATCAAGTTAAATAATATTTGTGCATACTTCTCTAATATTTAGTTGTTTCCAAGTGTGGAATGCATCATTTCTTTGTATTCCTTATAAAATATGTATTTAATTTTTTTTATTGTTAGATATCTCATTTGGGTAATAGGGAAAATAGTAAACAAACAACAACAAGAAAAACAAAACAATTTCTCTTCTATATTTCATTTACCTTTATTGCACATCTTTTGGTCCAATTGCTTTTCCTTATTAGTCTTATGTATGCACTATGCAACAGTAATCATTTTGACAAACAGTTGAAAATATATGACTTTTGTCTTTCTGCTTGTGATTTATTTCACTTAGCATAATGTTTTCAAGTTCCACTAGATTTCTTCAGATCATTTGAATTTTTTCTTAATAGAGAGGTCCATTGTGAATGTATGACACTTTTCTTTAGTCATTATCAGCTGACAGATATATAGACTGACTCACTGATTCAATGTTTCAGATACAGAAGTGTGTTACAATGATTGTAGCAGTTCAGAGATTCTTTTTTTTTTATATAATGATTTCATCTACTAGGCAATAGATTTAATCTTGTGATTTCTGAATTGAATGCATAATGTATTTCATAATAGCTATGGTAATTTACAATAAGTCATGAGACTTTCCAGTTATTTATATCCCCTCCCCAATCTGTTAGATTTATTGTTTCATAATAGCTATTATTATCACTTGAGCAAGATATTACCTAAATAAGGAACTGTTTTTAATTGACTCATATCATTTACTTTATGCATTTTTCATATTTTCTTTTACACATATTTTGTGTTTACTTGTTTATCATTTTTAATTGGTTTATATGTTTTTGTTATACAAGTATTCTGAATATTAAATATTTTTCATGTAATACTTTGCAAATATTGTCTCCTTTTATAGTGGCTGTTTTTAAATTGTAACATTTCCTTTGCTATGCAGATGTTCCTAATTTGATAAAATCTCATTTATTTCATTTTGTCTTTGCTGCCTTTGATATTCTGCCTAAAATTAATATTGTCTATACCAACATGTTAGAATTATTTCATATCATTTTGTATTAATTTGTCATTAATATTTTAGCTTAGGTCTTTGCTCAATCTTAGATTGAGATTTATATGAGGTAAAATAACTTTATTTTTTTTTACATACATATGTAGTTTTACCTGCACTAATATTTGGAAAGATTTTGCTTCAGTACATTTTCTTGCATATATTTTCAAATCTCAACAGCTATCTAAAGTTTTGTTGTCCTGTTGGTTCTCCATTGTATTTATAATGATGTTGCCATATATTATTAGTACGTGAAGGATGGTACAATTATCTTTTATCTTATCTGGACCCTGGGTATCTACAGACAAAATCACTTTCCACTTATTTTTTTTTATGTCTAGTTACTAAGTATTAAATTTTATATGTCTTAAAAACACAGAATGTGACTGGTTTATTAGAATTTTATCCATTCAAATATATTGGTTTCATATTTTCTAATCTCTAAAATGTTACCAACTATTTACTTCTTCCCCCCAACTTGTAATCCTCCTAAATCCCATTTGTCACTGTTGTCGTTCCCTTCATTTGGTTTTGATATCTGTTCATTTTTTCTCATTCCGTACTCTCATGCTATTTGGGTTTCATTACAGAATAATCACAATGGTTGTATTCAATGTATGATATTTAATCAAGAACTTCTCAAAATACACATGGTCACTCCATTTATTTATTTGCACCTCTATATAAAGGCACAAACTGAAGAAGAGGACAATAATGCATTTGATGAATGCAAGATTTCAATTTACTTTTTGACCTGGTGCCAAGAGGAGAAGAAAGAACTATCTTTGAATGGATGAACCATTTAGTAATGTCATTGATTTTTCTACAGACTCCTTCCTGGCATGAGGAACTTGATGAGTAACCAGTGTCTAGGACTCAAATGCCATCAGGAACTCAGTAAAATAAGTTAAATGGATTAAAACAGTATTCAGTATAATATATTTTGTATAGATTTAAGACTATCAAAAACTGAAATTAATGAACAAATAAAGCTCACAACTTTTATCAAACTTAAACCTGAAATAAATTAAGAAAAAAGAAACAAAGAAAGAAAGATAGGAAGAAAGGAAGGAAGGATGAAGAAATAAAGGACAGATTTCCAAAACCCAGCCTATCAAATTTAATTTATTAAGAGAACACTATATACAGATGATTTGTAAATTGTTCTTATTTGAGATTCCGCATGAATTTTATCACTCAAATCTTTACTTGCAGCTTATAGAATGCCTACAATTCCAATCTGTAATATTTTCAGTACTATAAAGTTATATTTTAATAATAAGAAATATGGATCTGTAAATATATAGGATAGAAAGATTCCAGCTTAATCTCCAAATCAACAGAATAATAAATTGCTACATATTTTGTTTCTCTCTTTGTTCAAAACAATGACCCAACCAAAATTATTTATTAGGATACATCAGAAAGTATGTAAGCAGTGTTAGCCACTAGTGGAATTCATTAAGCAGTTATTAAAAATCTGTATGATGCTCATACTTCAAACTGTAAATTGTAATTTAGCCTTACAATAAAGTCTATGTATGTGATGTTGAAATTATATCAAAAGTGATCTACCATGTATTATACTTTTGATGATAAAGAAATGAATTTTTTCTGTGAAGCAGGCCTATATTTGTTAAATTTATGTTGAAATAGTTTAATCACGATGATGAAAATGAATTGCCTTATTTATCCTATTTCCCTATTTGGTTTGGTGCATGCAAATATGTAGTAGTGAATACTTTTGCCTTATGATTTCGGTGCATTTATTTATCAGGTCATAGAACTGGCAAATATGTCAAGAGTTTTCTGAGAAACTAATTATTATGTACAACAATTGTTCTACCCTCAGATTTTATTCAGACATTTCTGTGGCTCCACTGCAAAAGATGAGACTTTCTTCTGTGACATTTACATAATAGAAATAGAAGAGAGGGTAGGTTTCATGGCCCTACTCACCTGTTTAGATTTACTCCATTAGTTAAGACCTCAACATAAAACTGAATCTAATAGAAGAGAATTTGGGAAAGAGCTTTGAACTCATTGGTACAGGGAGAAATTTCCTAAAGAGAACTTCAAATGTTCACACTCTAAGATCAAGAATTGATAAATGTGACCTCATGAAACTGGAAAGCTTCTATAAGTCAAAGAACATATTCAATAAGAAAAATCAGAAACTGGGAGATTGGGGAAATAACTTCACTAATTCCACATCTGATAGACCACCAAAAAAACCAAACAACCCAATCAAAAAATGGGGTATAGAATTAACCTGAGAATTCACAAACAGAGGAATCTTGAATGGCTGAGAAGCAGTCAAAAAATGTTCAAAGTCCTTAGTGATCAGAGAAATGCAAATCAAAACCACCCTGAGATTCCAACTTATACCAATAAGAATAGCTAAGATAGAAAACTCAGGTGACAACACATGTTTGAGAGAACTTGGAGAAAGAGGAATACTCCTCCAATGTTGGTGAGATTACCAACTAGTACAATCAATCTGAAAGTCAATCTGGAGGTTCCTCAGAATATTGGAAATAGATCTACCTGAAGACCCAACAATACCACTCTTGGCAATATACCCAAAGAATTTCCACCATGTCACAGGGGTACATGTTCCACTATGTTCACAGCAGCCTTATTTGTGATAGCCAGAAGCTGAAAACTGCCCAGATGTCCCACAACAGATGAATGGATATAGAATATGTGGTTCATTTACACAATGAAATACTACTCAGTTATTAAAAATAAGGACATCCTGAGTTATGCAGGCAAATGAATGGAACTAGAAAATATCATCCTGAGTGTGGTACCTCAGACCCAAAAGGATATGCATGGTATGTACTCACTAATAAGTGGATATTAGTCAAACAAACAAACAAACAAACAAAAAACACCAGAATACCCAAGATACAGTCCATAGAACTCAAAAAGGTCATCAGGCTGAAGGGCTCAAGTAAGGATGCCTAAGTCTCACTTGGGAAGGAGAAGAAAGAAACCACAAGGGGGGAGGAAGGAACCTGGGAGGGAAAGGGGGCAGGGAGGGGAGAGAGAAATATGATCAGGTATTGGGTGGGGGAAAAGGACTGAAGCCCTGAGGGTCAGCAGAATGAATGGAAAGAGGCAACCTCAGGAGGTAGGAGGTTGTGGGGACCCTCCAGGATATACCAGAGACCTAGGAGGTGAGAGACTCTCAGGACTCAAGGGACGGATCCTAGATGAAATGCCCTACATTGGGAAGAGGGAACTTGTAGAGCCACCTCCAGCAGAAAGACAGGGCATCAAGTGAGGGATGAGGTTTTCATCCTATAGTCAAAACTCTGAGCCATAATTGCTCCTGTCTGAAAGAACTTCAGGGGTGGAAATGGAGAAGATCCTGAGGAAAAGAAGGTCCAGCCACGGACCCGAAGGGGGATCCAGCTCAAAAGGAGACCTCCAAGGTCTGACACTATGAGTACTTAGAAAAAAAGGACCTATCATGACTGCCCCCAAAAGACCCAACATGCAGCTGAAATAGTCAGGTGCAGATATTTGCACCCAACCAATGGACAGAAACTGCTGACCCCTGTGGTTGAATTAGTAAAAAAGTGGAAGAAGCTGAGGAGGAGGGTAACCCTGTAGGAGGACCAGCAGTCTCAATTAACCTGGACCCCTGAAATCTCTCAAACACTGGACTACCAACCATGTAGAATACACCAGCTGATTTGAGGCCCCCCAACCGCAGAGGACTTCTGGGTCTAGATTTTGTCAGACAAGACTCACCTAACATTCAAGAGTCTGGAGGCCCCAGGGAGTTTAGGGGTCTGGTGGAGTGGAATGGGATTGGGTTTGGGGTAAAGACATCCTTGTGAGGACAGGGGTCAGGGATGAGGTATGGGATATGGAACAGTCAGAGGGTGGACCGGAAGGGGAATAAAATCTGGAGTGTGAAAAAAAGAAGAAAAATAAATATCAATAAAGAAAAGACTAAAAAAATAAAGATCTAATTCAACTGTTTTGCAAAACCAATGTCAGTTGAATGTCGTATCCTTGTAGACATGTTCCTTGCTATACTCATTAAAAAGTTCCTTTCATTCACTGACCTAGTAATTATTATAAAATGACTTTCCTTACTTCCTTTCCTTCAAACTACATCTTTGAAGAGGGTTCCCTTCCTTTCTGATAAAGTTATTCTTTATTTGAGTCCCTCAACAATTAGTGTTGCCTATATCTATATGAGCATATGGGGAAGGATATTTACTTTGGCATGAAAATGTACATGTTGAGACTACTGAAAAATATGATGCCTCTCTTCCCAGGAATCCTAAACGAACTACTCATTGAGGAGAAGGGCTTTATATACACCCTGCCCCACTCCACTCCCATTGCCACCCTACTCTAAATGCTAATAGGCCAAGTATTGTGCAATCTTCCATACAGAGCCACAGCTGCTTGAGCTTATGAATGCAGTAGAAGAAAGATTTTCAGAATTCCAGTTCTTATCCTCCAGCTCTCAGATCTCAGCTCTCAGAAGGGAGAAGAAAGTTCTTTTCCCTCTTCTACCATATCCTTTGAGCACTGTAGAGAAACATAAGTGTTCTGTTTATGATGAGCACCCAAGTCACTTATTGCCATGACCACACAGGTGTTTCTGTATTGACCATAGTGCACTTCAAGCAGAAGCTCGTCTGAATAAGGCTTTTAGTCGTGCTGATCTATTGTTATAAACAAAACTGTTTAGAAGGTACTTTGGCATCGTATTCTCTCAGCATAACTACAGTAATGGCAGCAACAGGTTCACTATTAGGGCCTGTGATCTCCCTAGCTATTGTTGTCTGACTAAATTTACAGCACCCATCATGGAATCCTATTTCCCTACTTGGTATATCCTGCTTGGCAGGCTAACATTGTAGCATACAGGACTCAGAATCAGTTAATACAATGGATGAGTTTCCTTCTTGTTGTATATTACCATACTGTGAAAGCTAGACAACAGGGAGGAAGCTTCCAGATGAGTTCTAACTTGATCCCTCTATATGTCACACACCAAAGTATGTGCCATCTTCAGAAGCTAGTACTATTGTCTAATTTTAAAGGGAAACTAAGGACAATAGTAACAGTTTGTGTTCTTTGGGGGTGCCTCTGTGGCTTGTGCGACTCATTACAAAGTATGCCACAAGCAGCGGTGGTAATTATGTGTGAAAACATGGTTTATAGGAGGACCATATTTGACCCATGAACTGTTTTTCTCCTTAAAATGTTTTAAATACAATTCTGTTTTTCAATGAACTTCTAATATCATTGCCATTAGTTAACACTTTCCATACTGGATCTCTCCCTTCCTTCTGCCCCTACTTGATTTAATTTACTAGTTATGCAGTCACTAGCTCTACATTTATAACATAGGTCTTTTATTATTTTCCTCTTTTTAAAAGTATTTCTATGAAAAGGGGGAGGAAGGAATTTAGAAGCTAGAGGAGATATGTTGTAAAAAATTTTAACGCCAATACAAACTTTCTACCCTGCCTTGGACCATTTAACTCCTGAATAAAAGACACACTCAACCTTTATATTTTACAATATGCCTTAATGAACACAAGAGTTTGGCAGATATCTATAGTCCATACTATTATGTTCACTCCCCACCCAATAATCCCATTAATTCCATGTTTTATCTGGGATGCTCTTAACTCCAATTAGCACACTCACATGGCCATTATTTCATGACTCACCTAACCCGTAATGGCTTCTTCCTCCATTCACCTCCTTCTCCCTTCTGATCTTCTCTAACCTCCAGGTTGGTAACACAAAGCCCCACCTATCTTAATCCTGCCCAACTATAAACTGTAGGCATCTTTATTTATAAATCAGAAATGCCTCGGGGAAAATGTTTCAAAGTGTCATCTGGGTCTATATTTGGACTCTTTTCTCTGGGGAAACCAGGTCTTGGGGGCCTGTATTTAGCATTGCAATACATAGCAACAGACCAAACCTCAACAGACAGCCCATAGACTCAACTAACTAAGCCTCATAGAGGTTCACAGGACTGACATGAAAAGCATGAATTCGGTATGGATCTGATTCTGTACTATGCATAAGCCTTTGGCTGTATATCTTGGTGGTCTTATGGGATTCCTAACAGTGGGAGTGTGATTGTTGGTATTTCTGACTCTTCAATCTACTCCTAAGACACTTTATTTTCCTACTGGGTTGCCTCATTAAGCCTCAATATGAGGATTCGTCCCTATTCTTATTGTAATTTGTATGGATGTATCTCCATGGTATACATCCCTGGAGTGCATGCTCTTTTCTGAAGGGCAGAGGAGGCGTGAATCTGGGGATGAGGGAAGGTGGAGGAGTAGGGACTTAGAGCACAGGAGAAAAGGGAACCTGGGGTAGGGACATAATATATGAGAGAATGGAAAAGCAAATTTTATTTGCCAAATGTAATTGTAGTCTCAGAGGGATTCTGCTGAATAAGCTCACCCTTTTTAGTAATTTCTAAAATATTTATGGCTGGTTCAACTCAGTTGTTCTGCCTCAAATTCCTCTTCGAGCTGATTGATTCAAATTGTCTTCTCACAGCTTCTTACTGAATTGCCATGCTATACCACAAACTAACTCTGGCAATTTAATTTAACCTTCTGGCTCCTTATTCTCTGGTTGATTTTGCTTTCACCTGTGTGGTAGCTAGTTCTCTGCAAACTGTCTGTGTAAGACTCTCGGTAAAACTGCCTCAGAAGTGAACTCAAAACAGTCTCAACTCTCTGCACTGACTCTGCTGCTTTGACATTATCTCTTGTTACTACCTGTTCTAGTGAGAACTGGGTGTTTCCTGTCTCTGACTCGATCTGTCAAATCTTTGATTTGTCACTTTGTCTGTCCTCATTTAAATTTCACATTCAAGCATGGCTGCTTCCTTCATAGTTTGGGCTTAAAGGTGTATACTAAAGGCTTGCCTGTATTAACTGTGTGTTATTTGAGTCAGATCACGCAGGCCTAGTATGATGCCTTGCCAGTGAAGCTGTATTGTTGGATTAAAATTCTTCTACTACAGAAGAAATTTATATGTGCATACATATATATGCATACATATACATATGCATATATATGCACACATATACATATGCATATACATGTATATACACACATATATGCATATTTGTACAGTGCCTCTTGCTAGCTTCCTGGCCTTATAGGCACTTCAAGTTAAACAAGGAATTCTCAAACTTAGAACCTAAAATCAGAATTTGAGGAAAGAAGGCAATGATTTTATTTCTGGGCCCACATAAGCTCACTGAAAACACATTTTGCAGCTTTATCCTTTTAACTGCAAACTTCATAATTTCAGTTTTAGTGCTATGCCCATATCCATTGCTGCTTTCTTCACAACTGTTCAAAAGCAAAATCTTGTAGATGTTGATTGGCTGATACCTGTATCTGCTCTCTTGTCATATGGAGCCAATACATGGACATATTTAGTGCTGATGGTTATATTAAATATCATCCACCTTCCTCATATTATTTATGGGAAAACTAAAGAAAAGCAAAATTAAGTTTTTGCTTAAATATACAACTTAACATGAGATAGGAAACTATATAATTCATGTGTAAATGTTGACGCATACACTTTTATATAAAGCATTCATTCTCATCACACCATATTTTATATTATGCATTTGCCTCTATAACTTGCTTCAGCTATACAGGAGGCACAGCTTAATTGGATTTGTTTATCCAATAAAATAAAGTGGCTATGGCACTTTACATATTCCTACATTTTAAAAATCTTTACCAATAAGACTTGAAATACTATTTATTTGTGATTACACCAATCACATCATTTTCCCCATGTTATTCAAGTGTGCAGTCATTTCTAGAGAATAAATGGTAAATTATGTATAAGTTTCATGTGGTCCTGAAAATTACAATAAAATTGTTGTACTATTTATGTTATTACCAACAAAACAAACCGAGGAAAAATTCCTCAAGTCTATATTTGAATCTTTCTTGTTACATTATCGGTCTTAGTGACAATTCCTGTCGTCCTTTTGATAGAATGCTTACTGGGTGAATGGATTTACTTTACTTACTATTAACTGATTTACCCTTAAGGATGTGGTATATTGATCTAGTGTCTACCCTTACATATATTGAATTCTATGAGGTAGAAATATATTGATCTTTTTATAGACACTGTTAATTAAAACTTTCTGCTAGAAAATTTTAAAATACTTAAACTAAGCAGCATTTAAAAGCTTGGGAATGCTTCATTTCTCAATATGCAGGCATACACACACACACACACACACACACACACACACGAGTGCGTGCGCATGAGAGAGAGAAAGACAGGGGGGGGGAAATGTTATTTATCTATAAAATATAAAAATAAATTTACTTGTTCACTTAAAATCATTTAGAATAACATACATTAAAGTTTATCAATTTTCTGAATAGTTTTTTTCACATTCCTTTATTATTCCAATATATATTATGACAAAATTAAGTTCTATGAACAAGGAATAATAAATAGTCATAAAGTACATAAAGAAAAATTTACACAAAAATATACATACACTTACAGAAATATTCCTAAGAACTAATTCTTCTTTAAAAGATTCCTTTGGCCCTTCAATCCCTACCATTAATCACAGTGAAAGAACTGTCCTCTAGAGATTCCAGTGTCTTTCTTAAGTTGTATGTGAACAAAGCTATGTGTTACACATAGCTTTTGTATAATTTCCTTTCCACAATAAAATTTCTATGTGTCTCCTATATTCTGTGTGTATTTCATCTTCATTTTTTTAGTGTAATGTGAGTAAAAGATTGATATAACTACAATACAGTATTTATCCTATTTGCATATTAAAGGTAATTTGATCCATTTGCTGTTTTAAGATACAAAGCTACTGAGCACCATTTTCAATAGACTATACTTTATTCACTAATACATTGGTTGTTCAGAAACATATTTTGTTATTTAGCATCTGTCAAGAAATTCAACAATTTTGCTTAGATTTACCAGTTTCATGGAGTACAGGCTCTTGAAGTAAGACCTAATGATATTTTGGATTTCCTCAGTTTCCGTTCTGTTTCCCTTTTCATTTCTGATTTTTTTCATTTACATATTGTCTCTGTGTCATCTACTTAGATTTTATAAGGGTTCATCTATCTTGGATTTTTTGATTCTTTGTTTTATTCTCTTTTTTCTTTTTTTATTAGATATATTCTTTATTTACATTTCAAATGTTGTTCCCTTTCCTGGTTTCACCCGCGAAAATCCCCTAACCCATCCCTCCTATCCCTGTTCACCAGTCAACCCACTGCCACTTCCCTGTCCTGGTATTCCCCTACAATGTGGCATCGAGCATTCTCAGAACCAAGGGCCTCTCATCACTTTGCTGTTCAACAAGGACATCCTCTGCTGCCTATTCATCTGTAGCCATGGCTCCTGCCACGTGTACTCTTTGGCTGATGGTTTAGACCTTGGGATCTCTGGGGGTACAGGGTGGCTCATAATGTTCCTCCTATGGTGCTGCAAATCCCTTCAGCTTCTTGGGTCCTTTCTCTAGCTTCTCCATTGGGGACCCTGTTCAATGGCTGGCTGAGAGTGTCCCCCTCTATATTTGTCATGCACTGGCAGAGCCTCCCAGGTGACAGCTATATCAAGCTCTGGTAAGCAAACCCTTGTGGGCATCCACAATAGTGTTTGGGTTTTGTAACTGTATATGGGATGGATCCCTAGGTAGGGCAGTCTAGATGGTCTTTCCTTCAGACTCTGCTCCATACTTTGTTTCTGTATCTCCTCCCGTGGTTATTTTGTTCCCTCTTCTAAGAAGGACAAGAGCATCCATACATTTGTTCTTCCTTCTTCTTGTGAAGATACACTTCTCTGTGAAGTGTATCTTGGGTATTCCAAGATTCTGGGCTAATATTCACTTATCAGTGAGGGCATACCAATGTGTGTTCTTTTGTGATAAGGTTACCTCACTCAAGATGATATTTTCTAGTTAAATCCATTTGCCTATGAATTTCATGAATTCATTGTTTTTAATAGTTGAGTAATATTCCATTGTGTAAATGTAGCACATTTTCTGTATCCATTCTTCTTTTGAGGGACATGTGGGTTCTTTCTAGCTTCTGGCTATTTTAAATAAGGCTACTATGAACATAGTAGAGCATGTGTCCTTATTAGATGCTGGAGAATCCTCTGGGTATATGCGTAGGAGTGGTATATAGGGTCCTCCGGTAGTATTATGCCCAATTTTCAGAGGAACAGTCCAACTGATTTCCAGAGTTGTTATACCAGCTAATTGATTGATTTCGGCACTGAGTTTGACTATTTTCTGCCATCTATTCCTCTTGGTTGTGTTTGCTTCTTTTTATTCTAGAGCTTTCAGTTGTGCTGCTAAGTTGCGATTGTGAGACCTCTCCAGTTTCTTTATGAAAGTACTTAGGACTATGATTTTATTTTCTCTAAGCATTGCTTTCATTGCTGGCATAGGAGAGAGACCCAGAAGTCCAGGAGAATGAATGGAAAACAACAGCTACTGGCGTTTTGTGGAAGAGAGAATCTCTAGCAAGTCCTAGAGATCTGGTATACGAAAGACTCCCAGGAGTAAATACTGGTGACCTTAGCTGAGATGGCTAACAGTGGGGACATGGAACCTCAAGTGGAAGGACAAGGACACCAACCCACCCACAAATCTTTTGATCCTATATTTGTCATCTAAAAGAAATGCAGGGAGGAAGCAGAGGGAAAAAAAGAAAGTCCAACCAGTAAGTAGCCAACTTGAATCCCATCTCATGTGCAAGCACCAACCCTTGACATTATTAATGACACTCCTATATTAACTATAAAGTTATATTTGCATATAGGAGCCAAGAATAACTGTCCTCTGAGATGCTCTACCAAGCAGTGGACTGAAACAGATGCAGATATCCACTACAGAACATTGGACAGAGCTGGAGGGCACTTAAGGAAGAGTTAGGGGAAAGATTGAAAGCCCTCATGGAAATGGGAACCCCACAGGAAGACACACAGGACCAACTAACCTGGATCCCTGGGAGCTCTCAGAATTGGAATCACCAAAAAAAGAACATAGAGGAGCTTGAAGGAGACCCCAGGCACATATGAAGCAGACAGACAGCTCAGGTTTTATTCCTTATCTGGTCACAGTGGGAGAGGATATGCCTATTCTGGCAGAGACATGATGTGCGAGGGTACAGGGATATCAGGGGTGGGGGTACCCTCTCAGAGGAGAAAAAGTGGGGGAGTTAAGGGGAGGGATTGTATTACAGAGGAACCAGGAGGGAAAGCAGTATTTGAATGTGAATAAATAAATATATTAATTAAATTTTTATAAAGGGAAATGCATTTTAAAATTCCCTTGTTAATGTATCATTCCCATTTCTTTCTGTCACCAATCTTTAGTTTTATTGTTATGAGAAAAGATAACATTATTTCTACTTAAAAAAAGTGATGACACATATTTCATGATTTCCTTAAATATATCTTTAAATATGTAATGTTTTCTTTAAAAACAATGTTTTGCATTTCCTTCTTATCTTTCCAGAATATTCAATGACTTCTTAGCAATGTGCAATTGTAGTTACTTAGATGAGAAATTCTAAATCTAGATCCATTTCATTTGCAATAACTTTATTTTCATAAAATGAGTCAATTATTGGCAGGTAGGATCGTGGGAATCTGATAAATATCTGAAGGCTGGTTCAATTATATTAAAATGATCCCTGAACACTTGAGTGTTTTACACTCTGGCCCATTTAAATGGCTAGATTCCAATACTGTGCAAAATAGCAGTCCTAATCCAAACTGATTATATAACTTAAAGCACATTTCAACTTAAAATCATCATTCCTGGATACATTCACGTCTTGTTAACAGTTACTTGTACCCATTTGTAAATAGCACAGAGATAGGGCATTACCATAATTTCAGACAGTTCTATCCAACAACCATTTTCTACAATGGAATTTTTCCAAAAGTTTTCTGTAGAGTACATATTAAATAAAAATGTATATGGAAAAGACACAGGATAAAAACTAGAAGAACATTTGAACAAAGATTAAGAAAATCTGAGGCCTAGATTTAAAATTCTTATAGAGATAGGTGTGTATGAAATTTATTACAGTAAAACAAGATGTGATTCAGTGCATACTTTTCCATCCAGTCATAGACTTCAAATCCAGTTGTCTACAGGGACTGAGAGTTTTTGGTAGACCTGAACAATTACACAGATCTATGTAGGATGAATATAGGTAAGACTTCAAGCAATGACCCCTGCTATATACTCTCGGCTTTGAAGATGTATTTTCAAACTTTTACTTCTTATTTTCCCTCTGAATTCTCTTGCATAGAGTGGAGTTCTCAGACTACTTGTGTTACTGTAGTTTATTTATTCTTCTAGATCTAGAATTTTGGCTTGATATATTAGTTTTTCTAATCAGATATATGTATATACACATATACACACACATAATTGTCATTCGTCTAATTGCATATATTTCTGTTTATAATTTCCCTTATTTTTATCTAGTTTGATTTACATATATTAATAACATATATCATATATATCAATATGTTATTATATCATTATGGTATAATATATAGTTACTTATTATTTTTGTTTCCATTGAGTGAAATATCATATTTTATGCTTTCACTTTTAGTTCAAGTATGATATGAAAATGGAATTTGTTCCTCAAAAAAACAAAATTTATATACAGATATGTGTTTTATAAATGTGTGCATTCTCATGGTATTTAATTCAATGATATAATTCTTGCTCATAAGGTAATAACTGATGCAGAATATCTTACCATTATAATTTTATCCTTATCTTCTAGTTTAATTGCGACTACTTTACCTTATTATCATGTCTTACAATGTTCATTTATAGCAAAGTGATTTATTCAACAGATGCTTAATGTTGCTATATATCTGTAGAACTTTGTCCTATGATTAATTTGTCTTGAAACATTCACCCATACTGTACTTTAAAAGATATAAATGGGCTACAAAACTGTTGTGAATATTTAATCTCAGTCAGTGGCTTTTATCCCACCTTTGATCATTCAGTTACCAAATAAAAGACACACAATATTCAATATTTATAATAAGCCTTAATCAGCACTAGAGTTGAGCTTATATCTACCCTCTATGTTATTAGAATATATTTTCCACCCTTAACTCCATTCTAGAGTTTGCTGTGTTCCATCTAGATATTTCTTAATTCCAATTGGCTACCATTCATGACTCTTTCATCAGTCATCTACACCATGATGGCTTCCTTCTCTCTCTGCCTTCTTCTCTCTACTCATGGTCGCATCAGACTTCAAGCCCAGGAACCCAAGAACTCTACCTATCTGTCTTCTGTCCAGGTATTGGGTGTAGGCATCTTTAGTTGTCAATCAGGGATAACTTGAGGGGCAAGGTTATACAGAGTCACTTGGGTAAGACACTTGGGTACATGCTGACGCTCTCATACTCCTCCAGATCACAGGGGCCAGTATTTAGCATTACAATACAAGCAAAAGACCAACCATCAATAATATCAACAATATCATAATAATTAATACTATAATATAATAATAATAACAATATTAACTGTTATAATATTTTTAAAATCTAAAAATATTATAATGAAAGAATTGTTTAATTCCTCCTCTAATTTTAAATATGCATCATTCCATGTCACATCATTCTTTATGGATGAATATGTTATTAAAATTATTACTTTTCCTGACTAGCATTTAATTATCAGTCTAAATCCAGCAATAGTATAGGCAGTATGTCTACAGATTGAGAAACTTGAATTTATCTGTATCAATTCTCTTTGTATGCATTTATTTCACTTAATAGCATCACAACATCTCTGTCTTTGAATACCTTCCTTAAGTATTTTATATATTGAGAAAACAATAGGAACACAGCACATTCTCTCAGCCTTTTTTCTTTTCTTTTGTTTTGTTTTTTGTTTTGCTTTGTTTTTTTTTCAAGACAGGATTTCGCTGTATACAACTAGCTATCATTGAACTGACTTTGTAGACTAGGCTGACCTTGAAATCACAGAGATATATCTGCTTGTGCCTCTCAAACTCTGGTATTGAAGGTTTGTACTATCCTTGCCCAGCCAATTTATACTCTTAGGTAGAACCTGGTTGAAGCAATTTTCACACTTATTTGCTTATATTCTCTGTGAACTTAAGAAATATATATTTTCTTGTATGTTTATGATAGTAATAGTGCTTTGTGATAAATTTGGTTATATTTAATTTATGTAATTACCTTCACCTTCCTGTATTTGAATAGTTGTGTCATCATCCTGTGTATTTGACCAACAATGTGTTATTATTTCTTAGAACTTTTATTCATTTAGCATTATCAGGTTTTTCCCAAATATTAATCATTTGAATTTTTTTGGTTTCATGTGATCCAAAGTCTCCATAACCTCTGTACAGTTACATTGTCTTATTTTAGAGTTTTTTCTGATAAGATATTTTTAGATATTCTGTCTTTGTACTAATGATTTTTTCTGATCTAACTTGCTATTGTCCGTTTCAAACATGTCATAATTTTTCTCTGCACACTTATTGACCAAAGAGTTCTACTTTGATTGAAACTACTTCAATCTTTGTTAACTTTCTTCTGGGGGCATTAAGCACTTTTCTGATTGATTGATTGATTGATTGATTGATTGATTTACTTTTTGTGTCACTGAAACAAACTTTAAATTCTCTATTTGTGTATTCATGCTAATTTCTGTATGGTTTCTAGCATTGTATATTACAAACTACATATAGCTATTCCTTTAAAGTTATTCATTATAACACTTTTATCTAACATCATTTTCATATCAAAGGATTAGGCAAATTATTCTTGTCCTTATAATCTAGCCATAACTGGTATTTGTCCTCCTAAACAAAGTAAGCTGTTTAATTTCTTCACAATTTAGAATCACCACTCTCCTAGAATAAAACTTAAGTCAAGGTTTCTTGCAAATCTGCTGTTGATGTGTATAATTTAGTATTATAGGTAGTATCTAGCTTAGATGATTGTGTCATCATCAGTTGGAGTATGCTTTTGAATGGGTTGAAAATGTTTGACAAAAGCCACTCCAAAGCTAGAAGACACTGCCTACAAGAATATTACAATTAGATAGATATCCTTCTTCACATTTACAGTCCTACACTCAGTCATCATGGGATTTTGCTGGACTTGAACAATGCTAGCAAAGCCCTATTCCTTTCTACTAGACAATGACTTGGCATTTATCTACTTTTTACTTCTAAACATTTAATTTATCCATATTGTATGACTTCAAATGCAGGCAGAAATATTACAACTGTTCTATGGTCATTGACCAAAATGTAAGGAAAGATGGTCAAAGCAACAACTTTCTTTGTGATTCTGATATTATTATGAGTCACCTCAGACTCTCGTGGATTATACATAGCCTGATGGTTTATCTTACTCAAGACAGGTATAAGGATAGAACTGAATTCTATCCAAATAGATTTGGGGTGGTCTAATGTTCTTGTAGGTGAGAAGCTTCATCTGTGAAGACTGGAGAGAGAAAAGAAGTTATTCTGCTTTGTCAGGCTCTGAGTAAACATGAAAAAATACCTCAAACTCTACCTCTTGCTGTCTAGTCAAGGCTACTAGAGATAGCTCCTTATCCACTTAGCCAAGGCGGGACCCAAAACTCATAGTAATGTTTCATGACTGGGGCAGGATATATCATGTCCTGTTTCAAACTTTTCTCATATATAGACTTACTGTGGATTTGAGAAGGTTTTCACTTTGTTTTATGGAGTAGAGGTTTTACTGTATAGCTTAGACTAGACAGTAACTCAGTATGAAGACAAATTTAACATTAAGATACTTTTATCTGCCCCTAGTGCTGAGTTTCTAGTGATGAAACATCACAACTGGCATAAAAATGCTTCACAAAAGACTAGAAACATTATCAAGAATATTAATTTTAATATAATACAGAATTTTTCATGTATTAAAAATACAAAAATGTTATAGATTTACCATTTTTCCTTGTACTTTGTGAGTTTTCCTTCTCTATTATGTATTGATTTAACTTATTTTTTTATGCTTTGTTTTATAAAGGTGACATTAAGTACTTATTATTTAATTTTAGTGTTTCGTTTTGGATTACTTTGATTCCAATAATTGTTTTTTATTATTCTTATTTTACTTATTCATTTTATATCCTGCTCACTGCCCCCCTCCCATGGTTCTTCCCATCATATCCCTTCCCCTTTCCTCTGAGAGAGTAGGGGCCTCCTGGGTGTCCCACCACCTGGTCACATCAAGTCTCTGCAAGGGTAGGTGATCCTCTCCCACTGAGGCCAAACAAAGTAGCCCAGCTAGAAGAACATATCACACTAAAGATAACAGCTTTACTATAGCCCCTGCTCCAGTTGTTTGGGACCAAGGTGCTACATATGTTCAGGGAAGCTTGGATCCAAACAATATATGTTTTTTGGTGGTTCAGTCTCTGAGAGATCCTGAGGTCCAGGTTAGTTGACTCTATTGGTCTTACTGTGGAGTTCCTATCCCCTTCAAGTCTCAATCCTTCCTCCTATTCTTCTTTAAGAGTCCTCAGACTCTGGTTTTGGTTGATATTATTGGTCTGCCTATGGGTTTGCAAATCCCTTCAGCTTCTTCAGTCCTTTCTTTTATTCTTCCACTGGGCAACCTATGCTCAGTCCAATGATTAACTGCAAGGAACCAGACAACCCAGAGCAACCAGGGACTAAAACCCCAACCTCAGAGTATACATGGAGGTACCCATGACTCCAGCCACATAGGTAGCAGAGGGTGGTCTAGTTGGGCATCAATGGGAGGAGAGGCTAGTCCTGTGAAGGCTCGATGTCCCAGTGTAGCGAAATGCCAGGACAGGGAGGCAGGAGTGGGTGGGTGGGTAGGGGAACACCCCATAGAAGCAGAGGAAGGGGGATGGGATAGGGGGTTTGGGAGGAATACCAGGAAAGGAGATAATATTTGAAATGTTAATAAAGCATAATAGAGTATCATTATTAGTGTCAGGAATCAGTGTGTGCCCATGAGCTAGATCTCAAGTGGGGCAATAATTGGTTGGTAATTCCCTCAGACTCTGCTTCATCCTTGTCCTTGCATTTCTTGTAGACAGGATAAATTTTGGGTCAAATTTTTTTAGTAAGTTGGTATCCCTATTGTTCCAATGGTGTTCCTACCTGGCAACAGGAGGTGGTCTCTTCAGGTTCCACATCCTCAATGTTGTCAGTCACAGCTAAGGACACCCATTAATTCCTGGGCACTTTCCTTATTTCAAGTTGCAGTCTCTTCCTGGAGATCAGTTGCAGATTTTTATTCATTCTAATGGCCATCTGCCCATCTCCCCAGTTCCTCTCCACACCTAAAGCTGCAACCCCCCGTTCTCCTCCCCATCCTCTGTCCTACCCAGTGCCCTTCCTCCTTTTACTTCTTATGACTATTTTGTTCCCTCTTGTAAGAGGTTCAAACATCTTTGTTTATGCTTTTCTTCTTGTTTAGCTTCTTTGTGTCTATAGAGTGTAGCATGGGTATATAGTATTTTATGGCTAATAACCATGTATAAGTGAGTTCATCAATACCATGCATGTCATTTTGGGACTGGATTAGCTCACTCCGGATGATATTCTGTCAGGTGAGACATGGTTTCAAACACCCCTGCATGACACAGTTTCAGGTGCCAGAGCACCTTCAACCTGAAAACTATTTTGTAGTATACAGATTGTGTTGCTCCTTCTTGTATGCTTATCTGGTTTGACTTATTCTATACCATATTCTGTCCTGAAATACAACTTAGGTAAAAATTTCTGGGAGAGGGATTGAGGACATGACTAGAAAAGGAAATGACTTTGTTTTCTATTAGGAACAAATTTTAGTGGCTCTGGGCATTCAAGCCGTCAACCCAGGGAAAACAGGAAAAGGGGTTTTGGATATGAAGTCTGACTGCATCAATAGTTGTCTGGGAAATTTTAGCGAACTAATGATAACAAAGTTGTACCAGGAAATATTTGAAGCAGGAAATGTTTTTGGGAAACCTCAAATTTTAGAAGTTAAGTGAATTGAAAACCCCAAGGATAAGGAAAAGAAATACTGGGCCAAGGTCAGTTAAGACAGAGTTGTCTGTAGGAAAAATGGGGGTGAAAGTCCCCACGAGGGGAGATCTCTATTAATAGAAAGTTTGGCCAAGAAATATTATCAGGGAAAACTGGAAAATATATGTATAATAAAAAATGGATAATAAAGGATGGATACAAGAGTTTGGGCATAAATTTTAGTTATCACGTAAACATTAGAAACTCTTCAATAATTTCATTCACAGTATAGTTCATTAAAAGCAAATCATTCTTCATTCCTGCTACAGCATAGACATGACAGAATTTTGCAGGAATCTTCAATAGTTACTACATTACAATTGCCATCCCTCAAGAGTATTTTGATCACAGACTATTTGTGTTCAGGTTCTATCTGTAAACACAATGCCATGGCAGCAGAAACAAATTATAGAGTAATAAAACATGTATTATAGACTATTTCATGAATTGCTTCAGTGTAATGTTCTTATGATCAGATCTTTTCCACTTTCCAAATCAATAAATGCAGTGAAGTTAATATTTAAAGAAATCTGTTCTAGGAGTTTTATGAAGTGCATTAGGCCAGCGTTGACAATCTTAAAGTAGATGGAGCTTTGTAGTACTCTGGAGACTGCACTGTTTGTAGATATTTCTATTATAAAGTTATCATTGTACAGTTTTGAAAGCAGCTTGGGCTGAGACTTAAGTCAAGGGGAATTTAAGATATTAAAAACCAGGTTTAAGGTTAAGCTAGGATCTAGTGTGTCAGTGTTAACCAATAAAGAGAAATTCATCTTTTCTCTGTGTCATAAAAAGAGATTCTTAGATTTCATTTATGAAATGAATCATTTTATTGAACACTTCATACTTTTTACATTATAATTTTTTTCAAAATTTGCTTTACAATAATTTAACATGAAAAGGGTATAAATATGCAAAAGGCCATAATAAAATTTTGGAATCACTACATAAAAAAAAAAAATCAAACAGTCCTCGCACAAAGGGCATAATCTTTTCCCTTAGAAATAATAGTAGGACAAAAATAAAGATATGTAACATAGGCTACCGAGGTATGTATGTCATTATTGGAATAAAACCCAGAAGCAGTCCAATTGGTAATTATAATAATCTTTAGAGGATCTTGACACAGTTTGAGTCAGTATTGAGATTTTATACATATTTATCAGTCACACTTACACACATATTTTGCAGGTATTTAAAGTGGTATAAACACAGACTGGAAAAAAATAAACCTGCTTCAACCTCAGATCTGTCTGGGGTCATTCTACAGTGCTGTCTAATTGTCTTTTTTCTTTTTAATCCTCCCTTCTTACCTGGAGAACCTATTGATTGACTGAGCTAATTTGGTCAGGTAGTACAAATGTCATAAAGCAATAAATTACTATAATTTTGTTGTTTATGGTTGCTATCACTTATCAGGTAAATGTTTAACAGAATTTTTATTTATAAGCAATGTCAAGAAGCAACTTGGAATTGAGCTTAGCTACATAGCTGAGTATTAACTGAACCTTCTCCTAGCCTTGTTCCACACCTCAAGTGTTTAATGACAAATGTTTAATACCATGCTTGGTTTATAAGGTGCTGGAGATCAAGGCCAGGGCTGTGTATATTTTAGATAATCATTCCACCAACAGAGTTATATTCATAGCATTTCTATGATAATTATTGAGTTATTACTATACCAAGTTAGTAAGAAAAGACAGTTATAATTACAAATTTAAATAATCATTTGGAACAGAAAACTAAATAAAATATACAAGAATATATGTCAATAAAATAAACTAAATTTATTTTCTACATTGTAAAAAATGGTGCAAAAATTTAGAATTTTCTATGTAAACACAGTCATATTGTATATTTTGGTTATTTGTTTTCTTCTTGAGTTATCAGAGGTAAATCATTAAGAAAAAGAACGGAAAGTGATCATGTGTTTTACTATAAAAAGCATTCTATATTACATCCTTAAACATGTTTTTACAGCTAAAAATTTTGTAGATGTTCTCTGAAAAGTGAATGTAGCGAGCTAACTTCTATTTCTAATTTGCTTAGTTTTTTTTCTATCTAAAATAGAATAATATCGAATTGCTTCGCATGATTTTTTTTGCACTAATGGAATGGATTAAATGGATTGTGTATGTTAATCTTTATCCTGCCAATGTGGTGAAATATTTTAATTGATCATGAAATGTTGTTATGCAAATAAAATGGATAAAACAAACTCTGCGCCACAATTTCATAACTTTGTGTAATGCAAATTTTAATTTATTACTATGTAGTAAAAAGCAATTTTAATTTGTATTCTAGGAAGATTCCTGTCTGTGCTTACCAGCTTTAAAAGATAAATGACTGGTTTTATAATTAACTTTAAAATACTCTGGTTGGTTTTTTCTGTTAATATTGTTTTCATATTAGCCATTATTAAAACTTCAAGGTTACTTAAACCATCTTAGTCTGAAGGCATCATTGTGAGAATATTTTAAGTATGAATACAATTTTAAATATAATTCTAGCAATATTATCTGTGTTTAGTCCTAATTACATTTTTCTACCAACTTGCTTCTTCCTTTTAAGGACTCTTTGTTTCTCAAATTTCATAAAATCTTTTACTTTGTCCTTCTTCCTTGGATACTTCAAATTATGCATGATACAATGACACAATGATCTGAAACTGATTCACATGTATAACTTCCCAGAGTTACATTGATTGAGTCACTTGGAAAGTAAGCTGGGGATTTATGGGAAGGCAGCAAAAAGAGAGCAAGACCAAGACAACAGTTGCTGTTCAAGGTCTTAAGGTTTAATGGAGGAGTCCAGATATATAGTGTTGGAAAACCCTTCCCCCAAAGGCTGGAAACTCTCCATAGAACCAGTTCAGTTGCTCCACAGGTGACTAGTGTTTCTCAGGAAACAGCAGGTCCTTGAAGAACAATGGGCTTCACCTTTGTCTGAGTGCTCCACCCTAGGTAGAGGGAATTATGGTTAAAACAGGAGTTCCTGCTCAAAGGCTGGGAGAGTAACTTCTCCTTGGTCAATGTCAAATTCCTGCCAGGTGGCATGGCACCCCAAAAAAGCTCTCTACATACATGGCCTGTTTTGAAGATTTACTATACAGGTTTTAATAATGTTGAAATATGTTGTTGCATTCTTTTTTATAACAGTATGATTTCTCTATGCACATCCCCCTCAAAAACACATAACTTGGAATAAAAGGGTGACTTCTATAGAAGACAAGTACTTCGTATTATTTAGCGTTTGGATTAATTTTTTAGGGCCTCTCTTGTTGCAGGAAATATTAAAAAAAAATAGGAATCTGCACATTCCTGCACTGCATCAGCAACTCTCTGCCCCAGTGGCTTAGCTGGCCATGCACTGGCAAGCAATGGCTGACCTGGTTTTATCTCATGGTAACACTGACACAGAACTCCACAATCTCTCCACCCAGCTTGCTAGGTTCTCACTGGTGGGTCACTACCTCACCAACCCTGTGCTTCAAATCCTCCATGGCCTTTGTGGTGCACATTGGCAAACCCATGCTTTGCCCAGTACCTTTCTCTCTTGACCCCAGATGAATGTCATGTGAAGGAAAATGCAACACAAACTTAGTTCAGAAACAATGGTAATTCAATCTCTGGGTGCAACAACTAAACCCAATCTTGTAAGCCTTATTAAAATCTGATTCCTCTGGTGGTGAATCCTTGTGGATCCGCCATGATACCAGGACAGTCTAGCAGCTACATCTTACCACTCTGCTGTCACTGTTCCAAAATGACCTAACTCTCTCCTGCTTCTTCTCTTCCTCACTTCAAATCAGAAGACCCTCCTACTAGCCCAGTGATGGGCTCTTTTATTCATTAGGAGATTGGTTCACAAGAACATAATCATACTCTCTAAGGCCTTATTATGAAAGACATACTTTACTGGCAAATTGTTACTACAATATACATTATTCCATGTATTACATATTTTGTTCAATTCTATAAATGTTCATAAAAACTTAACAGAAAATTTCAGGTATAATAATTAAGGGTTTTTACAAGAAGAAAAATTCATCTTTTCAAGGGATTAGGCCATTGATAGGTTATCCAATTTCAAATTGTTACCATTAAACAAATTTCACATGTGAGCAACACTAAATGTACTCAGCAGTGTGTGTGTCTTTCTGTGTGTACATATGTATCAATCATAACTTAAAATTAGTAGTTTATGAATTTCAGAGTGTTTTGGGCCAGAGGAAAAGTCAGAGAAAAATGGGGTGAAATGAAAATAATACAATAAATAAATATATATGATATTCACAGCAAAATGTGAGCAAAATCTTTGAAAGAAAAAACAAAAATATTCAAGATTAAAAGTTTCAAGTAACATATTTAACTGTAATGATTTTCTTTAAAATGAATATATAATTTACAGAGATATCAACATTATTCTGTAGTCTCTAGAGATCTGTAATATACTAAGCACTATTAATTACCAAAGCAATCTATTTTCCAAAGAATATATTTTGTGTATTATTTTACTCTTGGAAGTTTGTTTTAACCCATTAGTATGCATACTTTGCTTTTATATAATATTATTAAAAAGATTAAAGTATATTGCTAAAAATGAATAGTAATAAGTTACTATTAAAAAGGTATATAATAATTTGATATATAAAAATTATTTTGCATAAACTGTAAAATGGCTCTTACTCTCCAAACCTGATGACTCAAATTAAATTTTATAAACTATATAAAAATTTTCTCTTAGTAATACACATTCTTATTCCAGCATTTCTATAACAAGATAGGACCTGGTGACCTGAGTTAATTTTTTGTTTTTAATCCACATAAAAATTCTCACTTTCTGTTATAAATTTTAATCACAGCATTCCCATACAAAGATGGGATCTGATGACCCTAGTTAAATTTCTGAACCCAAATAAAAATTCTGAATTGGTGGTATGTATCTACTAATCCCAACACTCCCATGACAACATTAGAAAAAAAAAACTGGCAGATTGCCAAAGACCTTAAGAAATATGCAGGTTTAAGTGTACAGTTCACAGAAGAAAAAACAGAGTCCATATCTGAACCACATAAAGGCCAAAACTGAATGAAAACTTTGATCTGGGGCTGTGATCCCTGTGTTATGGTACTTGTATACCCACAGTCACATGCACATAAAAACAGTAGTGCCTATGCATCATTTACATGTGTCAAATTCTCTTAGAACTAATTTAATTTAACAATATTTTCAGAGTAGTAGAGACTTTTCAGCAGTTTGAATACATACTTTCCTTGTAAGAGACCGGAGCTTAGTTCATGGAATGCTTGTAGGACAGGACACAATTGTCTGCAACTCTAACACCATGCTAAAAGGCTTACCGCTGAAGCATTAAAACAACAATAACAGACCATCCAAGAGATTGCCCTGTCTGGTGATCAATCCCACATACAGACACCAAACCCAGACACTATTACGAATGCCAAGAAGTGTTTGCTGACTGGAGTCTGATATAGCTGTCTTCTGAGAGGCCCTGCAGAGTCTGACAAATACAGAGGTGGATGATCACATCCAACCATTGAACTGAACACAGGGTCCCCAATGGAAGAGTTGGAAAAAGGACTGAAGGAGCTGAACGGGTTTGCAAACCATAGGAAGAACAACAATATCAACCAACCAGAAGCCCCTAAGCTCCCAGGGACGAAACCACCAACCAAAGAGTATACATGGAGGGACCAGAGAATGGCGTTTTTGGACATCAATGGGAGAAGAGACCTTTGGTCTTGTGAAGGCTTGATGCCCCAGTGTAGGGGAATGCCAGTGCAGGGAGGTGGAAGTGTGTGTAGGAGCACCCTCAGAAGCAGGGGGAGGGAGGATGGGATAGGGGGTTTCCAGAGGGGAAGCTGCGAAAAGGAGATAACATTTGAAATGTAAATAAATAAAATATTCAAAAAAACCAAACCAAAACAAAACAAAGCCAACTACAACAAAACCAATACAAAGCTGTATTAGTCAGGGTTCTCTAGAGTCACAGAATATATGAAATCTCTCTATATATTAGTGAGGTAACCCATTCACAAAAGAACATGCATGGTATGCAGTCACTGATAAGGGGATATTAACCCAGAATCTCGGAATACCCTAGACACAATTCGCATATCAATAGATTTCCAAGAAGATGGAAGGAGAGACCCTGGTCCTGGAAAGACAGGATGTAGGGGAATGCCAGGACAGAGAAGCGAGAGGGGGTTGAATGGGGAACAGGGGGGAGGCAAGAGGGCTTATGGGACTTTCGGGGAGGGAGGAAATGGGAAAGGGGAAATCATTTGGAATGTAAATAAAAATACTTAGAAAATAAAAAAAGAAAAAGGAAATTTCTTGCGATGACTTACAGTCTGTAGTTGCACTAACACAACAATGGCAGCTAACGATGGGAACTCTAAGAATCTACTACTTACTCAGTCCCATGAGACTTGTTTAAGCTGGTCTTCAGTAAGTTCCACATATATGCTGGCAAGTAAATGCAAGCAGGTGAGAAGAATGAAACTTCCTTCTTTCAATGTTCTTATGTAGGTCTCCAACAGAAGGTGTGGCCCAGATGAAAAGTGTGTACCACCATGCCTGGATCTACACTTAGCTGGGTAGGATATTGTCCCTAAATCCCTTAATCTGTTATCCCCTAGAACATAGGATTCAGGTCCATTTCACTCCTTGGTGCCCCTTTAACACTCAAACCATATATTCTGTAATTTTTCTTTCCTAAAGTTGCTATCCTTATTCAAAATGTTTTTCATGAGACATAATGAGAGAACCAAGTCTATGATGGACATTTCTGAGACTTTCTTTGTCAATGAAATTAATCTGAGTCTCTTCACCTTAACCACAGGCAGACACTTCAGACAAGGGCAAAAAACAGTCACATTCGTCACTAAAATACTACCAAACCAGTCTCTAGGCCACATACTGAAGTTCTTCTACCCTGAAACCTCTTGGGCCAGGTCTGCACAGTTGAAATCATTTACAGCAACAAAATCTTCCATATTCCTACTAGGATAGCTCATTAAGCCCAATTTAAAACATTCCATGGCTTTCCAAATCCAAAGTCCCAAAACCCACATTCTTCCAAACAAAAGCATGGTCAGGCCTATCACAGCGATACCCCAGGCCCTGGTACCAACTTCTCTCTTAGTTAGGGTTTTCCTGCTCTGACAAAGGCAACTTTTATGAAAACAACATTTAATTGAGGCTGCCTACAGGATCAGAAGTTCAGTCCATTATCACTAAGACTGGAACATGGCAATTTCCAGGCAGGCATGATTCAGGAAGAGGTGAGAATTTTACATCTTCATCTGAAGGCTACTCTCAGAATAGTGGCTTCCCGGCAGCTAGGATAAGGTTTTATAGCCCACACCCATATTGCCACATCTATTCCAACAGTACCACACCTTCTAATCATGTCATTCCCTGGGCCACACATGTACAAACTGTCACAGAAACAAATGATATTTAGATTATAGTTTTAGTAAATAATGTAATATGTGTGTGTGTGTGTTTGTGTGTGTTTATCATCAATCTTTCTTAAATTGACCCACAAATTTTGCTGTTACTAACTGAATCATTTTGATAAAATATTTTTTGACATTTTGTACTGACACTCCCATTCATAATGATTTTATTGTGTAAAAGAAATAATAAAGTTTTAGGGGCATCACTGCAGGGTAGATTAGACATTGTTGGTTAATACATAGCTTTCTTAGTGCAGGACACTTGCATAATATTTCTGATAATGAGGAGTTAAAAACTCAAAGGTAAGTTTAATTCATATAAATGATCAGGATACTATGACTTCTTTTGTTTATTTACCCATATTCATGAGTTTCCATTTCAGGCGTATAATGGGGAAAATAAGCTTATCTCTATTGGTCTTATGTTTTTGGACAAAATGTAATATATTTCTTCGGTCAAAACCTGTAATAACATTTATACTTTTATTGTCTTTATTTAAATGGATTATGATTTACTTCTTTTTTATTTTTTTTATTTTTTTTTATTTTCTAAGTTTTTTTTTAATTTACATTCCAAATCATTTCCCCTTTCCCGTTTCCTCCCTCCCCGAAAGTCCCATAAGCCCCCTTCCCTCCCTCTTTTCTCCATTCAACCCCCTCTTGTTTCTCTGTCTTGGCGTTCCCCTACATCCAGTCTTTCCAGGACCAGGGGTCTCTCCTTCCATCTTCTTAGAAATCTATTGATTTGCGAATTCTGTCTAGGGTATTCTGAGATTCTGGGTTAATATCACCTTATCAGTGACTGCATATCATGTGTGTTCTTTTGTGATTGGTTTACCTCACTAAGGATGATATTTTCAAGTTCTAACCATTTGCCTAGGAATTTCGTGAATTCATTGTTTTTAATTGCAGAGTAGTATTCCATTGTGTAGATATACCACATCTTCTGAATCCATTCCTCCGTTGACGGACATCTGGGTTCTTTCCAGCTTCTGGCTATGATAAATAAGGCTCCTATGAACATAGCGGAGCATGTGTCCTTATTGCATGCAGGCAAAGCCTCTGGGTATATGCCCAGGAGTGGTATAGCCGGATCCTCTGGGAGTGTCATGCCCAGTTTTCTGAGGAACCGCCAGACTGCTTTCCAGAGTGGTTGTACCAGCTTGCAATTCCACCAGCAGTGGAGGAGTGTTCTTCTTTCTCCACATCTTCACCAACAACTGCTGTCTCCTGTGTTTTTGATCTTAGCCATTCTGACTGCTGTGAGATGGAATCTCAGGGTTGTTTTGATTTGCATTTCCCTAATGACTAAGAATGATGAACATGTCTTTAGGTGCTTCTCAGCCATTAGATATTCTTCAGGTGAGAACTCTTTGTTTAGCTCTGTACCCCATTTTTTAATAGGGTTACATGGCTCTCTGGAGTTTAATTTCTTGAGTTCTTTGTATATATTGGATATTAGCCCTCTGTCGGATGTAGGGTTGGTAAAGATCATTTCCCAGATAGTTGGTTGCCGCTTTGTCTTTTTGACAGTGTCTTTTGCCTTGCAAAATCTTTCTAATTTTATGAGGTCCCATTTGTCAATTCTTGATCTTAGAGCATAAGCTATTGGAGTTCTGTTCAGGAAATTCTCCCCTGTGCCCATATGTTCAAGGTTCATCCCTAGTTTCCCTTCTATTAGTTTCAGTGTGTCTGGTTTTATGTGGAGATCCTTGATCCACTTGGAATTGAGCTTAGTGCAAGGAGATTAGAATGGGTCAATTTGCATTCTTCTGCATGTTGACCTCCAGCTGAGCCAGCACCATTTGTTGAAAAGGCTATCTTTTTCCCACTGGATGGTTTTAGCTCCTTTGTCAAAGATCAAGTGACCATAGGAGTGTGGATTCATTTCTGGGTCTTCAATTCTGTTCCATTGATCTACATTCCTGTCACTGTACCAATACCATGCAGTTTTTAACACTATTGCTCTGTAGTACAGCTTGTGGTCCAGGATAATGATTCCCCAGAGTTTCTTTTACTCTTGAGAATAGTTTTAGCTATTCTGGGTTTTCTGTTATTCCAGATGAATTTTTGAATTGCTCTTTCTAACTCTATGAAGAATTGAGTTGGGATTTTGATGGGGATTGCATTGAATCTGTATATTACTTTTGGTAAGATGCTCATTTTTACTGTATTAATCCTGCCAATCCATGAGCATGGCAGAATTTTCCATCTTCTGAGGTCTTCTTCAATTTCTTTCTTCAGAGACTTGAAGTTCTTGTCATACAGATCTTTCACTTGTTTGGTTAGAGTCACGCCAAGATACTTTATATGGTTTGTGGCTATCGTGAATGGTATCATGTCTCTTACTTCTTTCTCAGCCTGCTTATCCTTTGAGTATAGGAAGGCTACTGACTTGCTTGAGTTGATTTTATATCCGGCCACTTTGCTGAAGTCATTTATCAGCTGTAGGAGTTCTCTGGTGGAGTTCTTTGGGTCGCTTAAGTATACTATCATATCGTCTGCAAATAGTGATAGTTTGACTTCTTCCTTTCCAATTTATATCCCTTTGACCTCTTTTTGTCGTCTAATTGCTCTAGCTAGAACTTCAAGTACTATATTGAAAAGATATGGAGAGAGAGGGCAGCCTTGTCTAGTCCCTGATTTTAGTGAGATTGCTTCAAGTTTCTCTCCATTTAGATTGATGCTCGCTACGGGTTTGCTGTAAATTGCTTTTACTATGTTTAGATATGGGCCTTGAATTCCTGATCTTTCCAAGACCTTTAGCATGAAAGGATGCTGAATTTTGTCTAATGCTTTCTCAGCATCTAATGAGCTGTCCATGTGGTTTTTTTCTTTGAGATTGTTTATATAGTGGATTACATTGATGGATTTCCTTATACTGAACCATCCCTGTATCCCTGGGATGAAGCCTACTTGATTGTAGTGAAAGATCGTTTTGATGTGTTCTTGGATTTGGTTGGGAAGAATTTTATTGAGTATTTTTGTATCGATATTCATAAGAGAGATTGGCCTGAGATTCTCTTTCTTTGTCGGATGTTTGTGTGCTTTTGGTACTAGCGTAATTGTGGCTTCATAGAACAAGTTGGGTAGTGTTCCTTCTGTTTCTATGAGTTTTGGTGTTAGGTCTTCTTTGAAGGTCTGATAGAATTCTGCACTAAAACCATCTGGACCTGTGCTTTTTTTTGTTGGAAGACTTCCAATGACAACTTCTATTTCTTCAGGGGTTATAGGACGGTTTAGATGGTCTATTTGATCCTGATTTAATTTTGGTATTTGGTATCTGTCAAGGAAATTGTCCATTTCCTCAAGATTTTCTAGTTGTGTTGAATACAGGTTTTTGTAGTAGGATCTGATGATTTTTTGAATTTCCTCAGTTTCTGTTGTTATCACTCCCTTTTCATTTCTGATTTTATTAATTTGGATACTATCTCTGTGCCCTCTGGTTAGTCTGGCTAAGGGCTTATCTATCTTTTTGATTTTTCTCAAAGAACCAACTCCTCGTTTTGTTGATTCTTTGTATGGTTTTATTTGTTTCTACTTGATTGATTTCAGCCCTGAGTTTGATGATTTCCTGCCTTCTACTCCTCTTTGGTGTATTTGCTTCTTTTTGTTCCAGGGCTTTCAGGTGTGCCACTAAGCTGTTAGTGTATGCTGTCTCCCATTTCTTTTTGGCGGCACTCACGGCTATGAATTTTCCTCTTAGCACTGCTTTCATTGTGTCCCATAAATTAGGGTATGTTGTGACTTCATTTTCATTAACTATCAAAAAGTCTTTGATTTCTTTCTTTATTTCCACCTTGACCAAGTTATCATTGAGTAGAGCATTGTTCAGCCTCCATGTATACGTGGGTTTTCTTTTGTTTTTGTTGCCATTGAAGACCACCCTTATTCCATAGTGATCTGATAGGAGGCATGGGATTAGTTCTATCTTCTTATATCTGTTGAGGTCTGATTTGTGACCAATTATATGGTCAATTTTGGAGAAGTTACCATTAGGTGCTGAGAAGAAGGTGTATTCTTAGCTCTAGGATGAAATGTTCTCTATATATCTGTTAGTTCCATTTGATCCAAGGCTTCAATTAGATTCACTTTGTCCCTGTATAGTTTCTGCTTTCCTGAACGATCCATTTCAGAGAGCCGGGTGTTGAAGTCACCCACTATTATTGTGTGAGGTGCAATGTGTGCTTTGAGCTTTATTAAAGTTTCTTTTACGAATGAGGGTGCCCAAGCATTTGGAGCATAGATATTCAGAATTGAGAGTTCTTGATGGTGGATTTTTCCCTTGATCAGTATGTAGTGTCCTTCTGTGTCTTTTTTGATGACTTTTGGTTGAAAATCAATTTTATCTGATATTAGGATGGCTACTCCACCTCGTTTCTTGGGGCCATTTGCTTGTAAAATTGTTTTCTAGCCTTTTACTCTGAGGTAGTGTTTGTCTTTGACACTGAGGTGCGTTTCCTGCATGCAGCAAAATGCTGGGTACTGTTTAAGTATCTAGTCTGCTAGTCTATGTCTTTTTATTGGGGAATTGAGATCATTGAAATTAAGAGAGATTAAGGCATAGTGATTATTGCCATCTGCCATTCTTGACGCTATCTTTATGTTTGAGTGGTTATCTACTTTTGGGTTTGATTCAAGAAGGTTATTATCTCATTTTTTTCCAGGGTGTTGTTTCTCTCCCTGTATTGGTGGTTTCCACTTATTATCCGTTGCAGGCCTGGATTTGTGGAAAGATATTGTGAAAATTTGGTTTTATCATGGAATATCTTGGTCTCTCCATCTATGGTGATTGAAAGTTTTGCTGGGTATAGTAGTCTAGGCTAGCATTTGTGCTCTCTTAGTGTCTGCATGAGATCTGCCCAGGATCTTCTGGCTTTCATAGTCTCTGATGAGAAGTCTGATGTGATTCGGATAGGTCTTCCTTTGTATGTTACTTGGCCCTTTTCTCTTACTGCTTTTAATATTTTTTCTTTGTTTAGAACATTTGGTGTTTTGATTATTATGTGACGGGAGGTATTTCTGTTCTGGTCCAGTCTGTTTGGAGTTCTGTAGGCTTCTTGTACGTTCATCGGCATCTCTCTCTTTAGGTTAAGGAAGTTTTCCTCCATAATTTTGTTGAAGATGTTTACTGGCCCTTTAAGTTGCAAATCTTCACTCCATCTATACCTATAATCCTTAGGTTTGGTCTTCTCATTGTTTCCTGGATTTCCTGAATGTTTTGGGTTATATGTTTTTTGTATTTTGCATTTTCTTTGACTGTTGAGTCGATGCTTTCTATGGAATCTTCAGCACCTGATATTCCTTCTTCCATCTCTTGTATTCTATTGTTTATGTTTGCATCTATGACTCCTGATTTCTTCTTAAGGTTTTCTATCTCCAAAGTTGTCTCCCTTTGTGATTACTTAGTTGTTTCTACTTCCTTTTTTAGTTCCTGGATGGATTTGCTGAGATCCTTTACTTGTTTGTTTGTGTTTTCCTGTATTTCTTTAAGGTATTTTTGCATTACCTCTTTCAGGATTTCTGCCTATTGACCCACGTTCTCCTGCATTTCTCTGAGCGATTTTTGTGTTTCCTCCTCATGGGAATCCATTTGTTGATCCATCGTCTCCTGCATTTCTTTAAGCATTTCTCGTGTTTCCTTTGTAAGGGCATCTATCCGTTGATTCATTTCTTTAAGCAATTTTTGTGTTGCCTCCTTATGGGCATCCGTCTGTTGACCCATATTCTTCTGCATTTCTTTATGCAATTTTTGTAATTCCTTTGTGAGTGCTTCTACCCCTTGATTCATCTCGTTAAGCGATTTTTGTGTTATCTCCTTGTGGGCCTCCATCTTTTGATCCATGTTCTCCTGCATTTCTCTAAGCGATTTTTGTGTTTCCTTTGTAAGGGCTTCTAACCGTTGATTCATGGTCTCCTGTAATTCTTTATTAGATTTATTTGTGTCCTTCTTGTGATCCCCTAATAGCATAATGAGAAGTGATTTTAAATCCAGATCTTGTCTTTCAGGTGTGGTGGGGTATCCAGGACTTGCTGCTGTTGGAGAGTTGGGTTCGGATGGTTGCCATATTACTTTGATTTCTGTTAGTAACATTCCTACGTTTGCATTTTGCCATCTGGTTACCTCTGATGATAGTTGGTCCTGCTGTCACTGACTGTTGTTTGGACCTCCTGTGAGCCTGCAAAGCTATTTCTACCCCCCCCCCCCGGTTTACCAGGATTCCCCTGGCACAGATTTCTGGGGCCTGCCCTGCTCCAGAGTGACTTTGGAGCCCTGATGTGCCTTGTCCCAAGTGATGTTATATTGGGGAGTCCTTGCACATCCAAAGGCTCAGCGTAGTGGATTCCTGGAGCAGAGGTCGCCAAAGGGAGGCTGGTAGGCTCCTGCCCTGTGCAGGGGTGTGTGATCTCTCCTACAGTGGCGGGGGAGGGGGTGTCCCTCTGCCAGGCAGATGTCCCATAGCAGAGCTGGCATGCTGGTTACTGCAGATCTGCCCAGCTCTTGGGAGCCACGTACACACAAGCTGCCCGAGTCCCAAGCAATATTATGCCTGTCTGTCTCTGAGCCTGGCAGTCCCTACTTCCCGGCCACTGGAGCAAAGATGGCGGAGTGCGCTCTGAACTCTCTCCGTGGCGCTGGTTACCCTGCAGAGGCGATGGCCTACAGCAGATCTGGCACCCAGACCACCACAGCGCTGTCCCGTTCTTGGGAGCAGGTGGAAGCCCCAACAGGCCTTGTCCCAAGAGATGTTATATTGGAGAGAACCTGGGTACCTGTCTCTTCAGTGCAGTCTACCAGAACAGAGGTCGCAGAAGGGAAGCTGGTAGGCTCCCGCCCAGTGTGGGGTTCCTCTGCCAGGCAGAAGTCCCACAGCAGAGCTGTTGCGCTGGTTACTGCAGATCTGCCCAGCTCTTGGGAACCGCGTACACACAAGCTGCCTGAGACCCAAGCGATATTATGGCTGTCTGTCTCCGAGCCTGGCAGTCCCAACTTCCTGGCCATTGGAGCAAAGATGGCGGAGTGCCTACTTCTTTTTTAAAAAGCAACCTCCTTCCTTCTTTTCCACTGTGCTACAGCTTTTTTTTTCATTAGCCTAGTGACTTTCATAAGGGTGACTATTCACACCCATTTTATCTCCCATTATTCATTCTTCAAACTTTCAGTTCCATTCTATTCTTGACACTATCAATTTAAATCTCCTAAATTCTATTTAATGCATTTGTTCAATAGAAACCATGACTTAGTTTTTCTATTTCTAAGCTGACAACTCTTTCTTACTATGAGTTTTAATGTGTTAAAATTTGTATCTATATTTGAAAATTCTTCAACTTTCTGTGTGTGTGTCTCTCTCCATTTTATCCCATTTTCTTTTTAGGTTTCTTTTTTGGAATAGGGCAGAATGACTTGATATTCACTATGTAGACCTTGATAATCTTAAACTGACCTTAAGGCTGATTCTTTAGCCTTTCCTTTCCCGGTCCTATGATAACAGTTCTGAGAGACCATGTCCAGCTGAATCTTTCCCTCTTTAAGGTTTTTTTAACAATAGCATAGGTAAGATGCTTCAATGTTTTTTTTTTCTCATTTTATTGGATATTTTAGTCATTTACATTTCAAATGCTATCCTCCTTCCCAGTTTCTCCTCCACCAACCCCGTAACCCCTCTACCTCTCCCTGCCTCTATGAGGGTGCTTCTCCATGTACACACCCACTTCTACCTCAGCTCCCTAGCATTCCCCTATGCTGAGTCATTGAACTTCCATAGGACCAAGAGTCTCCCCTCCCATTGATGTCACATAGAGCAATCCTCTGCTACATATTCAGCAAGAGCCATGAGTCCCTCCATGTGTATGCTTTGGTTGGTGGTTGAGTCTATGAGAGGACTGTTGGGTCTGGATTCATTCAGAAAAGATGCACCTAACCCTCAAGAGACTGGAGGCCCCAAGTAGTAGGGAGGTATGGTGGGATGGGAGAGGAGGAAGGGGACACCCTCTTGAAGACTACAGGTGGAGGTATGGGATATGGAACAGTCAGGGCATAGATCAGGATGGGGACAAAATCTAGATTGTCAAGAAAAGATTAATAAAATTAAAAAATAAAAATATCATATCTTAGAACTTTTAGGGCATACAAGTACATACATACACATAAATTTATAATTACTCAACATACTATAATATATATAAATGTATAAATTGTGATCTTTTTTGTTTCAAATCTATTGTATAAATGATGAAATGTAGATTAGCTAAATAAGTTTCTTTTGACTGAAAAGATGCTTCCATGTTACATGGAGAATTCTGGGAGATATACAATGCCTGATAAAAGAAGAGGCTTTCTTCTTATGTTCACTGATGCCAAGTTTCATGGTTGGCTAAAGTTCATCTAAAATTATCACATGATTTAAATATAACACCAATAGGATTATCAAAATCCTTTTACATTTGTAATATATATAAGTATACACATATTCCATTATTCTGAATACTGCCAAATCAGAGCAAACTATGTTACTATGCTCTTCTATCCTTTCTTTATCTATCCAGAGACATGCAAGCACTCACTCACTTGATGTTCAAAACTGCAAATGCAAATATAGGTTTCTGTCTTTCTCATGTCATTTCCTAATCACACATTGTCATTTTATGCCCACTTTCTTTTTTTTTTTATTTTTTTAATTGGAAATTTTCTTTATTTATATTTTAAATGTTATCCCTTTCCAGATTCCCCCTCCCAGAAACCCCCTATCCCATCATCCCTCCCTCTGCTTCTAAGAGGGCATTCCTCTACCCAACCACTCCCACATCCCCACCCTCAAAACACCTGCACTGGAACATCTATCCAGACTTTATAGAACCAAGGACCTCTCCTCTCATTGATGCCTGACAAGGTCATCCTCTGCTACATATGCAGCTGGAGCCATGTGTACTCTTTGGTTGATGGCTTACTCCCTGGGAGCTCTGGGGTGTCTGGTTGGTTGACAGTGTTGTTTTTCCTATGAAATAGCAAACCCCTTCTGTTCTTTCAGTCCTTTCTCCAACTCTTCCATTGGGGACCCCACTCTCAGTCGAATGATTTGCTATGAGAATCTGCCTCTAAATTTGCAAGGCTTTGGCAGGGCCATCTCAGGAGACAGCCATATCAGACTCCTTTCAGCAAGCATTTCTTGGCATCCACAATAGTGTCAGGGTTTGGTGACTACATATGGAATGAATTCCCAGGTGGGACAGTCTCTGGATGACTTTTCCTTCAGTTTCTGGATGACTTTTCCTTCAGTCTCTGCTCTATATTTTATCTACATATTTGTTCCTGTGGGTATTATGTTCCCCTTCTCAGAAGAACAAAAGCACCCACATTTTGATCTTCCTTCTTCTTGAGCTTTATGTGGTCTGTAAATTATATCTTGGGTATTCAGTGCTTTTGCGTTAATATCTACTTATCAGCGAGTACATACTACATCTGTTCTTTTGTGATTGTGTTACCTCACTCAGGATGATATTTTCTAGTTCCATCTATTTGCCTAAGAATTTCATGAATTCATTTTTAATAGCTGATTAGTACTCCATTGTGTAAATGCACCACATTTTTTTATCCATTCCTTTGTTGAACAACATCTGGGTTCATTCCAGCTTCTGGCTATTATAAAAAAGAATGCTATAAACATAGTGGAACATGTGTCCTTATTACATGTTGGAGCATATTCTGGGTATATGCCCAGGAGTGGTATAACTCGGTCCTCAGGTAGTACAATGTCCAAATTCCTGAGGAGTCACCAAACTGATTTCCAGTGCAGTTGTACCAGCTTACAATCCCATCAGCAATAAAGGAGTATTTCTCTTTCTCCGCATTCTCAGCAAGATCAGCTGTCACCTGAGCTTGATTTTGATTTTAACCATTCTAACCCGTGTGAGGTGAAATCTCAGGGTTGTTTTGATTTTCATTTTCTCCATAACTAAGGCTGTTGTGTATTTTTTTAGGTGCTTCTCGGCCTTTTGATATTCCTCAGTTGGAAATTCTTTGTTTAGTTCTACACTTCATTTATTAATAGGGTTATTTAATTCTCTGGAGTCTAACTTCTTGATATATATTAGATATTAGATGTAAGAGTGGTAAAGATCTTTTCCCAATCTGTTGGTTGCCATTTTGTCCTGTTGACAGGGACCTTTGCCTTACAGAAGGCTTGCAATTTTATGAAGTCCCATTTGTCAATCCTTGATCTTAGAGCAAAGGCCACTGGTGTTCTGTTCAGGAAATTTTCCCCTGTGCACATGTTTTTGAGGCTCTTCTTTAGTTTCTCCTCTATAAGTTTCAGTGTATCTGGTTTTATGTGGAGGTCCTTGATCCACCTGTAATTGAACTTTATACAAGGAGACAAGAATGGGTCAATTTGCATTTTTCTACATGTTGACAGCCAGTTGATCCAGCACCATTAGTTAAAAATGCTGTCTTTTTTCCACTGGATGATTTTAGCTCCATTGTCAAATATCAGACAACCATAGGTGTGTGGGTACATTTCTGGGTCTTTAATTCTATTCCATTGATATCTTCCTGCCTGTCTTTGTACCAATACCATACCATTTTTATCACTATTGCTCTGTAATACAGCTTGATGTCAGGGATTGTGAGTCCTCCATAAGTTCTTTTATTGTTGAGAATAGTTTTCCCTATCCTGTTTTTTTGATATTCTGAATGAATTTGCAAATTGCACTTTATAATTCTTTGAAGAATTGAGTTGGAATTTTGATGGGGATTGCATTGAATCTGTAGATTACTTTTGGCACAAGGGCCATTTCTCCTCTGTTAATTTTACCAATCCATGAGCAGGGAAGATCTTTCCATCTTCTGAGATCTTTGATTTTTTTCTTAAGAGACTTGACGGTCTTGTCATATGGATCTTTCAATTAGTTGGTTAGAGTAAAATAAAGAATGTAATATTTGTGACTTTTGTGAAGGGAGTTTTGTGTCCCTAATTTCTTTCTCAGCCTATTTTTCCTTTGAGTAGTGGAAAGCTACTGATTTGTTGGACTTAATTTTATATCCAGCCACTTTGCTGAAGTTGTTTAGCAGGTTTAGGTGTTCTCTGGTGGAATATTTGAGGTAACTTAAGTATATGATCCTATCATCTGCAAATAATGATATTTTGACTTCTTCCTTTCCAATTCGTATCCCTTTGACCTTCTTTTGTTGTCTAATTGCATTAGCTAGAACTTCAAGTACTATATTAAATAGATAGGGAGAGAGTAGGCAGCCTTGTCTAGTCTCTGATTTTAGTGGGATTGCTTCAAGTTTCTCTCCATTAGTTTGATGTTGGTTGCTGAATTTATCAAATGCTTTTTTTAGCATCTAAATAAATGATTATGTGATTTTTTTTTTTTAGTTTGTTTATGTAGTGGAGTCCATTGATGGATGTTAGTATATTGAACCATCCTTGTATCATTAGAATGAAGCCTATTTGATTGTGGTGAATAATCATTTTGATGTGTTCTTGGGTTTGGTTGGCAAGAATTTTATTGAGTATTTTTGGATAAATCTTCATAAGGGAAATTTGTCTGAAGTCTTCTTTCATTGTTTGTTCCTTGTGTGGTTGAGGTATAAACATAATTGTGGCTTCATAGAACTAATTGTGTAGTTTTCCTTCTGTTTCTATTTTGTGGAATAGTTTGAAGAGTATTGGTATTAAATCTACTTTTAAGGTCTGATAGAATTTTCCACTAAATCTATCTGGTCCTGGGCATTTTTGTTTGGGAGACTATTAATGACTTCTATTTCTTTAGGGGTTATAGGACAGTTTACATGGTTTACTTCATCCTGTTTTAACTTTGGTACCTGGTGTGTGTCTAGAAAATTGTACATTTCACCCACATTTTCCAATTTTGTTGAGTATAAGCTTTTGTAGTAGGATCTGATGATTTTTGGATTTTCTACAGATTCCATTTTTATGTCTTCCTTTTCATTTCTGATTTTATTAATTTGGATACTGTCTATGTGCCCTCTGGTTAGTCTGACTATGGGTTTATCTATCTTGTAGATTTTTCAAAAAAAGAAAAAAAAAGCTCCTGTTCTTGTAGATTCTTTGTATAATTCTTTTGGTTTCTATTTGGTTGATTTCAGACCTGAATTTGATTATTTCCTGTTGCCTACTCCTCCTGTGTGTATTTGATTCTTTTAGTTCTAGAATTTTGAGGTGTGCTGTCAAGTTGCTAGTTTAAGCTCTCTCCAGTTTCTAATTGGAGGTATCTACAGTTATGAGTTTTCCTCTTACAACTGCTTTCATCGTTTCCCATAAGTTTTGGTATGATGTGTCCTCATTTTCTTTAAATTCTAAAAAGTCTTTAATTTCTTTCTTCATTTCTTCTTTGACCAAAATATCATTGAGTAGAGAATTGTTCAGGTTCCAAGAGTATGTGTGTTCTCTGTTGTTTTTGTTGGAATTTAAGACCAGCCTTAGTCTGTGGTGATCTGATAGGGTGCATGAGATTATTTCAGTCTTCTTGTATCTGTTGAACCCTGATTTGTGACCAATTCTATGGCCAATTTTGAAGAAGGTATCATGAGGGCTGAGAAGAAGGTATATTCTTTTGCTTTATTATTAAATGTTCTATAAATATGTTAGATTCATTTGGTTCACAACTCCTGTTAGTTTTATTGTGCCTCTGTATAGTTTCTGTTTCCATGATATGTCCATTGATAAGAGTGGGGTGTTGAACTCTCCCACTTTTATTGTGTGGGGTGTAATGTATGCTATGAGCTTTAATAAAGTTTCTTTTATTAATGTGGGTGCTCCTGCATTTGGCACATATATATTCAGAATTGTGTGTTCATCTTGGTAGATTTTTCCTTTGACCAATATGAAGTATCCTTCCTTATTTTTATCTTTTTAGTAACTTTAGGTTGAAAGTTGATGTTATTCAATATTAGAATGGATACTTCAGCTTGTTATTGGGAGCATTTGCTTGGAAAACTGTGTGGCAACCTTTTTACTGTGTGGTAGTGTCTGTCTTTGCTACTGAGGTGAGTTTCCTGTATGCAGCAAAATGCTGGGTCCTGTTTACATATCCAGTTTGTTAGTCTATGTGTTTTTATTGAGGAATTGAGTTCATTTATGTTAAGAGATATTAAGGAATAGTGAGTGTTACTTCTGGTTATTTTTGTTTTTAGAGGTAGAATTATGTTTGTGTGGCTATCTTCTTTTTGGTTTGTTGAAAGATTACTTTCTTGCTTTTTCTAAGTTGTAGTTTCCTTCCTTGTGTTGGTGTTTTCTGTCTAATATCCTTTTTTAAATGGTCAGATCTTGAAAATATCATCCTTAGTGAGGTAACCCAATCACAAAAGAACACACATGGTATGCAGTCACTGATAAGGGGATATTGACCCAGAATCTCGGAATACCCTAGACACAATCCGCATATCAATAGATTTCTAAGAAGATGGAAGGAGAGACCCCTGGTCCTGGAAAGACTGGATGTAGGGGAACGCCAGGACAGAGTAACAAGAGGGGGTTGAATGGAGAAAAGAGGAAGGGAAGGGAACTTATGGGACTTTCGGGGAGGGAGGAAACGGGAAAGGGGAAATGATTTGGAATGTAAATTAAAAAAAATAAAATAAAATAAATAATTTAAAAAAAAAAACACCTCAGAACATATAACAGGACATGTGGTCAGCCTAAAAAAAAAATAAATCTGGATTTGTGGAATGATATTTTGGTAATCTGGTTTTGTAATGGAATATCTTGTTTTCTATGATAATTGAGAGTTTTGTTGGATATAGTAGCCTGGGCCAGCATTTATGTTCTCTTAGGGTCTGTATGACATCTGCCAAGGATCATCTAGCTTTCACAGTTTCTTGTGAGAAGTCTGGTGCAATTTTGATAGGCCTGCCTTCATATGTGGTATAGCAGAATCCTCCGGGAGTGTCATGGCCAGTTTTCTGAGGAACCGCCAGACTGCTTTCCAGTGTGGTTGTACCAGCTTGCAATCCCACCAGCAGTGGAGGAGTGTTCTTTTACTATTGTGTCAAAGTTTTCTATGGTATTTTCTGCACCTGAGATTCTCTCTTCTATCTCTTTTATTCTGTTGGTGATGGTTCCTGATCATTTTCCAGGTTTTCGAAGTCCAGGGTTGTCTCCTTTTGTGATTTGTTTATTGTTTCTGTTTTCATTCTTAGATCTTGGATGGATTTGTTTATTTCCTTTGTGTGTTTGCTTGTATTTTCCTGTAATTCTTTAAGGGCCTCTTGTGTTTCCTCTTTCAGGGCTTCTACCTGTTTACCTTTGTCTCCTGTATTTCTTTAATGGAGTAATTTATGTCCTTCTTATGTCATCATAAAAAGTGGTTTTAGATCTGAATATTGCTTTTCAGGTATGATGGTATATCCAGGACTTGCTATGGTGGGAGAACTGGGTTCTGATGATGCCAACTTACCTTGGTTTCTGTTGCTTATGTTCTTATGTTTTGCTCCTGCCATCTGATTATCTCTAGTGCTACCTGCCCTCACTACATCTGACTGGAACCTATCCTTCTTGTGATGCTGGTTATGTCAGAACTCCTCAGAGTGCAGATGTTTCTGTGGTCCTGTGATTCCAGGATCCTGTGATCCTTGGTGTTTCAGAGCTCCTGAGAGTCAAGCTGTCTCTAGGGCTGTGACATCCTGGTGTGATCGAATCCCTATGATCCTGAGCATGTTAGAACACCTGGAAATGAAGCTACTTCTGGGTGTTAAGGGACTGGCTGTAGAGTTTGCCCCCAAGGTAAACCAGCCCAGACTGGAATGTACCCTTATGTCCCCTTTCTCTGATGAAAAATGTCCATTGTCTCTTTCTTTTAAATATCCAAGTAATGTGTAGATGTTTCTATAATCAACTCTGACAGAAATTTGGGAAGGTTAATGCCATGTGCAAATCATAGAATTCTGTGGCACTTTTAGACTAGATTTTTGATATCCAAATAGTCAATATTAAAGAGAAATGAGTTTACACTGTGCAGACCACAAGTAATATTTATTAAACTTTAATATTATGTTTTATTTTTAAGCAAAGTTAATGTGTGTTATTTAACCAAAAAAAAAATTCTTCGCAAAACTTAAGAATTTAAAGATTACAAATAAAGGTTCTATTTAAAAACAATATATGATAATGATGTCTCGTGTTTCCCAATGTCAAGTTTGATTTTCTATGCTGAAACATATTTGTGTGTTAGCATACAACTGTGTGAACTCCATTACCCATGCACTGACAAGGAACAGCCACATGCAAGAGACAAATAATAACACCATATTTAAGAGCAAAAATTCTACAATACACATGATCATTTCCACATAGTAACATATTTCACCCTAATGAAAAGGCACTATCACAGCAAGGTGTTCCAAATTAATAAGACAATAAGCATCTCAATATCTAAGAAATTATCTAATGTAATATATTAGTATATGTAATAAAATAATATAAGTAAATGGAAATAGAAACAAAATCAGACTCATAAGATAATATTAATATATTAGTGCATATACACATAAACAAACACATACATATGTAACAATAATACACAAAGAAAATTAGCTAATCAACATAAGATTGTAGAGTACATTGACGTGGTTAAGAAAGTGTAGCTGGAGGGGTTGGGAGAAAGAAATGAGGGTAGTGGTTGTAAAATTATTTCAATTAATAGCATAAAATATAATAACAATCATTAAAACATAATAATTTACTTAAATTATTTTTCTCTCTCTCTGCTCTAACTTTAGACCATCTATATGGTACAAGCAGAAGTCTGGTGTGAATCTATAAAGTAAATTCATCTGCTGTTTCTGTGAAAAAATGAACAGAGTTGCTGCTAAATGATGTTGCTTTCTCATAATGAATGGAAGCATAAAACTAAGTTGTATTGAAGAGTCCTGACAGTTATTCAAGGCAGATGGTACATGGTTGCCTCATGAGAAGAGATATTTTCCTGCTATCCAAGGGATAGATAAACAGAAAAACAAGTATCTGTTGCTTCTATACTCCAGAGAAAGTAAAGCTTTTGTCTTTGTTCTTCAAGACAAAAAAATATTCCTCCTAAAGAAGGATTAATGAACAAACATAAGTGGGAAAAGAATCAGAAATAGAGTTAGAATAGAGACACCATATGGTGATTCCAAGAACAATACAATTATAAATTGTGTGTGTGTGTGTTTGTGTGTGTGTGTGTATTTCTTATGTGCATTGTGTGTTTGTGTTCATGTGTATTTATATGTGTGTGTATTTGTGTGTCTGTGTGTCTGTGTGTACATTTGAATAGAGTATTGTTGAATTTAAAAACAATGTAAAATAGTTTTTAAATCTTAATGAAATCATTTGATTTTTTTATAAAATGTTGTGTCCTTTAATGTTAATTTAATATCTCCCAGAACAAATTTTGTAAAATGTATCTAAAACATAAAACCAGAAATTGAAAGAAAATATTAAGAAAACTACAAATGACATAAGGATGTGGGTGGAGGGAATGGAATGGGTGACTACTACTTCTATAATAATCCACTCTCAGAAGATGAAAAATGGAGTTCATAGTAGAGTATAGAATACTGTGCTCTACGTAATGATTCTCTAGCTAGATACTCAATGACATTCTGTCACAGAAAATGGAGCTATGTTTTACTGGGGAGGTGTTTCTAATGTGCTTGCCATAAATTCAGTCCCAGAAACTATGTAAGACATACAGTACTGATGGTATGGGTTTGTAGTCTCAGCACTCGGTAGACAGATACAGAGAATCTATAGAGTTTATTGGCCAGCCAGTCTACTTGGATCACCAAGCTCCAAGTTCAGTGGGATGCCATGTCTCCAAAACCAAGGTGGAGAACAGTTGGAAGATAATACTTATTATGATCTCTAGCCTAGAAAGCACACACAAATACACATGGGAAAACATAGATGATAACCTATGCACATGGATGCCCCAACATATGCACAAGCACACACACACACACGATTGACTTAAGTTACTTTACATAAAAATATAAAACAAATCTAACAGTCAAGCTAATTGAGATAAAAGCAGTTGTCATGCACTTCTACAAGAGGCTATGCTTGGTGATGTAAAAATGACTGACTTCTATGATTCTATACAATTTTGAGCATGTCTGCAAACATTTATGTCCACATATTCAGTGTGCTGATATTAAGATATATCATATGCTTTTAGAAGTCAGTCTACTAGCAAGTGAATAGGCTATTGGGAGTCTATTCTGGAGAGGACTTAGTCATTAATTTTTTTTATCACTCTAGTAACTTCATGGGACAAATAGTTAACATCTATCTCTCCAGCTTCCTTTCTTGCTATGTGAATTGTCCCCCTAGCCATTAACAGAAATTAGTAAATAAGCAAAACACTTAACTTTATTCTCAAACATTAGAATCAGTTCTAAGTTGACAGAGCCAATCACCCATATTTGGAGCTCAGAGCTAGGTGTTGGTAATTCATTTGTTTCCTGTGAGAGATCTCTGTAGTTTGCAAGTTACCATTCAAAGTTGAAGTGTGGTTATCAGTTTGCTGTATTGTGGGTTGAAGAGAATAACTGCAGCATATAAACCATCCATTTAGAATATCTTTAATTTTAACACATATTAATTAATATGTGTTCATATTTATAAAGCAAGTCCAAAAATAATTTAAGCACATTATGGTGATAATCAAACCAAATTAACTGTGTATTTTTGTTACACATATAGAAATAAATCAATACTTGCTTAATGTATTCTTATAAGTATGTTTTTCTATAGAAATGGAGCTTTTCTTCTTTATAGCTATGTATCTTTTGCATAAAATATTATGCCACTACATTTTCATTAATTTGACCTTCTTTTCTCACTGGTGTTCATTCATTTCTATGGAATAAAACTATACATGTTCCTATATTACTCACAAAATAGAGTTCTATATTAAGATAGTAAAGTTCCTATCTAATAATATTAAATGTAGCTGGAAAGTTTTTGATCTAGGTAAAATTCTAATGATGTAATGCTATAGCATATTTCACAAAGTTTGCAAAGAAGAATAAAATATGTGTTGATATGTATTAAAATCTGAGTTTAAAAATCTTGACTATAATCAAAATAATGAAAATGACTGGGAAAAAGTAATGTATTTTGTCCGATATTTCCACTGGTCATAAGAAGTATTATTTGCTTAAGATTGTTATTTTCCCAGAAGGAGAGAAAATATTTCAATCATTTAAATCCAATTATGTGTGTTTTACATCTAATTTGTCTTCAAACTAAAATCAGTAAATTAGAGGCTTTATTAAAACTAGGTACAGGCTTCTCAGTGAGCAAGGAAAGCTGATTCTATTACCCAGGTAGAAAATATCAAGCACTACTTTCAAGTAATAGATCGGAATCTTTTAGATTGATTTGGCTTCAACTTGACCTTACTTTCATGCCCATGTGGTTTAAGTCAAAATCTCATTTCTTCTGGAAAGAGATGTGAATTCAGTTTATATGAAATGTTAAAATAAAATGTCACAAAGAAAAAAGTACTATTTTGAGAAATAGCATGACTGTTATAATCTGTATCTTTGCTAATTTATCACTGACATAGTGAGATACTCAACAGTTTAATCTGAAAATGTAGGTCTTAAATGATTAGTAGGTATTATTTTCATTATTACCAAAGAAGCTAAACATAATGATCTATATAAATACACACACATACACAGAATGTATTGCTGACATATTTAGACATGCAATGATAGTTTATTAAGTAAAATCAGAAGAATGTTGTGAAGATCACTGGCATAGTAACATCATTAATCTGATTGAAAGTTGTGCCAGAGTTTCAATATTCAAGGCAGAGTCAAAGAGCTTCAGAGAGTAAAAAATAACAAAACAAAAAGCTTTCATCTATGTATGCAGTAGATATGACACCATTAAAGCAGTCACTTCATTCACTGTAAAAATAAGTTTTTTCATTAGTGAACAATTTTTATCCCAGGAAAAATGTGATGCTTTTGAGTAAAGGAGTAACCACAAAAGAAAGAAAATTGCCCACACAATTATCCACCTCAAAGATTTATGTTTTGTGTATTAAATCAATAAAGCCTGCCAAATCATTCTCTGTATTTCAAGAAAGTAACAGAGAAAAAAGGAGTTATCTACAGAACTAAGAACATCTGAAGTCTGTGTGTCAGAGTCTATTATAAAGTGAATATCATTTCTTCCATTATTATGCTCATTAAAAATCAGAAGTCTCTGAATGCTTGAGATCTCAGAAGCCTGAGAAATGCATCATCTAAGACAAAGTGTCCTATTAATGCCACTGCACTATGTAATAGATCAGGTTATTGCCTTCCTTTTACAGGTAAGTAAAATGAACCTCTGAAAGCTTCCATCATTTATCATAGTCTTATGACTAATAACTGTTCTTATACACTGCACCTAATTCCAGACTTACCTATTCAACACCAAGAAATCATAATTATAAGAACAAATGAATAGAGTATCCATATGGTTATTTCTGTGAGTTATGAGAGAAACCTATCCAGTCTGATATGGACTTACATCCCACAGTGCTGAGCTGAGAAGTCTGAGTTCCACCCTTAATACCTGAGTCAGCCAACCTTATGTATACAGTTCTTATCTGGCCCTTTTCTTTCCATATGACAGGAACTTCTATGGGCAATATTTCTCACATGGGGTATTTTCACAAGTTATTCTGCCTAGGATTCTATTACTCAATATTATATGACTCTATTAATTTGTTATTTATTAGTACTAACTATATAAAGGAATATCCCTCAAAAGCCAAAATTATGTCAAATTACCAGGTAACATTTTCATTTTACCTCACCTCATCTGCTTCATATATTTTGAATGTAATACTACCCATTTTATATAGCTATGATGTTTTAGATATCACAGCTAAAATGTATGTCATGTATACTTCGATTGCCTTTGTTTACTAATGTATCTATAGTCCTTATAATGGGTGTCCTTACTAAGTAAGCTTTAGAAGAACCACTTAATACAGTTATTTGCCAATATATGATTCACATGTACTTCTCTTCTGTTAGAATACAACTCTCAAGAGGGAAATGGTGATATACGTCTCACATCAACGATTTGTTTTTCAAACTGAGTAACATAGTAAAATTTCTCAAATCCCTTTGGTGACCAAATGGTTAAACTGCTTTCTGAATTGTCATTCTCAGAATAAGTACAAAATGTTCTAGACATTAAATATCATGAGGTAAACAGAAATATAATTGCATAACCTCAACTGTGTTCCCAGACTTGTAGAAAATATAAACTTTCAGTGCTTTAGCCTACAGGTTAAGTTTTACTGAATTATGAGACCCACTGCTTTGACATTCCTGCAGTGATAAGACAATGAAAGGCATGTAGAAGAGCTACTGTGTGTGTGTGTGTGTCTGTGTGTCTGTGTGTCTGTGTTTGTGTGTATTTATAACACATTTTAATCTTATATTATCCCTGCTTTCTCTCTGTTCAACTTCTATGATAGTCATGCAAATATATTTACTGTGTTGTACATTACTAATGTATTTAGAATCTTCCATGAGTTTTATACCTATGAACACTGGATGTACTTCATAATACTGCTTATCTGTTCATTATGAATACTACAAATATGACACAGAGGCTTGTGTATGTGTCAAAACATTGAAAATGAATGGGCTTGTATAATCAGTGTTTTAGCACAGAGCCAACAATCTGCTCTCTCTCTCTCTCTCTCTCTCTCTCTCTCTCTCTCTCTCTCTCTCTCTCTCTCTCTCTCACACACACACACACACACACACACACACACACCACAAAATCATTACAAGACTTGAAGTCTGAGTGAGGTCTTACTCAGAGGTAATATCTAATCAAAGAATACATGAATACATTAGCCAAAATGTGGCAGAGCATAGTATTTTTTCACTAAAATAGTAATTTATAATTCATATAAAAATAATTAAGATTGAGAGATTTTGACTTTGATCATCTCTTATTTTGTTTGCTTTGACAGAATTTTGCTTTATTCATATTTATCATTTAGTTATTTTTAAGGTGTATTTTTGTTGTTTTAAGAAAAGATCCCCTGGTTTGCCAGACTATATTTTATCTTTCAGTGGTCCTCTCTCCTTAGTTTCCAGATTTCTGAAATTACAGATAATAATGTCCTATTCTTATTGTTTTGTAGGATGAACACAAAAATTATACCTCTCTAACCTTTTAAGCCACTTAATATTTTTAAATCCTTTAAAGTGGGAATTATATTACTGATTAATAAAATTGAGAAATATTCAAAACAATTTAATAATAGCTTGAACTTTAAGTTTACGATGGCTATACTCTCACTAATGTATAGAAAGCTAAGAAGAATATATCACAAATATTTGAGAAGGAAATATATTCAAAATAGAGATTTCTAACGAAAAGTTTGAAAAAAATTGTCAATATATTTGGGTTATTTGTGGTTTTGTTTAAAGTATATATAAATGGATGGAGAAATAGGACATTAAAATGACATATATATCCATATATGCAAATGGAGAAGTGACACTACAGAATGTGTTGCAGTATTTTTAAGGTAATAATAAGATATGGTGAACTAAATATTTCATAGGACTTTGAAAGCTAACAAAGTTTTCTACTATGAGGTTACTAATATGGTTAGAAGGTAAAAATTTCTCTTCCCTTCAAAACACATATATAATATTTCAGATGATCAAATTATTATGATTAATAAATTGAATCACTCAAGAAATTAATAGAGCTAGTAAGTTTCTTTCATTACATTTATTTTATTAATTTCAAAGTAGTGTGACCTAGTGTAGTGCCTAGGTAATGTGTGCTAGAAGAGTTCCACAGTAATCATACAAAACATTGATTTTATAGAATTTAAAGATTTACAAACAGTGAATTAACTTTTTGTGTGTTAAGTCATTTTGTTATTATTATTGTTTGTTGTTGTTTCCACTACTTTTTGCTTACTTTGGCAAAAGATATGTAAGATGCATAGATTGTCTTCAGTTTAATAAGCAGTGAAAACTGGAATTAAGCTCTGGATATAATTTTCTCTGCAACCCTAGTGCTAGGAAAAGGGAATAGACTTTGATCAAGCAATGTTATATTATACAGACTTACAATTTATATTTAATAATATATTTGTAAATTTAGATATACATACATGCATGTAAAACATGAAATGAATTAATTAATGAAAACTAATAAAAAAGAGGGCATGGCTTTTAATAAGACAAAGGCATGTAAGGCAGTGTTTAGAGGCAAAAAAGAAGGGGGAAATTGTATAATTATAATCTCAAAAATAAAATAAAAGTAATAAAACCTACTATAAAGACACTTGATTGATCATATTCATTGCAGCTATATTCTTTTTTTAGACTCTAAATTCTTTTATTCATTTATTTATTTTCTATATTTTTTTATTTACATTCCCAATGATTTCCCCTTTTCTGTTTCCTCCCTCTAAAAGTCCCATAAGCCCTCTTTCCTATATTCTTAATAGCCAGAAATTAAGAGCCACCTAGATGTATGTCAATAATGACTAGATAAAAAGTGGCACATTTAAACAATGGAATATTACTCAGCCATTTTAAAAAATAAGTTTTACAAATAAGTGGAGATTACTAGAAAAAAAATCATTCTGAGTAAGGTACTTGATACCTGGAAAGTCAAATAATGGTGTGTGTTAACTCTAATGTGGATGTTGTTTAGTCAATGACAAATTCGCTAAAACCATAGAAACAAAGATGTTTGATATAGAGTAAGGGACTTGGTGGAAGATATTAATCTTCCTAGGAACGTAAAGTAGAATAAATACTTATTAATGGATGTTGGAAGGAGGGCTAGAATTGGATGATCTAATGGGAAGGTAGAAAAAAAAGAAAGAAAAATAAGGGAATATGGAGAAAGACAACTAAAATTAAGAGGCACATGTGGAGTACTAAGGAAGTCTGATACAGAAGATGCTTCCTAAAATATACAGCTATGAAGGCAATGAAAATGAGACAGATCTCAGCTAGACAACTCTTGTTACAAAATGAGTCTTCCATTATTGGGATTGTATTACTTCTAATTGAGCTCTTTGCCAAATGGTTCCAATGGGAATCCCCAAACAAACCAGTCTGTTGCTAATGATAAATGTTGCTCTCCACCAACTCAAAACATGGCCCCATTGCTGCTGACAGAACCTAAAGAACTCACTGAATATGGAAAACTTGAGGATATACACTGACACAGTTACAAACCCTTTACCAACAATGATGTTTGGACTTCAAGATACAGTAGTACAATGGCAGATCAAAACTTGTGGGAATAGCCAAGCAGTATCTGATTTATTTTAAGGCCCAATTTATGGGATGAAAATCTTAACTTAGACTGCTAGGGTGATAGAGAACCTGAAAGGAGTTGATTCAAGGACCTAGGGAGAAAACAAATGTTATTTTTTTAAGAGCAGAGCATTTAGTATCCAGTTTCTGATATCTTCTTCAAGTTATTATTTCAGGGATTTAAAATTCTTGTTACACAGATCTTTCACTTGTTTGGTTAGAGTTACACCAAGATATGTTATATTATTTGAGGTTATTGTACAGGGTGTTTTCCTAACTTCTCTCTTGGCCCATTCATCATTGGTATAACGAGAGGTACTGATTTCATTGACTTCATTTTGTATCCAGACACTTTGATGAAGTTGTTTATCAGCCGTAGAAATTCTCCGGTAAAATTTTTGGGCCACTTATGTATACTATAGTAATACCTGCAAATAGAGATATGTTGACTTCTTCCTTTACAGTTTGTATCCCTACATCTCTTTAAGTTGTCTTATTGCTCTAACCAGAACTTCAAGAACTGGAGCTGACCTTGGACACAAACTCCAAAGCCAGTCCCACAACACCCAGAGGAAGTGTCATTCCTGGAGTCCTCACCATCCCAGGATCATAGTATCAGAGGTAAAAAGGACACAACATCTGTCCCAGTACAGGGAATAACTGGGACCAGCGGAACCAAATCAAGCAGAAACTCTTCCATACCAGTGACACGAGTTCCTTCTGGTCCATTTGGGTCGACCTTGAGCTGACCTTGTGCACAAACTTCATAGCCAGTACCACAATACCCAGAGGAAGCTCCACTCCAAGGCGCTCTAACACACTCAGGAGCACAGGATCCGGGATCCAAGGATCCCAGGAGCTTGATCATACCAGGATCTCAGGATCCCAGATCCAGTTTGAATCCCAGGAGGTCAGACACAACCAAGATCTAAGGATCACAGGATCACAGAGACAGCTTTACACTGAGGAGTTCTAACACAACTAGGATCACAGGAAGAATAGGCTCCAGTCAGAGGGCAGGTAGCACTAGAGATAACCATATGGCTCGAGGCAAGTGTAAGAACATATGCAACAAAAACCCAGGTTACTTGGCATATTTAGAACCCAATTCTGTCACCATAGCAAGTCCTGGATACACTATCAAACCCGATAAAGCAAGATCCGGATCTAAAATCCGTTCTCATGATGATGATGGAGGACTTTAAGAAGGACATAAATAACTCCCTTAAAGAAGTACAGGAGAACTCAGTTAAACATGTAGAATCCCTGAAAGAGGAAACACAAATATCCCTTAAAGAATTAAAAGAAAATAAAACCAAACAGGAGAAAGAATTGAACAAAAACATCTAGAACATAAAAATGGAAATAGAAGCAATAAAGAAAGAAGAAAGGGAGACAACCATGGACTTAGAAAACCTAGAAAAGAGATCAGGAGTCATAGACACAAGAATCACCAACAAAATACAAGAGATAGAAGAGAATATCAGGTGCAGAAGATACCATAGAAAACATTGACACAGGCAACCTCAGGAGGTAGGTGGTTGGGGGATCCCTCCAGAATTCACCAGAGTCCTGAGAGGTGAGAGATTCTCAGGACTAAAAGGGATGAAATGCCCTACAATGGGGAGAAGGAACTTGTAGAGTCCACCTCTGGCAGGAAGACAGGGTATCAAGTGAGGGATGGGGTTACCATCCTACAGTCAAAACTCTGACCTATAATTGTTTCTGTCTGAAAGAACTGCAGGGATGAAAATGGAGAGGACCCTGAGGAAAAGAAGGTCCAGTGACAGGCCCAAAGTGGGATCCAGCTCAAGAGGAGGTCCCAAGACCTGACACTATTACTGAGGCTATGGAGCACTCACAAAAATGGACCTATCATGACAGCACTTCAAAAGACCCAACAAGCAGCTGAAAAAGTCAGATGCAGACATTTGCACTCAACCAATGGTTGCTGACCCCTGTGGTTGAATTAGGGAAAAGCTGGAAGAAGCTAAAGAGGAGGGAGGACCAACAGTCTTAATTAACCTGGACCCCGGAGATCTCACAAACACTGGACCACCAACCAGGCAGTATATACCTGCTGATATGAGACCCCCAACCCATATAGAGCAGAGGACTGTCAGGTCTGGGTTTAGTCAGAAAAGAGACACCTAACCCTCAAGAGACTGGAGGCACCAGGAAGTTTAGAGGTCTGGTGGGGTGGGGGTGGGGACATTCTCATGGAGAAATGAGGTGGGGAGGAGGTATCGGATGTGGAACAGTCGGAGGGTGGATTGGGAAGGGTATAAAATCTGGAATGTAAATAAATAAATAAACACATACATACATACATACATGAGAATAATTAAATTAAAAAAAAAGAAAACATTGACACAACAGTCAAAGAAAATGCAAAATGCAAAAAGCTCCTAACTCAAAACATCCAGGATCCAGGACACAATGAAAACACCAAACCTAAGGATAGTAGGTATAGAAGAGAGTGAAGATTCCTAACTTAAAGGCCAGTAAATATCTTCAACAAAATTACAGAAGAAAACTTCCCTAACATAAAGAAAGACATGCCCATGTACATGCAAGAAGCCTACAGAACTCCAAATAAACTGGACCAGAACAGAAATTCCTCCTGTCACATAATAATCAAAACACCAAATGCACTAAACAAAGAAAGAATATTAAAAGCAGTGAGGGAAAATGGTCAAGTAACATATAAAGGCAGGCCTATCAGAATTATACCAGACTTCTCACCAGAGTCCATGAATGCTAGAAGATCCTGGGTAGATGTCATGCAGACCCTAAGAGAACACAAATGCCAGCCCTGGCTATATACCCAGAAAAACTCTCAATTTCCATAGATGGAGAAAACAAGATATTCCAAGTCAAAACCAAATTTACACAATGTCTTTCCACAAATCCAGCCCTGCAAAGGATAATAGATGGAAAACACCAACATAAGGAGGGAAACTAAAGCAAGAAGTAATCTTTCAACAAACCCAACCTCTAACAACAAAAATAACAGAAAGTAACAATCACTTTTCCTTAATATCTCTTAATATGAAAATTAATATTACCAACATATCCTAATCAATTGAAACTCAAAAATATAAAGAATTAGAAATTTGTTGGCTGTCATCTAGTGGTCTCTCTAATTTGGTAAATGGAAAAATAGGTCCAATATTATACAATCCATATGCACTTTCTATTTGTTTGTTTGTGACATCATCTTGCTGTGTACCACATAATGGCCTTGCAATCATGCTTCTCCTATCTTAGCATCTCTATTATAAGGATTGTTTATTTGATGTTTTTATACTATACTATGCTTTTCAGAACAGCTGAAATATTTAAAAATTATTTATACACCCAAAAGAAACATAGAAAATTAATTTGGGAGATGGCTTGCAAGAGAACAACAAAGAGTGAGACTGAACTTTTTGGTTGACACATAACTATTGTATCAATTTTGAAGAAGAGGACCTTATAAGTTACTCTTTTTCTGAGATTAATGCTTTTCACAATCCTCACAGCCGATCAACCAGAATCATACCCTCACCTAATGTCTGTGTTACCCTCCAAGCAGAACCATTGTTTATTGAAACAGTTGATGACTTCATGGGTAGACCATCTTAATACACACACCATTTCTTAAATAAATGTAACATGTTCCCTGTGGGCTGAGAATGATGACAATCACTCAAGTCAAATAGCTTTGAGTATAGCAGAAAATCTGTATTCAAATAACTTTGCCTACAATTCATTACTTGGCATAGCAGAATTGGCAACACTTTAGTTAGTTTCTATGGAGGTAAAATCCTTTTGATGTGAAGGACATTGAAGTACAACCTTATTACAATGAACTACAATGTCTAAAATTTGTTCTTATTTTGAGTTTGTACCACAGTAAGAGCCAAGATCTTAAGCTCTACTAGAAACAAATCAAACAAACAAACAAAAATACTTTATCTATTTATATTCATTTAATAACATGTCCATCATTATTATGAATGGTATAATATATATTATATGTATATATTGTACATATATATTATATATTGTTCAATATAATAAAAAATGTTTTAGCCAATTTAAAAAGAATAAAGTAAAATGTGCTTGTTTATAGCTATCCTCCTTAGATGACCAATGTCTAATAACTTTTCATCCCTAAAGAGTTTCTTTCTGAAGGACAGTATTTCACAAAAAAAAAAGAATTTCAAGTACTATATTGAATAATTAGGAAGAGAGTGACTTGTTTGTCTTCTGTATTTTAGGAGAAGTGTTTTGTTTCTCTCCATTTAGTTTGATATTGGATAGAGCCTCATGAAACTTCAAATACTAGTAAGTCAGAAAACACTGTTAATAGGCAGCCCACTGAATGGAAAAGGATTTTCATCAATTCTACATCTAATTGGGGGCTAATATTCAAATTTACAAAGAACCCAAGAAATTAGACCCAACAACCCAAATAACCCATTAAAAATGGGATACCTAACTAAAGAGAGAATTGCCAAGAAGCACTTAATGAAATGTTTAAAGATTCTAATCATTATCAAAATGCAAACCAAATCAGTTCAGTGTTTCCTTCTTATACCCATCAGAGTGACTAAGCTCAAAAACTCAAGAGATAGCTGGTGAGAGTGTGGAACAAGAGGAAACTTTCTCCATTGCTAGTGAGGGTGAAAATTTGTACAACCATTTTGGAAATCAATTTTGTGTTTCCTCAGTAAAGTGGAAAAAATTCTACCTCAAGACCCAGCTGTACCACCCCTGGGCATATTCCCAAAAGATGTTCCAACATCTCACAAAGACACTTGATCAATTATGTTCATAGCAGCATTATTTGCAATATCCAGAAATTGGGAACAACCTAGATGCCCCTCAGCTGAAAAAGAGAATAAAAATAATGTGGTGGAATACTATTGAGCTATTAACTACAAAGATATCACATGATGAATTTTTGAAGGAAAATGAAAGGAACTTGAGAATAACATCATGAATAAGGTAACCAAGAGCCAAAAAGACATGCATGGTATGTATTCACTTATAAGTGGATATTAGCCATAAAATACAGGAACCATATTACATTCCACAGATTCAAAGAAGCTAAACAAGAGGGAAAGCCCAAAGGAGGAAGCATGAATCTCTCTTAGAAGGGGAAGTAACATAGAAATAAGTGGCAAATGGAGGGAGGGAACTGAGAGGGAGAGTAATGAGGAGGGGAATGGGGGATTCAGGGTGAGGTGTGTTGAAGGACAGAAGACATGGCTAGATGGCCATGAGAATGAGTGGAAATCTGCAACTGATTGATACTGAGGAGGTGTGGGGCATTCCCAGAAGGAAACACAGACCTGGAATAAGGGAGGTGCCTAAGAATCAATGGGCTGACTTTAACTGTGACTGACTACATTGGGGATATTGAACCTGAAAAGGCTGCCTCCTGTAGCCAGAGAGGACCCTCAGTAGAGTGATAGAAACACCAACCTATCCACAAAATTTACAACTGAAAATTTATCCTGTCCACTGGTTATGTAGGCAGAAGGGACCGAGAAGAGACTGAAGGAATGTCCAACTAATAAATGACCCAAGTCGAGACCCATCCTATGCACAAGCACCAATCCCTAACACTGTTAATGATACTCTGTTATGCTTGCAGACAGGAACATGTTGTCCTATTATAGGCTCCACTCAACTGCCAACTTAGATATAGACACCCAAACAGTGTATAGAGCATAGGGACTCTTATGGAAGAATAGGAGGAAGAATTATAGCCCCCAAAGGGGATAGAAACTCCATAGGAAGACCAACAGAGTCAAGTAAACTGACATTTAGGGTGCTCTCAGTTTGAATCACCAGCTAAAGAACATACATGGACTGGACCTAGACCTCTCAGCTTTTGTGTAGCAGATGTGCAGCTTGATCTTCATGTGTGTCCTAAACCACTGTAACAGGGGCTATCCCAAAAGCTCTTGCCTGTAGCTGTGATATGTTCTATTATCTGGGCTGCCTTGTCTAGTCTCAGTTGGGAGAGGAAGTGTCTAGCCTCACAGAAAACTGAAGTGCCAAGGTGCTGGGGGGATCCCCAGGCAACCCCCAACCTGCTCAGAGGAGAAGAGGATGTGGGATGAGGAAAGGATTGTGGGAGGGGGTGAGTACTAGAGGAGGACTGAGTGGGATGTAAAGTAAATAAACAATAGGTAAAATTAAATTAAATTTAAGAAAAATTTAAGAAAGAGCACGGCATTAAAATAACTCCTAAGATATTTTTATATCCTCATAGACATTTGACTTCTTGCCTAGGCATCCTCTGAGAAGCTTGCTTTTGGAGCATATGGGAACAAATACAGGGAACTATAGCCAGAAGGGAGTGGGTTTCCTTAAAATACTTAGCCATAAAGAGCATGTCTACCTCAAATCCCCCTTCTCAGGCCTAGGGAACAATCTACTATTTATGGTTGGCTACTTGCAAAGGCACAGATGGCAAACAGATAACAAATTCAATGCCATCTCTTGAGAGTCTTTTTCTCATAAAAATGACATTTTAAGAGCATTTTGGTTTAAACCCTATAGGCCCTTTGAGTACATATTGTGTCTTCTGATTTTGTGTTTTTATGAGATCCCTGAGGGTGTTGACAGTTATGTCTCTGTGTACATATGTATTTATTATGCTTTTTTTCTGCTTTTCCTTTTGGTTGTTTTGTCTTATTCCAATAGGTACCTTTTATTTGACATATGTCCTTCATTAAGTGTGTAACAGAAAGACAGATTTAAATGGAAGGAGAGGTAGGAGGAATTGAATTGCAATGTGGGAGAGGAAAACATATTTAAAGTACGCTGTATGATTTTTGATCAATAGTTCAAAAGTCAATAAAAATAAAAACTTAAATTTGCAAAACAAAACACTAACAATGTATTGTTAAACTCAAAAGAGAGCTCTTAAAAGAGAAATCACAAGTTTCTAGAAAACACCTTTAAGAAGGTGTTCAACATATTGAAATATCTGGTAGATGTGTCTTAAAACTACTTTAAGATTCCATAGTATGTTTTTACCACAAAAGTTGTAAGCAAACAAACAAACAAACAAACAAGATATCAGCAGTTAGAACAATAACATACCTGAGATAGACATTTGGAGATAGAAAAAGACTCACCTACAGGGAATTAAGGCACCATCTGAGAAACTAAGATAAAACCTCTGTATTTAGTAAGGAAGCCTGTCATGACCATCTACAGTGAATGGGATTCTGCTAATAATCTGAATGGATTTGGATGTGTATTCATCCCTTCAGCCTATAGCAGAGAGCATCAACTTCTCCCACATTTGATGACAGCCTTTTGTGAAAAAGACAGTGAGACTTCAGAGAACACTTTACATTGACTTCATCCTACAAAGCTGAAAAAAAAATACATGAACTTTTAACCTGTTAAAATGGTTGTAATTTCTTAAGGCTTCAGGAGAGAACTAAAGTTAACGCATCCATGCACTTGGCTTTTTAGTTCCTATAACAGTTTTCTGATCTAGAAACTATTAGTATTTCCAATGTTACTCTATCAGTGAAAGTGAGGGGGCGGGGCAAGTAAGAAGTTTTCCATGGCTAGGCTTCTAGAAGATGTCATATAGGAGATTATAACCTGTCATGTGATTGCATTAAACCTTACTTTTCCTTGCGTGGGATTCTTCACAATTGTTTGTTAGATTACAAAAAGTACACATCATTAAATGCATCATCAAAAGTTCGGATTTTCTTTCTTTGCTAATGCTGATCTTCAGAGCTGCTCAGTACTTTCCCATTTTACTATCAATGTCTTCTCTGTCCCCAGAAAGTCTTTATGATCAGACTGAACTTTGATTTATTTAACTTTGATTTTTTTCTCTTCATTTTGAATTTATCCTGACTCTTTGATTTCCCTACATTTTAAAAAATTGAATCCTGTAGAAAGCACTCAGAGATTGTACCATCTTTATTCATCTGCCATGTAAATGGTCAGGATTGCACTATAACTTTTTATCACTAGACTGTTTTTTAGTCTTTACAACATTCAATGTAAGTTTTGTTATGCAAAATGAATGATAAAATCATGATACTTGTCATGATTTATTATATTATCCACAATAAACTAAGTGTATTGCAATTAGACATTAAGGTACTAGTACATGCTCACTGAATCATAAGTTATTTCTTTTATTCACTATTTTATTATAAAACATTATGCCTTAAAGGAAACATAATTATATACTATATTATCACATTTTGTATATGTATATTTAAATAAAATAATATTAATTTAAATTTTATAAATTAATAGCAAAATAAATTAAAAATATCTTCAGAATCAGCTGATTTTAATCAAACATTTATTATATTTTATAAAGTTCAAGTTTATTAAAACTGAATTTCCTTTTTTATTTTATTTTTTAAAAATTATTTTGTAAGTTCCTAGTCATTCTAAAGAAATAGCTCAGTCCAGTTTGAAGCAGTGTGGATTATTTGACAGGGAATCTCTTAATAAACTGTGTTCTGACCCAGTGGTCAGGAGTTAATTGCTTTTCTAATGTTTCTTACTTGTTCATATACCAAGAAAAATAATCACCATTTTGCTCCTCCTCTTGACTAGGGAACATGATATTTAATGCTTCTTCCAATTAATTATTCTCCACATCTTTAGTTTTTGCTCAGACCCAGAAAAATGTAATATTTCATTTTCTGTAAGTGCAACAGGATGAGAATTGTCACTGTGATTTTTTGCCAATTAATTAAAAACCTCCTTTAACTTCAACATTAACCTTTTTATTTCTCTTCAGGCTTAGTTCATACTTCCTTTTCTCCCTTTAGCAATATAGATAAAACTAGAAGTGTTTTAATGGCACAAATTAGAAATCATTTATTAAATTGAAAAGTGGATGAAATGAAAGTAAATTTAGTGAGAGTCAAGCTAATTCTGCTTTGTGTCTTATAGTTTGGAAAACGCCCTCAGAGAAAGAGCCCTGAAGCTCATTTTTCTTTGCCAACCCTGTTCTCTCTCAAGGCTTAGCCCTGTTAGCATTTATTGCTTCAGATGCTCTAGACTTCTTTGAATATTTTTACATATTTTATGTTTTATCTAGCATTTATGGTTGATCTTGGCCACATTTCTTCTCTGCTACTTGAGTTCATTCCACTTTTAGTATACTTCAAAATTTTTAAAGTTTATCAGAAATTAATTATTACTGATATTGTAATGGAAATCTCCTGAGAGCTCATAAAGGGGAAAAAAGACTACTTTGAAATGACTAGTCTTTGAGTTTCCTGCTATGTGGTGATAAACTATTTTAGAGAAAAAGAAAATAATTCATCAAAAATAGAGCAGTAGAAACAATAAAGAAAACACAAATGGGGGCAACCTTGGAGATGGACAACTTAGGAAAGAGATCAAGAGCTGAAGGTGCAAGCATCACAGAGTACAAGGAATACAAGAGAAAATCTCAAGTATAGAGGACACCATAGAAAATATTGACATGTCGGTCAAAGAAAATGCAAAGTTTAAAAAGTTCCTAACCCAAAATATCCATGAAATTCAGGACGCAATGTAAAGGTCAAAGCTAAGAATAATAAGAATAGATGAGGTTGGAGAATCCCAGCTCAAAGGGCCAGAAAATATTTTCAACAAAATCATAGAAGAAAACTTCCCTAACATAAAGATAGAGATGACCATAAATGTACAAGAAGCCTACAGAACACCAAATAGATTGGACCAGAAAAGAAAATTCACTTATCACATAATAATCAAAACACTAAATGCACAGAACAAAGAAAGGACATTAAAAGCTATAAGGGAAAAAGATCAAGTAACATATAAAGGCAGACCTATCAGAATTACACTAGACTTCTCAACAGAGACTCTAAAAGACAGAAGATGAAGAACAGATGTCATCCAGAGCCTAAGAAAACACTAATGAAAACCAAGGCTACCATATCTAGAATCTAAATCATCATATGGAAATACCAAGATATTCTATGACAGAATCAAAGTTAAACAATATCTTTCTGCTAATCCAGCCCAATGAGGATAAAGGGATGTAATACCGAACACAAAGACAATAATTACATCCAAGAAAACTAAAGAAACTGAACAGATCTCAATAAACCCAAAAGATGATAATCATATACACATAATACCACCTCTAGAAACAAAAATAAGAGGAAACAATTATCTGTCTTTAGTATCTCTCAACACCAAAAGACTCAATTTTCCAATAAAAAGACACAGGCTAATAAACTGGATACTTAAGCAGGACCTAGCGTTTTGCTGCATACGAGAAAACACCTTAGTAACAAAGACAACCACTACCTCAGGATAAAAGGCTGCAAAAAACATTTTTCAATCAAATGGTCCCAAGATACAAGCTGGAGTTGCCATTCCAATATCCAGTAAAACAGACTTTCAGCCAAAAGTTATCAAGCAAGATGGGGAAGGACACTTCATATTCATCAAAGGAAAAATCCAACAAGAGCAAGTCTCAATCATGAACATGCAAAGGCACACACATTTGTAAAAGAAACTTTATTAAAACTCAAGATGCACATTGAAACGTACACAATAAGAGTAGGAGACATCAACACCTCACTCTCACCAATGGACAGGTCATTGAATCAGAAACTAAACAGAGACACAGTGAAACTAATAGAAGTTATGAAGTGAATGGACTTAACAAATATCTATAGAGCATTTCACCCTAAAACAAGAGAATATATCTTCTTCTCAGCACCTCATAGAACTTTCTCCAAAACTGACAATATAATAGGACATGAAACAAGAAGATTGGCTACACTTTAATAACAACATAAACAAGAGAAAGCCCACATACACATGGAAACTGAACAACTTTCTCTGCTCAATGATAACTTATTCAGTGAAGAAATAAAGAAATCAATGACTTCATAGAATTCAATGAAAATGAAGATACACCATACCCAAACTTATGAGACACAATGAAAGCATTGATAAGAGGAAAATTCATAGCACTAAATGCCTTCATAAAGAAGTTGGAGAGATCCCATCCAAACAACTTGACAGCATACCTGAAAGCTCTAGAACAGAAAGAAGCAAACACACTCAAGATTAGTAGATGGCAGGAAATAATCAAACTTAGGGCAGAAATCAACCAGTGTGAATCAATGAGAATAATACAAAGAATCAACAAAACCAAGGGCTTGTTCTTTGAGAAAATTGACAAGATCAGTAAAACTTTAGCCAAACTAACTAAAGGGTATGGAGACAGTATCCAAATTAACAAAATCAGAAATGAAAAGGGAGATATAACAGAAACTGAGGAAGTTTAAGAACTTATCAAAACTGACTTGCAAAAGCCCATATTCTACAAAACTGGAAAATCTAGGTGAAATGGATGAAGGGGAAGGTCTGGTCGGGGAGGAGAGCACCCTCTCAGAGGCATGGGGAGGAGGAATGGGATGACTAATTATGGGAGGGAATACCTAGTGGAGGCTATGATTATAATGTGAATAAATAAAATAATTTAAATTAAAAAATCAAACTATTCTGAATATATAAAAAATAGAGCAGTATAATTAGAAATGAGAAAATGGATACTTCAAGGCATTATGTTATATGTCCAGAGCATACTGTTTTCCTTAATCTGTTGCTCTTAAAACGTTACTGATCCACTTATGTAATGATCTCTAATTCTTGCGGAAAGGGCTATGTGATATAGATGCTTAATATATGGCTGAGAACTCCACAGAATGATACTCCCCCACTCTGCTCACTAACACACCCACTCCCATTTCCCTGTCTGGCATTCCCCTATACTAGGGAATCAAGCCTTCTCTGGACCAAGGGCCTCTCCTCAGTTTGATGTCCAACAAGGTCATCCTCTGCTACATATGCAGCTGAAGCCATGGGTCCATTCATGTCTACATTGACTTTTATCTACTGGAAGAAAAATCTATAGGGTGAATTGTGAGAACTGTATTAATCTAAGCATATAAAGATTAAAATTTGACTGCAGTTTTATACCATGACCTTTTAACAAGACATAGTAGTTAGTTTGCTTTTGGTACTTATGAGCTTCCCAGCTGTGAGTTCTCTGCCAAATTTACATTTCCAGACAACTGTTTTCTCCGTTAGTGTATGGTTTAATTCCAAAGACAACCAACCAACCAACCAAACAAACAAACAAATAAACAAAAAGAGTTGGCTATATCTATGTCATTCATGTCACTCTTACATATAAATCTTTTAATAAGGACAGTTTAAATTTCTTTTGGGCAATTTTAGTCTGAATAAGATTACCAAATATTAGGTACTGTTAAATCAAGCAAATCTGATAAACATATTATTTTGACTTTCTATAATATTGAACATTCAATCACCAGTTTATGAGAGTTTCTGAGGTACTGTACATTATTGCCAATATTTGGTATTTGTATAGTATTTGTGACAATTTCACATTTAATATTTTTCTTAAAGATTCATCAATTTTCATACTTTAATTTTTTCACATTTTTTGTGGAGTTGTTGTTTAAATAGTTTACCAATTTCTTAAATTAAAAATCAGTCATAAGACATCTTATATAATAAACATGTATAGTTAAGGTACTTTAATGTTGCAAGTAATTTACATAATGCTGGGGGTATACATTTTCTTACCTTAACATTATGTTTTTAGTATTTTAGTATAATATTGCATTAATTATTATTAATTATATTAATTCTCCTGGCCCTCTGGGCATCCTTCTTGTCTCCCTGTATATTTGATCCTTTCTCTCCTTTCCCCTCCCTTACCATTTCTCACCCAGTTTATTTCCTCTCTCTGCCTCCCATGATTATTTTGTTCCCCCTTCTACGTAGGATTGAATCATCCACATTTGGGCCTTCCTTCTTGTTAAGCTTCCTAAGGTCTGTGAGTTATATAATGGATATTCTGAACTTTTTGGCTAACATTCACTTATCAGTGAGTACATATCATATATGTCCTTTTGGGTCTGGGCTACCTCATCTGTGTAGCAGAGACCTGCTTTGCATGACTTCAGTGGAGAAGATGAACTTAATCCTGGGGAAACTTAATACCCTAGGGAAGAGGGATGCTGGTGGGGGTAAATGGGTTGGGTGGACAGGTGGGGAAGCACCCTCTCAGAGGCAGGAGGGGGGCGAGTAGGGATGGGGTTAAGAACTCGGGGAGTGGGGACTAGGAAGGTGGCAGATTTGGAATGTAAATAAGACAATTAATAAAATATCATTAATTAATTATTTGCAAAGCTGCAATTTGCAAATCAGACATCTGTACAGTTATTAAGTATAAGTTTAGCAATATTGCTTATTTATTATTTAAAGTTGCTTCACTTTATTCATTATACTTAAGTCTGTAATACATCTGCACGATGTTACATGAAGGGTAAATTGTGTTGTACAGCTCTTCATTTCCTTCATGTCCCAGTGGAACATTTATATTTGTTAAAAAGCAGGTGGACATTACATGCATAAATCTGTTTACAGAATTTTTTTTCTATTGTACCTAACTATTGTCTTCCGAAGTCAACACACTTCTTGTTGCATAATTAGTGTGCAATTATAATTTGTGTTTAACTGAAACAGGCTAAGTAGTCTGATTTTTGACTGGTTTGTTATTTTTTAAAAAGTTATTTTTGATGCATATGTCATTTGTTCTTGCACATCAATTCAATACATTTTTTTATTCTTTAATCTATTTTTTTACAGTCCAGATGTTATCCCCTCTTAGTTCACCTTCCAACTGTTCCACATTCCACACACCCCCCATCTGTCTCCAAGAGGATGTCCCCACTAACTCCCACCCCCACCAGACCGGCCCAATCCTTGGAGCCTCCAGTCTCTTGAGGGTTAGGTGCATCTTCTCTGACTGAGTCCTGACCAGGCAGTCTTCTGTAGTATATGTGTTGTGGGACCTCATATCAGCTTGTGTATGCTGCCTATTTGGTGGCTCAGTGCCTGAGAGATCCCAAGGGTCCAGGTTAGTTGAGATTGCTGGTCCTACTACAGGGTCACCCTCCTCCTCAACTTTTTCCAGCTTTTCCTTAATTCAACCACAGAGGTCACCAGCTTCTGTCCATTAGTTGGGTGTAAATGCTTGTATCTGACTCTGCTGCTTGTAGGGCCTTTCAGAGGGTAGTCATAATAGGCCCCTGTTTGTAAGCACACCATAACATCAGTAATAGTGTCAGGCCTTGGGTCCTCCCCCTGAGCTGGACCTCAATTCAAGCCTGTCACTTGACCTCTGACCTCCTTTTCCTCAGGCTCATCTCCATTTTTGTTCTTGCAGTTCTTTCGGACAAGAACAATACTTGGTCAGAGTTTTTGACTGTGGGATGGCAACCCCATCCCTCCACTTGATGCCCTGTACTATGTTGCTAGTTTTGTTGAAATTTCACAAAACAAGATAGGGAAAATTGAGTCTTCAAAACAAAAACAGAATTCTCTGGTAATGTAAAATTTGTATCAACACTACGATTTGGCAGTGGTGGCGCACGCCTTTAATCCCAGCACTTGGGAGGCAGAGGCAGGCAGATTTCTGAGTTCAAGGCCAGCCTGATTTACAGAGTGAGTTCCAGGACAGCCAGAGCTACACAGAGAAACCCTGTCTCGAAAAACCAAAAAAAAAAAAAAAAAAAAAAAAAAAAAACACTACGATTTGAATGTGACGGTAATAGACATGATTTGTCATGATCACTACGATTTGATACCTTGTATTTGATGTAATTCCTTTAAGACAATTTTAAAAGCAAAATATAAATTCTGTAATCAAATTGATATGCCAGATTTTGTAAAGATTTGTAGTATATATAATCATTCCTAGCTCTTCACACACACACACACACACACACACACACACACACACACACACACACATATATATATATAATCATGCTGCCTATGAATATGAGTAGTGTCATGTTCTTAATACAAATATAATGTCTCTTATTTTTCTTCTAGAAATCAAGTTATATATTTAAGAAAATGTTTAATACTTGACAGTTGAAGAAAAATTCTTATGTTTTCACTGAACTTATATGAAAATCATTGCACATAAATGCTTTTTATGAAGTTTAAGATTAAATTTCATTTCAATTGTTGATTTTCTCTTTCAAAATAATAGATCTATAGTACATGTGTCAGTAACTTCTGTAAATTTATCCAGATACTTTTCTTTTTTGAAGATTTATTTATTATTATATGTAAGTACACAGTAGCTGTCTTCAGACACTCCAGAAGAGGGTGTCAGGTCTCATTATGGATGGTTGTGTGCCACCATGTGGTTGCTGGGATTTGAACTCAGGACCTTTGGAAGAGCAGTCAGTGCTCTTAACCGCTGAGCCATCTCTCCAGCCCCACTTCTGTAAATTTATGAAAATGGTGATAATCATCTTTAAGTTATTGACCAAAATTTCCTTAAACTTTGCAAATAAAACTATGTCAATACATGTGCAATATTTTTGGCTCCTGTTTTGTTGTGTTGTGTTTTGCTGCACTGATTTTGATACAGGAGAAGTGTTTTCCTCACAGGATGAAATAGTAAGTGTCCTGTGTTGTTCAGTTTCCTGTAATACCTAATGGAGAAAAGAAATTATTTCACTATATTGCATTGGAGACAGTGATAATACCTTAAAGTTTAAAGCTTTGATGATTATTAACGTCAGTTTCCTGCACAGTGATTTGATTGAATTGTATTAGTTTTGTGATTTAAGCTTGCCTATATGTCTAAATGTTCTGTTTATAGAATTTGTTCATATGTTAATAATTGTTGACTATACTGTTATTATTTCTTTCCTGTTAATATTGAAAATTGCATTTTATCAGTTTTGCGGCCATATCTAAATTATATCTTCAAATAACTGACTATCAATTCAATAATATTTAATGTTTTTATCTTTATGCATAAACAATTTTTATGTTGTTTTAATTATTTCTCTTTTCAGTTAGGATTTTATATTTTCTTGGCATAAATTTTTCTTTTAGCTTTTATAAGTTTTTTCTCTGTTGTGTCTGTTTAGAAGCAACTGCCTTGGATAACATATTTATTTCCATGTGATATTTTATTGCTATTTTCATATATTATATTTTATTAATCTTCTAAGTCTCTGTCTTATTTTAGATTGAGTATTGTTTCATGATATTAGATTTTAGTTGTTGGCTACTAAGCTATAATATACTGTTTTAATGATTTTTTTGGATTTATTACACATAGATTTCTTTAATGGGATCTCCTTAAAATATGATTATGCTAATTCACATTAGAGATAGAAACTTTGAAAACTAAGCAACCTTTTCTATGTATAAGGTCCAGTATCTATTGCAATCATGTACCTGTATACATCTTATGGTGCACAGTTCACAGTGTTTTCAGTTTCTTAAATATCTTTACTGTAAGCTCTGCAGAAAGTGATTTGTTTTCAATTAACATACCTTTAAAGTAATACAATGGTTTTACATTACAAAGAATGCAAACATGGATTAATGTCATAGCTTGGTCATAAGGTACATGTTGAAAATCAGGTTTGATGACTAGGTACTGTATAAGGAAAAGAGAAATACCAGAATCTAGAGCAATAGGAGGAAGAAAAAGAGGCGCAGCAAAAGTAAGGTAGCATATTGAAACTATCTTTTGATTTGCTTTTGAAATTTATTTGATATTAGATTGCTGCTTGCAAAACTTCGAAAACCTCAGCTCAAGTAATTCACCACATTTTAATTTGTATTAATCAATAAAAGGTATGTTTTACATTTATTACATAATGTGTTCCTGCTTTTAAAATTTAAGTGTTTGACTTATTTTCAGATAAATTATTCCTTTGGATATGCCCCAAAGCAGTTACTTCTGGTAATAACATTGAATAACTTTTATCTCCAGAAATTTTTCCTGCAGGGAAAAATACGTATTAAAATCAAAAGTAAACGAAAATAATCACTGACCTTATGCCTCATGTTCTCTTTAATCTTGGTAATATTTCAAGTTTCTATCTGCATTGAACCATAACTACCAGATGTTTTAAACTCTGTTATCCCTTTTCCTATTAGTAAGAGTCAGGGTCTTTGAATAAAACCTACAGTATATGAAAAGGTTTTGGCAATGTTCTGTGTCTCCCTTACCTATGGGATCTAACAACTGGGCTCTTCAGAAGATAGTATATTAAGCTATAACATAGGTACATATCAGTAACATAATATTAGTTGAGATATTTGATGTCTTTGTTAGTGCTTCTTTTTTAATTTTATTTTTATTGAATATAAAACTATTTTCTTTTCTTTTCTTTTTTATATAGATTTATTTTATAGAATATAATCTTCATTACATTTCAAGTGGTAAAACCTTTCCCAGTTTCCCCCCTCCCCCAAAACCCCCCAACCCCTTCTACTACTCCCAGCCTCCAAGTATATGCCCCTCCACCCGACCCACTCCCACCTCCCCCCACGGCCAATTTACCCTTGTTGGGGCAGCCTATGTTTTGGCAGGTAAAAAGGGAGGGACGTTTTTTGTTTGTTTTTGTTTTTTTCTAAGTTTTTTTATTTACATTCCAAATCATTTCCTCTTTCCCGTTTCCTCCCTCCCCGAAAGTCCCATAAGCCCCCTTCCCTCCCTCTTTTACCCATTCAACCCCCTCTCGCTTCTCTGTACTGGCGTTCCCCTACATCCAGTCTTTCCAGGACCAGGGGTTTCTCCTTCCATCTTCTTGGAAATCTATTGATATGCGAATTGTGTCTAGGTTATTCTGAGATTCTGGGTTAATATCCCCTGATCAGTGACTGCATACCATGTGTGTTCTTTTGTGATTGGGTTACCTCACTAAGGATGATATTTTCAAGTTCTGACCATTTGCCTAGGAATTTTGTGAGTTCATTGTCTTTAATTGCAGAGTAGTATTCCTGGATTCAGAAGATGTGGTATATTTACACAATGGAATACTACCTAAAACTATTTTCATAGAATATTTTCTGATTATGCTTTCCCCTCCCTCATCTCTTCTCAAAACCTATCCTCCTCCCCACTCCTGCAAAACTATGTCTTATTTTCTCTCACTTAAGAAAACAGAAACAGGGTATTCCGAGATTCTGGGTTAATATCACTTATCAGTGACTGCATACCATGTGTGTTCTTTTGTGATGAGAGGGAGTTGAATGGGGAAAAGAGGGAGGGAAGGGGGCTTATGGGACTTTCGGGGAGAGAGGAAACGGGAAAGGGGAAATGATTTGGAATGTAAATAAAAAAAAACTTAGAAAATAAAATAAAAAAAAATTAAGCTTTGATACATAGAAACTGAAAACATTTCAGTATAAATAAAACCTTCTTAAAGAAAAAAAAAGAAAACAGAAACAGGCAGATAAACAAATGAGAATAAAAAAATATGAATGAACCATCAGAGTAAAACAAATTAAGAAAAAGAAGAAAAAGCACAAATAATCATACATATGCAGAAAATACACACACTCACAAGCATGCATGCACATGTGTGCATGCACACACACACACACACACATACGCACACATGCACACATACATACAATCTCAAAATCAGATACCACAAAACACAAGTCAAAATTAATAAGGAAAATATGCTCCAACAAAACAATAATAAATAATAAACCCCTTAAATACTTTTGAGTTCACTTTGTGACTGTCATTACTGCTGGCCAAGGAGCCCGCCCCAGTGTTTGGTTTGTATTTCTAGTGAGATAGCTGTAGAAATTATAAATTTTTTCCTCTGTGAGAAGTTGTTAATTGAAGGTTGCTTCTTCTTCATGGGTGACAGCTCATGTCTATCATCTCATATCAGTGCCAGTACCCACTGTAATTTAGGTCTGTGCAGGACCTACCTGCTGCCATAGTCTCTGTGAAGTCTTGTGTGCATCAGTTCTGTTGTGTCTGGAAGACACTTTTCCGTAGTGCCTTCCATTCCCTCTGGTTCTTAGTTTTTCTTCCCACACATCCATGTAGCTCTCTGAGTTTTGATTGGAGAAAATTTGATGAAAAAATTCTGTTTAGGACTGAGTACTCCAATGTCTCTCATTCTTGACATTTTGCTAGTGCTGGATATCTGTATTAGTTCTCATGTACTGAAGGATAAAGCTTCTATAATAATGGCTGAGTGAGCCTCTGATATATGGATAGAGCAGAATGTTGTGAAGACTCATTTTATTGATGTTCCTTTAGCAGAACAGTAATATTTGCTTTTCCCCTATGTGCACAAGCCCTCTAATCTCAGTTTCTTGAACAAAAGAGCAATGTCAAGTATAGGACTCATTGGTTACTCACAAAATGATGTATTCCCATATTATACCAGCTTATCATGCAAATAGTCACTCATGTTTATCAAAGGATTTGTAGTAGGGTTGGTATTTGCTTTCTCCTCTGGTAGCCTGCAGAGTACCTTCCAGTACCATGAATATTATTCTGGGTGGTCTAGAAGAGTCTAGGTTGGCAGCAACTCTACTTCTCTGCGTTTGGTGAATTAAATATTGTCTTGAGGGCGGTGGTGGTGCACGCCTTTAATCCCAGCACTTGGGAGGCAGAGGTAGGAGGATTTCTGAGTTCGAGGCCAGCCTGGTCTACAGAGTGAGTTCCAGGACAGCCAGGGCTACACAGAGAAAAACCCTGTCTCGAAAAACCAAAAAAAAAATTTACAGGAAGACATGTAGAAAAAAAATATATTGTCTTGAGAAATAGGGTTAAAATTAGTTATAGAGAACAAACAATAACCATGGTAAAAGCCTGAGTTGTTTAAGGTTTCTAAGGGGATAGCTTGGCCAACAGCTAAATTAGATGTAACCCATTCATTGCATGGGAAGTTTCAAAATAGTTTTGATTTGCATTTCTCTGACGACTGAGAATATTAAGCATTTCTTTAAGTGTTTCTCAGCTACTGGTGTTGCATCTTCTCAGACATTTCTCTTTAGATCTCTATCCCATTTTTATTTCACTTGTTTTCTTGATGTCAAGTTCTTTATTTATGTAGTATACATATGACCCTTTACCAGATGACTTAGTATAACTCTTTTTTCATTCTGTAGCCTGCTACATTGTCTGAATAATAATGATGTCCTTTGCTGTGCATAAACTTTCCATTTTCATGAATCCAATTTTTAACTGTTGATCTCAGTGTCTCTGATAATGGTATCTTGTTTAAAGACCTTTTTTGTTCCAATGAGTTCAGCACAATTCTTCATGTTCTCTTCTATCAGATTCAGGGTATCGTATATTAGGTGAGGATACTTCATCTATTTGGAATTGAGTTTTGTGAAGAGTGATCAGTCTGGATCAATTTGGATTCTTCTAGATGTATCTTTCCGATTTTACCAGCACCACTGTCTTTAAAAAATACTGTCTTTTTTTTTTTTTTGCCAGTATGTAATTTTGGCATATTTGGCAAATCTGGTGTCCATAGGTATGTATATATTGATTTCACTGAGCAAATTGATTTTATGCCAATAAAATATCACTGTTATTATTATAGCTGTGTAGTACAACAGAATTTAGGAGACAGTGATTCTACAGCAACATTTTAATAAAATAAATCCAGTCGTGAATAAGGACTGGTTTTGCTAGCCTATAGTTTTTCATTACTTTGTTTCCATAATTTTTAAAAGTGTCCTTTCAGTTTCTGTGAAGAATTTTGTGAGAATTTTGAAAGATACTGCACTGAATCTGTAGACTGCAGATTGTAGGATAGATGTTTTCACTTTATTAATCCTGTATTTCCACAAACATGGGAGAACTTTACGCCTTCTACCTCTTCAATTTGTTCTCTTCAATATCTTAAAGTTTTAATGAAAGAAGTATTCTACATGTTTGGTCAGTTAACCCAAGTCTTGTGTTTTAGAAATTATTGTAAAAGTTATTGTTTCCCTGATTTCTTAACAGGTTGTCATTTATAGGAATGTAAATGGGTTTTTGTATTTATTTTATTTTATGCTTCATTGTTGAAAATATTTATGATCTTTAGAAGTTTACTACTGGAGTTTTTAATGCAATTTTTCTATAGACTCATACCATCTGCAGATGAAGATATTTTGATTTTTTTCCTTTCGTATTTGTATCCCCCTTGATCTCCTTTAAATTTCTGATTTCTCTAGTTAAGATTAAAGTGTTATATTGAAAAGATATGGAGATAAGGTACACTTGGCTCATTCCAGATTTTAGTGGAATTGCTTTGGATTTCTCTCCTTTTCAGTTGATGTTGCTTATAAACCTTGTACAACATCACCTTTGTTATGGAGATGTATATTCCTTTTATGTCTTGTCTCTGTTGGACTATTTACATGAAGGGATATTGAATTTTATCAAAAGTTTTATTTTACATCTAATGAGATGATAATATGGTTTTGTCTTTCAATCTATTTTTATGGTGAATTACATTTATTGATTTACATAAGTTGAGTTATTATTCCTGTATATCTGAGATGAAGCCTGATTGGAATATGATGAATGAATTTTATATGTGCTCTTGGATTTGGTATGCAAGTGTTTTATAGAGAATTTTGCATCTATGACCATAAGGGAAATTTATTTGTTTGTTTCTATTTTGTTGAATTTAGTCTGGGATTTGATTATTTCTTGTTCTTTATTCATTTTGGTGTTAGTATTCCTTTTGTTTTCTAGAGTTTTCATTTTACCATTGTTACTAATATGAGAGTGAGATTTCATAAAGGAAGACAAGAAGAATGGTATGATTTTCCTACCTAATTCTCTGGTATTGGCTGCCACAGGTGATTCCAGTTAGATAGTATTTCTAGTTATAGGGCCTGACACTAAAGTTAAGGAGAATGAGAATGGCTGGTTCTGCTTCAAGAATTGATGGGTGCCAAAGGAATGGAGATAAAAAGTATAGAGAGTTCAAGCACTCTGCTACAGAGCTATGAAGGAGGTTGGGGAGAAGAAAATGCTGAATAAGAAGAGTGGAAATTACCTACATGAATCAGGTAAGGTCTTGCCACTGGGATCCCAAGTAGAAAATCATATCAATGTTTCTTAAAGCATCTAACATTATTTTTTTCCTTTGATATCTTTCTGTCTGCAAATTAGAAAATCACTAATGTATTTGTTTCAAAAGGCTTCGTTAAGAAAGCCTGAGAAAACAACTTGTTGCTAAGGTTCCATGTGATTATATTGAACTCACCGGGATTACACAAAATAATCTCCCTTTCTATATAATTGAACTTTAAAAGTAAAAATAAATACAAAATACTGTGTGTCATGTCATGTCAGATGCTACATTCATATATATATATATATATATATATATATATATATATATATATATATATACATTTATACATATATATGTATATATATGTATATATACATATATATATATGAATATACTATTATATATATATAATTGAATAACCAGTTGTTACCTATTTACACATTTAGGATGCAGAATGATAAAAACAGCTGACTTTTTTTTTTTTGCTTAGAATATTTTTGATGATGGATCATGAGATTGCATACCAACCAATAATCTTGCATGTGAAAACACATGTCAAAACGCTTATATATCTATATATACATATAATCTTACCCTTTTCGTTCGTATAATAATTAGTACTAGTGTATTACATATATTATATACTTACATATAATATATCATGTATTATATATTAACGTAATATAAATTTATATTCATGTTATATAATATATTACGTATGATAAAATATATATTATATGATATATAATGTATTATTGTATACATATAACCTTTATTAGAATGTAAGAGACTATATGGCATGTAAATTTTTTTCCTCATTGTCAAATACCAAAATAACAAATTAATACCAGTGCATATGAGTTACTTAAGTAAGAACTGAAGTATATAAAAATAAAAAACAATTTTGAAGATGTGGTTAAGTGGTAAAGGAAACTCACTGTTCTTTCGAAGAACTTGAGTTTGGTTATCAGAAACCACACTGGGTCATTCAAAAAACCTTGTATCTCATGCTACTGGCAGCGTACCTCTTCTGAACTCCTCAAAGAATAAAAACTGATCTGAAATTGTGGAGGGGGGAGGACTGAAGCCCTGAGGGCCATCAGAAAGAATAGAAACAGACAACCTTGGGAGATAGGAGGTTGGGGGGACACTCCAGAATGCACCAGAGTCCTGGGAGGTGAGAGAATCACAGGACTAAAGTGAGGGACCTTAGATGAAATGTCTGATAGTAGGAAGAGGGTACTTATAGAACCTACCTCCAGGCGGAAGACAGGGCTTCAAATGAGGGAGATGGGGGCCATCCCACAGTCATAACTGGAACCCATAATTGTTCCTGTCTGAAAGAATTACAGGGATGCAAATTGAGAGGAGCCCAAGGAAAAGAAGGTTCAGGGACAGGGATCCCAAAGGGGGATCCAGCTCAAGGGGAGGTCCCAAGGCCTGAAACTATTACTGAGGCTCTGGAGCACTCACAAAAAGGGACCTAGCATGACAGCATTTCACAAGATCCAGCAAGCAGCTGAAAGAGTCAGATGCAGACAATTGAACTCAACCAATGGACTGAAGCAGCTGACCCCTGCTGTTGAATTAGGGAAGGCTGAATGAAGCTGAGGGTGATCCACCCTTTAAAAGGACCAGCAGTCTCCATTAATTTGGAACCCCGGGATCTCTCAAACAATGGACTATCGAACAGGCAGCATACACCAACTGATATGAGGCTCCTAGCACTCATACAATAGAGGACTGCCAAGTCTGTGTTAATTCAGAGATGATACACCTAACCCTGAAGCCACTGGAGGCCCCAAGGAGTTTAGAGGTCAGGTGCGTTAGGGGGTAGGGACATCCATGTGGAGACAGGGGTGGGTGGGGGCTGCAGGCAGGGAGGGGTTATGGGATGTGGAAGTGTTGGAGGATGTACAGGGATTGTTGTGGTGGGAATGGAATATGGAGTGTATAAAAGTAGTTAATAAAAATATTTTAAAAAACTATTATAATTTTCAGGGTTGGCTTGAAAAATAAACGGTCTTGCCATCTTCCCCCAGTCCCCTCCAAAAAAGAAAAACTGAACCATTTTATTTAATTAAATTGTCAAATACACACACTAAGAATGATCATAAACCATATGTTGATTGATAATCAATATCTTGTATTGCTGTAGAGGATTGAAACCACTATGGCCAGTTTTAAGCCAAACTGATGGTGTTATAACTGGAAACACAAATCTAACCCAGAGCAATTCTATGCACCTATTTTTTTCTTAAATAAATTCTAACTTCATCAAACGACAAAAGAAAAGTAGATTACCCCTGAAAACTACCTTGAAACAGTTAGGACATTTATATTAAAAATCCAACTCTTCTTTAGAAAAAAATTTACAGTAACCTAGGAGATTGCAGCAGTTCCATTTTATTTTTTTTATTATTTATTTTATTTTATTTTTTAATTTACATTCCAAATCACTTCCCCTTTCGCGTTTCCTCCCTCCCCGAAAGTCCCATAAGCCCCCTTCCCTCCCTCTTTTCTCCATTCAACCCCCTCTCTTACTCTGTCCTGGCGTTCCCCTACATCCAGTCTTTCCAGGACCAGGGGTCTCTCCTACCATCTTTTTAGAAATCTATTGATATGCGGATTGTGTCTAGGGTATTCCGAGATTCTGGGTCAATATCCCCTTATCAGTGACTGCATACCATGTGTGTTCTTTTGTGATTGGGTTACCTCACTAAGGATGATATTTTCAAGATCTGACCATTTGCCTAGGAATTTCGTGAATTCATTGTTTTTAATTGCAGAGTAGTATTCCATTGTGTAGATATACCACATCTTCTGAATCCATTCCTCCGTTGAGGGACATCTGGGTTCTTTCCAGCTTCTGGCTATTATAAATAAGGCTGCTATGAACATAGTGGAGCATGTGTCCTTATTGCATGCAGGTAAAGTCTCTGGGTATATGCCCAGGAGTGGTATAGCCGGATCCTCCGGGAGTGTCATGCCCAGTTTTCTGAGGAACCGCCAGACTGCTTTTCAGAGTGGTTGTACCAGCTTGCAATTCCACCAGCAGTGGAGGAGTGTTCCTCTTTCTCCACATCCTCGCCAACAACTGCTGTCTCCTGTGTTTTTGATCTTAGCCATCCTGACTGGTGTGAGATGGAATCTCAGGGTTGTTTTGATTTGCATTTCCCTAATGACTAAGGATGATGAACATCTCTTTAGGTGCTTCTCAGCCATTAGATATTCTTCAGGTGAGAACTCTTTGTGTAGCTCTGTACCCCATTTTTTAATAGGGTTACTTGCCTCTCTGGAGTTTAACTTCTTGAGTTCTTTGTATATCTTGGATATTAGCCCTCTGTCGGATGTAAGGTTGGTAAAGATCATTTCCCAGTTAGTTGGTTGCCGCTTTGTCTTTTTGACAGTGTCTTTTGCCTTGCAAAAACTTTGTAATTTAATGAGGTCCCATTTGTCAAATCTTGATCTTAGAGCATAAGCTATTGGAGTTCTGTTCAGGAAATTCTCCCCTGTGCGCTGTTCCATTTTAAAAAAACATAAATAGTTCCTTTGGAGGCACTAATGATTAGAGTAAAATAAGTATTGAAGTGGTAACTAAATACAACATAGGAATGGAAAATGAGAAACCTTTTTATCAGAAGAATGATTGCGAGTATACACATACATAAAATATAAAAGCCAGTGCATAAAACTCCAAAAATTACCAAAGAATGGGGGAGTCAAGTGTATCAGCAATGCCTTATATCTATATTTAGAAATTCTGAAACTATTATTTAGATGATTTTCACCAAATTATGAAATTCTACTTATTCCTTCCTCTCTGTACCCTACCAGTTTATATTATCGTAACTATGGAATTTTTATCTTTCTTTTATTTTCTCACTTATTTTGACTAGCACAAACTTTGGCAAAATACTTAACCTACCTTCCATGTTTCTTCTAAAAACACCACTTCAGAATTTATAAAGAAACCTTTCATAGTCATATTTTTCTCTGCCTAGAGAACTCTTTTAATAATTTGATTATATTGTCAAGTTCTTTATCCTGTCATATAAGAAAGTTGTACCTAAGCAGCAGAAATTTCTGTTGAACTGTTAAGTGTAGAATTGGTATAGGACATATCCACTGCTGTTAAGTGCCTCAAATAAGTGCCGTGTCCAGTCATTAACACAATGAATATATATTTAGAAAAACTAGATATTGCATTATACTATTCAAATAAAACATCATGTTGCCTTATTTAGGTTTAATTCAACTCAACATGACCTAGATTCAGTATAGACGAAAATATCTATTGCAGTCTTGCCAGTATCAAATTGTACCATGGGCATGTCTGATAGCCACTGTTGACTATTAACGGATTCAGTAAGACTCATCGTACTCTAGACAGTTTTGCCTGGGCAGGTGGTCTTCATATATATATGAGACAGTGAGCAGGGAAATAGTGTTTCAGTTTGGTTCTTACTTTGATTCCTTATATTGAATTCCTGATCTGTCTTTCCTCTATTATAGATTATAACCTGGTAGTGTAAGCAAAATAAATCATTTCCATTCTAGGGTTATTTTACTCAAACTCTTTTATGACAGCAGCACAGAAGAAGCTAGAATAGCAAGTATATTCATCTTTAAAGATTAAAAATTATTGGCAGTCAAGTGGTCAAGGAAGATGTATAGAGAATGATTGCTAATGAGCTAGAAACTTCTGATGGGATAGAAAATTTTCTGAAAATTAGATAATCCTCTAATTAGGCACAAGTTTGACTATACCACAAACCTGAGAATTATCATTCTAACATGATGAAAGATATGGTATTTACATTCTACTACAGTTTTACATTTATAAATTATAGGAAAACATCTTTCACATGAACTGAGAGTGAAGTAATACTTCAATATTAATTATTATGATTGTCAGACATAAACACTGATACGAGACTGAAGACAGTGAAGCTGTAACTTCTGGAGCTCCAAAAAACTAAGGTTCTCTGTGGCAAGTGATGTTTCTTCTTTTCATCTTACTACATTATTTTCCCTTGGCATACCCATATAAATGCTTCTGGGGTTTACAAAGTCTTATCTCCCCTACTATGTCTCTTTGACTTTCTCAGGTATTGAAACATTATGCGCTCATATATGTTATAGTTAACTCACATGTGCAGTATTGTATGTTACAATTGACACTATAAGAATCACTGAGCACTGCTCTTTATTTTCTATTAAAAATAATGAAAAACTCTGGAATTTTATGTCCTGATCTCATTCTCTTCAAAATAAAATTATTTCTCATTTAAAAGAATTTCAATATATTTAACCTTTGAAGACTAGGATGTGGTCATTCTACCTATCACATATATTATAATTAAGAGACTTGTATATGAAACCCCCTGTAGTATTTACAAATCCTACTTATCACATATCTATAGGTTCAGTAATAATTCCAGTCCTGTAAAAACACTAATGGGACTCTATGCTATCTGTAGATATATAATCATATATTATATAAACATAAGTAGTGTTAGAGACATATGGAAATCTCATATTAAGAAAAATTGCAATTGAGTGATGATTTCTGCTAATATACCTACTTGGTTCTCGAATAGATTTTAGTCAGTTTCATAATAATACAGTAGTAACTGAGTAAATAACAACATTTTAAGCAATTATAGACTATGATTTTACTAATATTTCATTAGTCATGCTTGACCATGAATCAAAAAGCATTAGAGTGTGATTTAAGCAAAGGAATGTGTAGAATAACATGCTCAAAATAAATTTTTTCAGCATTTATCTAATATCTGGACTTAGATGAAATTAAGAAGAAACTTAAAAAAATAAGAACTAGAATATTAGTGTATTTCAAAACCTATCCCTTTAAGATTCTTTGTAATTGCTACATTTTTAAATGTATATATCACTAGAAAAGGAAAAATTATTAGATATATTTAATGTAAATCATTAATTTATTTTCACATTTTACAACTGGAAACTATAGAATTAAAGAGAACAAAAGTATAAGGTCCAGAGGATATAATATTCTTGTGAAGTCTCAAGTATATTGTTAGAAACAACATATAAACAACATATTATAACAGTAATAATAATAAAATGTCCCATTTGCAAATAATTCATATAATTTAGTCAAGTTCCAGCAAGTATAGTTGTTTTATTTCTAAAGCCTAAAATGAATGTAGTTAGAAACTACTTGAGTGGATGAAATGTGTTTCATTTGTGAGCCTTATAATTTGTTTTTTAAGTTCATGGTTAAAATTGCCTATGTTACCATAACCTTGATTTTAATATTTCACTATGTAAAAATCATTGTATCTATTTTGTGTAGTGAGGGACTTACATGCCCAGACAGGCATGCAGAAGTTAAAGGAAAACTGGAAGGAATTGATTCTTATCATGTCAATAAAGTGTCAATTACAAATTCTCTGGTCTGATGGCTAATGCCTTTACCCTTGAATCTATGTTACTGGACTCTTCATTTATAGTCCATATCTGTGAGATTGCTGTCATTAGTAGTGCCAAACTGGTATGATGAATTTTTGCAATTTGCTCTCTTATTCTTCAGATTGCATACAGTATAATTTTGTGCCATAGATTTTTCTGTAGCATATGCATGCAATATTTTAACATTCTTTTTAACTCTTTCTCTCTGTAGACCCTCATTTTCCTATTCTTATTCATTTACTATTCAAGGGGAATGCTGAGAATAGGAACATGTGGGGAGATCAAACTTGTTGATTGCTACCATTTATGCTACATCATCATAAAAACACTTCTATGTGTCACTTAAATATGTAGAATATGTGGAATCTCAACAACTAGTATTCTAAATTTAAAAATTTTCCAGTTTTATATCTTGCCATTTGTTTGTAGTTCAATTCAGAAGAGAGGCCATTGTTCCTGTGAAGGTTCGATTCCCCAGAATAGGGGAATGCAAGTCAGGAAACTGGTTGGGGCTGAGCAGAGGTAGGGGGATGGGATAGGGGGTTTTCAGAGGGGCAATCCAAAAAGGGAATATCATTTGATATGTAAAAAAAGCAAATATTTAATAAAAATGAAAAAACATGATAAAGAATAACTATAGAAATATTAACTTACAATCTTTACAAAATGTTCAAATAAGTCATGGAAATACAATAATAACATCAGAAACAAAAAAATACAAATGGAAAAGATAAAAGAAACTGAAAACAATACATTTAATTGTGGAAATGGGAATGTCTAACAAAATACTCATAAACAAAATTTAGAAAGGAAGAAATAGACCATAGCCAAGTAAAGTTTGGGTCAGGAACACAGAGTATACTTAGGTGCTTGAAAAATCAATGTACATAAGTCAAAGAAGAAAATAAAATGATCCTAACAATTTATATATTGATAGTGAAAAAATATTTTTAAAGCTTAAGAATGATGAATAGATGGAATTTGATCAAATTAAAGTACAACATAAATCCAAAAGTTAAGGTACTCTGCAGTAAAGGTTGCTTTATAAAGAGAAAAAATTACCAAAGAGAGTATATTTAGTTATATAATCCCAAAACTGAAATAACAAAAGCATTCTACAACAGGTAACAGCTAAATAAACTGACATGGATATAACAGGATGCTACCTAATAGTTACTTGAACAATAAAGACTGCTGAAAGTGGAGGGGAGGAAACTATTGACATTTGAAACATGTTGAAAGGCATTAATGCTAAATGAAAAACAAATCTCAAAGTATCATTAATAGAATGTTTTATGGCTGAAATAAAAAAAAAGAAAGAAAAGTACTCCCCCATTGTGGTAAAATAAAGTACTTCATTACTACCTGTTTATTGTTCCCCAGGTATTTGGATACTGCTTCACTGGATGCAACTTATTAAACAGTTATATCCTAAAGGAGAAAATGTAGATTTTAAACCATTACTTAAGACACTTATTACCCCTATTGTTTTTTATTTCAATTAAATTCTATTTTTCTAAATTAACATTTAAGTCTCTGTTTCTTGTTATTGATGCATGTTGCCTCCTAAATATATATCCACAATCAAATGCATGCTCTAAAAACTATAAAATGACTATTTCAAGAATTTCCTTTATCTTTTGTAGTAAAGCTGTGTCTAATCAGAGGATGCTGGAGGAAAAATAAGCAAGCAAACAAACAAAAACACATTACATAAAACAAAATTGTTTTTTCTGTGATTCAGGAAGGAGCTAGGTTCTTATGCCATGGATGTTTGTCTAGAACAAGAGTTCTTTTTATCAGTCAAACAGTCTATAGGATCAAGTCAAAGACTTATATACTATTTAGCTTATGTACAACAGTCTTTAACAAGACAGTCAATACAGAAGATCTAGTATTATTGAGGAAACCAAAGATTGCCCTGGCAACTCATTATTTAATAAGACCTCCTGATACAATTGCATCGCCACAACAGAAGACAAAATATTAATAAAAATTTCTGGCAAGGAACAAAAGTATCTTCTTCTCTGTGAGACAATGAACCTCAGCCCTCCATGTCCAGCTAACCCTGCCTTCATGCTAGAACTGAGGGAGGCACTTTCTTCCTGGAGTATTATACTTTAGGAACTTGGTTTGTACCCACAATTTATGATTTCTGTATCCTTTGGAATTCCCTTTATGTATTAAATTTCATTCTCAAGTTATTCCAGTCCTTTTTACAGTAACCTGCTATACTAATCATGGTCCTTTTCAAATTATTATATGGTTTATATTGCCTTTTGCAGTAGGAAAAGCTGATTTTCTCTTTGTCTTTATTCTATCTCCATTTCCCCCCTGTCTAGGATTTATGCAGTTTCACTTCAGTTTTTGATCACTATAATCCTGAGGCAATTGTTACTATGAAATATTTAATTTTGTTACCTTATCTAGACTTTATTCTTTTAATTAGAAATGAAGAGAAGCTTCTATACATTTTCTTTAATCAAGGATGACAGCCATGCATCTAGCACAGAAACATTTGCCTCATCTATTTGATCTACTTACATTTTTGTTTGCAGTGTCACATTCTGAGGCAGAGGTTGTGACACTATCTTTCTGAGTCATCCAGATGTATGCATTTAAACAAATTGTTCTGAGCTTCATCAAGGAGATGCATGACACAGAAATTATTACAGGTAAGAGAGAATTCATATCACTCAAAGCAGCTACATGCCCCATATTTGTAGTGATGTTTTTAATCATTCACTGGTGCTATAATGTAGTTTCCTGTAAGTTTTCCTTAATATAACATGCCATTCTTTATTATAGTCTTTCAATTTCTCATTTAGGATTCCCCGTTAAGATTTGCACATGCCTCTGCCCATTAAAAGCCATATATTTATATATTTCCACCTATCCTGTCCCATGATTATTTATCTGTTTATAGTTACATATTTAATATTTTATTAATATATTTGTAAATAATAAAATGCATTATTTGCAACATTTCACATTAAATTTATCAATTTGTCACATGAATGTATGTAGAATGACTATGTCAAATTTTTCTTTGTAAAATTGAACCCTCATATCTGTAATTAACAATGATATTTCTTCACACAAAGATTTAAACCACAAACCAGCCTCATGCCCATATCTAAACACAGTGCTCCACACTTCACACAATCTTTGTACCTAACATATTGACTATAATTACCCTGTCACTATAGATTTAATGGGTATTCTCTTGAGTGCTAATTCAACTGCTAGCTCCTTAACAATTGGATGGGCAATTTGCAACTGTAAATGTGACCCTGTAAATTTTTCTATGTCTAGATTGATTAGAGGAAAATTTATTATTTGTAGCAAATAAAACAAATTATGATTGTTAATACCCATTCATTCCTCCACATATTTTATTTGTGTTTACTTTCTTTTAAGCATTCTAAGACTATTTTCAAAATGAAAATATAATATAATTCCTCAACTACCTGGTTATTCAACTGGGATCAGTTCCAATGAAATAATCTTTTGAATCTTCTGATATTTTAAACTCAATGCTGAACCAATATAAATTTTTTTCTAATCACCATTTCTTTTTTTAAATATGTATCTTTAAAAGGTAGTAACACCTAATGGTAAGTCCATTGAGAAACTTATCAAACTGTATTTATTACATTGTTTCCATTTAGGTATTTCTTCTATTTGATTATCTTCACAGATATCCTTTTTTTTATTAGACTTTGAGAGGTTTCATCTAGCAAATTATATTCCACACAGTGTCATGTTTTAAAAAACTCTTCAAATGAATCATCTAAAAGGCTTACAGGCATACTAGCATGATACAACATAGCAAATGTATAGTAATATTTTTGTCCTATACACCAAAATAACTAGAACTCTGTTTAATGTGTCCTAATACATGCCCTCTGCTATATTTAGTCACTATTAAACAGCCAGACTTTAAAATAATCCTCCATAGAAAAGATAAATAGGGCAGTGGAAGACTCCTGTAGGGCACTAAGGTGCCATAAAATAGATTAAATGAGGAGAAAAAAACTTTCAAAGACCATAGAAGGTGAAGGACAGTATAAAGTTTTGGAAAGAAAAAAGGAACTGTTTGTTTATTCTTCCCAATGTGTTCCCTGGAGACAAAAATCCCAAGCTTGATCTATGTATCAAGGAGAAAGGAATAGAAACAGCATTCTCAGGGGAATTTAGCTATAAACAAATAAATTGGTGATGTCTCTTTTAAAACACATTTTCTATCTATTTGGTGAGTTTTTGATTCCCACTATGATATTACAACTTGTAGTTTACAGCTTTGCAACAGGCGACCTGAAATTGCATGGCTCATAAGTATATGCGCTGAAGGAAAAAATAAAATGTCTTTCTTGCTAGAGCCTGGTACTAAATATAAACAAATATGGAAATCAGTAAAACAAATATTTTTCTTAGCATTTCATCTTGGCTCACTGATGTTTCTTGTATGTCCCATATCCTAGATAATAGGAAAATAAGCTAATTTTAGACCAACCATTTTAAACTCAGTGGAAACAAATATAATCATTGAAAATTATTCCTGTACTCTGTGGGGTTATATTTAGCTATGAAAATAAACAAAACACAATAAATGTTGTGAAAGATGTAAGACAGGAGTTTTATTTCCTACAATGCATCTGAAGGCTAGCACCCAGGTATTTATAGTATTGCTGGAATACTGTGGAATACTAACTTCACCTAGTCCAGGGGTACTCAAATTTCCTAATACTGTGACCATTTGGTACGTTTCCTAATATTATGGTGACTCCAACAACAAAATCATTTCATGGTTACTTCATAACTGTAATTTTGCCACTGTTATGAATTGTAATGTGCAGGATATCTAATAGGTGATCTTTTGGGGGTTGCTAAGCACAGGTTGAAAACATATGTTTTCCTCAGTTTGCCATGCTTTCTTATGGGTTTTGAAAGATTCTCATAATTATTAAAATTTTGACATCCTTTTTGTTGTTTCTTTGACTGAAAATAGATTATTTTCTCAATAAAATATCATTTTATCAGTTTCCTCTCCACTAACTCCTCTTAGGTCCTCTCCACTTTGACACCAATCTAAATCAACACATCTTTCCCTCTCATTAGAACATAAGCAGGGAACAATACAACCACGAACAAAAAATAGATAAAGTAGAATAGAATGACCCAACCAAACAGAGAAGAAATGAGTCAATGAAAGACCACAAGAAACACACACAGTCACTCACACATCTACTCACACAGAAGCACCACAAAAGGACAATATTGAAAAAGAAAATATTCAAGCAAAAGTCTTCTAAGGTAAAAATAAGACACACAGAGAAAGCCTTAGGAGAAAATGCACCCCCAAAATATGATTAAGTTCATTAATTTTTGGTATTCTACTGTTGGGCAAGGGACCTGCCTTTAACTGTTAGAGAAAAAACTCTTTAACTATATGTAATATTTGAAAAAATCATATTTTATACTGACATTCTTTCATCTTGAATTCACATATCCTTTTTTGTTTTGTTTTTCTACAGAATGGGTATTCATGTAGGTACATGAAAAGAAATCTGATGTAGGTTACCTCCAAAAGGACAGAAAATTTCTGAGTGTGATTAAACATATCAATTTTGATAGGATTTTGCTGAGAATTTTTTTCTGAGGATAATTTACGAGTTGGTGAGCTTTGGTTTTCTGAGGTATGTTGTTGGTTATTGTGTTAGCTATCAAAGTCCATTTAATTTGAATCTGCTACCAGACTTCACCAAGTTCCTATAGAAGTGGCCAGATCTTGAATTTAGGTAAGTTATAATTCTTGCCAATACTCCCCATTGGTTAGAGGAATGTCACCCTCTCTTCTTTTCCTCTCTGATTTTCCATGACACAGAAATAAACATTCAAATTAACTATGTGATTTCAGGATCCTCCTTCTTACATGTATTTCAATGTACATGTGAATATAGCTGTAATGCAGATCATTTTTGATATTTTTATTATTCTCTTTAAAAACTATTAGTGTTAAATTGAAGCAGCTGTGCATAAATTACAGACAATGATTTAGAAATTGAAGAAGCACAGTAGTTAAACTTTTTATTTCAATGTGATTCCATTTTTTACTTAACTTATAAACATTGAAACATTAACAGAAATGTATACATAAAATCAATGTTTTCACACTGAAAAATGCTAAAAAACATGAAAGATTTAATTGTATTGTATAGCTGAAATACAATATTGAGGGCAAGAGTTCAAATTCTGAGAATCCATGTAACAAGTCAATCATTCTATAAACCTAGTAACTTCAGATTCAGGATGATAAAGACAGGAAAAATCATTGGGAATTGCTGGCTTCTAGCCTAATTAAGAAAACATATACCCAGAGTTGAGTGAGAGACCCAATCTCAAAGTAATAAGTAGAAAATGAAGATGGTAGACATATAACATTACTTACAACTTGGAGGTAAATAAGCAGGCTTGTGAACATACAAACATTTATAATCCACAAATGTCTATCTTTCATATCACCATCACAAACAACCACAGAATAACAAAGAACTAATTTATTTATTAATCAATTAAAATAGTACTTATAAGAAATGGTTTGGAAAAGAGATTATAGGTGAATAAAAGTGTTATGACTAGGATAGCAACAACAGGCCTTTCAAAAAATAATAAAAGTAAAACTGAAACTGATATACTTATCTTCCCTATCACACCTCCCACAGTCCTTCTGCCCATCTCCTCTGAATGTGTGGGTACCTCCTTGGTATTCTCCCACACTGTCACCTCAAGTCTCAGTGGGACTAGGTACATCCTAGATGTCAGCCCAGCTAGAAGAACATATCCCATATATAGACCACAGCAATTTTTGTTAGGGACCCCATAAACACCAAGTAGCACATCTGTTACATATGTGCATGGAGACTCAGGTCCAGCTCTGAATGTTCTCTGGTTAGTTCAGACTCTGAGAGCACCAAGGGTCCAGGTTAGTTGATTCTGTTGGTCTTCATGTAGAGTTCATATCCCCTTAGGGACTACAATCCTTCCCACTATTTTTCCATGAGAGTCCCCAAGCTCCATGCACTCTTTGGCTGTGGGTGTCTGTATCTGTCTGAGTCAGCTGCTGGGTGGAACCTCTCAGAGTTCAGACATGCGAGATTCCTGTCTGGAAACATAATAAGAGTATCATTAATAGTGTCAAGGACTGGTGCTTGTCCATGATTGGGCCTCAAGTTGAGCCAGTTTTTGGGTGACCTTCCCTTCAGTATCTGTTTCATCTCTTGTTTCTGTATTTCTTGTTGAAAGGGTAAATTTTGGGTCAAAAATTTTGTGGATGAGTTGCTGTACCTATTGCTCCACAGGGTTTTCTGCCTGGCTATAAGAGGTTGCCACTTCAGGTCCCTTAACGCCAATGCTCTGAGTTACAGCTAAGGTCTCCCTCATTGATTCTTGGGTGCCTCCTTTATCTCAGGACTCTGTCATATCTTGGAGATGTCCCCCACCTGCCCACTCAAAATTCAATTCATTCTCATGCCCATCTGGCCATGTCCACTGTAAACCTTCGTTTCTCGCCTCATCCTTTCTCCCACCTCCCACCCAGTCTCATCCCTCTAACTGCCTCTTTTCACTATTTTCACTAAGTCAGGAGGCCTTGATTTTTAATACCTGAATTCCATTTTGTAAACCTACCACATTTTCTTTATCCATTCTTCAATTGAGGGACATCTAGGTTGTTTTTAGTTTATGGCTATTAGGAATAAATTTGTTGTGAACATAGTAGAGAATGTATCCAATTTGATTTCCAAAGTAGTTGTACAGGTTTGTACTCCCATCAGCAACGAAGAAGTGTTCAACTATTCCACAGCCTCTCCAGCATGTGCTATTTTCTTCAGTTTTCATCTTAGCCATTCAGACCAATATAATATGGAATCTAAGAGTTGTTTTAATGTTCATTTCCCTGATCAGTAGGGACTATGAGCATTTCCTTAAGTGTTTCTCAGACATTTGAGGTTCATCTGTTGAGAATTGTGTCTCGCTCTGTACCCATTTTTTAATTAGGTTATTTGGGTTGTTGGTGTTAAACTTCTTGAGCTCTTTATAAATTTTGGATATCAGCCCTCTTTTAGATATAGGGTTGGGCAAAGTCCTTTTGGAATCTGTAAGTAGCCGTTTTGTCCTATTGACAGTGTCCTTTGCTTTTCAGAAGCTTTTCAATTTCATAGGAAAAGCAAGTAGTTTCAACAAATTGTGCCAGTCAAATTGGATGCCTCCATGTAGAAGAATGCAAATAGATCTACATTTGTCACCCTGCACAGAAGTGAAGTACAAGTGGATCAAGGACCTCAACATAAACTTTGATATACTAAAACTCATAGAAGAAAAAATGGGAAAAAGCCTTGAATGCATTGGTATAGGGCACAATTTCCTGAACAGAATATCAGTGCCTCAGGCTCTAGTTAGATGTTCTTAACTTTAGGAAATGTAATATGATTACTTTGTGACTTGTAAGATTGTTTACAAAACACTAACTTTTTTGTATTTTGTTTTTTTTTAATTCTTTATTAATCTTCGGTACTCATAGACATTACTGTTTTCTATAACATTCAGAATTGTTAGTAAGTTGGAAGAAATCCCAGCACATGCTATAAACTATTTTCTACAATGACAATAGTAATGCTTAATTTTTTTGTGTGTATTACTGTTGCCAACAAATTATTTCAATCCATCTCATGACTTTTCATAATTTCTTAGTCTAATTTATGTTCTTTTTATAGAATTCATCATTTTCACAGTTTGATTTTTATCTTACTATTTAGGAATCTACATATTTCATTTTGTGGTTAACATATCTTTTATTTTAATGTTTGTTTTGCAGTATAGTTTTTCCATAAAGTCATAATTTGAATAAGTATCTAATTAAGTGAGAAAAATCATATATCATTTTCTTCTACTTTCCAAAACACTGATTATTTTCTGAAATCCCCAATTTGAAATTTGAAGCTTAAATCAAAACTGTAACTTTTTATAAATAGAATTTTGGTTTTAATTATTACTCAAAAACCTTCATCATTTTTGCTAGAATGTAGCATCCCAAAATCACTGATATAATGAGTATATTTTCCTTAAAACACATGTATTATAAAATAAAATAATTTACAGATACATTAGATAAACAAGGAGATAGCTAGCCTCCCAGGAGTGCAGACAGGCAGGTAAGTACAGGTAGGACCACCCATGCAGCTCAGAGGAACCTGCCCAAATCCTTCAGGACACAGGAACCAAGGGGTAGCCTGGGACAGGAGCCTTCTGATTTTCATCTGTGTTCAGAGCTGATCCTGGGTCACAGAGCTACATACAAAAATAATGCCAGGAAAGAGCAGGTCTCTCAGGAGTGCCTACACATCTGCAAGCACAGGTAAGACCACCACTTCTCTTCAAATTTCTGGACCAAAAGGACCTGCTCAGAGCCATCAGAACACAGGAACCAAGGATCAGCTGGGGACGGTATCCTTCTGGTTTCTGTCTGCACCCCAGAGATGACCCTGTACCACAGCTCTCTGTACCTAAACTCCTCCCAGAGAAAACTAATCTTCCAGGAGTACTGGCACACACATGGACAAGCCACAGTCAGAGACAGCAAGACCAGCTAACACCAGAGATGACCAGATGGCTAAAGGCAAAAGCAAGAACATAGGGAACAGAACGGAAGGCTACTTGGCATCATCACAACCCAGTTCTCTGACTACAAGGAGACTTGTTTACCCCAACACACCAGAAAAACAAAATTCTGATTAAAAATCACATCTCATGATGATGATAGAGGACTTCAAGAAGGACATAAATAACTTCCTTAAAAAAATACAAGAGAACTCAGGTAGAAGCAGAAGACTTTAAAGAGGAAATGCAAAAATTCTTTCGAGAATTAAAGGAAAACACAACCAAAGAGGTGAAGGAACTGAACAAAACCAACCAGGATCTAAAAATGGAAATAGAAACAATAAAGAAATCACAAAGGGGAACAACACAGGATATAGCAAACCTAGGAAAGAGATCAGGAGACAGAGATGCAAGCATCAACAACATAATACAAGAGATAGAAGAGAATCTCAGGTGCAGAAGATACCATAGAAAAATTGACAATGGTCAAAGAAAATGCAAAATGAAAAAGCTCCTATCCCAAAACATCCAGGAATTCTAGGACACAATGAGAAGACCAAACCTAGGGGTAATAGTTATAGAAGAGAGTGAAGATTCCAAACTTAAATGGCCAGTAAATATCTTCAACAAAATTATAGAAAAAAAACTTTTCTAACCTAAAAAAGACATGCCCATGAACATACAAGAAGCCTACTGAACTCTGAATAGATTGGACCAGAAAAGAAATTCCTCCCATCACATAAAAATCAAAACACCAAAGGTACTAAACAAAGAAAGAATATTAAAAACATTAAGGGAATAAGGTCAAATAATATAAAGGCAGACCAAGATATTCTATGACAAAACCAAATTTACACAGTATCTTTCCACAAATCCAGCACTACTAAGGATAATGCATGGAAAATGCCAATACAAGGAGCAAAACTACACCCTAGAAAATCTTCTTTCAATAAACATAAAAATAACACAAAAAAAACAAGAAGCAACAATCACTATTGCTTAATATCTCAACACCAATGGACTCAATTCCCCAATAAAAAGACATAGACTGACAGATTGGATACTTAAACATGACCCAGCATTTTGCTGCATACAGGAAATGCATCTCAGTGTCAAAGACAAATACTACCTCAGAGTAAAAGACTGGAAAACAATTTTCCAAGAAAATGGTACCAGGAAACATTCTGGAGAAGCCATTCTAATATCAGATAAAATCAAATTTCAACCAAAAGTCATCAAAAAAGATAATGAAGGACACTTCATTCTTGTCAAAGGAAAAATCTACCAAGAAGAACCTTCAATTATGAGCATCTATGCTCCAAATGCAAGAGAAACCATATTCATGAAAGAAACTTTACTAAAGCACAAAGCACACATTGCACCTAACACAATAATTGTGAGGGACTTCTAACACCCCACTCTCATCAATGGACAGATGAGGGAAACACAAAATAAATAGAGACACAGTGAAACAGAAATTATTGACCAAATGGATTTAACAATTATCTATAGAATATTTCATTCTAAATCAAAAGAATATACCTTCTTCTCAGCACCTCATGTTACCTTCTCCAAAATTGATCTTATAATCAGTCACAATAAAGACCTCAACAGATATAAGAAGATTGAAAGAATCTTATGCATAATATCAGATCAATAGCTATTAAGGCTGGTCTTCAACTGCAACAAAAGCAACAGAAATCCGATACACAAATGGAAGCTGATCAACTCTCTACTCAATGATAATTTGGTCAAGGAAGAAATAAACAAAGAAATTAAAAACTTTTAAAAATATAATGAAAATGAAGGTACAACATACCCAAACTTATGGGATGCAATGAAAGCATTGCTAATAGGAAAACCCATAGCTCTGAGTGCCTCCAAAAAGAAACTGGAGAAAGCATCCACTAGCAGTTTAACAGCACACCTGAAAGCTCTTGAAAAAAAATAAGCAAGTACACACAAATGGAGGAGACAATAATCAAACTCCGGACTGAAATCAATCAAGTAGAAACAAAAAGAACTATACAAAGAATCAACAAATCCAGGACTTGTTCTTTGAAAAAATCAGCAAGATAGATAAACTTGAATTTCTGACTATTTCAAAGACTTTTAACCTGAAGGGATGCTGACTAACAAGAGGGCACAGAGACAGTATTCAAATTAACAAAATCAGAATTGAAAAGCAAGATATAACAACAGAAACTGAGGAAATTAAAGAAAATCATCAGATCCTACTACAAAAGCCTGTATTCAACAGAACTAGAAAATCTGGAGGAAATGGACAATTTCCTAGACAGATAGCATATACCAACGTTAAATCAGGATCAGATAAACAATCTAAACAGTCTCATAACCCTTAAAGAAATAAAAGCATTCATGAAGTCTCCTAACCATAAAGTAAGTGGTTTTAGTTCTGGTTTTAGTACTGAATTTTATCAGATCTTCATAGAAGACCAAAGAACAATACTCTTCAAAATATTCCATTAAATAAAAACAGAAGAAACAGTATCCAACTCGTTCTATGAATTCACAACTACTTTGATACCAAAACCACACAAAGATTCAACAAATAAAGAGAACTTCAGAACAATTTCCCTTATGAATATTGATGCAAAATTACTAAATAAAATTCTTGCCAACTGAATCCAAGAACATAGCAAAATGTTCATTCAACAAGATCAAGTAGGCTTCATCCCAGGGATGCAGGGATTGTTCAATATAAAGAAATCTGTCAATGTAATCCTCTACATAAATGAAATCAAAGAAAAAAAAACATGGTCATTTAATTAGATACTGAAAAGGCAATTGACAAAAATCAGCATCCCTTCAGGTTAAAAGTCTTTGAAAGATTCAGAAATTCAAGGCCCATTCCTAAACATAGTAAAGGCAATATACAGCAAACCAGTAGACAACATCAAATTAAATAGACAGAAATTTGAAGCAATTCCACCAAAATCATGAACTAGACAAAGCTGACTCTGTCTCCCTGTCTATTCAATACAGTATTTTAAGTTCTGGTAGGGCCATTAGGCAACAAAAGGAGGTCAAAGGGATACAAATTGTAAAAGAAGAATCAAACTATGACTATTTGCTGATGATATGATAGTATAGTTAAGTGACCACAGAAGATCCACCAAAGAACCCCAATAGCTGAGAAATTTAGCACAGTGGCCGAACATAAATTTAACTCAAACAAATCAGTAGCCTTTCTATACTCAAGGGATAAGCAGGCTGAGAAAGAAATTAGGGAAACAGTACCCTTCACAATAGTCACAAATAATATAAAGTATCTTGGTGTGACTCTAACCAAAAAAGTGAAAGATCTGTATGACAAGAACATCAAATCTCTGAATAAAGAAATTGAAGAAGACCTCAGAAGATGGAAAGATCTCCCATGCTCATGGTTTGGCAGGATTAATATAGTAAAAAATGGCCATCTTGCCAAAAGCATTACATAGACTCAATGCAATCCGCATTAAAATTCCAACTCAATTCTTCATAGAGATAGAAAGATCAATTCTCATATTCATCTGGAATAACAAAAGACCCAGGATAGCTAAAACTAATTCTCAACAATAAAAGAAATTCTGGTGGAATCAGCATCCCAGACCTCAAGCTGTACTACAGAGCAATAGTGATAAAAACTGCATGATATTGATACAATGACAGGTTGGTAGACCAATGGAATAGAATTGAAGACCAAGCAATGAATCCACACACCTATGGTCACTTGATCTCTGAAAAGGGAGCTAAAGCTATCCAGTGGGAAAAAAATAGCCTTTTTAACAAATGGTGCTGGTTCAAATGGTGGTTAGTTTTTGCAAGGCAAAAGACACTGTCAAAAAGACAAAGCGACAACCAACTAACTGGGAAATGATCTTTACCAACCCTACATCCGACAGAGGGCTAATATCCAATATATACAAAGAACTCAAGAAGTTAAACTCCAGAGAGGCAAGTAACCCTATTAAAAAATGGGGTACAGAGCTAAACAAAGAGTTCTCACCTGAAGAATATCTAATGGCTGAGAAGCACCTAAAGAGATGTTCATCATCCATAGTCATTAGGGAAATGCAAATCAAAACAACCCTGAGATTCCATCTCACACCAGTCAGGATGGCTAAGATCAAAAACACAGGAGACAGCAGTTGTTGGCGAGGATATGGAGAAAGAGGAACACTCTTCCACTGCTGGTGGGATTGCAAGGTGGTACAACCACTCTGGAAAGTAGTCTGGCGGTTCCTCAGAAAACTGGGCATGACAATCCCGGAGGATCCGGCTACACCACTCCTGGGCATATACCCAGAGGCTTTACCTGCATGCAATAAGGACACCTGCTCCACTATGTTCATAGCAGCCTTATTTATAATAGCCAGAAGCTGGAAAGGACCCAAAGGTCCCTCAACGGAGGAATGGATTCAGAAGATGTGGTACATTTTCACAATGGAATACTACTCTGCAATTAAAAACAATGAATTCATGAAATTCCTAGGCAAATGATCAGAACTTGAAACATCCTTAGTGAGGTAACCCAATCACAAAAGAATACACATGGTATGCAGTCACTGATAAGGGGATATTAACCCAGAATCTCGGAATACCCTAGACACAATTCGCATACCATTAGATTTCCAAGAAGATGGAAGGAGAGACCCCTGATCCTGGAAAGACTGAATGTAGGGGAATGCCAGGACAGAGAAGCAAGAGGGGGTTGAATGGGGAAAAGAGGGAGGGAAGGGGGCTTATGGGACTTTCGGGGAGAGAGGAAACGGGAAAGGGGAAATGATTTTGAATGTAAATAAAAAAAAAACTTAGAAAATAAAATAAAATTAATAAAAAACAACAAATGGTGGTTAGTATGTAGAAGAATGCAAATCGATCCATTCTTATCTCCATGTACAATGCTAAAGTCCAAGTGAATTAAGGACCACCACATAAAACTAGATACACTGGTACAAATAGAAAAGAAAGTGGGGAAGATCCTCTAGCACTTGGGCACATGGTATAATTTCCTGAATAGAACACCAATAGCTTATGCTGTATGATCAAGAATTGACAAATGGGACCTCATAAAATTACAAATTTTCTTTAAGGTAAAGAACACTGTCAATAGGACAAAACAACAACCAACAAATTTTGAAAGGGTCTTTACCAACCCTATTTCTGATATCCAATATATACAAAGAACTCAAGAAGTTAGACTCCAGAGAATCAAATAACCATATTAAAGAATGGGGTACAGAGCTAAACATTGAATTCTCAACTGAGGAATACCAAGTGGCTGAGAAGCTCCTAAATAAATGTTCAACATCCTTAGTCATCAGGGAAATACAAATCAAAACAATTCTGAGATTCCACCTCACTCCAGCCAGAGTGGCTAAAATCAAAAACTCAGGTGACAGCAGGTCCTGGTGAAGATGTGGAGAAAGAGGAACACTCCTTCACTGCTGGTGGAATTGCAAGCCGGTACAAACACTCTGGAAATCAGTTTTACAGTTCCTCAGAAAATTGGATATAGTTCTACCAGAGGACCCAGTTATACCACTCCTGTGAAAATAACCAGAATATGCCCCAACATGTAATAAAGGCACACACTCCAGTATATATACAGTAGACTTATTTATAATAGTCAGAAGCTGCAAAGACCCAAGATGTTCCTCAACAGAGGAATAGATGTAGAAAATGTGGTGCATTTGCACAATGGAATACTACTCAGCTATTAAAAACAACGAATTCATTAAATTCTCAGGCAAATGGATAGAACTAGAAAATATCATCCTGAATGAGTAACCCAATCATAAAAGAACACACATGGTATGCACTCACTGATAAGTGGATATTAGCTCAAAATCTCTGAATACCCAAGATACAACTCATAGACCATATGAAGTACAAGAAAGAAAAAAACAAAACCCAAAGTGTTGATACTTTGGGCCTTCTTAGAAGAGGGAACAAAATATCCATGGGAGAAGATACAGAGACAAAGTATGGAGCAGAGACTGAAGAAACAACCATCCAGAGACTGCCCCACCTGGGAATCCATCCCTTATACAGTCATCAAATCCAGACACTATTGTGGATGCCAACAATTGCTTGCTGACAGGAGACTGATATAGTTAGCTTCTGAGAGGCTCTGCCAGTGCATGACAAATACAGAAGGGGATGTTCTCAGGCAACCACTAAACTGAGCACCAGGTCCCAATGGAGGAGCTAGAGAAAAAGACTGAAAGAGTTGAAGGAGTTTGTAGCCACATAGTAGCAACCACAATATGAACCAACCAGTTGTCCCAGAGCTCTCAGGGACTAAACCACCATCCAAAGAGTACACATGGAGGGACCCATGGCTCCAGCTACATATGTAGCAGAATATGGCCTTGTTGGCATCAAAGTGAGGAGAGGCCCTTGGTCCTGAGAAAGGTAGATGCCCCAGTATATGGGAATGCCAGGACAGGGAAGGGGGAGTGTGTGTGTTGTTGAATGGGGGGAGGAGAGATGGGATAGGGGGTTTTCAGATGTGAAACCAGAAAAGGGGATAACATTTGAAAAATGAAAATATCTAATAAAAATTAAGTGGTAAAAAAAGAAAATTATATACATATCTAATAGAAAGTCCATTTTTATGTTGATGCAATAATTAGGACAAGCTGCCGCCAAAGTTTGCCGTACTTCTCTCTGTAACAAGATTCCAGATTTTACAAAAGCCAAGGAGAGAGTGAATTGGAGAAGCCAGGGACTCTGCAATAAATGAAAAAAATAAATAAAAACAAAAACAAATACGAGCAAGTTGAAGTGGTCTAGGCTAGTGATCTGAAAGTTTAAAATACAGTCACTGGGCTCTTATTTGGAACCTGCTCTGAGAACCTTGACCTTTTAGATTCATCCCAAGAAAAGTTATCTAATCTAAAAATAAATTAAATTGCCATGTCTATAATAAAAATAAGGTATTACAAAGAATAGTTTAATATCTTAATTTCTTCTTTATTTGAAAATGTCCATGTCTTTTCATAATAGGTTATACTTATTCATATAAATGGACATCGCTATGTTTTTAAATCATTTGAAAAATTCTATTTTACTATTGCTAAACTTGTCTTCTTGCAAAGATGTTATGTTGATGGGGAAATAAAAACAAGCAGCCAATGATGTAAAGGAATCTAAGTGGTGAATTAAATTGCTTTATGTTGAAATAACATTTGCCTGCTCTTGGGACCCACTCCTTTCTACTGAGTTACATTGTCCATCCTATTCTTATTGTATCTTGTTATTTTTCCACTCAACTGACATCACTGGAAGGGCTGGTGTATTCTCAAGGGAGACAGAGTAGTGGATCTTGGGGAGAAAAAAGGAGATGGAGTCTGGGAGAAGAACAGAAGGGAAGTTTCAGTTGGGATGAATTGTATGAGATAAGACCAAAAATAAAGTTAAATTTCTCACCATTTAGTTTGATATTGGAGACTGGTTTGCTGTGTACTGCTTTTACTATGTTTGGGTACAGGCCTTGATCTTTCCAAGACTTTTACAATGTATTCTTGGCATCTAATGGGATGATCATGTGGGTTTTTTCTTTGCGTTTCCTTATATAGTGGATTACGTTGATGTATTTCCTTATATTGAACCATTTCTTCTTTCCTGGAACAGAGCCTATATGATCATGATGGATGATTTTTTTGATGTATTCTTGGATTCAGTTTTTGAGAATTTTATTGAGCATTTTTGCATTGATATTCATAAGAAAAATTGGTCTTAAGTTCTCTTTCTTTGTTGTGTCTTTGTGTGGTTTAGGTATAAGCATAATTGTGGCTTCATATAATGAATTGAGTAGTGTTCTTTCTGTTTCTATTTTGAAGAATAGTTTGAAGAGAATTGGTGTTACATCTTCTATGAAAGTCTGATAGAATTCTGCATTAAAACCAGCTGGTCCTGTCCTCAGGCTGTATTACAGAGCAATAGTGGTAATAACTGCATGGTATTGGTACTGAGATAGGCAGTAAGATCAGTCAAATAGAACTGAATACTCAGAAATGAACCCACTCACCTATGGTTACTTGATCTTTGAAAAAGGAGCTAAGATTCTACATATTTCTTCAATTTTACTAGAGATATTTTCCATGTATATTTACACAATGAATACTACTCAGCAATTAAAAACAATGAATTCATGAAATTCTTAGGCAAATGGGGAACAGGGGGAGGCAAGAGGGCTTATGGGACTTTTGGGGAGTGGGGAAGTGGGAAAGGGGAAATCATTTGGAATGTAAATAAAGAATATAGAAAATAAAATTTAAAAAAAAGGAGCTAAAACCATCCAGTAGAAAAAAAGAGTGCATTTTCAAAAAATGGTGTTGGTTCAACTGGAGGTCAAGATGTAGAAGAATGGAAATTGATCCATTCTTAAATTCTTGTACAAAGATCAAGTCCAAGTGGATCAAGGACCTCCACATAAAACAAGATACACTGAAAGTAATTGAAAAGAAAGTGAAGAAGAGCCTTGAATACATGGGCACAGGGGAAAATTTACATAGGAGAACACCAATAGCTTACACTCTGAGACCAAAAATTGACAATAAGGACCTCATAAAATTGCAAAGTTTCTGAAAGGCAAAGCACACTGTCAGGAGGACAAAATGGCAACCAACAGATTGGGGAAGATCTTTGTCAATCCTACATCAGATAGAAGGCTAATATCCAATATATACAAAGATCTCTAGAAATTAGACTCCAGACAAATCACCCTATTAAAAAATGGGGAACCGAACTAAACAAAGAATTCTCAATTTAGGAAACCCTAATGGTTAATAAGCACCTAAAGAAATGTTCAACATCCTTAGTCATCAGTGAAATGCAAATCAAAACAACCTGAGATTCCACCACACACCAGTCAGAATTGCTAAGATCAAAAACTCGGGTGGCAGCAGATGCTGGCAAGGTGTGCAGAAAGAGGAATACTCCCTGTATTAGTCAGGGTTCGTTAGAGTCACAGAACATATGGGTAGTCCCTATATAGTTAGGGAGTTAGTCGATGACTTACAGCTTGTAGTCCAACTCCCCAAAAATAGTCAGCAGTACTTGTCGATGTAAGTCCAAGGATCTAGCAATTGCTCAGTCCCACAAGGCAGGCCAGGAAAAGTCAGAGTGAATCTTCTTTCAATGTCCTTATATAGGTCTCCAGCAGAGGGTGTGGCCCAGATTAAAGGCGTGTGCCACCGAGACTTCCAATTCTTGATTAGTTCATTCCAGATTTAGTCAAGCTGACAACCAGGAATAGCCACTACACTCCCCCATTGCTGGTGGGATTACAAGCTGGTATAACCACTCTGGAAATCAGTGCAGTGGTTCCTCAGAATACTGGACATAGTATTTTTACCTGAGAACCCAGCTAAACCACTCCTGGGCATGTACCCAAAATATATTCTAACATCTAACAAGGACACATGCTCCACTATGTTCATAGCAGCCTTATTTATAATAGCCAGAAGCTGGAAACAACACAAAATAGATAAGAAAATGTAGTACACTTACACAATGGAGTACCCCTCAGCTATTAAAAACAATGAATTTAGGAAATTCTTAGGCAAATGGATTGAACTAGAAAATACCCTGAGTGAGGTAACCCAACCACAAAATAACACACATTGTATGCGCTGACTGATAAGTGGATATTAACCCTAAAGCTAGGAATACCCAAGATACAATTCATAGACCACATGAAGTTCAAGAAGAAGGAAGACCAAAGTGTGGGTTCTTGGGTCCTTCTTAGAAGGGGTAACAAAATACACATGGGAGCAAATATAGAAACAAAGTATGGAGCAGAGAATGAAAGAAAGACCATTCAGAGATTGTTTCACCTGGGGATCCCTCCCATACACAGTCACCAAATTCAGACACTATTGTGAATGCCAAGAAGTGCATGCTGACAAGAGCCTGATACAGCTGTCTCCTGAAAGGCTCTGCCAGAACCTGACATATACAGAGGCAATTGCTTACAGCCATCCATTGAACTGATCACCGGGTTTCCAAAGCAAGAGTAAGAGAACAGAATGAAGGAACTGAAGGGATTTTCAACCTCATAGGAAGAACAACAATATCAATCAACCAGAGCTCCCTGGGTCTAAACCCCCAACCAAGGAGTACACATGGAAGGACCAGAGACTCCAGTGGTATATGTAGCAGAGGACTTCCTTATAGGCCGTCAAAGGGAAAAGAGGCCCTTTGTCCCATGAAGGCTTGATGCCCCAATAGAGGGGAATGTGAGGGCATGGAGTCAGGAGTGAGTGGGTGGGTTGGGGCATCCCCTCATAGAAACAGGAGAAGGTGGGATGGGATCAGGGGTTTCTCGGTAGGAAATCGGAAAAGGGGATAACAAATAAAATAAAATGTAAACAAATAAAATATCCAATTTAAAAGAAAGAAAAAAAAGAAAAGAAAAAAATTAAAAGAGTAGTTTTGCTTTGCTTATCCCCCATACAATATAGATTTAATGCAAGAAGAATGGTTTGAACAATCTCTTACATGTACTGTAGTGATAGCCTTTGTCAGATACCCTGTTCATATTTTGTTGGGCTTCTTATTATTTTTTTTTGTCTTCCTATGCTTTGGACCAGATGATTAAAAAATTGCCATTGACAACAGTAAGAATTTCATTGGGAAACATTTTCTAACTGTAGGAAACAAAAGCGTATTGTACATTTGGTGTTGTTTGAAACAATCTCATTATGAATCCCAGACTGGTCTTGAACTAAGACTGTACATTCAAAATCTATGCTAACATTGTTCCCAAATATCACAGAAAACTACTGTGGCCTCATCTCCATGAATAAAAATATTTTGTTTCTGAGAAGTAGGCATTTCTATTCCACCTCACCTTTTATGGCATTGTCATGTTCAAGAAGGCAAAAAAAACAACTAGTTTTATTTCATTTTCATGACACTGAGAATATGCCATACACATATTTCACTTCAGGTCACAGGTAAAACTAGAAAAACCCAACCACACAGTAGAAATGGAGTCATACTCTAAACATTGAGATCAATTGTCCAGAACAAGTAGGGATTTCTAAACTTTGATCAACAATTCAACATTCGCCCTTTCTCTGTCCTTTCTATTTACATCAGTGTCAGAGAATCTAGCCAAAATAAATGAATAAATAAAGTCCATTACTCAAAGCATAATGACTCATATTTCTGTTTTATATTAAAATGAATTTTTATATCATATCCAGGAAGTTTTGAGTGTGGGAAAAAAAGACTAACAGTAATGACAACATCCAATTGCTTGAATAATCAGGAAAGATCTTAGTATCATCTGATAAATATTTTAAGCAGTATTCCTAAAAAATGTTTCAAAAAACATTTAGGAAATAATCTTAGGGAGAAACTGAGATTAAAAGCAAGAGAAAATGGAATTTTTTAAAGCTACAAAGCTAAAGGAGGAACAAAGCTAAGTGTATAGATTTGGTAGCACAAAGGGCAGTACAGAGCTGTCAGTTAAGAAACCTTGAAATAGAAGAATAGAAATTACAAGATCAAAAAACTCTTTGATCTATTTGGGCAAAGGTCATGGCAGAAAAATGGGAGAAACCTGAAAAAGTATGAAGAGAAATAACGTTCAAAATATACAAATTCATTAAATGTTAAAAAGTATATTATTTAAAGATATTTAAATCTCAAATATGCATGCATTTATATATGATATAATAATACCCTCTAGATTATGGAAAAATGAACACTAGTTGAGATACTCTCGATTCAGAAGACTCAAGTTCATTTCCCAGCATGTGTGAGTCTAGCTCTGTGGAAATTAAGGTTTGACTTGGTCTTAACATGTGCTAGCAAGTACATGGGTTTACACACACACTCAGACACACACACACAAACACACACACACACACACACTGACACACAGACACACAAACACACACACACACAAACACATCACCACCACCACCACCACCACCACCACACAGAGAGAAATACAAATACACACATACATACAAATATACATTAGCAAAGAATAAAATCTAAAAAGAAAAAGATGTGAAGAGCAACATAGCACATAATATTCCTAACCAGATAGAGATAATTTAAGCATTCTTTTGGTCATTAATGAAATCTAATTTATCAATATGAAACTGATATAAGCAAGCATATATCTAGAAGGTTTCGGTATCAGTCAGGGTTCTCTAGAGTCACAGAACGTATGGGTAGTCTCTATATAGTTAGGGAATTTGTCGATGACTTACAGCTTGTAGTCCAACTCCCCAACAATGGTCAGCAGTATGAGTGGATGGAAGTCCAAGGATCTAGCAGTTGCTCAGTCCCAGGAGGCAAGCAGGCCAGGAAGAGTCAGAGTAAATCTACCTTCTTCCAATGTCCTTATATAGGTCTTCAGCAGAAGGTGTGGCCCAGATTAAAGGTGTGTGCCACCGTGCCATTAATCACAGATGACTTTGAACTCAGAGATCTCCTAATGTTAATCTTCTGGAATTCATAGCTACTACGTGCTTCAAGATCTCCATGCCAAGATCCAGGTCAGAATCTTGACTTGAGCCTCCAGATTAAGATCATAGTTGAGCCTTCCAATTATTGATTAGTTCAATCCAGATATAGTCAAGTTGACAACCAGGAATACCCACTACAATTTCATAACAAAATACTGCCAAATATTTAAGAAAGAGCTATCCTCTATTTTATATCTTCCAGAAAATAATTGGGAAATATTTCTCAAATGATGTGAGAATGTTCTTAATAGAATACCATAATCAGCTAAATAAAAATATCAAATAGAATTCAGAAATACATAGAATGAGTTATATACATTAGTATGGTAAATTTTATTCCAGAAATGTCAAACTGTTTAAATTTTCTTTTTTTTTTTGTTGTTTTTTTTAAATTAGATATATTCTTTATTTACATTTCAAATGATTTCCCCTTTCCTGGTTCCCCCCTCCCCAAAAGTCCCATAAGCCCTCTTATTAACCCCAATCAATCCCCTCCTGCTTTCCTGTCCTGGTATTCCCCTACAATGCTGCACCAAGCCTTTCCAAGGCCAAGGGTCTCTCCTTCCTTCTTCTTAGGCATTCTTTGATATGTGAATCGTGTCTTGGGTATTCCGAACTTCTGGGCTAATATCCACTTATCAGTGAGTGCATATCATGTGAGTTCTTTTGTGATTGGGTAACCTCACTTAGGATGATATTTTCCAGTTCCACCCATTTGCCTAAGAATTTCATGAATTCTTTGATTTTAATAGCTGAGTAGTATTCCGTAGTGTAAATATACTACATTTTCTGTATCCATTACTCCATTGAGGGATATCTTTGTTCTTTCCAGCTTCTGGCTATTAAAAATAAGACTGCTATGAACATAGTGGAGCATGTATCCTTATTACATGCTGGGGAATCCTCTGGGTATATGCCCAGGAGTGGTATAATGGGGTCCTCTGGTGGTATAATGCCCAGTTTTCTAAGGAACCACCATATTGATTTCTAGAGTGGTTGTACCAGCTTGCATTTCCACCAGCAGCAGGGGAAAGTTCCTCTTTCTCTACATCCTTGCCAACACCTGCTATCTCCTGAGTTTTTGTTCTTAGCCATTCTGACTGGAGTGAGGTGATATCTCAGGGTAGTTTTTATTTGCATTTCCCTGATGACTAAGGATATTGAACATTTCTTTAGGTGTTTCTCAGTCATTCAATATTCCTCAGGTGAAAATTCTGGAGTCTAACTTCTTGAGTTCTTTGTATATATTGGATATTAGCCCTCTGTCGGATGTAGGGTTGTTAAAGATCTTTTCCCAATTTGTTGGTTGCCATTTGTCTGATTGACAGTGTCTTTTGCCTTACAGAAACTTTGTAATTGTTTAAGGTCCCATGTGTAAATTCTTAATCTTAAAGCATAAATTATTGATAATCTGTTCAGAAAATTTTCCCCTGTGCCCATGAGTTCAAGGCTCTTCTCCAGTTAATTTTCTATTAGTTCCAGTGTCTCTGGTTTTATGTAGAGGTCCTGGATTCACTTAGAGTTGAGCTTAGTATAAGGAGATAAGAATGGATTGATTTGCATTCTTCTGTCTGCTAGCCTCCAGTTGAACCAGCACCATTTGTTGAAAAGACTGTCTTTTTTCCACTGGATGGTTTTAGCTCTTTGGTCAAGGATCAAGTGACCATAGGTGTGTGGTTTCACTTCAGGGTCTTCAATTCTATTCCATTGATCTACCTGCCTATCACTGTACCAATACCATGCAATTTTTAACACTATTGCTCTGCAGTACTGCTTGAGGTCTGGGATACTGATGTCATGGTTCAATATATGGAAATCCATCAATGTAATCTACTACATAAACAAACTCAAAGAAAAAAATACATGGTCATTTCATTAGATGCTGAAAAATCATTTGACAAAATTCAGCATCCTTTCATGCTAAAAGTTTTGGAAAGATCAGAAATTCAAGGCCCATATCTAAACATAGTAAAAGCAATATACAGTAAACCAGTAGCCAACATCAAACTAAATGGAGAGATACTTGAAGCAATACCACTAAAATTGAGATCAGAGAAGGCTGCCCTCTCTCTCCATATCTTTTCAATATAATACTTGAATGTCTAGCTAGAACAATTAGACCACATAAGGAGGTAAAAGGGTAACAATTTGGAAAGGACAAAGTCAAACTATCACTCTCTGCAGATGATATGATAGTATACATAAGCGACCCAAAAAACTCCACCAGAGAACTCCTACAGCTGATAAACAACTTCAGCAAAGTGACCAGACATAATATTAACTAAAGCAAATCAGCAGCCTTCCTATACTCAAAGGACAAACATGATGAGAAAGAAATTAGGTAAATGACACCCTTCACAATAGCCACAAACAATATAAAGTATCTTGGTGTGACTCTAACCAAACAAGTGAAAGATCAGTATGACACGAACTTCAAGTCTCTGAAGAAAGAAATCAAAGAAGATCTCAGAAGATGGAAAAATCTTCCATGCTCGTGGATTGGCATGATTAAAACAGTAAAAATGGCAATCTTGCCAAAAGCAATATACAAATGCAATGCAGTCCCCATCAAAATCCCAACGCAATTCTTCATAGAGGTAGAAAGAGAAATTCTCAAATTCATCTGGAAAAACAAAATCCCAGAATAGCTAAAACTTTTCTCAACAGTAAGAGAACTGGGGGAATCAGAAGAATGCAAATTGACCCATTCTTATCTCCTTGCACTAAGCTCAATTCCAAGTGCATCAAGGACCTCCACATAAAACCAGACACACTGAAACTAATAGAAAGGAAAATAGGGAAGTACCTTGAACATATGGGCACAGGGGAGAATTTCCTGAATAGAACTCCAATAGCTTATGCTCTAAGATCAAGAATTGACATATGGAATCTCATTAAATTACAAAATTTTTGCAAGGCAAAAGAAACTGTCAAAAAGACAAAGTGACAACCAACTAACTGGGAAAAGATCTTTACCAACCCTACATCCGACAGAGGGCTAATATCCAATATATACAAAGAACTCAAGAAGTTAGACTCCAGAGAGCCAAGTAACCCTATTAAAAAATGGGGTACAGAGCTAAACAAAGAGTTCTCACCTGAAGAATATCTCATGGCTGGGAAGTACCTAAAGAGATGTTCATCATCCGTAGTCATTAGGGAAATGCAAATCAAAACAACCCTGAGATTCCATCTCACACCAGTCAGAATGGCTAAGATCAAAAACACAGGAGACAGCAATTGTTGGTGAGGATATGGAGAAAGAGGAACACTCCTCCATTGCTGGTGGGATTGCAAGGTGGTACGACCACTCTGGAAAGCAGTCTGGCGGTTCCTCAGAAAACTGGGCATGACACTCCCGGAGGATCCGGCTATACCACTCCTGGGCATATACCCAGAAGCTTTACCTGCATGCAATAAGAACACATGTTCCACTAAGTTCATGGCAGCCTTATTTATAATTACCAGAAGCTGGGAAGAACCCAGATGTCCCTCAAAGGAGGAATGGATACAGAAGATGTGGTATATTTACACAGTGGAATACTACTCTACAATTAAAAACAATGAATTCACGAAATTCCTAGGCAAATAGTCAGATCTTGAAAATATCATCCTTAGTGAGGTAACCCAATCACAAAAGAACACACATGGTATGCAGTCACTGATAAGGGGATATTAACCCGGAATCTCGGAATACCCAAGACACAATACGCATATCAATAGATTTCCAAGAAGATGGAAGGAGAGACCCCTGGTCCTGGAAAGACTGGATGTAGGGGAATGCTGAGACAGAGAAGTGAGAGGGGGTTGAATGGGGAAAAGAGGAAGGGAAGGGGGCTTATGGGACTTTCGGGGAGGGAGGAAACGGGAAAGGGGAAATGATTTTGAATGTAAATAAAAAAAAATATCGAGGCAAAGAAGAAAAATCACTTCAGTATACAATTGGATGCAAAAGAAGCATGTGGAAAAATGTAAAGTCCATTTCTAATAGATATTTCAAGACATTGAACTAGTTAGGGAATGCTCTTATTAAAGAATGCAGTACAAATATATATTTGCAAGTAATAATGATTAATGAATAAAGATGACATTAATATGAGGAAATACAGGGAGAATTAAATATGTGTAAGAATTTTGAGGGAAGATTAGAAGGAAATTTAGAAATATTATATTTATATAATAAAAAAAACCAAAAATTCTCCTCAAGCCTACCTTTAACAAAAGGACATACAATTTTAATGACTGGCACTCTTTCCCTAAGATGGAAATCCAAACAAGCTTAACAAGATTCATGACTCTTTTCCAAAACTGTCTCAAAGTCAAAGAAAATAATAAAATCAGAGTAAAAGAAAAAAGAATTTGTCAATGGTGTTTGTGAATAATATATAACTACCTAGAAATGGAATAAATAGAAAATACAGCTAAATAAAACTAAAACTTAATAGAACTAATAAAGTTCTTTTAAAAAGGAGATAAAGTATAAACATATGACTATGAATTTTATTGACATTTATATATAACATGTTAAAAATATCTAAGAGATAAACAAGCACAACTTTGTTTTTATATGTTTATTTTATATACATATATAAATGCATGCATATATATACATATACACATATATACATATTTACTTATACACATAAGCATCATATTAATAATTTATTAAATATAATTAGTTATATAATATAAATTATATATACATATATATAAAACAAAGTCATGCATGTTACTTAAATTCAAGTTGAGAATATAATGCTATGGGCAATAACCTGAAAAAATTATTATCTGTCTTATTTAAAAATGTATATTTTATCTGTATATAAAATATTGCACTACCAGGTAAATAAATTAGAGATGATTTAAGTAAATGGGAATATAAGGACAAACAGACAGGGACAACAAAAATATGTGTGATATGAACATTTTACATATATATATATGTGTGTGTGTGTGTCTGTGTGTGTGTGTGTGAATCTGTGTCTAAGTTTCTCTCACAATTTTAGTATGATTTTGATATCACTAGCTTACCTCTAGGTGAATATCTATGTAAATAACAGTAAGTACCAAATATTATTATGTAAAGCATATAAGGTAAAAAAAAATACTCAAAGATTTTTTAAAGTATGTTATTTAATCATATTTATTTATTTATTTATTTATTTTACAACCTGATGGCAGCTTATGCACTTTCTTCTCCTTCCAGTCCCTTACTCTCCATTCTCCTCCTCCCATTACCCATTTCTGTCTCTTCAGAGAAGTGGTCTTCCATGTATATTCATTCTTCTTTTCTTCTTATCAATTTGGAGTAGGATAGGTGCATCTTCTATTATTGGGACTAGACCAGGAAGCCCAGTTAGGGGAATGGGATTCTAAAAAGAATTCTGAGTAATATAACAAAAGTGTACAAAGTTCTTATTCCATAATCCCTATTACCAAAAAATATTCTTTCTGATGAAGGAAATGTTATATCTGTGAATTATTATAGCAATTTTTATGTGCAAAGTGGTCAGCCCTGAAACCATACACACAAATATCAAAAAGGGATTCTGCATGTTTCTCTCTCTCTCTCTCTCCCTCTCTCTCTCTCTCTCTCTCTCTCTCCCTCTCCCTCTCCTCCCCCTCCCCTCCCCTCCCCCTCCCTCTCCCTTTCCCTCTCCCCTCCCCTCCCCCGCCCTTTCCCTCTCCCCCTTCCCCTCCCGCTCCCCTCCCCTCCCCCTCCCTCTCTCTCTCCCTCCCCTCCCCTCCCTCTCTTTCTCTCTCTCTCTCTTTCTCTCTCTCTCTCTCTCTCTCTCTCTCTCTCTCTCTCTCTCTCTCTCTTTCTCTCGATTTCTCTATCTCTTATCTATCTATCAATCTATCTATCTACCCATATATATACATATATATATATATTTCTACATGCACTCACACACACATACATATATGCACACAAGTCAAAGGCAAAATGAAGGAGTCGGAGGAAGAGTATCTAGGAATGGAGGAGCGAAGAAAAGAAGGGGTAAGTATTTTTAAATACTTTTGTTATATATCTTACTGATCATAATATTATTTTCTTTAGAGGAGGATAATTCAGAGATTTGTAGCTTATTTATTAAAATTATACATGTCTAGATTTTTTAAACACAGGTCTTATTATAAGTGATCAATGAATGGAAAATTATATTAAAGGATTAGAGAAGAAATTATAATCAACTATGTCATATGTTTCTAATAGTGTCTCTGACACAAGTACTTAAAATTCATCATTTTCTTTACATAATACAACTTTTGTGCCTTTACAACAATTGGTATTTTTAAAAAATGTTTATCAAATGTCAATTAGAGTGAAAATAATATAGTTGTCAGTTAAATTTCAGTTTAAATAACTGTTTTGTGAAATCAGGGAAGGAAGAGATTCCTAGGATCTAACGGGGATGACATTAGTCAAAATATCCAACAAAGGTGAGATAGAACCTGTAGAAACCATCTCCAGTAGATAGGCACCACCCTAGCTGTGGTATGGGACCACCAGCCCATCTCAAAAATTTAAACTAGAATTGATCCTGTCTAAATGAAATACAGGGACAAAGAGTGGAACAGAGACTGAAAGAAAGGCCATACAGAGATTGCCCCATCTAGGGATCCACTCCATCTGCAGAAATAGAACCCACATACTATTGCTGATGCCAAGAAATGCTTGCAGACAGACAGGAGCCTGGTATAGCTATCCTCGAGAGGCTCTGCCAGCACTTGACCAATACAGATCCAAATACTCACAGCCAACCCCAATGGAAGATTTAGGGGGAGGACTGAAGGAGGTGAAGGGGATTGCAACCCCAAAGGAAGAACAACAATATCAACTAACTGAACCACCCAGAGCTCCCAGGGTCTAACCCACCAATCAAAGAGTATACATGGAGGGATCCATGGCTCCAGTTGCATATGTAGCAGAGGATTGTCTTATTTGGCATCAATGGGAGGGGAGCACCTTGGTCCTATGGAGCTTTGATACTCCAGTGTAAGGGGATTCTAGAGGGGTGAGGTGAGAATGGGTGGGTGGGTGGGGGAGCACCCTCATAGAGGCAAAGCAGAGGGGGCATGGGATGGGGAGTTTGTGGAGGGGAAACCAGGGCGGGAAACGACATTTGAAATGTTAATAAAATAACCAACATAAAAGGAAAAGAAAGTAGTTTTATTTGGGGTAGTTTACTTTGAATGAGGGCTTTACATAGACTATTAATGTATTGCTTGAATATACCCACAGTCCTAAGTCACAGATTATCATTCTGAGAGCACAATGCCATAGATAGGACAGAAGAAGTGAAATGCTTTAACATTAAAAACATATTCTACATTTTCCAAAAATTTTATTTAGAAGAGAATACCCAGTTGATGATACAGAATGGAAAATAGTGAAATGTTTGAGAATTGACCCAGACTTGAGTTCTATGACTTTCAGATAGTTATAGATTCAATGTATACATACATACATGAGTTGGACTGACTAGGTTTGTTCCCTTGATACAAGCTATGGTCATCTAGGAAGAGAAAACAACACATGAGAAAATGCTTACATCAATTTGTCCTGTAGGCAAAAATGTGAGGTATATTCTTGGTTAATGTTTGATGGCAGTATCTAGCTAACTGATATATTTTAAGTTGATGTTTATCACAGTAATAGAAATCTATTTAGCATAAATGGTAAAGTGCATGTACAAACAGCTGGGTAAGTTTTGGAGCAGTGTGGGTATGGCAAGCGTTACAGTGGTCATTGTGAATTAATTTCAATATTCTCATTGATTTAGCAATACCAGTGCAGAATGAAGATTGTATGGAAAATGAGGAGTGGAAGGATGGTATGCAATATCACATAGCAGAGTACACTGTCATGAAATACAGAATGACTATATTTTAGTATTACTATATTACTCTAAAATTTTATTAGTAAGTGTTATATGGATACTTTTTTTTTTACCATCCAGAGATTATGTCACTTTAATATGTCCACTTTTTCTCAAACAGTTGATTAATTTTTCATTATTCAAAAAAATTATCTTGTAGACAACCTATGACAATAGCATTTTATGCACAGTAACACCAGCAGATATCCTCTGTAGATATGTCTTGGATCTTCCTAAACTACTACAAATGAAGTTAAATCTTGCTCAGGGTAAGAGTCTTTGAAATATATCACTCCGTCATGCTTGTTAAAATAGTGCATGCCTTTCATGATGAAAAGGAATTTCATGTTACAAGAAAAACAGTGGTTCACATTCTGCAAATGTCAGCTGGGTAAATGAAATAAATACAGTTTTAATTACCCAGGCAAAATAATAACTCTACTTAAAGGTGTTATACAGCCATAGTTTGAAGGTTCATCTTTTGATTTCCATGCTAGAAACTCAAGTCCACCTTATAGGTAGAGAAGATTTAGAAGCATAATCTATGGAAACATTTTTAATCTTATTTTGTAAATGGAAGAGTTAAAGGTATAGCTCCTCCTAGCCAAAATGTTCCAAACATCATGGAATATTTAATTTACATTACATTTCATCTCGGTACTTTTAGTAAATGCTAAACGTCTTAAACTCTATCTTAAGTAAAAGCATAATAGTTTGAAATCATCATTCATGCTATGAATTCTAGTAATGTTAGATGAAAATATTTAGGAGAAAATTCAATATTACTCTTTAAATGTAATGAAAAATAAAAAAATGATAAGAAAATGTTTCTATTATAGTTTAACAAGTTCTTGGTAGAAAATGGGAGAATCTCTTAAGAAATTGCAGTATACCTCCTGTTTGTACAGTACTGAACTCAACTCTTGCACAACAAATATTGATACATAAGTCTTGAGCAGAGTGCTCAAGATATGACATTTTTTTTGCTCCATGACTGAAGGTATCACTACTCCAGGTTTCAAGTTATACTTCAGAGCTATGGCAAAAAGAGCCTGTTGCTGCCATAAAAACAGAAACTTTAGTCAATGGAAAAGAATTATGGAGCCATATATAATCACCACCCATACAGCAACCTGATTTCTAAAAACGAATACAAAATTACACACTTAAGTAAAAAAAAAATAGCATCTTCAACAAATGGTGCTGGTCCAATTAGAAAGTGTTATGTGCAAGAATGAATCTGGACTCTTATCTAACCCTGCATAAAACTGAACTATAAATGGATTAAAGACCTCAGCATAAGACCTGGTGTCCTAAATCTGATAGAGGAGAAAGTAAGGAATACATTTGAATTTATAGCTACAAGAAAGTACTTTCAGAACAATGGCTTGTTAGTACAAGCGTTACAACAACAACAAAAAATAATTAATCAGACCTCACAAAACTGAAAAAAAACCAAACTTCTGTAAAGCAAAAGACTCCATCACCAAGGTGAAGAGGTAACCCTCAAGAATGGGAAAAGATCTTTAATAGCTATATGTTTGAAAGCGGTTAATGTCTAGAATATATAACATAACTCATAACTGGCATGAGGGAAAATCTCTTTCTGAATTGGAAAAAAACATTCCAGATATGGATTTTAGCAAATTCCTTCTCCCCAGAATAAATAGGAAGGTTATAAATACATTTAGCTAGGGAGTAAGCTAGCCCTTCTCATGTCAGAACCACAATACAGTATATCACACAGACACATGCACATACACATACACCTATTTTATTCCACAAAATACAAAGTCTGAAGGTAATCCTCAAGGCTGAGGATTGAAATTAGGGACTTTCTCATTTAAACTTCAATGCTATTCTTCTATTCTGAATTAAGGCTGCAGGTTTCTGATCATTTATGGCTGCCATACTACTACACCATGAGCGGATCTCAGCTGCTCTTCTCTGGATATATCCCTCCATTTTCATGTGGGGAGACCATATTTCCAGAAATGTCATTTCTCACAAAACTCCAAGAAGCATCATTGATTTGGGTATTGTCCAATTTTTTTATTTATTTAAGCGGAGGTAGACTTCTTTAACTCTTAATTTTCCTTTGCCCATTTAATCTGCTAATATTGAATCTTTTTGATAGTGTGTAATACAAAAGTTATCCATAACTTTTTTTGTCCTTTGAACAAGTCAATTGTCTGTCAAATCACGTAGTGTTGTTTTTATTTTTTAAAGATAATGTTAAAGGTCATTCCTTGTTATTCTGTTCAAAATACTTTTCCCTCTCGACTTTATCTGCTATGAACTGTGTTACAGGATCCGGTGAATCTTAAACAGTTTGTTTTAAAATTTCTTTTATGGTGAAAATTGTTGAGAGGAGCAAATGTATATGCAAAAACTTGGTAATCCTTAAATTTCTGATATCATATGAGTTTTATATAATATTTCATGAGTAAAATATTTCTTTGCACAAATATATTAGAATAAATATAACACCAAGTATGTAAATCCGTGAGACCAGTGTGAATAGTCAAATATGTTTCAGATGTTTTCAACTAAGGATTTAAATTTTTTCTCATTATATTTTAAAAATGTAAAATTTTAAAATTTATTAACAGTCATTTATTTTCAATCATAAAAGTCTGGGATTACTCTAAGTTTCTAATGACATGATACATGTGACCCTAAAATTTTGTCACAAAGTTGTCTTTTCTCATTTTGTTAGTCAATTTTTAGTTCCTATCTCAAAAGAGAAAATGCTGATAATTGACAATAAACTCATTTCTCACAACACTGGAAGCTTTGAAGTCCATTATCAAGGTGATAACAGACTTTTTGTTTATTATGATGTAGGAGAAGGCATCATGTTGTGAGAGTTCAAAGGGAATGAACAAAAAATATACAGATACAAAATTAATTCATATTTCTAATATATCTACCGCCAAAATCCTTACTAGCTTCTGTGATAGTGGCTCATATCTATCACATAACGATATCTGCAGCATTTGTCTGGCTAGCTACTATCTTTCACCTAACTATTTGGCTATCACCTGTCATCTATATGTCATCTCTCTGAAATGTATCTTTTCTGTCCATCAAATATCTAACTATGCATACAATCCTTTGAAAAACAACATACGCTTATGTGTATATATTAATTAATTAATGTTGTATTTATACAATTATCCTTTTTATTAAATATTTTTCTTACTTATTAAAGATCAGCTTTAGAATTACTGCTCTCCATTAAGAATAAGCAAGGCAGAGGTAGGAATACTAAGTGTACAACTCATAAATATTCTCCTTTCACAATATGTACATATTTACTTTAAAAGTGGAATGCAATAGCAATTCTTGAATGCTAAATAATTTAATTATTCATATACATGAAATTACCAATATTTTTAAATAAATTATGGGGTGATTTTGTTTCAATTAGAGAGCAATTGTTAATGTTATCTGGAAATACATGAAAAATAAGCTTCACATTCATAGAAAATTAAACTTAACTATTCACATACTAAATAAAACACAAATACAAAATAATGTGATATAAAACTTGGACAGGAGGAATTTTCTTTGACTTATTAGCATTATATTTGAATTTTTCAAAAAGATGAAAAAATTAAATAACAGTATATCTTGTTTTTTAAAGTCAACTGCAAATGCATGTTTCTAAATGGCTTTGAATAAATTACATTTTCCTTGTAATGGCCTAATTATAAATGAAATGCTTTTTGCTGACCCACTTAACATTCATTAGAGGCTTACTAAGTGTATATGTACTTTCCACGTAATGGTGCTATTATGAAATTTCTGGGTTCTCTCTTCTTTCCTGGTTTACTTCCACTTTTTTTACATCTTATTCTTTCCTTCCCTCCCTCTCTTGTTCTCCCCTTTCTTCTTGCCTACCATGTTCCTTATTTCCTTTTCTTTTTTTGTTTGTTTGGTTTTGAGTAAATGCTCTGTAGGATTAGAGTGACTCTAGTCATAGGATGCAGAATATGTTGGTCAGTGAACTTATAAATTCAACTTAAAATAGGATAGAAACATAAAAGTGTTTTTGGATTTCTTCCCATTGAGAAACTTTAAAAATTAATAACTATGAAATGTAACCACATTCTTTCATCTTTCAAAGAACTTGAAAATTTTATCCTATTTACTACTCTGTTGTTAAATGAGACTAAAGAAGAGATGTGCCTTGGGTTAAATTCTAATTTTGCAACAGTGGATTTCCAGGAATTTCGACTTAATATTCTTATTCATTTCTGGACTGTCTTTAATAGTGCATTCTAGAAATTACTGAAGAAATACTTATGAAATATATTCACAGCATTGTTATTTGGCTATATTTTTGTGTTTCAAGATGCTTGTGTCATTTCAAATGTGTTTATAAATATCTCAACCATATTGTACATTTGTGATGTCTGTTCACATTTTACTGTTCATAATGGGATAATCAGTACAGTCAGTATCAATCAATATACAGATAGAACATGGAATTTATGATGCTTAGGAAGCAGGTTCTCTTTAATGGCTTTGGGTGTTAGACAATCCAACATTATAATCATGATTAATTGCTGACCAGCTACCATAGAGAGCCCTAGATGCATTACGATACAGATTTCACCTTACCACTTTGCACAAATTGAAGGAGCCCTATTTTTTATTAGTCTATCTATTAAAATAACTTACTTAGACTATTTAAAAGCAGTGAGTACTTATAGAGATCCAAAACAAAGTTGAATCACATTAATATAACATTTGTTTATTTAAAGATATCTAGATTGCTCAATGAACTCTGTTCCTTGTCTGCTGTCATGAAGTAGTGCTATAAGGAGAAACAAATTGATTCTATATGATTCTTCCATCATTAAAAAATGATGGCTCTCAGTGAATGTATTAAAACCTGAAAGTAAAATAATTTCTTTTCCAATTCTTCCCAGTCTCCACTTAAAATGTTAAGTAATCTTTGCTTAGTCCCTGTTTATTTGACAATGTTAAAATTATCTTTACATGTAGAAATGAGATACTAACATTTACATCACTGGGGTAAACCTTATACAAAGAACATAAAAGTACAACTTACAACGGAGTTGTACAAGCTGATAAGGATGTGCTAAAGCTCCTAGAATACTTGCAGAGGTGTCTGCAAGATCTGAAAAACAAATAAACAAAAAAACTGTTTATGCCATGTATCTCTGCAGATAAACACAATCAGGAGAAGATTTTAGTTACAGAATGGTGCATAATTCTGTATCTTTTATTTTTATAACACATCAAGCTGTAGTTCAGAGGTGAGAGTCACCAGAATTGTAGAGCTGCTATGTTACAACTATCTTCTGCACTTCCCAGCATCTTCCACCATGATCGAGACCCTCTGAAACCATGAACCAAAATCATTTTCCTGTTGTTTTCTTCATATACTTTATTATAGACATGAAAATCTAACTAATACACTATCACCTATCATGAAGCATAATCGTTCTATAGCATCAGAGAACACTAGAACTTATTCCTTTCAACTGCTATGATATCTGTTGGCCATTAACCTCTCTCATTTTGTTTCCGACTACCCTGTAACACTCATATACTCTTAAGATCACTATACTGATTACACACTGACTTTGTTAAAATGAGTAACATATCTAGAAGGAAGGAAACATGAGATAATTTACTGTGATGCATAATGTGAAATAAAGTTTCATAGTACAGATTTCAAGTCAACCTATGTGTCAACATTCAAGTGAAATTTAGGATTGTGTAGTTTAAAATTTTTAAAAGAATATTGAAAAGTAATCTCAACAAGAATACATGATATTTTACATGGATTATCATACAGAAATTCATAATTTTGGATTTATGGGGGATAGAAAGGTTGCTATGATGAGATGTGTTAGTAATCTATTAGACTGAATCCAAAGAACATGAAATTTTATTACCTAATGGAGAAGAGATTTCCTAAGAGAAATGATTCAGTACAGACATTATTTAGGAATACAGTTAATCAAGAGTTGGAAATGGAGATACTTAGTAACTCTATCTGTAGATTCAGGCTCCTACAGAAAATCAAGACAAAGTCACTTTCTTTTTGTATATTCTGCATCAGAATCAAAGCTGATGGAGGTAAATTTAGCTTGACACAGTAGTCATTTACTTTCTTTTAACAAACAAACTAAGAGTTAGATTACCTTTTCTATCTCTCCTACAAAAGAGAGTATTTGAAACAGAGATAGACTTCTATAAGTTGTCAAAAAGCAATAGACGGAAACGCTGTTCTAGAAAGGAAAATCTGGGAGCTCTAGACAGCACTTTTTCTGATTATTGGAGGTCTCAGTTATATTTTGTAAATGGAGATTTCTCTAGGAAGCCTTAATATTTACTTAAAAATCCTCTTACTAAATAGATAATAGTTGTTTTGTAAATATCAAGCAATAATGCATAAACATTTGTACATTTTCAATCCAGGGGCAGTTATTTCAAATACTTCTGCTAAGGATTAAGAACCTGACATAGAACTCATGTTGACACCAAAGTTATCTAGAAGGTATACAGGGGCTGGAATCATGGAATGACTGTATTAAAAGAGAAATATGCTTGTGGGATTGAGCATGAAATTACTCATGATATGATAACATCAGGAGGATGTTGCTTATGCATTTCAGGGAAGACATTTAACTTATGTTGTTATATTTTCTTCTTGTCACTAAGCAGTACAACCCACATAGTATAGTTTATATTAAGAGTTTAATAACTAACAATGACAGAAACTGACACCAATAGAACAAAAAGTTCACCAATTGATTGCCCAGTGCCCTGAAAACAATTATGCATTGTACAAGCTGAACAGATTTCATTTAGGCATATTTCTGTAAAAACATATGTATGCAATAACAATTAATACAAAACAGCCCTGAATTTGAAGAACAGGGAGGGTTACAGGAAGTGTAGAGGGAGGAAAGGAGGTGAAATATAGTGTAATCAAATTATGATATCAAAAGAAATTAAAAACAGTTAAAGAAATTGTGGAAAAACATGCTGTCATAATGGTGACATCTATTGCTTGAGATTCAACTCTTTCATTCAAATCCCTTATAAAGTAATTCATGGCTTTGTAAACAGATGGGGTTTTACATCCTTGCATCTCAGGATGTGATGTTCTTTGAAAATAAAAGGCTCAAAGTGTATGTTCACAGTGTATACAATTGTTAATGAATATGGATTTTTCCATCAGATTTAATAAATTTATGATCTGTTGTGTATTTAGTAATAATGTGCATTAGTTATTTTGACTGAAGTCATCTATACACTTAGTAGAGTATTTATGGAATTGGAATGGCAATCAATTTATATGCAAACATTTGTTGACCTGCATTTTAAACTTATAATTCTTCCTTATAGCTCAAATTTGTTATTAGGGCTTCTTCTGAGGGGCATTAAAAGTATCCTATATTGTTTGAACTGCATAAAAATGTAACTGTCTTGTACATGCTTGCATTTGTTTCCTGCTTTCTTTTTTTCTTGTTTTTGTCAGTTGGCTTATTTAATTTTAGAGAAAGTCTTGAGATATACCACTTGAAAGCTTTACTACCAGGGTAGCTCAGGGAGTAAGGTGGTACATTGTTACATTATATCTTGCTTTAATTTTAATTAATTTATTTATATTTTACTTATTCACTTTACATCCTGCTCATTGACCCCACCCCATCAGCCCCTCCCAAAATTCCTCTCCCTATCCTCCATACCCTCCTGGGTATCCCCCCCACCCTGGTACATCGAGTTTCTTTTAGGCTTTGTGCTTGCTCTCTCATGGGGGCTGGACAAGGCAACCTAGCTAGAAGAACATATCCCACTTACAGGCAACACTTTTTGGGATAGCCCCTGCTTCAGTTGTCTGGGAATCACAAAACATTATTGATGTAGGGGGCCTAATAGGATCAAAATGATCAATTATACATATATTCTATTTATGATATGTAAATAAGAGACCCATATGAAGACCAAGCTACATATCTGCTATATATGAGCAGGAAACCTACATCCAGTTGATGTATATTCTTTGGTTGGCAGTTCAATCTCTGAGAGCCCCAAGTTCCAGGCTTGTGAACTCTTTATCTTTCTCGGGAGTACCTATGACATACCTTCCTGAATGCACCTGATCTTATCTAATACCATGCCTTTTAAAACTGTAAGTCATTCTTTAAAACATGTGTTTCCTCAGAAGACATCTTTCTTGTTCTCTTTCCTAAACTGTCCTCACTATGAGTGCTTCATACACATTCCATTTTGACTCCTTAAAGTGTATGAGTAAACAAAGTGACCTCATGTGCTGATCTCAGAGCACTTATATTTCATTTTACGCTTCCAAGAAGCTTTAACAATCTGAAAGAATGAAATCATAAGTGAAGACTTTTAAAAAATACATTACAGAAAAAGATTGTGACCTCTGGAGTTTTTTTCCTTATCTTCACAAAGGTGAGGTATAGATAAGAAGTTTATTCTACATTTTGCAGATAGTGTGTTCTTTTTAACAAGTTGGCAAAAACACATTATTAAATATTGGCATTATAAGTTTTCATAAGGTACATCAAATTCTGAAGTGTGCAGTCTTTGCAAATAAAAAGCATAAGGGTGAAACTGTTAAATATATTTATAAATCTATTCTCCTGAATACTATTTTCAGATGCTGTTTTTAATCTCAACCAGTGATCTTTGGTACACATGGTTTTTAAAATACTTATGAAATTATGTTCCAATTTATTTTTTCTGTTATTTTTCATTTTACTGTTTCCTGAAGCAATGTTGTGAATCACATCTGGTACTGGTGCCAGAGAAGGTCCAAAGAAACCATTATATCTCCTGGAATTGGAAATACAGAGAGATATGAGCCAACACATGAATATGAAATACAATTGATCTTAAGCACTGAACTATCTCTTCAGTAACCCAAACATTTAATTATTATTAATAGTATACAAGTTAATATTTTAGTGTACTATAACTAAAACCACAAAACATTATTAATCTACGGGGACCTAAAGGATCAAAAATGATCAATTATATTTAATGTTCTGTTTACAATATGTAAATATCTGAACATATTTTCAGACTTATTAATTAAGGAAAACTGGTTTTAAGATTCATTAAAGTCACCATTTATGAAATCAAGAGTTTTGCTTTGAAAATGCCACATTATATTATGATAGCATATAATTTCAATTTGTCATGTTTCCCTTAAAATATTTATTGTAATAGCCTTATTGAAATGTGTATTAATTGATTAATTTTGGCAAAAGTTCACACATGAATAATGAATGACATATAAAGGACTTTGCAAAATATCTAGGGTTAGCTGTCAGTGGTGGTGCATGCCCTTAATCCCAGCATGTGGGAGGCAGAGGCAGGTGGATTTTTGAGTTCAATGCCAGCCTGGTCTACAGCCAGGGCTATACAGAGAAACCCTGTCTAGAAAAACCAAAAGAAAAAAAAATAATCAGGGTAACTTATTCAAAAATTATGCAGTCATACAGTTTATTTCAGGACAAAAACTAGTATAATGATAAATTATACTTTATCATTTATATTTGCCATTTACTATAGGCAGATACTTTAAATTATAGAAGATATAAGTAAGAAGCTGGGATAAGTATTCATGTCAGAAAGGTAATTCAATGTCATACTTACAGAATTTGTTTTGAATTTACTAGTGTTTCTAATAGCACGGGAAATTTTAAGCAAGGAACGTGTGAAGTGAGAAAAAAATTGCTACGGCTGAAACTGAATTTAGAAAATCTGTATGTGAAACAGGAGAATATCATGAGTGTGAAGAAATGCAGGCACAACATTATGTCATGTCTTAAATATTGTAGTGCATATTGTGGAGCTTTAAATGGTATTGTATATCTATAAACCCAGTATGCAGAATGCAAAGACAAGGTGATTGGGGATTTGAAGCAATTTAATCCAAATAAGAAGTTCAAGACCAAATTGGAACATGAAATGAAATCTTATTTCATTTCATTCATACACATGAAAACGAAAATAAATTGAATGCATTCTAGTTAGATGCTCTGCATGAAATTGCAATTATTTCATCACTGATTTAAAGAAAATGGGAATTTTATAGCTCAACTAATAATTAGACAAGGAAAACACTAGATAAAATCTGAGAGATATAGAATTATTTGTGATGATCTCACTTATATATTATAGAAGTGATAAATTATCCTTGAATCTTTTATAGTAGACTATGAGAAAATCAGTGATGAGTGCAGCAATTTAAGCTAAAATGCAAGCTACTTACCTTACCCATCTAAGTACCATGATGTAAGCACTGTGTCAGGCAAAGAAAGCAAAGATGGATTTTAAAAATGTTTCATTGCTATCTACAGTATATATTAAGACAGTTATTTACACTTACTATCTGTAAAAGACTATAAGTAAATTAAAAAAAATATTTCTATGCACTGACACTATCAACAGATTCAGTTTCTATAAGTGAAACTTCTTTTACCTACATACATGTGTGAGTATATACATGTATGTACAAAAGTGTGTGAGTGTGTGTGTGTGTTTCAGATTGACTAACTCATTTTGATGTTCATTTCTGGATAATAGGCTTGGAATACACAGAAAAAATATAATTTAATAATTACAATGCTGTGTGACAAATTTTATGGTAAACAAGCATGAAGAAATAAATATAATAATAAATTCACTAATTGAAAAAAATATAATAACAATATTGAGTGCTTTTCCAAATTTTCATTAGTATACTGCATTGCAAGAATTCATTCCTTTTGAAAGTCAAGCAGTTCTCATGAGAATAAGCACAAGCAAAGCCTTGGCAGATGTTTTACCTGCTTATTTTTATACTGTTGAAAGATCTATTTTGTTTTTATGTATCTGGATACTTGCCTATGTGTTCCTGCATCTGGAAGTGCATATGCATGGAAGTGCCCAAAAAAGGCCAGAAAATCAATTTAGGTCCTCTGAGAATAGAGGTACAGGCACTCCTGAACATACTAACATAGTTGCCTGAAACCAAACTACACACTTCTGGATGAGTGGCAAGTGCTCTTAGCTACTATACTATATCTCCATTTCTTGTTTGCTATTTTAAATTATTAGTATTAATATTTGCACATGGCTAAATATTTTGTTTAGTAAAATCTATACAAAATCATGTATATTTTCATAATAAAACTTACATGAAACATTTTAAAATTTCATATGTGATAAAACTTGTAAAGAATTTAATACTTTATTTTATTTATTCCAAAACCAACCTAGATTAATAACTTACTATTTTAATGGCCTGATCACTTCATTTTCTTCCATTTATATTTCCCTGATAATGTTTCAGTATACTTTGTTTAAATTTTAGGGTTAAAGTTTTCAATTATAAATAGAGACCACTGCACCTGGGGATCCATCACACATGAAGCTACCAAACCCAGTCACTATTACTGATGCCAAAAAGTGCTTGCTGACAGGAGCCTGATAGGGATGTCTCCTGAGAGGCTTTGCCAGAGCCTGAAACATACAGATGCAGATGCTTACACTCAACCATCACACTGAGCGTGGGAACCCCAATGAAGGAGTTAGGGAAAGGACTGAAGGAGCTGAAGCAACCCCATAGAAAGAACAACAATATCAACCAACCAGACATTCCCCCACCCCAGAGCTCCCAGGTACTAAATCACCAAACAAAAATTATACATTGAGGGACCTATGACTCCAGCTGCATATGTAGCAGAGGACGGCATCAATGGGAGGGGAGGCCCTTGCTCCTTTCAAGGCTTGATGTTCCAACATAGGGGGAAGGTAGGTCGATGAGGCAGAAGTGAGTGGGTGGATGGGGGAGCACCCTCAGAGGACCAGGGGGTTGCAATACGGGGTTTGTGGAGGGGAAACTGACAGGGGTAACATTTGAAATGTAAATAAATAAAAAAAAGTCAATAATTTTAAAAAAGGAAGCTAGAGACACTAGGATAACAACAAGAGCACATCAATTAATGATGCTGGTCAAACTGCATAGCTGAATATGGAAATACAAATAGGTCCACATCTATCATGTTGCACAAAACTGAACTTCAAATGGATCTAAAACTTTAACTTAAAACCAGATACACTCAAACTGATAGAAGAGGAAGTGGGAAATAGCCTTAAACTCAAATGCACAGGAAAGGATTTTCTGAATAACATCATTAATGCAAGCACTAAGATGAACAACTAATTAATGGGAACTCAATAATCTGAACAGCTTCTGATCATCAAATGGCATCATTACTACGGACACAGCAGCTACCTACAGAATGCGTAAAGATTTTTACTTAGTATTTGATATAGGACTAACATCCAAAAGATATAAATATCTCAAGAAACTTGATGACACAATTAAAAAATTAAATGACACAATTTAAAAAATAGGAAATAAATGTAAACATAAATTTCTCAATGGAGGAAACTCAAATGCCTGTAAAATACTTAATGAAATCTTCAACATATTTAGCCATCTGAGAAATGCAAATCAACACTAAATTGAAATCCCACCTAAAACTCAGAATGGCTAAGATCAATAATACAAGTGACAGCTCACAAAGGTAAGAATGTAGAATAAGGGGAACATTTCTGCATTGCTGGTAAGAGTGTAAACTTGTATAGCAATTGATCTACCACAGGATCCATCTATCCCACTTGTGGACATTTACCCAAAGATGCTTCATCTTACTACAAAGATACTTGCTCAAATATGTGCATTGCTGCTGTGTTCATGATAGCTAGAAAAGGGAAACAACCTAGATGTCCTTTAACAGAAGAATGAATAAAGAATATATACTACATTGACACAATAGACTATCAACCTGCCTATAAAAATGGCATCATGAAAATTTCAGGCCAATGAATGGAATGAAAAAAAAATATTCTGAGTGAAATAACCCAGACCCTGAAAAATAGATATGGCATATATTTGCTTATATCTGAATATTAGCCAGTAAACAAATGCAAACTGGTAGATGTAGTGAAGGTAGGCAGAAAAGAAGGGACTAAAAGGGATACATGAATTTCCCTAGGAGAGTAAAATAAAATAAATTTTATGGGTGGACTGGAACCAGGGATAGGGGTTGGTGACTATGAAGGTAGAAAGGGGAGAAGAGTAAAGATTTAGGGAGAGAAAGAGGAGAGATACAGCTGGAATTGAAGAGCATTTCAGGGACAATATGGAAACCTATGCAATAGAAACTTCCTGGAAATACGAAGATGGTCCTAATGAAATCTACACTTAACAAGGATGACAGAAGCCCAACCGGCTATCTCTTGATATCAGACAAAGCTGTGAGTATCAGGATTGGGTTGCAAACACCAACTTGACCACAAAACCTTTGATCTACAATATATACTATCTCCAAATTATTCTAGAGCAATACGGCAAAACTTTATGGGACTAAACAACCTACATCCGATTGGACTTAAGGCCCACTCCATGAGATGGAAACCATGCCAGACACTGCTTGGTAGACCAAGAACAAGATACTCAATAGCCTAAAGACCTAGAATAAAACAAAATGTGACTGATGTTTAAAAATAATTAAAAATAAAATGACTCATGATAATACTCTGCCATACACATAGATCAGGTTATTATGTCATCATCAATGATTCTCTTTCCTACAGTAGATAGGAAGAAATGCAGAGACCCAGACATTACACAGAAAGAGAAGAGACTTTGTTTTGTTGCTTTTTGTGGCATTTTCATTGATTTAGTTATTTATTCACTTTACATAGCAATCACAGGCTTCTTTCCTTATAGTCCCCTTCTCATATAGTCCCTCTTCCATCCCTTGACTCATATGATAAGGGGGAACCCCCTACATGGGTACCTAGCCACCCTGCCACATCAACTCATAGCAGGACTCGACACATCCTCTCCACTGAGGCCAGAGCAAGCAGGCCCATAAAGAGAACAGGATTCACAAGCGGACAGCAGTGTCAAAGACAGTTACTGCTCCAATTGCTGATGGACATGCATTAGAATCAAAGGGCACTTTTGCCACATATGAACTGAGAAAGGACAATGTCCAATACATCCTCCTTTTTTGGTAGGTAGTTCAGCCTCTCAGAGCCCTGAAGAGTTGACTTTGTTGTTCTCCCTGTAGAGTTCTCATCCCATCAGGCTCCTCATTCCTTCCTCCAACCTTCCCACAAAACTCCCCAAGCTCCATCTAATGTTTATCTGTGGCTCTGTACCTGTTTCAGCTGTTGACTGGAGCATTTCAGAGCACAGTTATGCTAGGCTATTATCAGTAAGTATAACAGAGTATCATTACTAGCGTCAGGGATTGGTACTTGCTCATGGGATGGGTCTCAAGTTGGGCTTGTTATTGGTTGATGATTCCAGCAGTCTACTCTATCTTTCCTCTATAATGCTATAGACAGGATAATTTTGGGGTCAAAGTTTTTATGTGGTTTAGTTTCCTTAATCCTTCTACTGGGATTCCTACTGCGTTACAGAAGGTGACCACTTCAGGCTCCATATACCCACTGCTAGAAGTCTCAGTCACTCTCATAGACACTTGGTAGACACCCACATTCCAGGTTTCCATCTCATTCTAGAGATACACACTTTCAACCATCAATTTCCATTCACGCTCCTGGCCCTTTATGCCCATTTCTCCCTACACCTGATTCCCAGACCCATTCTAAGAAGAGTGGAAACAGTTCTGCCTTAAGACTCAGCTATACCACTACTGGGTATATACCAAAAGATGCTTCACCATCCCGCCAAAAAACATTTCCTCAATGACGTTCATCACAGCTTTATTCATTTTTTATTTAGATATTTTTTATTTACATTTCAAATATTATTCCCTTTCCTCATTTTCCCCCCAAAATCCCCCTATCCCAACCCCCTCTCCCTGCTCACTAACCTATCTACTCCTGCTTTCCTGGCCTGGCATTCCCCGACACTGGGGCAATAAGCCTTCACAGTACCAAGGGCCTCTCCTCTCATTGATATTTGACAAGGCCATCCTCTGTTACATATGTGGCTGGAAATTAGGAACATCTCAGATGTCTCTAAACTAAAGAATGGATTAAAAAAATGTTCTTCATTTATAAAATAGGAAAACACTCAGTTATTAAAAACAAGGACAACATGAATTTTACATGCAAATGGGTGGGCCTATAAGATATCATCCTGAGTGAGGTAATTTAGACCCAAAAGGATATGCATGGTATATACTCATTTATTATAGGCTATTAGCCATAAAGTACAGGATACCGATACTACAACCAACAGAACCTAACTAACAAGAAGGCCTAAGAGAAGATGCTTGAATCTCACTCAGAGTAGAAAATGAATTAGTCATTGGAGAGGGTTGAAGAAAGGGAACTAGACGAGAGATCTTGTATAGGACAGCTCTAAATGGGATGTCTCCATCAATCAAATACCTTCTCTCAGAGCTCAGGGAACCCAACGAAGGTCAACAAAGAAAGAGTCTGGAAGACAGAGGAGACAAAGGACATAAGAAGAACAAATACCTCTAAAAAATTAAGCCATGTTTGCATGAACTCATTGTGACTGAAGTAGCAGTCTCTCAGACTGCAGACTTCCTCACCTGGGTCATCTGCATTTATGCCATAGCTTTCAAGTTAATACTTTTATGGACTGTCTGAGTATGTAAAGAAGTGGATTTCTGATTCTTGTGCCTTTTCTTAGGCTTTTTTAAATTTTCAGGTTTGCCTGACTTGTACAATCTTCAATATGAGGGTTTGTTTTCTTTTTGGTTTTATGTATTATATTTTACTTCCATGTTTAGTTATTAACTTTTTAAATTTTTAATCTTTTTATACAATCCAGTCATTTCCCCCCACCCCCGGTCTGCCTTCTGAATGTTCCTCATCCCATACTACCTCCCCAGTCTCTAAGAGGATGACACCACCCCACAACCCCACTGCACCAGACATCCTCACTTCCTGGGGTCCCAAGTCTCTCAAGGGATAGGTGGTTCTTCTTTAACTGGGGCCAGACCAGGAGGTCCTCTGCTGCATAGGTGCCAAGGTATATATCAACTGGTGTATGCTATCTGGTTAGTAGCTCAGTGTCTGAGACATCTCAGAGGTGTAGGTAGTTGAGAAGGCTGGTCTTCCTAAGAAATCGGGATTCTTAGAGGGCATCCATGCAAGACTCCTGTCTGTCAGTTTATTATAGCATTAGTAATAGTGTCAGGCCTTGGAGCTTCCCCTTGAGGTGGGTCCCAATTTGGACTGGACACTTGACCTTCTTTCCCTCAGACTCATCTCCATTTTTCTCCCTGGAGTTCTTTTAGGCAGAAACAATTCTGGGTCAGAATTTTTGACTGTGGGATTGCAACCCCATCCCTTCACTTGATGCCCTCTCATTCTACTGGAGATGGACTCTACATGTTCCCTCTGCCCACTGTAGGGTGTTTCATCTAAGGTCCCTCCATCTGAGTCCTGAGAGTCTCTCAACTCCCAAGTCTGGTACATTCTATAGGGTCCCCCACCTCCTACTTCCAGAATTTGTCTGTTTACATTCTTTCTGTTGACCCTCAGAGCTTCATTCCTGTTACCCCCTTGCATCCCAATACTTGATCATGTTCCCCCTTCCCCTTCCATCTCCCCTCTCCCACCTGTGAGAGATCTCCCAAGCTCATGGATTGGGAGAATTAACATAGTCAAAATGACCTTCCCACCAAAAGCAATCTACAGATTCAGCACAATCCATATGCAAATTCCAACACAATTCTTCAAAGATATGGAAGGAGCAATTCTCAATTTCATCTGGAAAAAAAAAACAGAAAAGCTAAAACAATCCTTACCAATAAGTGAACTTCTGGGGTAGTCACCATCCCTGACCTCAAGCTATATTACAGACCAATAGTGATAAAAACAGCATGCTATTGGTACAGAGACAGAAAGGTTTATCAATGGATTAGAATTGAAGACCAAGAAATAGAACCACATACTTATTGACACTTTATTTTTTGATAAAGAAGCTAAAAAATACACAATGGAAAAAATAAAACATCTTCAATAAATGGTGCTGGTCTAACTGGCAGTTTGTATGTATAAAAAGTGAAAATAGATTCATGTTTGTCACATTGCCAAAGCCTCAAATCCAAGTGGATCAAGGACCTCAACATAAAACCATACACACTTAATCTAATAGAAGAAAAAGTGAGAAAAAGCTTCAATATTATTGGCATAGGGGGAAATTTCATGAACATGAACTCCAATGGCTCAAGTTCTAAGATCAAGAATTAATAAATGGGACCTCGTGAAACTGGAAAGTTTCTGTAAGACAAATGACATACTCAATAGGACAAATCTACAACCTACAAATTGGCAAACTACAGATTGGGGGAAAAAAAACTTTCACTAACCCCACATCTGATAGAAGACTAATATCCAAAACATATAAAGAAATCAAGATGTTAACTACCAAAACCCCAAACAACCCAAACAAAAACAGGGGTAGAGAACTAAACAGAGAATTTGCAACACAGGAGTCTCAAATGACTAAGAAGCACTTCAAGAAAGATTCAAAGTCCATAGTGATCAGGGAAACGCAAATAAAAATGACCCTGAGATTCCACCTTTCACTAATAATAATGGCTAAGGTCATTAACTCTGGACGGTGACAACACATGTTGATGAGAATGTGGAGAAAGAGGAACACTTCTCCTTTGCTGGTGGGATTACAAACTGGTAAAGCAACTCTGGAAATCAATCTGGAAGTTCCTCTGCAAAATGGAAATAGATCTACTTGAAGACTCAGCTATACCACACTTGAGCGTACACCTAAAAAATGTCCCATCATGACACAGGGGCAGGCTTTCCACTATGTTCATAGTGGCCTTATTTGTTATAACTAGAAGCTGGAGAAAACCCAGAACCTACAACAACCCAGAACCTACAACAGAAGAATGGATGCAGAAATTGTAGCTCATTTACACAATGGGATACTACTCAGCTATTAAGAACGAGGACATTATCTGTTTTACAGGCAAATGGATAGAACTAGAACACAGAATCCTGAGTGATGTACTTCAGACCCAGAAGGACATGCATGGTATGTACTCACTAAAAAAGTTGATATTAGCTAAAAAAAAGTACAGAATACCCAGAATATTATCTCCAGAACTCAAGAATGGTAACAAGCTGAAAGACCCAAGTGAAGATACCTCAATTACACTTGGGAGGGAAAAGAAAGCAATCATAGTTGTTCACTTTTAGAATTCTTTTTGTTCCTAATGGTTTATAGAAAGGAAGTGGATTTAGGTGGGTGAGGGGGTGGGGAGGACATGGGAAGAGTAGGGAGAGGGAAAATTGTATGTATTTAGATCATACAGTATGAGAAAAGAAATCCGAGTTTGTTAAACAGAAAACATAAAATCAGTAATCACAAAGTTTTAAAACAACAAACAAACAAATACAACTTTAATGAATATCTAGCAATTGATACATTTCAGTCTTATTAACTAAACCCTCATAACACAGATTAAATTCTTATATATCATTGTTAGTTTTCTCTTATGGGCTGAACCATCTTTTCATGAGACAGTTGTACACATTCTTTCACAACAGCAGGTTAACCAATCTCATGCACTTATCCAGCTAATTCTCTGTTGGCTTGATATTTTTCTATTTCTGTGTTTATGTGAAATAAGGTACAGGCTGATTTTGTACTGTCTTTACAAAGATAAGGATGGAGAGATAACTTTGAAAGAAGGCAACTTTCTCTATGAGCAGCTGTCAGTATAAAATATTCTATAATACTCTCTTCAGGACATTTTATATTGTATATTGCACATTATGAAAGACTATGGTCTTATAAACGCTGTTTTTAAAAGCCAGTATGCAGACATTGCGTTTTAATTGATTTGTACTTCAAAACTTGATAGTTAAATTAATGGAACAAATACTGATATTCTGATAAATGCTATTGCTTTCAGAAGGAATCTGCCTTATATTGCTGAAGAATTCCATGCTTTCTTCCAGCATTCACAAAAGTGTATGCACAAATATGTGGGCTTTCAAGATTTTGCTTGAGAAATATTTTTTCAGTCCCTGAATTGTAGTAGATTGAAATAGTTCAAATGGAAACATTTGTCCTACAAAAATCACCAAGCACTTCAAAATTCTCTATCATGGTGTTTCTGAAGAGGTGACTGCTAAAGTTTCTCCAGCACTCTAGCATTTGGTTGTTTACTGAATTGTGCATCTTCACCATTGTTTGTATGATATCTTAGCATAAGACTCCTGCCTGTGAACCATCATAGATATAATTACAAACAGTGGGCAGAACGCAAGAATACTTAAAATCTATTTGCTATATAAAACATCAAGAAATAAGAGTTGAGATTTAGGCCGTCCTGAGCACTGTGTGGACTGTGCTTTTTATAAGTCACCAGGTATGACATTTGTTAAATAATTCTCATTTCTAATTGGAACCCAGAATTTCATTCCAGAATCACAAATTTATTTTCGAGCTTTTTCTCAATAGTGTTTGTTTTATGGCAGGAAAATGTCTCATGTGCCACTTATTTATTTGTTAATTTTACTCCAATTTACTTGGCTATTGTATTGATTGAGGTGCCTACATGTCGTGTGTAGAAAAACATACATTCCATCCTTGATTATGTACTTTAGTCTCACTTTCTAACACAGTATCTTCCTAGAGATAGAAAAAAATGTAATCATAGGCATGAAAAGTCACACATGCTATCAGGAATGTCTATGACATGACAACCAAAGTCATGACATTTATGGTCTCAGAATAAAAGTCAAATATGTAATTAGGACTTTGTTCTTAGACTTTGTAAACTATCCTGCATGTGATAAGATGCCCATAAAGTACTTTAAAAACCAGTGGACATTTTTAAATATCTAGAAGTTTAAAACCAAAACCTATGTCAATTCACCTCCTTAAAATACTAGATTATAAATAAATCCCAGAATGAAAGCTTTTTTTGTCAGCATCATTCAATGACATTAAAACAACCAGTCATAGATGGATTCCTTTAAGGCATTCAAAGCCTCTAAAATTTTTAACATATAATAACCAGGAGTGAAATCCCACAGAGAACCCTCCTTAGAATTTAAACACAGTCACCAGCTTTTTCATTGTCAGCTTTAGGTGTTATAAAATGTTCTCTGACATTCATCTTAAACTTTTAACTGTATTTTTTGTAATACAATTTAATTTCAATAGGTCTTTATAAAATTTAAATTGAAATGGTGAGAATGTATAAGCTGCCTTTCTATTGCTGTAATAAAATATTGCAGACAATTTAATGGTTTACTTTGTCTTAAAATTCCAGTGACTAGATGTCCAAGATGGTATTGATGGCATCACCACATAGACAGGTGATTAAGGATGACATTGCAATTGCATCCAAGATACAGAAATCATGTATCCGAAACAAGCAGTAATGATATTCTATTTCAATTAAGCATGTAAATAAAATTTTGAATATACAAAAATAAAATACAGTAATAATGAATAATAAGAATTCATATACTTTTGTTTAAACTAAAGTTTCTACATGGCTAAGAAAATAAGTTAATGTTTAAGAATACATACTGCTCATGCAGAAGATATGAGTTTAGCTCTAAACACTTGTAACTCTGGCTTCAATGCACTGGAAATCTTCCTCTAGCCTTCCTACAGTCATGAGTAGTTTAGTCACATCTCCTCCACTGCCCATGCATTGATGTAATTTAAAAATTTCACAGAAAATATTCAACAAATTGTTGAAAGACTAAATTCACAATTTGTTCTTCAAAATATATTTAGGAAAAGAGTAAAGAAAAATCAGAGTCTAGGGTTAAATTTGCCAAATATTTAACTTCTAAGGACTAATATATCATTATATTATAATCACCAAAAAACAAATAAATAAATAATAGAAAAATTAATGTGCAAATACTACTAATTCTAAAATCAATAATAAAATGATAGAATAGTTAACAAATATAAAAATAAATTTTACCATCTTATTAAGCAATCTGTATAAATAATAAATATTTGATGTACATTATCATATATCATCAGAGAAATATAATAAAATAGTGTGTTTGGAATAGAAGTGATGGAAGACTGTGCAGTGTAATGGAGAGCAATGAAGGTATTATATATAATTATTCAGTGATGTAATGCTTGCTGCTAGACACACATCATACAAAATAAGATGTGGCAAGTCCTAAGCCAAAATTATGTTATTTTCTTGTTAATGACATATTAATATTTGTTCATAATTCATTAAAAATGAATTTTAAAAAGATATTAAGTTCTCACTCAAAAATGAGGTGTTAATAGATGGGAAACTGAAGTAACACTTAGGAAGTCTCTGTAATTTCTTTTTGATTATAATTTAAAGATGGCTAAAATGTAAAGTCTTAATTTTCAAAAATCAAAGGAAGGAAATCAATGAAAATTATCATATTTCATTGTTTTCCCTGTTGGTATTCATGATTCTTCTTTGAAAAATTTCACTGTAATGTAATTTAAAAATTATCAAAACATACATTTTTATCTTCAGAATTGACATGTTTTTTTGTTCTCAAACTAATGAAACTATTTGCACAATACACTGCTATTTCATGAGTTCAGCTTGCTTAATTAAGGGTATGTAATGTGTTCTCCACATGGCTTTGATCTATGCTTTGATGCAGAGTCCTAGAGCTTGCTTAAAGGATTTGACTAATTAGTTATGGAATAAAAGAAATCTGTAAGTGCTGAAATTCTTATTCTTGATCTAGATCTACAAACAGCTTCTTTAAGTAGCAAATTTACCTAAATAAAAATGTACATATTTTGTGGAATTAGGATATTACAAAATATTTTCATACTTGGGTCCAATCATTTGACATAAGAAAGAATAATTTTAATTATACTGGAAAGTGTTCTATTTTATACCTAAGTGAAAAGTTATAACAAATTTAATTATATCAAGTTGGGCCTGCAACTCTTCCTGGGGCAGATCAGAATTTCCAGAACCCCTCCCAACACAATAGCTTGTCTCCAAGGAATGTCTTCAAAACCAGGCTCACAGGTGAGATGCCCCCTGCCAACCCAATACCTGCCCTAACTTGGAGCCCTACAGAGTCCAGCAGATGCAGGACCTATCTACCCCGTCAGAGATGCATCTTACTTCTAGAACACAACTACTTCCAGGGGCAAATAGTGTCTTCTAGCCTGTCATGCTCCCTTGGCCAACATCCAGAGAAAGCATAACTCAAGAAGGTCCATCATAACTAGACTCACAGAAGGGATAAGCTAAAGTCAAAGACAAAACAGGAAGGTAACACCGGAGATAACCAGAAGGCATAGGCAAGGGAAAGAACATAAGCAACAGAAACCAGTGTGTGCTACTTGGAACCATCAGAACCCAGTTCACCCACCACAGCAAGCTCTGAATACCCTAACGTACCTGAAAAGCAAGATTCTGACCTAAAATCTTATCTCATGACAATGACAGAGAACCTTAAGGAGGACATAAATAACTCCCTTAAAACAAAATTACAGGAGAACACAGGTGAACAGGTCAAAGCCCTTTAATAGGAAACACAGAAATCCCTTAAGGAAATAAAGAAAAACACAATCAAACAGGAGAAGGAATTAACAAACCATTCAGGATCTTAATATGGAAATAGAAACAGTAAAGAAAGAGAAAAACAATCACAAAAGGAGGCAACCCTGGAGACTGAAAGTCTAAGAAAGAGATCGGTAGTTACAGATGCAAGAATCACCAACAAACTGAAGGAAATGCCTTCCAGAGACTGCCCTACCTGGGGATCCACCCCATATACAGTCACCAAATGCAGACACTATTGTGGATGCCAAGAAGTGCAAGCTGACAGGAGCCTGATATACCTGTCTACTGAGAGACTCTGCCAGAATCTGACATATACAGAAGGGAATGCTTGCAACGAACCATTGAACAGATCATGGGGTCCCCAAGGGAGGAGTTAGACAAAGGACTGAAGGAGCTGAAGGGGTTTGCAACCCCATAGGAAGAACAACAATGTAAACCAACCAGAGTTCCCAGGGTATAAACAACTAATCAAGGAGTACACATGGAGGTACTCTTGGCTCCAGCCTTATATGTAACAGAAGATGGTCTTGTCAGGCATCAATGGGAGAAGAGGCCCTTGGTCCCATGAAGGCTCAATGCTCCAGTGTAGGGTACTTCGAGGGCAAGGAGGCTGGAGTGGGAGGGTGGGTGGGGGCACACCCTCATAGTAGTAGGAAGAGGGGTAATAGGATGGGGGTTTCTGGGGGGACAAATTGGGAAAGGGGATAACATTTGAAAGGTATATAAATAAAATATCCAATAAAAATGACTAAGCAAAAAAATTGAAATCACAAAATTTACAATACATATTATATATTTACTGTTATCTTTCTGAAATATATAAATAAATGCAAATAGAAAAAATTAAAAACAAAAGAGAGAATCTCATGCGTATAAGATAACATAGAAGACATTGACACAGCAGTCAAAGAAAATACAAAGTGAAAAAAATCTCCTAATCCATAACATCCAGGCAATTCAGGACAAAACATCAACCAAGCCTGGTTTTATAAACAGGACTCAGCATTTTACTGCATAGAGGAGAGAAACTTCAGTGATAAAGACAGACAAAACAAATGGTGCAGGTCTAACTGGATGTCTGTATGTAGAAAAATGAAAATAGATGCACATTTGTCACAAAGCTGAAGTCCAAGTAGATCAAGGACCTCAATATAAAACCAGATACACTGAATTTAATAGGAGAGAAAGTGGGAAAGAGCCTTGAACTCATTGTCACAGAGGGAAATTTCCTAAACAGAACTCCAATGGCTCATGCAATAAGATCAAGAATTGATAAATGGGACCTCATGAAACTGGAAAGCTTCTGTAAGGCAAAGGATATAGTTGATAAAACACATTGACAACCTAGAGATGGGGAAAAATCTTCACTAACCCCACATCTGAGAGGGCTAATATCTAAAATATATAAACAACTCAAGGAACTAACCACCAAAACTTCAAGCAACCCAACCCTCCAAAAAACAAAACAAAACAAAACAAAACAAAAACGGGGTATAGAACTAAACTGAGCATTCACAACAAAGGAATCTCAAATGGCTGAGAAGAACTTCAAGAAAGATTACTGATCAGGGAAATGCAAATCAAAATGACCCTGAGATTCCACCTTACACTAATCACAATGACTCTGTCAATAACTCTGGTTAGTAACAGCACATGTTGACAAGGTTGTGGAGTAAGAGGAACACTCCTCCATTGTTGGTGGTATTGCAAACAGGTACAACCACTCTGGAAATCAGTCTGGAGGTTTCTCAGTTGGAAAAAGATCTACCTGAAGACCCAGCAATACCACTCTTGGGAATATACCCCAAAGAGGCCCCACCATGCCACAGGGGCAGGTGTTCCATTATGTTCATGTTGGCCCTATTTGGTATAGCCAGAAGCTGGAGACAGCCTAGATGTCCTACAACAGAAGAATGTATCCAGCAATTATGGTTCATTTACACAATGGAATGATACTCATCTACTAAGAATGAGGACATCCTGAGTTTTGCAGGCAAATGGATGGAACTAGAAAATATCATCCCAAATGATTTAACTCAGACCCAAAAGGACATGCGTGCTATGTACTCACTAAAATGTGGATAATAGCTAAAAAAAAATACAGAATACCCAGGATACAATCCACAGTATGCAAAAAGGTCAAGCTGAAGGGCCCAAGTTTGGATTTCTCAGTCCCACTTGGAAGGGAGTAGAAAGCAATCAAACTGGGGAGGGAGCGACCTGGGAGGGAAAGTGAACTGGTGTTGGTAGGGGATAGGGGAACCTGATATGGTACTGGGTAAGGGAAAAGGACTGGAGCCCTTAGGGCCAGCAGAAATATTGGAAACAGGCAACCTTAGGAGGTAGGAGCTTGGGGGAACCCTCTAAAATGTACCAGAGACCTGGGAGCTCTGAGACTCTCAGAACTCAAAGGGAGGGACCTTATAAGTCAGAGAGTAGAAGAGGAAACATAGAGAGCCCAATTCCAGCAAGAAGACAGGGCATCAAATAAGGGAGTTGCCATCCCACAGTCAAAACTCTGACCCATAATTGTTCTGATCTGAAAGAACTTCAGGGATAGAAATGGAGAGGAACCTGAGGAAAAGAAGGTCCAACAACTGGTGCAAAGTGGGATCCAGCTCAAGGGCAGGTCCCAAGGCCTGTCACTAGTACTGAGGCTAAGGAGCATTCACAAAAAGGGACCGGAAGACCCAACAAGCAGCTCAAAGAGTCAGATGCAGATATTTGCATCCAACCAATGGACAGAAGCTGCTGACTCATGTATTGAATTCGGGAAAGACTGAAAAAAGTCGAGGAGGAGGGCAACCTATAGGAGGACCAGTAGTCTCAATTAATCTGGTCCCCGGAGATCTCTCAAACACTGAACCATCAAACAGGCAGCCTACACCAGCTGATGTGAGGCCCCCAACACATATACTGCAGAGGAGTGCCAGGTATGTGTTCAGTCAGAGAAAATGCACCTGACCCTCAAGATGTTAGAGGTGCCAGGGAGTTTAGATTTCAGGTGGGGTGGGGATTGGGGGGTGGGGACATCCTCGTGGAGACAGGGGGTCTGGAGGATGTATGGAATGCGGAATAGTTAGAGGGTAGACAGGGGTGGATAATATCTGGAGTGTAAAAACTTAATTAATTAATTAATTAATTAAAATAAAAAGAGAGACAGATACTACCTCAGAGTAAAGGCTGGAAAAACATTTTCCAAGCAAATAGTCCCAAGAAACAAGCTGGAGTAGCTACTCTAACATTCATTAAAATAGACTTTCAACCAAACGTTATCAAAAGAGATGTGAAAGGACACTTAGCCTTAAAACAAAAATTGCCCATGATGATCTCTCAATTCTGAACATCTATTTTCCAAATGCAAGGGCACCCACATTTGTTAAATAAATGTTACTAAAGCTCAAAACACACATTGAACCTCACACAATAATAGTGGGAGACTTCAACACACCACTCACACCAATGGACAGATTATGGAAAGAGAAACTAAACTGAGACACAGTGAAGCTATGAGAAGTCATGAACTAAATGGACTTAACAGATATCTATAAGACACTTCACTCTAAAACGAAATAATGTACCTTCTTGTCAGCACCTCATGGTATCTTCTCCAAAAATTACCATATAATTGGCCACAAAACAGCCTCAACAGATACAAGAAGATTGAAATGATTGCCTGCATCCTATCAGATCACCAAAGACTAAGGCTAGACTTCAATACCAATTTAAACAACAGAAAATTCACATACTCACACAAACTGAATAAAACTCTATTCAATAATAACTTGATCATGGAAGAAATAAAGAAAGAAATTAAAGATTTTCTATAATTTAACTAAAATGGAGGAACAGCATACCCACACTTATGGGATACAGTGTGTTGCCTGTGCCCCAGACAGCTCTCTTCCTGACTCCTACCTGCCTTTGGGGGTTAGGGGTGAGTTGGTGTAGCCACTGACACAGACTCCAGGAGCAGGTGCGAAATGCTGTAGCAAGCTCATGTAAGGACTGCTGCAAGCTCCTTTAATACCCTCTAACCATGTCCCCATTGGTCCCCAGAAAGTACCCATTCTAATCAGCAGTTTCTGAATGTCTGGCAGTATTTGCACTATCAGTTCTTGGTCCCTCAGTCAGTCCTCAATTAGGTCTTCCTTCAGGAATGCTGTTGTCATGGGCAGTCCTCAATTAGGTCCTCCTGCAAGACATACTTTTGCAGCTGCATGGTCCCCAGTGTTTACATAGAGGCAGCCCCACTCTTTATGCCACAACAATGAAAGCAGTGCTAAGTGAGTACCTTTATAAAGAAATTGAAGATATCCTATACTACCAAATTAACAGCACACCTGAAAGCTCTAGAACAAAGGAAGAAAAATACCCTTCACAATGCTCACAAATAATATAAAATATCTTATAATTCTAAACAAGCAAGTGAAATATCTTTATGAAAAGAACTTCAAGTCTCTGGAAAAAAAGTAAAGGAGACATCAGAAGATGGAAAGATCTTCCATGCTCATGGATCGAGAGGATTAGTAAAAATGGGCAAATTCCCAAAAACTGTCTACTGATTCAATGAAATCTTCATCAAAATTACAAACTCAAAATTATAACTCAAGTCTTCACAGAAATAGTAAGAGCATGTCTCAACTTCATCTGTTATTAGAAAACAAAGGAGAGTGAAAACAATTCTCAACAATAACAACAACAAAAAAAAGAACTTCTGAAGAAATCACCATTCCTGACTTGACCTCAAGTAATACTGCAGAACTATAGTTATAAAAATCACATGATATTGGTACAGAGACAGACAGGTAGATCAATGGAATAGAATTGGAGACCCAGAAATAAATCCGCACTTGATCTTTGACAAAGAAGCCAAAAACTTACAGTGGAAAAAAAGAAAGCATTTTCAACAAATGGTGCTGGTATAATTGGCAGTCTGAATGTAGAAAAATGAAAATAGATTCATATTTGTCATTTTGCACAACACTCAAGTCCAAGTGCATCCACAACCTCCAGATAAAACCAGAAATGCTGAATCTGATAGAAGAGAAAGTGGGAAAGAACCTAGAACACGTTGCCCAGAGGAAATTTCCATGAGCATACCAACGGGTCAGACTCTAAGACAAAAAATTAACAAATGGGACCTCGTGAAACTGAAAAGTTTCTATAAGGCAAAGGACACTGTCAATAGGACAAAATAACAACCTATAGACCTCACTCCAGAAGACCCGACAAGCTGCTGAGTCAGATGCAGATATTTGCACCCAACCAATGGACAGAAGCAGCTGACACCTGTTGAATTGTGGAAAGGCTGAATGAAGTTGAGGAAAAGGGCGACCCTGTAGGAGGACCAAAAGTTTCAATTAATCTGGACCACTGAGATCTTTCAAACACTGGACCACCAAAGAGGCAGCATACACCAGCTGATATGAGGCCCCCAACACACATACAGCAGAGGACTTCCTGGTCTGTGTTCATTCAGAGATGATGCACCTAACCCTTAAGAGACTGGAGGCCCCAGAGAGTTTAGAGGTCAGGGAGGATGGACATCCATGTGGATACAGGGGGGTGGAGAAGAGGTATGGGATGTGGAACAGTCAGAGGGTAGATGGGGAGGATAAAATATGAAGTATAAAATTAAGAAAATAAATCTTAAAAAAGTATTCTTATATTTATGTTTTCAAAAGAACAAAAATGCTAAAATTTGTCAGTACAACTGTATTTCTAGGGAATATGAGGGTAAAGGTTGTGAAAAAAACAACAAATCTTTACCAACCCTACATAGAGGGCTAACATAAAAAATATACAAAGAATTCAAGAAGTTAGACTCCAGAAGACTAAATAGCCGAATTTAAAATGGGGCGCAGAGATAAACAAGAATTCTCAACTGAGAAATTGTGAATGGCTGAGAAGCACCTAAAGAAGTGTTAAACATCCTTAGTCTTCAGGGAAGTGCAAATCAAAATGACCATGAGATTCCACCTTACCGCAATCAGAATGGCTGAGATCAAAACCTCAGTTGATAGCAGATGATAGCAAGGATGTAGAGAAAGGGGAATATACCTTCATTGCTGGTGGGATTGCAAGCAGTAACCACCACTTTGGAAATAATCTGGCAGTTCCTTAGGAAATTTCAAACAGTGCTATCTAAAGGCCCAGCTATATTGCTTTTGGGCACACACCCAAAAGATGCTCCAACATAAAACAAGGACACACTCCACTATGTTCATAGCAGCCTTATCTGTAATAGCCAAAAGCTATTTGGGAAGGGAAGGGAATCAGCGGAGATGTCCCTCAATGGAAAAATGGATACAGATAATATGATACATTTACAGAATTGAATACTACCCAGCTATTAAAAAATGACAACTTCACAAATTTTGGATGCAAATGAATGGAACTAGAAAATATCATTCTGACCCAAAAAGTTATACATGGTATATACTCATTGATAAGTGGATATTAGCCCAAAATCTCAGAATAGAACTCACAGACCATGTGAAGCTTAATGAAAGGACACAGTGCAGATGCTTCAATCCTACTTACAAGGTGAAACAAAATAGTCAAGAAAGGCAGTGGGAGGGAGGGAACTTGGTAGGAGAAGGGAGGGGGATTGACAAAAGGAGATAGTATCAGGTAGGGGCAGATATAGGAGAGACATTGATAGGACCAGGAGAATGAATAAAAATATGTTTCAGTGGGTGATGAGTAATGGGGAGAATACTAGAAAGTCACAAATGCCAGGGATGTGAGAGTCTTCTAGAACCCAATGGGAATGACATTACTCAAAATACACATCAGTGGGGAGATAGAACCTGAAGAGACTACCTCCGGTAGATTGATATGACCCCAGTTGAGGTATGGAGTCAACCCATCTCAAAACCTTTAACTCACAATTATTCTTGCCTATAGGAAACACAGGGATAAAAAATGGAGCAGAGACTTAAAGAAAGGCTATCCAGAGAGTGTCCACCTTGGGATCCATCCCATCTGCATACACTAAATTACAACATTATTGCTGATGCCAAAAAGTGCTTTCTTACAGGAGCCTGGTATAGCTGTCTTCTGAGAGGCTCTGCCAGCACCTGAGGCAGTTACAGATACAGTCAACCATTGGATCTAACTCAGTGACTCAAGTGTTAGGGAAGTTAGGGGAAGGACTGAAGGCTTTGAAGGGAATTGCAATCCCATAGAAAGAACAATACCAACTAACTGGACCTCTCCGAGTTTCCAGGGATTAAACAACCAACCAAAGAGTATACATGAGGTAATCCATGGCTTCTGCTACATATGTAGCAGAGAATGGCCTTATCTAACATCAGTGGGAGAGAAGACCCTTGATCATGTCGAGTCTTTGCCCAGGAAAGGGGGATGATAGAGAGGTGAGGCAGAAATATGTGGGTAGTTAGGCAATTACCCTCTTAGAGGCAAAGGGGAGGAGGATGGGGTAAGGGGAGACTGGGAAGTGGGATAACATTTGAAATGTGAATGAATAAAATAACAAAAAAATTAAATCATGGGTATTGCAAGCATCTGGGCTAATATCCACTTATGAGTGAGTACATACCATGGGTGTTTTTTATGTTTCAGTTACTTCACTCAGGATGATATTTTCCATCCATTTGCCTAAGAATTTCATGAATTCATTGTTCTTAATAGCTGAGTAGTATTCCATTGTGTAAATGTACATTTTCTGAATCCATTCCTCTGTTGAGGGACATCTGGGTTCTTTCCAGCTTCTGGCTATTATAAAGAAGACAACAATTGAAATGTAAATATAGAATATAGCAAATTTTAAAAAATGAACCATAAATAAAATAAAAAATTAAATCAAGTTTGTAAAATTATTTTATGACTAAAATATCACATTTATACATCATTTTGTGATCAGTTTTGGAATACATACACATAGCTTTGTATTAAATAAAGGTTAATAGGTTTTTGTTGTTGTTGTTTCTGTTCATTTCTTGTGGCACTTAAATTGATCCTCTAGCCTTTCAATAGTCAATCAATTGTTTTAGTGCTGAAATATATCCCCAGACAATGACTATATTTTCATGTATTTAAATATGAAATGATAAATACTAATTTACCTGTTTGCAATAGCAATGATTATTTTATTAATAAGCTAATATAAATAGTAAGAAGTTTGTTGAAAAGTATATACATAAACCCATACATACATTCACACACACACATACACACACACACACACACACATATACACACATACATATATATGTAAGTAGAAACATAGAGAAAACATATGTGACAAATGCATAATGTGTTCTGGAGTCAAGATCAGGTCCTTATGCATACTATGTAGGCAATTTACTGTGAGTTCAAAACCCATTCTTCACCTATATCCTGTATCACTTTCTAGAACAAGCTGAATGGAGAGGATCCTAGAGAAGTGACTTGTTGCTATTGCTCTCTTTTTTGATTTATTTTATAATCCCTTACTTGTTTTTAGAGAATGATGTTCAGTATTATTTAATAAGTGTGTATCTCTCTCTATCTCTCTCTCTCTCTCTCTCTCTCTCTCTCTCTCTCTCTCTCTCTCTCTGTGTGTGTGTGTGTGTGTGTGTGTGTGTGTGTGTGTGTGTAGAAGGGGATGAGTCTTCTACATGTGTGGAGGAGGATTCAGGAGCATAGGAGGCATTATATTACATGAATATTCTTGAATACATTTAGTAGAAAATATATAGCAGTGGTCTGTCTAATGTCCAGTTCACAGTATAATATCTCATGTCCTGATTTCCCCCTCTGATTTTATGTCCTAGAAGTATTCTGTAATATACCTTAGTTCACATATTTATACTTTCTGGATATGGTTCAAATGTCTTTTAATTTATGCATGAAAAGGTGCAGTCCATTGCTCTTTGAGCTCATATTTCAACAAATTGCAAATTAGTTTAAACTCTTTATAAAGTTAGTTGGTCAGTGTCAATATTTTTCAAAATGTATGCTTGTGATTTTGAGTGTTTTATATTTAGTTTCTTCAGTAACATCTCTATACTTTTTAATTCCTAGTGTTTTTAACATCAATATTTGTATCTATATGAGTGTTTCCCTGCACATATATGTGTGCAGTGTGAGAGTTACCTGGTGCTCACAGAGGTCAAAAGAGTGTGTCAAATCCCATGGAACTTAGTTACTATTAATGTAAATTCCAATGAAATATATTGTATCTTGATCAATAATTCTCTTTACCTGTAACCTTTTGTTTTCCTGTATAGCAAAGATATTTGCTAGCTAGAGTTTGAAATTTTAGGGAATATAAATTAAGAAATGCAGCTGGTGATATTTTTTGTGATCTTAGCAGCCTATATATTGTTCAGTAAAGAAAATGAAATGTAAAATGAGCAGGAAAGTGAGTATATCTGGAAGAAAGTAAAATATTGAAAAAGGTGACCCAAACTTTTAAGTCAAAAACTCTCTCATATTTAATCCTAGATAGTAATGCAGTAGTATAAGTACAGACATATACACATATATACATATATATCTATGTTTGTGGTTATCATTTATATATGGGATACCTAATAGGAAAAGATCAGGGAAATAGATGTATAGAAGAGGGAATCAGGATTATCAGCAGGAAAGAATAGATGCTAAAGTATGAGAATCATTAAAACTTTTTTTTCAAAATTGCATGATGATATATAATTCCCTGATGTGGATTTTGAAATTAACAATAATGAAAACTAAACATTTTAGTTTGTTTTATGTAGTATTGAATTCTATGCATGAATTCTCCAGCAGCAAGTATGGTAACTCCTCTTTAGCAAGAAAAAGGAAAAATCTTGATATACTTTAACCCATTTAACTTTGTTTAGAAAGCTTAGTGCTCATGATACCATTGCATGCCTCATTCAATGTGAGGTCATTGGGGGCTTTTGTTCCTAGCCAATGTGTTCTTGAAAAGTCTACATAGTTTAATGTGTGCCCTTGTGTTCCATGTATATGAAGACTTATATTAGTTGAAATATAGAATTCTTTACTCTTACCAAAACTGAATATTTTTAGTTCATTTTTTGACTTTAAATAATTTTCCTATTTTTAGTGAATATCAGTCTCATGAGGGCAAATATTTCTTTATCAGTCCCACTATGTTACAGTGTTCATCTCAAATAGGCCAGAAATAAGCATGTATCTATACAGGTGAAATGTTTAAAGTCATTTGGAAAATTCTACTTTTAAAAACTAGTTTTTAATATTCTAACTCCAATATATTTTGAAGAGTTTAACTATAGGTGAAAATGGATGAAATAGAAGTACCACTCAGCTAATTATAGGTCTGAGCAAAGTAAACTAGAAAGATAGCTATCAAAGTTTTATGAAGCTCCAACCAAAGATGAAAAGGCACAGGTAATCACTAGCTGCCAAGAGAGGGAGAATAAGTTTCCTTCAATGAGAAACTTCCTCATAGATTATCCTAATCCAAGCATTCAGACCTGTCCACATGTAAATATAAGCAATAGAAAACACACTCAATAGGTTGTATAAATATGTGGATATACATAGCATTACTAAGAGAGGAGGAAATCATGAATTTTACATGATCCAGGACTTGTGAGGGGTCAGAGGGGAAGGAGGTGTGGGAGTAACATAGATGAAGTACTTGTATATGAAGTTCTCCAAATTTTTTTCTTAATTCACTATACATTTTAGATGTTCTGTTTTATATTATAACATGAAAATGTTATGAACATTTTTAAATGACTATGTCCTATTAAAGGGACGTATTAGTTAAAAGTTGTACAAATATTTAGAGAGATAGTGCATAAACTGGCATCAAAAAAGAAATGAATGCCATGTACATAACACCTTACATTTAGAAGGTAAATTTTTAATACATGCTATTTATTTTACTAATTTAGTATTTCTGTTGATCAGAAATACAAATGGATGATTGTCAATAAAACATACCTTAAGTTCATTGATTTTTTTCTTCTCCAGGGAAAGTTCAGGTGAGGTAGAAGATAAAATATTAGCAGTAACTTAATGCATTTATATTTCAGAGCTTGACCTTTTAGATAATGTCTGCTTAAGCAATAAAATATCATTTTATTCAGAAGGCACACATTTTTTAAGGCTTCTGGAGCTCCAACTTTATGTATCTGGGAAAAAAATAGAATTCATAGCAATGGCATTTAGATTAAAAAATGAAGCATTTTCCACAATCTAACAATGATAACTAGCAATTCAACTTACCTTATGTACACTGTATTTCAAGACAAAATATTTAGAAATTATTTTAGAATTTAATAAAATAAGCCAATATTCATCTACTTATAAATTTAAAAGTCAATATGGTTTACTATGTAAAGTGCCAGGCTTCCATTCATTTAGTTTATGGAATTTACTTTGTCTAGTTACTTTAATTTGGAGGTCTTCATTCAGTTTCTTCTTTATCTCTATATTGCTGTTTAGCACTGTATAAACATTCAAACTTGATAAAGTTACAGTTGAAATTATCCAAGTGAAATATAATATTTATCCTTAGTTCTTAGTTATCCATTGAATTAAGCAATATGTAAAACAGTTTACAGTGTTAAAAAAAAAGAAACTTAGAAATTTCCCATTAAATAAAAAGACAAATGTTTATTTATGCTATTTCACAGAGCTTTATTTTTAAAGATTAGTTTTCCTATTATGCACAGCAATTGGGAAGTAAAATATTACAAGTTTACACTAGTAGTTTTGTGCTTACAAATAAAATCTTCACCAACCTCACCAGAATATAGAAATTATATTGCCATTAAAATAATCAATATGTCATTTTCATACTAAAAGCATTGGTATTTATAACATGTTATTATAAATTAAAACCTATACAAAAATCAAGTAGGGAGTAGAGGAGGAAAGATGAATAAAAAGTAAGAATTTTTATTAAGTAAAGTTATTTGTATATTAAAAATGGCGATTACAAAATTTAACTTGTGGGCGCAAAATAAAATAAGTAACATAAACGAAGTGAAGATTAGATGAACAATTTCAGGAATTGGTATACCATATGCAATGCTGTAGACTGACTCCCAGACATATTAACATCCAAACATGAAAATTGGTGAAAAAACCCAATTAATTTTTCAAATTTAATATGTTTCTATATTGAAACATGTTTAGTTTTATTACCTTTCTTTAAATATTTGAATTATTTAGTAGATTTCAATTTTCTATTGAAAGACTATGGGGGATTAATACCTGTGACACACATGGATTGTTTTAGGAAAATAGAGCATTACCAAAACTATGAATTGTACAGTGGGATTCTTTCAATATTGATAACATGAGTAAATAATCAAACCATAATTCCTTTAAGTATACTCAGCTTCTTTCTTGTTTTTAAGGAATGTATGTGAATAGGTTCATGTTCTATAGGAAAGAATATAGCAAAAATGCAGGCATTCTTGAGTAATTTTGCTAAAATAATCAGGAAAGGACTAGCTACAATAATTGTAGTCAGTATCATAAAGTATAACACAAATTTCAAGTTGTCACATAGAAACATGTCATAGGTATTGGGCTTAGATTGACAATGGACTAATGGAATGTTTAGTATAAAAATTTTCAATTTAAGAAACTGACTATAATTGATCAATTTCACAATTATTAAATTATTTATTAATAGAGTACAAATTAATAAAATCAGTGATATTATAGTTATTATATATTAAGCCACTAATTGATCATTTATGGTCATATATTTCAAGAATATCTTGAATTAGTTTTCTCACATGAAAGTAAAATATAGTCTTGCAAATGAAGTCATAATTCTCTTTATTTTATAGGTTTATAATTCTAAAGAAATTAAATTGTAATACATTACACCTGAAATTAATTTATGTAAACACAAACCTGTATATACACATACATATAGTACCATATGGTTCAGATAGACATTCATAAATTTAATCTATGACTCTGCCAATAATCACATATTTGTCATATTTTATAGAGATTTTACCTATTCATCATATTTACAAAATAATTTATACATCACTAAATCTCAGTGCATATTTGGAATTATTTGATACATTGACAAGGAACTATTTAAATGTTATTTTCTGATTAGAAAAATCAGTGCACACACAGACTTGACTTCGTATAGGTTTTATTTGCAAAATGACATTGCAAAGTAGTGTTATAAACATATCAGTACCACTGATAAAATATTTAATGGAAAAAAAGAAGACAAAGCTACCATAATGAGTTATCATTTTCTAGATTTCAATACTTAATGTAAACTTTCATTCTTGAAGGTAAAATTAAAGCCAAAAAAATAGGAAAGGATGGAATGGAATGAGGGACCGCAGGATGTGTGTGGAATGTGACTGTATGGAATAGGAAACATCGAAATGGAATAGTCCATCTCCTGTGAACTGCTTAGTTTGGTACACTGGTGTCCAAATATTGACTGATTGATCTAGCTTGAAAATAAGGCAAATCTATTTATGTCATTATCAAATTATTTCTAAATAACAGTTTGATAATTAGGTAGAAGATTGTAGGGCAAATTGTTCTTTGTCTTGCATCCTTATTTGTATCCCCAAACTGGACTTTGGCATGAGGTATCTATCAGACAGTTCAATTCGAATGCAATGTCTTTGATTATTTGTTTTTCACTTGGAAAAGCCGAATCAGAAGTGCTGTATTATATTCTAACTCTCTTGCAGTTTTTAAATAGCTTTAAAAATATATTTGATATGTCCAGTTTTTCTCTGGAGACTGTAGGAAATATGTTAGCTTTTTGTTAATATTATATATTAATACCCCTCAAAAATTCCAAAGCTAACATACAGAGAAATATTTCTGAAACTTTTTTCTACACAGAGCCTTAAATAAACAATAAGAAGGACAACATGCTACCATCACTCTATGGGTCATGATGAAATGGATAGTCTCCTGAGAGTTTCAGATATATGACTACTGGTGGAAACAAACATATCAGGGTGTTTTATGTGTCCATATGAAATTTATTTCCTGAAAGTTACTTTGTGCAACATTACTTTTATAGGTAAAACCAACTAACTAAATAACAACAACAACTATAATAATGAAATTAAAATGTACAAAGACAGCATGTCATGAATAATGATTATTAACATTTTTTGCATATATCCTTGCAGTGTGTATTTATACGCAACAAGTCCCCTCCTCATTGCTTGTGCATGTGTATGTGTTTTTGTCTGCACTATAAGTCATTAATTACTGTTATAAACACTGTGCACTTCAGAATTCAGTTTGTAATTAGCATACCTCACATAATCAGCTGTACTGTGTTTTAATTTTAGATTGTTCAAGATAAGTACAGGAGATCATATCTTTCTGATGCATAGGAAGAAGCACCACAAATCAGTCAATAATGTTTTAAAGTAAAAACTCATCTTATTTCACAAACTTTTATAAACTCAACATTTGTTTACAAAAAGAAATATAGATCAATATATTTTTGTTTATGTGGAAAACTTGGGAAAAGACAATAAGCTCCCATCTTTGCAAATACCACAGTATACCATTCATGTGTTGATATAGCTCCATATATAAACTGAACAAGAAAATGAATAGGCATATTCCCTTCTTGACAAAAGAGGCTAATGGAACTTACCCAGCTAAAACTTCTCACATCAAATTGAAATTATACCTCTAAATCTCGGAGGTAGTGCAAGGCAGGCATACCTGTTCTATGTTAAGACACTACAAATATATTGGACAAAGCAAAGATTTATAAGATGTCATTGAAAGCATTCACTCTAACTATAAAGGAGACAGCAGGATGGTGAAATGATGGTTGCGATTCATAATAAATCACAGGGCACAATAATAATTCCACAGCAGTTGAATGCCCTGTACCAGGCAGCCCCAGGTATCCCATCATGTTGTATTTTAAGACAATAATTGTTCATCACAGGTCTTGCTGTTCAATCTCTGAGGTTTGAAGTAATAAAGGAATATAAAGAAAGCAATGTTTATTGAAAGAAGAGGAAAGATTCAGTGAAGTAAATGTACTTATAAGATTTAGAGATGGCTTTTTCCCACTTATAATTTAAAAAATACAAAAAGCAAACAAATCATAAGAACATGTTTATTTCTTCCACTGAAAACTAATAAGATTATAACTTTATAGGGTTTGTGTCAAATAAGTATTGCTTACTAATCCAAGATTGAGCTGAGCATTGTGACATTTCTTGTAAATTTTTTTGTATTTTCCTTTAAAAATAAATATAAAGCTATTACATTGATAAAGGCTTGTTTCCCTCTACCAGGAATGCATCTATGGTGTCCATCTTTGTTTTCTAATGCTTAGTTAACCTATTACTGTTTGATGGTCTTGGGTATTGGGTGCAAATGAAGATAATATAAAAGAAAAACAATGATTTTAAGAAATGTTACCTCTGTTTTCTCTAGGTATGAACATTGAAAGAAATTTGTATTCAAGCTTTTGACATTAATGATTGGGAATGAATTGAATAATCTAACTCCCAAATCCATGTCCACCTTGAAGCTTAAACAGTAATCTTTGAAATAATGGATTTGTAGCTTTAATTAACTAAATAGTTCTTCTCCTTTTAGTCCATGACTCATGCGTATGAGGCTGACTTCCAACTTCCTATGTAATGGAAGACCTTGAACTTTTAATCTTTTCTCCTTTACCTTCTAAGTGCTAGACTTATAGACAAGATTTATTTCTGTGTACCCTAACATAGTACTCTGGTATCTATTCATGCTGGGCGAGCACTCCAATAACTGGTCTACAAATTTAATTATACATTTAGACATAAAATTCGTCTTGGATTTAAGTAGTCTCTAGATTGTATGATTCTTATTCTTATAAAAAATTAAGAAATTAGTGGAACACTGCAAGTAATACAGTTACAGGTTACCTTAGCACAAAGTAAAAGTCACTGTAAATTGTAAGAAAACACAAGATGAAAGGAGGGAAGCATTCTTCGCTACAGACATCAAAATTATATCCTATTCCTAAATCTGGCATCTGGAATTGATTTACACACACACACACACACACACACACATACACACACACACACACACGCACGCACGCACGCACACACACGACAACCAAATTTTAAAAATCATGCTTTATTTTTATAAAAATTACTTAAAATATAAAGTTTTATAAAGCTTCATAACTTTCATTCCAAATTCTTAATCTAAATAAACAGTATTTCATTGAGTAGTATTGACTTTGGGTGTGATTAATTTTGCTGTGGTGTTTTAACTTTTGCAATTTTTTAATAATAAAGTTTAAAGTATTTTCTGAAAGAAAAATGACTAAAAATTATAGAAACTTGCAGTTCTTTGTAGAGAATTATCAAATAAGCATCAGTTACTAATCTAAGCTTGAACCAAGAGGTATGAACTGTCTTGGTTTTATGTATTTTATTTTCCTTAAATATATTATTTCCATATATATATGAAAATTTACATATGGTACATATATAATTATATATAAAACTATATTTATAACTATATATGTATAATATATATATATATATATATATATATATATATACACTTTTCTCTCATTGTTATTTGCCGCACCTCATGGGGATAAATTAGGAGGAACATATTCAAAGCCTGTCTAACCTCGAGAGTGATTTTATGTAAGATTAAGTAACTTAGTGAGACTGATTCAAAATAAAAAAATTCAAAAGTAGGGTGGCTTCAAGTGCAGCCTAGGGATGAAGGAGCATGTGTGATTCCCTTTCTGGAAAATAATGTTTTTGATCATTGAATTATTAACAAAGTAATTACTAAGAACAGCCTCATTAACTAGAGTTGAAGTATTTTATAAAGTAATAGTAGTCAATAATGAGATGCAACTGATCTGGAGAATAATGTTTAACTGTGTACACCTACTAAATCACATAGTCAGTTGAGTAAAGAAAGGATATGATGGAGTACCCCTGACACCATTAGACTGATTCATACTACTCATAAGACTCATTTCATACTCATACATAAAATCTGACTCTTGTTAGTTTTCTAGAGTATTTTATCAAACATTAAAATATATCACTTTAGATTGTTCTGTTTCTCTGGAAACTGGCAATTATTTTGCATCAAGATCCAGCTATACCATTCGTGAACATATACTCAAAAGATGGTATATTATACCACAGAGACATATTCCAAATTATATTCATAACAATCTTAAAAGTCAGAAACCAAAAATAACCCAGATGTCCCACAACTAAAGAATGGATAAAGGAAATGTGGTGTATCTATACAATGAATACTATTTAGCTATAAAAAAAAAAAAAAGAAAGGCATAATGAATTTTTCAGGCAAATAGAAGGGACTTGAGAACATCTTCCTGAGTGAAATAACATAGAGCCAAAAGAAAATTCTTATGGTATGTACTCTCTTATATGGAACACTAGTCATAAAGCACAAGATAACACACTGGGCAACAAGGAAACCCCAAGGGAGAACATATGAATCTCTCTAAGAAGGAGGAAGTAAATAATAATTGGAATTGGATGATAAGAGGGAACTGGATAGGCAAGGGTATTAAATGAGGAATGGGAATGTCAATGATGTGTATGGAAGGAGGGGAGGGAAATGTTGGGAGTGAGAATAGATATCAGAGGTAGGCAGCTTTGGGTCTAGCTGAGGGCATGGGAGAGGGGAGGATTCCAGGGAATTTATGGGGGGACCCTGAGATTCTAACTATAAGGTAATATAGATACTGAGCTGGTCACCTTCTGTAGCCAGGTAAGATTTCAGAGTAGGAAGAGGGACATCAATCCATCCACAAAACCTTCACCCAAAATTTGTCTTGGCTATAAAGTGTGCAGAAATATCGATGAAGCATAGACTGGGGTAATAGCCTACCAATGACTGCCCCAAATTGAGATCTATCCCATGTGAGAGAGACAACCTCTGACACTATTAATGATACTCTGCTATGCTTGTAGACAGAAACCTAGCATAGCTGTCTCCTGGAAAGCTTCATCCAGCAGCAGATGGAGGCAAATGCAAAGACCCACTGCCAAATATCAGATTGAACTTAGGTAGTCTTGGGAAGAAGGGAGAAGAGAATTGAGCAAGTTGGGGAGGGTGTCAAATACACCACAATAAGATCTACATAGTCAACTAGCATGGGATAATAGGGTTTTACAGAGACTGGAATGCCAATCAGGGAGCATGCAGGGTCTGTGCCTAGGACCTCTACACATATGTGCAAAGTTGCAGCTTGGTATTCATTTGGGATCCCAAGCAAGTGGAGAAGGAACTGTCAAGTTCTTGATTCCTACCATTGGATACCATTTCACCTACTTGGACTACATATTTGGGCCTCAGTGGGAGAGGTTCCACCTAAACATCTTATGGCTATATGTCCCACAGTGCATGATGCCCAAGGCCGGGGATCGCTTTTCTATGAGGAGACAGGGAGGAGCAATGGGGGAAAGAATTTGTGAAGGTGGGACTGTGAGGTAAGGAAGAAGGGGATCTTTGATCAGGATGTAAAGTGAATAAAAATGTGATTTTATTTAAAAAATATTTTTTAAAGTGTAGTTCATTGTAAAATTCTAATCATGACTATAAAAGAGGGAAATGACATACAAGAACTAAAATAATAAATTACAGTTTGTTTATCCAGGTCTATGGATATTTATTTAACATCTACTCTGTATTAGATATGATTTTTGATACTAGAAATTTAGAACTCAAAAATCAACAGTCACCTAACTCATGGAACAAAATTCTCATGCTTTTGTATATATTTTCTAAAGACTTTACAAGTGATTTGGCATTTGGTTCAGGGTTCAGATTGAAGAAACAGACTGACAGAACAAAGTAGGCTTTCATGAACAATATTTTGAAAACAGAGCATGAGAACCATAAAGCAAGATGGAAGCTATTGGTCAGTTTCATATGTATTGGTTTTCTTACATGTGAATCAAAGACTCTAAGGTCAGCACAAGCCACTAACAGGCACACTACCCAGGAAAGCAACAAAACAAATGCCTGCTCATAAGTATTCTAGAGTCCCATTGAAAAATATGGGAATTTTTATCCTTTGATGATGGAGATTATGGTTTTTCTTTTTTAACAATGCAACAGAAACTTGAACATGATTATTTTCAATCTTTGGAGTCTATTTTACATTTTTAAAAGGGTAATTAGTAAACTCTACCTGGCTGGGCAGTGATGGCACATGCCTTTAATCCCACCACTTGGGATGCAGAGGCAGGTGGATTTCTGAGTTCAAGGCCAGTCTGGTCTACAGAGTGAGTTCCAGGACAGCCAGGGCTACACAGAGAAACCCTGTCTCGAAAAAACAAACAAACTAACAAGACTGCTAGAAACTAGAAAACTACCTGTATATTGTTTTGTGCTTTCTTAAATGAGCATATTGATATCATATGTGTAAAAATATAAATGGATTTAACCACACACGTCCCACCACAACATTTATTTTAACTTATTTAGTTTAAAACAAATAGCATTAAAATGTAAAATCTGTCATATCATACTTTTAAGTTTGTGTTTATTTTAATAGATACTAATTCTCCAATTATACTTATTTATGTGGTCATGTACTATTTTAAAACATGTATGCATTTAGAATGTTTAAGTCAAATTAAATATATCAACTATTCTTGTTTGTGAGGCCATTTCACAACCATTCTTCTATAAAATATTCGGTGCATAATTGGTACCTACTTCTATTCCACCACACATTAAAATAACAGAACTTCTCATGTCTATCTCCAAGTGACTTATTACTCAGTAATGGGTCTTTTCCTTTTGCACCCCATGCTATTTTCTATGGACTTTTGAAATTCACATTCTACATTGAAATTCTATTATGTCAAATTTTTACATTTTATGTGTATCTCCATGTGTGTACATGTATACATAAGATTATTAAACACTTGCCTGTTTTTAAAACTTATGAAATCATCTATACACTTTGTAGGGTTGATGACTGAACCCATTTATGTCATATAAAGACTATTCCTCACAGATTAATATTTAACTAAAACTGATAACCATTATATTATCTGAATAATTTGAAAAGGGTATTTGTGTAAATCCAAAACATAAATTTGAAACATAAGACTAAAGCATATGTTGTGCATGAGAGTACATTTCATCTCATAAAAGAACAAGAATCTATCAGTTCATTTTTCAGATATAAAAATTCAGTTACTGATAATTCATTAGAAATGAAGCTTTGGTTAAATGAAGCCATCCGTTTTTAATAGCCTGTGGTGCAATAAGACTCACTGCGAACAGGTGATGATTACTGTACTTAGCATTTCTGGGAGATAAAGGTATGGTAACTATAATCATTCTAAAAATTACTTCATGGGTGTCATACTGTTAATTACAGTTCAAAGACCTAGCATCTGGTTGAAGTTTTAGGTGAAGCTGTAAGAAAAGTGTGTTAACATGAAATGCATGTAAAGAACCTTTAATCACAACATAAAATGTTCTTTACCTGGCTGTGTATGTTCTTATACAATAAGTCACACCTGGTGTTTGCAAAGCATATATAATATATTTATATTTTATTTTCATTAATATATTTTATTTGCAAATATATTCTTTGCAATATATTAACATTGTAGGTTTTTAAGCAGAGAATGATAAACAATATTATTTTACCTTTTAAACATTGTGATTCTAAAAACAAAATTAGTAGATGTATATAGATTAAGCATTAACAGCATCAAATGGACAACATGCTTATAATTGTTTGGTCATATTTATAATAAATATGTAGATAAGATAAAATTAATTTGAACACTAACTTACATTAACTGTTTTGTTATAAAGAATAATTTATTAGGTAGAAATTTTCTGAGAACCATTTTGTATATTATCCATTTATGAAGAAACATGCTATGCATGATACATAAGGTGCTAGAATTATTTTTTAATTCTAATTGTAAGTTTGAACATATCGGTAGAGAGATCATACATAAACATATTTTAAGACTCATACAGTATATAATTGATCTGGCATTTCAGGAGAAAAGGATATCTAGTCATATTGCAAATAGTTAATCATATAAAAACAAATAAAATAATTTAAAATTATCAGCACTTGTATAATCAAATGGGAATCACTAAGGATGTGGAAAGAGACCAGAGGAAAACAAACATAGTGCAGTAATGTAGAGGATCAAATTATATTAAATGCATATGTGGAAAATCATCAGGAAATTACCTACTTCACTTAAAAATATATTATAATAAAGCAAAATGTATGAAGACATTAACTAATGTTCAAACTATATAAAATGAACACATTCCATTGTATCTCCATACAAGCAATTATTTATATTTCAAAACTCCATAACAAAAAATGAACTAGTAAGAGTGAAAACACCATGTGTAAGACCCTTCAAACGTTGTAAACATCATGGTATTCCTAGATTATAAAAGAGATTTTAGCACCTGATCCAGTCTTAACATTGTGAATAGTTGATGAAGGCCTATGTGGTTCTGTACAGTTCTCAATACTTACCATGGCTGCTAGTCTTGGGTAAAAGGGCATACAAAAGACTGACAGAGTGCTAAGTAATATAATTTTTCTGCTAGTAGTACCTACCAGAACTAAACATAAGAAGAAAGAAGTCACTTCTGTTATTATATTAAGTTCACTCATAATACCAAGGCAAATTTACAGGCCTCTACCCATTCAATTTTTTTTTTTTTGCTCAAATGGCCTTGAGAGTTCTTTATACAATAGCTAGAGTCAGATATGCTTTGGTCTTGGCTGCAACATCCCTAAATAACTTTTTTACAAACTGTCTAGGTTGTTTTCTATCAATGTAATAAAAATGCCACAATCAAATGCAAATTACTGAGGAAAGAGTTTGCTTTGCTTACACATCTGATTGTAGCTCATCAGCTGAGAGAACTCAAAGTAAGAACTTAAGTGAGTCAAGGGCTTGAAGCAGAGTCCATGATTGAGAAGCTTATCAGACTGCTCTCCATTAGATAATTAAGAACCATTGTCAAGGGATGGCACTGGCCCTAGTGGGCATGTCCCTCCCACACTGAACATCAATCATAAAAATGCTCCAAAGGCCAACCTAACAAGTATATCCTCAAATGAGGTTCCCTCTTCCCAAATGAACCACCTTGTGCAAGTTGAAAAAATGAATAAATAAATAGATGATAGAGATAGGTAGATAAATAGATAGATAGATAGATAGATAGATAGATAGATAGATAGATAGATAGATAGATAGATAGATAGATAGATAGATAGAGACAATAGATAGATGGTTGACCAACACACATGTTAACTTAAATTTTGCTTTCAAATCCCAGAATATGTGCCAGTATCTTAGACTATCACCAAGAGGAATGATTCCAAGACAAACATCAAATTAAAAACCCTAAATATTAAGGACACCTGACAAAAGATGAAGAATTTTGGAAGGATGAAATAAAAGAAAGTTTTCATCAAGAAACAAATATTATGTGGCAAATTATGAGCTTTCAATTACCCAGTAACATTTCTTTTTGAATTTCATACCGAAAGTATTCATTAATTTCCTGAATATATAAAAGGATTATACTAGTGCTGACTACATCAATTGTGGAAACTTTTAGATTTAGTTGTAAAATTATATCTGTTTAGTTATAGTAAATTAGCATGTGTTATATGAATTCTTCATAATTAACAAAGTCAGTTAATTATTTTCCTGTTTATGCAATAAAATATCAGTAGTTATTGAATAAAATAAGTGTTGATACAGTTGTATCCCTTGGGACTGGTCTCTCTACAATCTATTGATCCCTGAACTGTATTCAGTTGTGGTTTCCTGTGTTGATTCCTATTACTAAAAGGAGAAACTTCTTTAATTTGGGGGATTGTAATTACATTTATGTGTGGGTATAAAGGTAAGAATTAGGATATGGTAAGGAATTATGATGGTTTACAAAGTTGTAGTATTAATTTTTTTTATATTGCATGACCTCACTAGCCTGAGGAATCTACCTAGGTTTCCATTATTAGGCATATTTCCTTCTTGTTGTAGGGGTTCCAAATCTAAATAGCTATTGGCTAGTGACAACATATGAATGCCACTTCTTCCATCCTCAGCAGTTTGCTGATTACAGCTGGCGTTCATGGGTATTGTAGCAGAGTAGGACTGCTTAACTGCCTCCATCCCTTAGCAGCCTGAATACTCTTTATCTGGAACCATGGAAGCTAGTTCTCAGGAAACATCAGAGGCTTGCAGGTCTGATCCAACTTGAGTCATATGAATTGTGGGCCCTAAGTGTGTAGTGTCTTAAGCAATAGTGACTTTGCTGAGAGGCAAGGCAACCAAGGCAAACATTTGTCACTAATCTATATTGATTTGGAAGTCAAGTGGGTTATGACCTGGAATACCCTGAGCAACACTTTGAAAATAGGGTTCTCATAGCAGATACTGCGGTTTTTGTTTGTTACTTTATGATTCTTGAAGGGATGATTGTCACCCCGTGTGATATATATATATGTATATATATTACACACACACACACACACTGTGTGTGTGTGTGTGTGTGTGTGTGTGTGTGTGTGGTGTGTGAAAGGAACCACAGGTGAAGAGAGAAGAGTTGAAATTAAATAAATTAATATAGATGATATTAGGTAGGAAATGGAATAAAGAAGAGGGGGGGTCCATCTTGGGAGTAGGAAGGCAGGTCAATAGAGAAGGAGGAGGGATAAAGAACACCGAGACTATTTTATGAAGCCACAAGGAAAAATATTTATTTATTTCATATTTACCTAATACTGTTTCATATTTACCTAATACTGTTGGATGTGTTGATGTCTTCAATTACCAAAGAATTAAATAAACAATTTAAACAACTTAGGTGAAGCCATATAATAAATCTACATTCTTTACAAGATTAAAAGAAGTCTTTAATAATTATGAAAAAAATATAAATCCTAAGTTTAATTCATATATAAAATTTTATATACATAGAGGGAAATAATTATTCCAAAATAAGATGAGCTAGTATCTATCTAATAATTATCATTTATATATAAAATATATACTAAGGAAGATTATCCTCACTATACAACTAAATTAGCATCATGCTATTAATATTGCACCTAGTCTCCTTAGAGTGTATATATATATATATACACTCTATATATATATATGTATATATATATATAGTGACTAGATATATTTGAACTACTATTTCTATGGAAGAAAGTTCCACATGATCTTCTTGTCTTTTAATATAAAATAAATCATAAGATAATACAGGGAAGAAGAGGAATTTAATAGATATAAAATGAAGCATATGAAAAACTTCTTAAGCACAGAGGAATGGATACTCTTAAGGATCTTACTTCTTATTTAGTAGTGCCTTAATAAGAATATTAAAATTTTATTTTTGTATGACACATTATCAGTTGTTTATTGAGTTTATATATATTAAATCAGAATGTACCTTAAACACTTTTTCCTTTAGCATCATACATAACCACATTTGAAAAATTTACTTCTATTTTCTGCTTCTACCTTCACAAATAACAGGCATAAAATTGATTGTGTTAATTTATTGTTTTCATCTTCCTATACAATTATTTAGAAATAATTTAAATGGAGGAATTTGTGGATACATACTTCTTGAATACATATTTAACAAGGTAATTGATATAAAACCTTTGAAATTTAAAAATATATGTTAAATATACTCAATAGGTATTTATTTATCTTTAGTTATTCAGCTATAGGACTAAAATTTGAAAGATTATCTTATATGTAACTCCAAGAAATATAACTCATCTGCTGTGAGGAAAATTTTGTTGTGTAACAAGTTATTGTTTTATTGTTTTGTAGGTTTGTTTTCCTAGAAACATACAAGGTAAATGGTCCTTTTCATAAGTATTTTTGTAATATTCACACCAGTGGGAATAATTACTAGAAGATATTATATACTAATTAATTAATGCAAAGTGCTACAATATGCTGCAAAGACATTTACAAATCCTTGAATATATTTAAATACAGAAATGCTCTCTAAAGGACACATTTTATATGATTTATGTTTCTATAAATATGTAAAGTATTTTACAATAGTTTAATGACATTAAAATGCTAATTAATGATACTTGACAGAATCAAGGGCCTTCAGAGATGCACTCAAAATTGTAGAAAAATATTTCTTAGAGCATTGCAAATCTGTTCCTTTTAAGAATGTACATTTTCTTTAATAAATTATTTTTAAACACAGCCTTGAAATTCAAGTGCTAATTAATAAAAATGTCCTAAACATCATTTTCACTGAGAATAAACAGTATAGAAAAATAGAGTTAGAAACAAATGTAACCTTAGATTTCAATGTATGTCAAGAGGTTTCATCATAAACTTAATTTCTAATTTTCATTTTATATGTATAAAGCATGGTGTGATTAAAAGAATTGTTTGTACTGAATGCCAGCAAACAGCGAAATGTGGAGAGTCTTCAAAATACAAGCTCTTATCTATATGGTTTTACCCTGTCTTCTGGGATTAAGTTTATGATAATAACTCTTGGATTCCTACCTGACTGCTCAAAATGATATTGTTCAGTTTTCTATAAAAATAAAGTAGAAGGTGGGCAGAGGTGGCACATGCCTTTAATCTCAGCTCTTGGGAGGCAGAGGCAGGCGAATTTCTGAGTTTGAGGCCAAGCCTGGTCTACAAAGTGAGTTCCAGAACAGCCAGGGCTACACAGAGAAACCCTGTCTTGAAAAACCAAAAATAAATAAGTAGGTAAACAAACAAACAAACAAACAAATAAATGAATAAAATAGAGCTGAATATGTGGGTAGTCATCCAAAACTATTTATATTCATCTCCACCAATTACTGATAATAAACAGTCAATGACACATAGACCATTGTAATTACTAAGAAGTGCAATGTGATACAAGAAAGACAACTAGCTTTGAATGTAAAGAAATAAGATTTTCACTTAAAAGAATTTATTCAACTTTAATGTCTCTAAATTTGGCTTCTTTACATTAAAAACCTCACAAATGTTAGCTAACTTTAGGTATAATTATATTAGACATCAATATTCTATAGATGAACTGATTAATACATCATAAATGTAAAAACTTTGGTTAATTTTATACATTAATCACCAGGGAGATAAATCTAAAATGAAAACAATCATCTATTGCTAAAAATCTAGAGTAATTTCTTAAAACGCATATCAACGTTTTCTTTTCTTTTTTCTTCATTTTAAAGTTAAACTACAATTATATTCTTCCTTGTAAAGCCTTGATGAAATTAATTGGCTAATATTTTTACACATCAGATGGAAAATCAACATTCTCAAAACACTCCCATTTTATTTTGGTTTTAGGAAGTCCATACAGCTATTTATGTTAACAGCAAACTGGTTTAAAATATAAAATGGTATGATAGCACACAGCTATCCTACCAGATTGTTTAAGAGTGAAGTTGGCTTAAACTGACTTAATCAAAGTAAATGTTCTCAATACTTCACTATGAAAATTTCTGTATGAAGATTTTTTTATTGGTTATTTTTATTTATTTACATTTCAAATTCTATCCCCCTTTCCAGTTTCCCCTCCTCAGGATCCTATCCCCTCCTTCCTACCCTGGCCTCTATGAGGGTACTCCCCCCACCCTCCCACTCACTCATGTCTCAGTGGCCTAGTGTTCCCCTATCCTGAGTCAGCAAGCCTCTACAGGACCAAGGGCCTTCCATCCCAGTTTTTTCACAGCATTTCTGTCCCCTATGTTGAAGCCTAGTTGAGAAATTACTCTTTATTTCCATTCTTTTGTGCCATTAAAACATAGGGAATATTTTGTCCTATGTAATATTCTGTACAAGACAACTTTCATGTCGTTTCTCTATTCGGTAAAGTAGCTTCCCTAATCTCCACTCACTTCTTAGTAAATTTGTGTTGAATCTCATTTTCAGCTTTAACATAAGATGTTTTACTGTTTCTGAAGTTTCTGTCATATGCCAAGGTTATTTTTTTATGTTGATGTTTGGACCCTTTTATTTGACATAGATATGATTAGAATTATATTTTTATTAATATGATAATGTTTGGTTCATATTCAAATCCAGGTCACCTTCTCATTCACAGACTATTTCCCATATGACAGCAGAGAGTTGAACTGGTGGTTTTGACAATCTGGTGTCATTATTCCAGTGTGATAACAATAAGATTCACTTTCCAGTGTTTTCTGGTTTACTTTGCTGAATTTGTTTTATTGCTATGTAGTGCTTCATCTGCTTTACATTTTTGTCACTGTATTTATTGTTTATTTCAAAGAATCAACTTTGATATTTTCCTGTTCAATTTTCTTCATATTCTTCATCAAACTATCTTCTTCATGAAGAATACTATAGCTTTTATATTGCTATAGAATTTTATTTTGAAAATATTTAGAAGCATTTGTAACTCCATCTGTATTTTGATTTAAAAAATGATGTACCATGATGAAGGAAGTTTGCTAATCATTGTATTCTTCTGATTTAATGATTCAGAATTCAGTATGATTCATCTTGGCAGGAAATTTTATAAAACAAGTACATATGAGAATCACATTTAAATGTCTATGATGTCCTTGATAGATATAGTTTACCTCTTTTTGCTTTATTTTCTATAACATCAAACTTTAAGTATCCTGCCTAATTTTTAGCTCACTTAATTTCAATTAATACCACTTCTTCAATAATTAGCTTTAAAATCTTAACTTTTCCTAAAGATCAACATAATTATTGTTATATAACTACTTATATTCACATGTATTTGTTATTTTCACTCATGATATTTCAGTGAAAGTTTTTATTATAATTTTAGCCTTTAAGAAAGCATGAAAATTGATATATATCCCTTTTATATCATAACTAAGCTGCATACAGTATATGGGACATATTATGAAACTAAATTATAATTTAGTTATATTTTACCAGAAACAAATAGATATTTTCCCTTAAAGAAAATTTGGAACTTATAAGATGTTAATGCATTTAATTCTATAAGTTAAAATTGCATAACATAATGTAAATTTTTATTAGTAATATGGGAATTTTATGTTATTAAATAAAATTGTATATTGCTAAGTTTGTTTACATTGGTATATTATATAGTATATACAGTAACATGTAATTAATACATTAAAATGTTTATGATACTTTAACATTTCTTATATGGTGGTTTTATTTTGTTTTGTGGTTGTTTATTTTTCCTTTTATTGGTTCATGTTATTTGTGCATCTATGTGAGTGTATAATAGAGAATATAGTGATGTTTCTGAGTGTGGATGCATTCATGACCTGGCAAAGCTGTGAGAATCAGAGGAAAGCTTAACAGAGTGGATTCTCCTACATCAGGGTCTTACTGATTGGACTCTGGCTGTCAGGCTAGTGCTTCCTGTGCTCATTTTACCCACTGATTCACCTTACCTGCATGACTTTGTTTGCTTTGTGCTTTCGTTGCAGGTTTTCTTGTATCCCCAGCTGGCAAAAAATTTCCACTGTGACTAAGGCTGACCTTGAGTTCCTGAGTGCCATGTTTCCACATCCCTAATCATATTTTTTGAAAAAAATATATTATATAGTAGCTTTGAAAATATTTAATATGTAAAAATACTTCTTAGAAAACAGTTTTAAGGGAATGAGATTGGCTGAAATGCCCAACAAAGGGGAGGGAGAACCTGTAGAAACCATATCCAGAGATTAGACAAGGCCCCCATTTGGGGGAGGGGTCACCCACTCATCTCCAAATTTTTATTTCAGAATGGCTCCTGGAACAAAGTGTGGAGCAGAGACTGAAAGAAAGGATATACAGAGACTGCCCCACCTGGAGATCCATACCATGTATAGTTAACAAACCCAAACACTACTGCAGATGTCAAGAAATGCTTGCTGACAGGACCCTATTATAGTTCTCTCCTGAAAGTCTCTGTCAGAGCCTGACAAATACAGAGGCTGATACTCACAGTCAACCACTGCACTGAGCATGGAGAAACCCAATGATGGAGTTAAAGAAAGGACTGAAGGAGCTGAGGGAGACTGTAACTCTATAGGAAGAACGACAATATCAACTAACCAGACTCCCCCACCCAGAGCTCCCAGGAACTAAAGCATCAACCCATGACTCCAGCACACATGTAGCAGAGAATAGCATTGTCTGTCATTAATGGGAGAAGAGGCCTTTGGTCCCTAGTATAGTGGAATGCCAGGGACTTGAGGTGGGAGTGGGTGAGTGGATGGGTGAGCACCCTCAAAGAAACAGGGTAATGGGGATGGGATAAGAGAGTTCTGGAGGGGAAACTGGGGAAAAGGATAACATTTGAAATGTTAATACATAAAATATCCAATGGGGAAAAAAAGAGAAAAAAAAAAGACATGAATCTGCAAAATCTCCCTAAGAAATCTTAGCAACCTTCCTTGCTATCTTATGTCTAGTGACATATTTTATCACTTTCTCTTCATATTGTATTATTGAATGCATCATTTGTCATTTGATGGCCTATACCACCTACCAACCCTGGGCTATCACTTCTCTATATTAGTCCCTTGAGTGCTACTTTCAATAAGAATTGAAAAAGGATGAGAGGCAATCACTCTTACCATCCCCCTTTGAATGAAAAGCCAAACCCTTACTCCTTTCTGATGCTGTTTTATTATTTTATTTTATGTTTTTATGATGGGAATCCCTGCTACAAATAATTTTACTGTTTAGAACTACATTTTTATTTTTCTGGTCTTCATTTTGTCCTCACCCTCAATAAAACTGACAAAATATTGTAAAAAAAATAAAAGAAGGAGGAGAAGAAGAAGAAGAAGAAGAAGAAGAAGAAGAAGAAGAAGAAGAAGAAGAAGAAGAGGAGGAGGAGGAGGAGGAGGAGGAGGAGGAGGAGGAGGAGGAGGAGGAGGAGGAGGAGGAGGAGGAGGAGGAGGAGGAAGGGAAGGAGGAGGAGGAAGAGGAGGAAGAGGAAGAGGAGGAGAAGGAGGAGGACAGTTTTGCCAGTGCATTCCCACAGGAATGGAAGAGTATTCCTCTTTCTCCACATCCTCACCAGTGTGTGCTGTCCCTTGAGTTTTTAATCTTAGCAGTTCTGATTGGTGAAACGTGGAATCTCAGGATCTTTTTGGTTTGCACATGCCTGATGACAAGATTTTGAAATTTTCTTTAACTGTTTATCAGCCATTAAAGATTCCTCTGTTGAGAATTCTGTTTAGATCTGTACTCCATTTTTTTAAGTTGGGTTATTTGAGGTCTAACTTCTTGAGTTCTTTGTATATTTTGGATAGTAACCCTCTATGTAGGGCTAGTCAAGATATTTTCCTAGTTTGTAGGTTTCCTTTATGTCCTACTGACTGTGTGGGATTGCAAACTGGTATAACCACTCAGAAAATCAACCTGGCAGTTCCTCAGAAAATTGGAAATAGTTCTACCTGTAGACTAAACTGTATCATTCCTGGGCAAATATTCACCATACCAAGGACATGTGCTCCACTATGTTCACAACAGCCTTATTTGTAATAAGAAACTGAAAACAACCCAGATATCCCTCAACCGAAGAATAGATACAGAAAATGTGGCTCATTTACACAGCAGAATACTATTCAGCTATTAAAAATGAGGACAACATGAGTTATGCTGGCAAATGGATAGAACTAGAAAATACCATCCTGAATAAGATAACCCAGACCCAAAATGATATGCATGGAATGTACTCAATGATAAGTGGATATTAGCCAAAAAGTTCAGAATTCTCATGACCTTAGGAAGCTTAACAAGACAGAAGGCACAAGTGTAGATACTTCAATCTCCCTCAGCAAGAGGAACTAAATAATCATGGGTGGCAGAGAAGGAGAGAGAGACCTGGGTAGCAGACAAGAGAGAGATGGAAAAAGGTCAGGATCAGGTATAGGGAGAGACAGGAAAAAACCCCAGAGGACCAGGAAAATGAATTAAAATATGCAGCAATGTGGGATGGTGGGGGCAGCGAAACCTCTAGAAAGACCCAAACCTGGGAAGTAAGAGTCACAGGATTCAATGGAGATGACCTTAGCAGAACTGCCCAACAGTGAGGAGATAGAATATGTTAAGACCACCTCCAGTAGATAGACATGGCCTCCAGTTGAGACATAGGGCCACCCTCCCATCTTCAAAATTTTGAGCCAGAATTATTTCTGCCTAAAGGAAGTGCAGTGACAAACATGTAGCCGAGACTGAAAAACAGGGACAGGCCCAACATGGGTTCTATCGTATGTGTAGGCACCAAACTCTGACACTATTGCTGGTGCCATATTGTGCTTGTAGACAGGAGCCTGGCATGGTGGTCCTCTGAGAGGCTCTATCAGCAGCTGACTGAGACAGATGTAGATACTTACAGAAAACCATTGGACTGAGGTCAGGTACACCTATGAAGAGTTAGGGGAAGGACTGAAGGAGCTAAAGGGGATTGCAACCCCGTAGGAAGAACAACAATATCAGCTAACCCAAACCGCTCATAGGTCCCAGAGTCTAAGCCACAAACCCAAGAGCATGGGCTAGTCCATGGGCCCTGGTACTTACGTAGCAGAGGACTGCTTTGTCTTTCCTCAATGAGAGAAGATACTCTTGATCCTGTAGAAACTTGATTCCCCAGGAAAGGGAGATGCTAGTGGGGGTGAGCTGGGTGGGGGTTGGGGAAGCACCATTTCAGAAACAAAAAAGAGGCAGGATGGGGTGAAGAACTTGGGAAGGAAAGACCATAAAGGATGGCAACATTTGGAATGTAAATAAATAAAATAATTTAATTTAACAAAAAGTAGAAGATAGTTTTAAGTTCTTGGGTAAGGTTATCCTATGAGAATCTCAAAATAACCCAGGTTATTACTAAGGATATTAGTAGTTCTCCACAAATTTATGGTAATCTACACAACTCACTGAATACAAAGGAGTAAAGGTGGTGTATGTATGTATGTATGTATGTATGTATGTATGTATGTATGTATGTATAGTCTTTACCCTAATACACTAGTACTCATGGTACTGGAAGGTACTCTGCACATTACAGACAGAGAAAGGTAAACACCAACATCGAGACATACCCTTTGATCTACAAGAGTGACCTGTCCACAAGACATGTTTGTGCAATAGTGGCATAAAGGTTGGAAAAGTAACCAACCAATATCTGATTTAGGGCTCACTCCATGAAATGGAACCCATACTGACTACTACTTGGGAGACTAAAAATCTGAGACGAGATAAGCCAGAGATCCACAGGAAAATCAAATTGTATCATTTTGCTAAAGGAACATAGAAACAAAATTACTCTTAAGTACATTCTGCAATACTCATAGAACAGTGTCTTCTTGCCCAACCAGCTTCATTCAGAGAATCTTCTTCTAAAAGTAGATGGGAACAAATACAGAAAGATTCACTGCCATACACGAAGCCAAAAATTAGAGAAATTGAAACACTCAATGGTAAAAGTTAAGCCTTTATTAAACCCCCCTCCCTTCTGGGCTCAGGGACTTTGCAGAAGAGGATAGGTACAGCATGTAAGAGCTAGAGGGATTGGAGGACACCAAGAAATCAAGACTTCTAGACATTAGAGAACTGACATGCATAATAAAGCACAGAGACTGTGGCAGAATCACAGGGCCTTCATAGGTCTCTGTAACATAGATAGACACAAGCAACCATCCCTAACCAGAGGCTATCTCTAATTGATAGCCACTTGCAAATGAAAACTTTGTTTTCTCCAAGGAGTCTAACAAAGAAAACAAATCACTCTTAAATATAGGCCACATGTCTAGCAGTAGATGGCAACATAAAATGAACTCTAAAGCATCTTTGAAGGTCCATGTCTTTTTTTTTTTTTTTTTTTTTTTTTGGTTTTTGGTTTTTCGAGACAGGGTTTCTCTGTATAGCCTTGGCTATCCTGGAACTCACTCTGTAGACCAGGCTGGCCTCAAACTCAGAAATTCACCTGCCTCTGCCTCCCAAGTGCTAGGATTTAAGGCGTGCGCCACCACCGCCTGACAGGTCCATGTCTTATAATGTTGTCATTTTTTAAATTTAGACTTAAGCGACCCAAAAAACTCCACCAGAGAACTCCTACAACTGATAAACAAAATCAGTTTTTATTTGAGGCAAGGAGAAGTTTGACCCATAGGATTACAGTTCTAAGCACTCAATTTTAAGTGTTAGTGACCTGACTTGGGATATAAATCTTGCTTCTCTTTGGTTGGAAAGAGTACTGGTGTTAAAGTCCTCCGGGTTGGTAAGAAGAAAGACCAAGAAAGGCTGAAAGAAACACCTCAGCTACTGGTTTTGCCTTCCAGATTCTATTTCAAAGTGACTAACTCTCACTGTCTGGTCTGCAAGGTGTCACCAGTGTAGAGGGACACAGGACACTTGCAATGCAGATGAGGCAGAAAGAACAGGTGTAAGTTGCTTGGGGAGGAGCAGGGATCTGTCCACTACAGCTTCAGATTTCTGCGTGAAAGGGGTCATCCTTGTGTTTGACACAGCTCATTAGGGCACACAGCCTCCATTTCCTGTTGTAGCTGAACAGAGTAATCATGTCCTCCCTGCTCAACTCATAGTCAAAGACCTTCAAGTTCTCAGCAATGCGTGGTGGTGTCATAGACTTGGGGATCATTACCAAGTTCCTTTGAATGGGGAACCAGATCAGCACCTGGTCTGTAGTTTTATTGTACTTTTCTACAATTCCCTTGATCCTAGGATCCTGGGAGAGAGATGGGTCTTCAGACTCGGCCCAAAGGTACTATATGCACTCACCATGAGGCCTTTGCAATGGCAATACTCAATCAGCTTCTCCTGAGTTAAGTACGGGTGGCACTCGATCTGGTTAACCGCAGTCTTATATTTTAAGCTAGGTTTGTTCAAGATCCATCTGAAGAGGGTTGAAGTTGGAGACACCAATTGGTTTTACCAAACTTTCATCCACAAGTTGTTCCATAGCTGTCCAAGTGTCCACTAAATTGGTGTCTCTAGGAATGACGTTTCCTGATGCATCCAGTGGGAAATAGGCCCAGGCTTGCGCATTGGCCAGGTGAATAAGGCAGAGATCGAGGTAGTCCAGCTGCAAGTTGCTAAGTAGGTCTTCTGGCAGGCTTCTTTCACCATGCTCTTGTGGAATGTGCACCACAGCTTTCTGAGGATGACGAGATCCTGGTGCTTCACCACCTGCTCCTTGAGCCTCTCCTGGAGGGCCACTCCCACTTCCTGCTCATTCCGGTACACCTGGGAGCAGTCAATGTGGCGATACCCCACGTCAATAGCAACCTTCACAGCCTCAGTCACCTGGCCAGGAGGGGACTTCCAGGTGCCCAGGCCCAGGGTGGGCATCTTGGTGCCCTTGTTGAGTTCCAGATGGCTAGCCAAGATTGCCACAAGTCACACACCGGGACTGGTGAAAGAATACTCATTTTTCATAAATTAGCTTTTGCTTTTGGGAGTAAAGGTAATCTACTTTAATTTATTTGACACTAGGGTGAGGTAAATTTTGTTTAACTGCCATTAATAGAGGGAGGCAACAAATTTGAATATGATGTTTGAACTATACTTTCCAAAATTCATGTGTTTACACAAGGCCAATTTCTAGATGAAATGTCAAACATATTTTCCCATTATTCATAAGACTGGTTGTATTTTTTCTTTAAGATGTGATGTTTTATGTTGTGCCAGTACTGGGAAATACTCCTGGGGCCTAATGCCTGATAAGTTTTCTAGTATTGAACCATCATCACAGCCATAAAACTTTACATTTAATTAGACTTTACATTTTTACCTGATAAAGATTTTAAATTTATACTGCCTAGTCGGGATATATGCTACAGGCAATATATTAAACAAACCATCGCATGAAAGATATTGACTTTTGAAAACCTACAATTTAAAAGATGGAGTCAATTTTTCATCAAAAGTAAGTATATTGAGTATGTCTAGGTAGATTATTGCCATAATGTCCAAAATGATCTATTCCTACAAATAATTTTCCTTTCTCTTCAGAAGCTTGACCAAATGCTTCCATCTCCAAACATCATTTTCTCCTTCATCCCTTACTTATAGCTGATATTGATTCTATTTCACAGAGAACACAGAAGCTTCATGTCATATTTTTATCCAACTAGATATGGAAAAATATTCTGAGATAGAAAATGTTACTTCATTGCAAACTTGATTAAAATAATCTATTTTTAATAAAAGGATTTTTACACATGCTGTAAGTAAAATCATGTGATGTCTTTACCAACTACCTTCTTTCTTCAGGATGTTGCATTGTGTATGATTAAATATTAATCATTTTGTTTTCATTTGCATGTATAGAACAACATAACATAGTTATGTCGCATAGTATGTCAGAAAGTTGTTAGAAGGAGAAAGTTTTGTTGTCTTTACATGTGAAATTAAGAAGTCCACATTGAAGATTGTATTCAGAAAGAAAATTTCCAAAATAAAATAGAATTAAAAATAATATGGAAATTAATAAATATTAGACACTGGACTTAAAATGGATTTGAGCAGTGTACTAGTGAAAGTAAATAATATGTCAACATAATATTGCAATCATTGAAAGAAGAAAACTTTTAAGTAATCTTACTTGCAAAGTTTTTACATGACTGTCCCATGGACACATAGCTAATAAACAATAATGCTGAGCTCATTTTCAGAACATTGAATCCAAACTCATACATTTTATCTTTAACTCGATTTTTATGTCCCTTCATAAACTTTTGTTCCTTTTGATCATCTCAATGTTTATATAACCATGGCTAATCTTGGCTCTAAAACAAAACTGAATGTCTTTGTAATCTGGTAGACTGTAGACATTCTCTGTACTGTAGCACTGGTTATTGGAAACCATTTTTGTGAACGATTAAGTGACTACCTCTGAGAGAAGTTGTGCTTCATGACTGCTGCTTTTTTCCTTTACCATTCAAAGGAACAATAGATGAAAAGGTAGTTCATAAAAAAAGAAATTCAGCCTGGACATTTATATTTAATCACCAAATGAGGAAGGAAATACTAAATGTTTATTAAATTTCTGTATATATATATATATATATATATATATATATATATATATATTAAAATAGATTAAGCAGAAAAATTCCATTTATTAAATAAGTGCTCTAGTGATGGAACCACATAATTCAAATTTGATAAGAAAAAACTAGCCATTTTATTTTATATAAGATAAAAATATGAATTTAATACACTAGCATTCAAAGACAGACAATGTGACTAATGAGACAACATTTTTGAAAACACACACACACACACACACACACACACACACACACACACACAGAGAAGCACACTATTCATGCATACATGAGAGAATTTTATATGGCACATTTATAGTATTATATATCAAAAATATCTAAACTTTGAACACATAGAATAAGGTAAATGACTCATATTGCTAGAAAAGTCTTAAAATAGAAATATTTTCTTATGATATCTCAAAGGCAACCAAGGAGACAATATAACTAGATTGGATTTAAATGGGCTAGACAGTTTACATTTATAAATGAAAAATTTATTGTTATATCATATCGTGAATGTTACCTGAGTCTTGGGTGAGAGATGGTTGTCTATAAGTATCCCATGCAGTCTATGCGTCAGGCAATAGTGTGACCTGGAAAGAGAATCCATTTAGGAAAAGAATCAACAATTGGAAAGAAAGGGAAAACTGAGAAATTGTCAGAAAGAGATCCAAGGCAGGTCCCCAAAACAGACCACTACTGTGGGGTGAATATAGCCAAGATCATGAGGGCCAGGACAGACAGAAACAATTGGAGTTCTGAGGTAGGAATTTTGGCAGCACAGGCCTGAAACACCTGCCACTACCAGATAGTCCAGGTAGGGACATAGGTGGTCCTGGATACAAAGTAAGCATGCAGGGGGCAAGGGAGATAGCAAATGTTAAAGCACCTCCCTTTAAGGGTATTAGAGCAGTGTCAGATAAGAGAACTAGAGTATGAACTATTAAATTTTGAGAAAATAAAATACAAAAAAATAAAAAGGAGAAAAGGGAGCTCAGGGTTGAACTTTTCTATTATTATCATTAATCCATTATTTTATTTATTTCCTGAAGGTTGCCTCCCTCCCAGTCTTCTCTCTCAGAGTTTTTCCCCTATTTGTCACTAAGACATTCTTTCTTTCTTTTTTTTAAGGAATAAAGATGTGAATTTATTTTAATTATTTTATTTTTTATTACTATTTTATTTTACAATCCAGTCACTGACACCTTCCCAGTCTAACCTCACACAGTTTCTCATCCAATTCCTGATCTGTTTCCAACAAGATGTACCCCACTCCCAACCAGCCCTCCCACTTGCCTCTTCTCCCACTGAGGCAAGACCAGGCAATCCTCTGCTATATATGTGTTAGGGGCCTCAGACCAGCTCCTGCATGCTGCTAGGTTGGTGGCTCAGTGTCTGCAAAACTCATGATGTCCTCATTCTTAATAGCTGAGTAGTATTCCAGTGTGTAAATGAACCACATTTTCTGTATCTATTATTCTGTTGTGGGACATCAAGTTTTTTCCATCTGGCTAACACAGATAAGGCTGCTATGAACATAGTGGAGATACACACTTAAAGAAATGTTCAAAGTCCTGATAAATTCAGGGAAATGCAAATCAAAATGACCCTGAGATTCCACCTTAAACCAGTCAGAATAGCTAAGATAAAAAAAATCAAATAACAGTACATGTTGGCAAGGTTGTAGAGAAAGAACAGTCCTCCATTGCTGGTGGGATTATAAAATGGTACAACCACTCTTGAAATCAATCTAGAGGGTCCTCAGAAATTTGGAAATAGATCTATCTGAAGACTCAACTATACCACTTTTGAGCATATACTCAAAAGATGTCCCACCATACCACAGGGGCAGGTGGTCTACTGTATTCATAGGTTTGGAATTTTTATCAGCTCTTTGGGGACCTCCAAACTCCAGACTCCCTCTCCTCCCTAATTGATCCTAGCATGTGATGGCCTCTTTTTTTCTGCCAGCCATTTCTTTGAAATTTCCTGTGAGGGAAGCCAAAGGTACCACTGAGCATGTAGTTTCACTACTAAAATAGGCCTGTCCCTGTTTGACAGATCCCCACAAGTTCCTTTGGCCCTCCTTCAACTTCACTATAATTAACATAAAATGTATTCATTGTTGTTTCCCAGACAAAACTAAATTGCGGTTTGCCATCTAAATAACATTTTTTATACAGGGGTTAAAGATAAAACTAATGAATTTTTGTGTAGAAATTATGTTACACAGATAAAATTAATTAGGTTATATAAAATGTATGTGAAAAGGTTTCAATAAATGTTAAAATGTGTTAATAATGAAATTGCATTTAGTTAAACACAATGTTTGATCTTTTTAAAGTTTATAACACTTTCAAATATGTTATTTTAAATATATCACTAACAAAATACTGTTTAGTCACCTACTTTATGAAAGTGCAGAAGTGTATGATTTAGTTACATCCATGCTTTATGTAAACAATACTCGGTAAAAATGGCTTTGGGGAGCATTTGCATATTGCTCTAACTATAATTGCTCATCGCTTCAAGTAAACTATGGGAATCCCCAATTCTTTCATTAAATAATTGAATTTTTAACACATAAATATCGTTGAAACTATAGAAAACTATAATGTTGAAACTGTAGCTATGACTTAGTGGAGATGAGTGTAAGTTACTCTTGCAGAGGGTCATGTCTTGGTTGACAGCACTCATGTTAAACAGCTTACAACCACCTTAGTTCCAGGAAACCTGAAGATTTTGATTTTTTTTAAATTAATTAATTGTTTTTTTTATTTATTTACTTCACAAATGTTGCTCCCCTCCTGATTCCATCACAGAATTTTTCTCCTATTCCTTTGCCCCTTTCCTTCTGAGATGGTGCTGCTCTCCCCTGTTTCTCCCAACCTGGGGCAAAAAGTCTCTACAGGATTATGTGAATCTCCTCCCACTGAGGCCATACAAGGCAGCCCTTTGTCACCTTTGAGCCCTGGAACTCTCACCGGGTCAGGTATTCTCTTTGGTTGGTGGTTCAGTCCCTGGGAGTTCCTGGGGGTACAGGTCAGTTGTTATTGTTAGTCTTCCTCTGGGGATGCCATCCCCTTCAGCTCCTTAAATCCCTCCTGTAACTCTTCCGTAGGATTCCCTGAACTTCATACAATGCTTAGCTACTAGTATCTACATCTGCCTCAGTCAGCTGCTGGTAGAGCATATCAGAGGACAGCCATGCCAAGCTTCTGTCTCTAAGCACAATATAGGATCAGTAATAGTGTCAGTGATTGGTGCCCATCCATAAGCCGTATCCCAAGTTGGAAAGGTTACTGAGCAGCCATTCTTTCAAATAATACTCAACTAAAGCAGGAAAGGAGAGAGAGGGAAGGAAGCGAGAGGTAGGGAACTGAGAGAGAAAGAAAGAGGAATTCCCTATTTATTCATAACAGGAAATAAAGCAGTTGTTAAGAAGTAAAGTTCTCAGTTCTTGTTTCCCAAATATTTCCTACACAGAAAAGGCAAGATTTCTTGTGTAAGATTTCTTTGGATTAGCAAAAAAGACGGAACATTATCTTATCCATTCTATAAGGCCACAGTCTCTGCTCTATTTTTATTTCATAGACTAGCTTGAAGAACATGGGTATTAACTCTCTTTTTTGAAAGTCTGGTAGAATTCTTCACCAAGACCATTTGGTCCTGGACTATTTAGGTTGGGAGGTTTGTAATGACTTCTATTTCCTTACGGATAATGGGACTGTTTACATAGTTTACCTGATCTTGCTTTAACTTTGGTATTTGGTATCTGTCTGAAAAATATTCATTTCATCTAGACACATCATTATTTTCTTTGATATCTTCTATGCCTGAGTCTCTGGTTTATCCCTTGTATTCTGTTGGTGATGCATCTGTAACTCCTGATCTCTTTCCTAAGTTGTCCATCTCCATGATTGCCTCCCTTTGTGTTTTCTTTATTATTTCTATTTCCATTTTTACTCCTTGGACGATTTTATTCAATTCCTTTACCCGCTTAATTGTATTTTCCTGTATTTCATTAAGGGATTTATTGTTTTCTCTTTAACAGCCTCTACATGTTAACCTATGCTTTTCTATATTTCTTTAAGGGAATTCTCTATATCCTCCTTAAAGGCCTCTATCATATTCATGAGATGAGATTTGAAGTCATTGTTTTGCTTTTCATGCATATTGAGATATCCAGGACTTGCTGTGATGAAAGAACTGGGTTCTCATGTTGTAGGATTGCATTGGGTTCTGTTGTTTCCAGTCCTGCACTTGCCTCTGGCCATCTGATTATCTTTGGTGTTAACTTTCCTGGGTGTTTGTGACTAGAACTGGCCTCCTTGGAGGCAAGCAGTGCTTGCTGTTTCTGTTCCGGGTAGGCCTCTTCTGTCTTTTGTTAGAGCATAACTCTTGTGTCTCTGGTTACCGAGGACCTCTAGGACCTCGTGGGAGGATGTAAGGGGTGATAGAGTATCATATTGACAGCTGATCTGGACTGGGTGAAGGAGAATTGAATCAAAAGGAAGGTGGAACTCAGCAGGGCAGGTTGGCTCTGTGATAGCTGGGCTCTATGTTTTTGGTTACTGTCAACTTCCCCCAGGCTGTGGGTGTGGACAGGTATCTGGCTGATAATCTGGTCCAGGTAGGAAGCAGCCTGGAAGAAACATGGAGCTCCAGGATGTGGGGCTGTGGGGATGTAGGAGGTGGGTCCCATGTCAACTGAGCTCCATGGTTGTCCCAGCTGGAATGGGTATTTAGGTGAGATTCTCACCTGTGTCTTTGATTGCTGTGGATGTTTTGAGGGGCAAGCAGGCTGTAGGTGTGGAGTATAAGCAAGATATGGTAAACATTTTTCTGTTTTGTTTTGATTCTTGAACTCTAGATATTCTTTTTTTTTCTAAGTTTTTATTTACATTCCAAATCATTTCCCCTTTCCCATTTCCTCCCTCCCCAAAAGTCCCATAAGCCCCCTTCCCTCCCTCTTTTCCCCATTCAACCCCCTCTCGCTTCTCTGTCTTGGCATTCCTCTACATCCAGTCTTTCCAGGACCAGGGGTCTCTCCTTCCATCTTCTTGAAAATCTATTGATATGCGAATTGTGTCTAGGGTATTCCGAGATTCTGGGTTAATATCCCCTTATCAGTGCTTGCATACCATGTGTATTCTTTTGTAATTGGGTTACCTCATTAAGGATGATATTTTCAAGTTCTGACCATTTGCCTAGGAATTTTGTGAATTCATTGTTTTTAATTGCAGAGTAGTATTCCATTGTGTAAATATACTACATCTTCTGAATCCATTCCTCCATTGAGGGACATCTGGGTTCTTTCCAGCTTCTGGCTATTATAAATAAGGCTGCTATGAACATAGTGAAGCATGTGTCCTTATTGCATGCAGGTAAAGCCTCTGGATATATGCCCAGGAGTGGTATAGCTGGATCCTCTGGGAGTGTCATGCCCAGTTTTCTGAGGAACCGCCAGACTGCTTTCCAGAGTGGTTGTACTCTAGATATTCTTAAAACAGAAAAATCGATATTTTCACTCGGAAACTTGCAAACATGTCAAACTGTCCATGTCTAAAACCGATACAGCCAAATACCTTTCAAATTTATTTACACTTACCAACATTTTAAAAAATGTTAATACCTATAATCTGATGATATTGTTGTCTTCTAATCCTAATAAGCAAATGTCCTGTTGTAATTTTATCTCATTCTTGAAACTCTCTCTTCTCCCCTTTTGCCATTATCTTAGCTTATCTAGTTTTTGGATTATTATAAATTACTCCTGTCTTTAAAACATGGTCCTCTACCTCCCATATATTTATCACACTGTAACTTGCTTTATTGTTTTAAATAAATATCAGATTATGTCTTCTTCCTATTTATCAAACTTACCAACTGTTCTAAACTTCAGCTTACTCTTTTTTATTCTGAAGTAAAATATTCCTAATATTTTTTTGTTATTCTCTTCCTGCTTGATCCTCTCCCACTACTCTATTTGCCTGTCCTGTAAGGGGGAAAAGTGCCTTACACCCTGATGATCAATTTTGAAATAAATGAATATTCCCAGCCAGAAAGGGTTCAGACACTTTATCTGAAGAAATTTTGTGCATTCCTGGAATGAATATATTTAAAGTTTAAGCTTTAGAAGTGAGTTCAGTAAAGATAGCTAAAGAATGACTTCATTTTTAAAACACCATCTCAGCATGACATGCCTCTAAGATGGAATACAATAATTTACCCCACTTATAACAAATGCAGTTTAAAGATATTCATCACTGTAAAGGACATTATGAATATGTTCTTGTTTTGAAGAAATCACTATATTTAGATTTAAATGTCTTACCTCAGACAAATTCAGAGGAAGCTCATAACCTGATTTAAAACAAATCTAATCATAGAGAGAAGAGAATCAGAATGACTTAGTTAATGCGTATTTGGGAATTTGTTTAGATGAAATGCTGACCCACAAATTAAGTGCCAGGTTAGAAAGAAATGCAAATTTCTGTGTTGGAATACTTTACTGAAAAATACAAGTTTTGATAAGAAATATTATAATGAATTGATTGATTTTAATCTGATTAATGTCTAGGAAATACCTATTGGCTTTATTACTCATTAATTTGCTTTTATTGGGAAAGATTTTTGTATTTAAAACAAAGAAAAATATGGCAATGGGAGATATTATTTCTCAGAGTAAACCTCAGTGATCTTCACGGGAGGTAACACATGCTTCAGAACAATTTTCTCTCAAGAGCTACCCTGAGACTGTTGATAAATGGAGAGAAGATATTTGTAATTTATTCTATCATGCTTAAAAATAGGCTTGTCTAAATGATGACACTAGCTCTCCCTTCAAGGCTGAAGGTGGTCACTAAAGAAAGCTTGAGATTGGAGTTATTAAAATGGACTCTTACAATTTGGTCACAAGACATCTTGTGTCTCTAATTTGCCTCTTCCATGAAGGCATGCTGTGACTCAATGATTCCTTACCACTGTTAGCCTTAATGAAAGAAATTTTAGGAAAGGGTCATTTGCAGGGTAAGCAAAATTAGCACTGAATGAAGCTAATAACTATTGATTCCGTTCCAAAAACTATTTTTAAAATATTTATTTATTTTTTCTTTTCATTAGAGGGGAGTGCTTTGCCTGCATATATCTAAGTTCACCATATTTATGCAGTGTTGGTGGATGCCAAAAGAGGGTATAGGATTTGCTGCCAAAGTAATTAGTTGTGTTGCCTATCATTTCTCTTTTTGTGTTTGTTTCTCCATGAGGTAAATTTTTTCTAAGACAAAGACATTACTTTCAAGTTATACAAGTTTTATTGAGGAAGAAGCATTTATACATAGACACAGCACACAAACCCTAAACTCCTTCATTAAACAGTGGAAGAGGATGTCTAAGAAAAGGATTGAAAAATTTTGTATAATATATTTTACTGCTATGAACAAACACCATAACCATGGTAAGTGTTTTAAAGGACAACATTTAATTGGTGCTGGCTTACAGGTTCAGAGGTTTGTCTATTACCATCAAGGTGGGAACATGGCAGCATCTAGGCAGGCATGGTATAGGCAGAGCTATGAGTTTTACATCTTCATCTGAAGACTGCTAGCAGAATACTGGCTTCAAGGCAGCTAGGGTGAGGGTCTTAAATCCCACACCCACAGTGACACACCTATTCCAACTGGACCACACTTTCTAATATTACAACTCGCTGGGCTATGCATAGACATACCATAATATTCCACTCCCTGTTTCCCATATGCTTGTTCAAACATATGAATCTATGAGAGACATACCCAAACATAGCATAATAAAAATACATTTAATCCACTTCCAAAGCCCCCATAGTTTCTAGCCATCTCAACTATGTTAAATATCCAAAGTTCAAGTCAAAGTTCTTCTGAGCTTCTTTCAGTCACTTAACTGTAATCTCCAAGGCAAGATAGGAAAAGAGGTGTGCAAACTCCAAACTCTGCCTCTCCATCTCTGTGTCCAAGCACTCGTCAGAACTCCAAGTCCTTTTTCATCTTTGTTGACTGCAACAAATTTCTTTCCCCTGGACTGGTTCTGCTCTTCAGCAGATATCCCATGGCTCTGTCATCTTAAACATCTCGGGGTCTTCAAGGCAACTACAACTTCACATCTTCTTGTTCCAGTGTCTAGGATCCACATATGGTCTTCTCGGTTCCTCCAAAGGGCCATACCTCCAGCTCTGCCCTCTGTAGAACTCTAGGCTCTGGTTCATCTACACTACTGCTGCTGCTACTCTTGATGATCATCCCTTTGTACCAGCATCTCAAATACCCTGGTGTCTTCTGATGCAACTAAGCTTCACCAGTAGCCTCTCATAAGCTATCTTCATGGTGACATCCCTCAACTTCTTTGCATGACCCCTTTCAGTTCTGGACAGTCAACTGGAACTGAGGCTATACCTTCACCAATGGTCTTCCATGGCTTTTCAGTGTCAAGCTTCAGCTGATCTTCATGAGCCTTTCATGCCTTCAAAACCAGTACAACCTGGTTGATTCTTACACATTAGGAAGTATAGCTGTAGCACGAGGTACAAGCTTGGGTATCTATGGAACACAACTTCTTTGTGTTCTCAGAAAATACTTCCCAGATGATTTTACCTTAGTGGTGCTGGTCTCTTTTTAATAACTGCTAATTTCTTAGCTCCAGCTAACCAGCATCAATTGTCCCAGTAGTCTTCTCCTCTTGATTATAAAGCCAAAGACACAGGGCTGAAGCTCCCAAATTTCTGCTGCTTGCTGGGACTGGAATATGTCCCACCTTGTTCTATTATATTATCACCAGTTTTCTGTTTTCCAACTCTTTCACTGCCTAGCTTGACTGTCCTTGATCTCAGAGATCTGCATGGCTCTTCTTCCTATGATTAAGGCATGTAACACCATGCCTGGATTTAAGCTTTTCTTCATCTAGAAACTAGTTGTCTCAGGTTGGGCTTGAACACAGAGATCTGCTTTCCTTTGCCTACTGGGATTAAACGCTTATATAACCATACCTGAGTGGGATTTTGCCCCAAGGTCACTACTCCCTTAATTCAGTTAAATATCTTTGATTATATTTGACAGGATTCAGCTCCATTTCACTTCCTGGTGCCCCTTTAATATTCAAACCATATATTTTACATTTTTCCTTTCTAAGCTGGCTTTTCTTATTCAAAACACTCTTCATGAAACTTCATCAGAGAACAAAGTCTATGTTAGGAGTTTCTGAGACTTCCTTTGTCAGTGCAATTAATCAGAATTTCTTCACCTTAGCCTCAGGCAGATTCTTCAGACAAAGGCAAAAATCAGCCACAGTCTTTACCAAAATACTACAAAAACTGTCTCTAGGTCACATACTAAAGTTCTTTTCCACTGAAATGTCTTGGGCCAGATTTCCAAAGTTTAAATCACTCACAGGAACAAAATCTTTCATATTACTACTAGGATAGTTCATTAAGCCCTACTTAAAGCATTCCACTATATTCCACTTCCAAAGTCACCAAATCCACATTCTCTCAAACAAAAGCATGGCCAGGCCTATCACAGCAATACCCCACCTACTCCAACAGGCTTACACCTTCTAATAGTGCCACTCCCTAGACACACACACACACACACACACACACACACACACACACAGAGAGAGAGAGAGAGAGAGGAGAGAGAGAGAGAGAGAGAGAGATGTGTGTATGTGTGTGTGTGTGTGTGTGTGTGTGTGTGTGTGTGTGTCTGTGTGTGTGTTTAGAGTTGGCTGGGCTGGATTACTTTTTTCCTTGAGTTTGACAAGCGGGATGTATTTAGTCTAGTAGATATTTTCAAAGATTCAGAGATCTGACTGGGTAAGTCATGAGACACTTTAATTCCTGCAAATAAAGCCCACTAAGTTCATTAGAGAATACTTAGTGAGTAGAAGGGTAGTTATCAATATGGGCTAAGGGAGGAAAGTTTTTCCACTGGTAGGGGTTAGCTTAGCACCCTGATGGAGTCTTACAAAGGCATGAACGTATGTCTCTAGGGCAACAGTCTGGGAGTAAAGCTATTTAAGGTCTAATGTGGAAGCATTTGAAGATCACTCAGATCAAATGTATGATCGGTCTCTCTAATTATTTACTTACTTGAGAATTAACTCTTTCGGGACTTTCCCATGTAGTGTTGTGAGCAGACATATGGGTTCTGGGAACCTAACCCTAATCCTCTTCTAGAGCAGTAATGTCCTTAGCCACCAACCCATTTCTCTGGCATCTTCCACTTAAACTGTATTTGTTAGCACAAAAATAATAAATTATTTGTGTTTTAGGGTATCATTTATAATGTGAAATATTTTGTTCTTTAGGGTTAGCTTGTAAAGATTTTCTTTTTGAATTTTATACAAACAGAACATATCCAATCTCTTATTTTAAGAAATAATAAAATGTGTCAAAAGTTGTAGAGACATTCATTCTCTCTAATTTCTTTTCTGATGAAGAACTGTGCATCCAAGTTCTTTTAACATAATAGCTCAGTGTTTTATATTCAAGCACATCTGTTTTGAAAATGTATGAATTAGCAAAAATTCAAAAGATAGAATTCAGATTTTAAACACATTCAAGATTGGGCCTAACGTTCCAGTGTAAAAGTTTTCCTCTGATACTAACGTGAATAATTGACATCACTCCTTCTATTCTTTAGTTTGCTCATGTCAGGGTTGCTTTTGTGTAGTACTTAAACATTTTAGGTTCACATCTTATTTGTCATTTTTCTTCATAAGCATAGACCATGCTATTCCCCATCATTCACAACTCACACTTCAGTAATTGCAAAAAGTACCGAATACCTCCAAAAAAGGTAAAACATTACTATTTTCTACTGTTAGTAAACTTTCATTGGTTATCAAATTGTGTGTGTTAGTTTAAATTTTTGTTTTAATTTGAAAAGTTCCAATATATTATATCTTAATCATATTTTATCTCAAATTAGATCTTCCCTACGTGCCCAATTCTCTATCCCTTTTTCTCTCTCTCAAAATAACAAAACAAATAAAACTGCCTAAAATAAAGAACAATGAAGATAAAAACTGACAAATAATAACCAATACTACAAAAATGCTAAATAAATGGAACACAGATACACGCACATGCACACACACACACATGCACACACACAAACACACACACACACGTACACACACAGACATACACACACAGCCCCCCCCCACACAACAAAACAAAAACAAATAAACCATAGAATTTATTTTGTATTGGTCAAGTATTCTTTTGCCGGAGTCCTATTCTGAAATGTGCTCGATAGACCCAGTTTTACTCCATTGTTGAAAACTATCATGAAATAGAGGAAACAGAGTAATTGGTTTAAATACAGCACAAGCTATTTAGAGAAACATTGTGTTAAAAATCATAAAATAAAAAGGCCAAGTGACATATAAAGGCACCCAACATCTCAGTTGAGTCTCTAAAACTAAAAGGGCCTGGATGAATACTTTAATTTTTTTTAAAAACCACACATGCCAACCTAGACTTCTATGCCCAGCAAAACTCTCAATCACCATTGCCAGGGGCCAGCCCCAGTTTGGAGGTTCTTCATTCTTGTCAGTGCTTCTTGAGGCAGTGGAGGGGGAAGAGGATCAGCAGTGGGTAAGACTTTGTCTGACTAGATATTTAGGGTTGCTGTATAATAAAATGTTTACTTATCTAAGTCTAAGTTACTATGCTATTGTAGCTGACCTGTCTTCTGAGTTCCTCTGAGGCCAGAAACTGCAGTCTCAGACACTTAGCACCTCACCCTAAAACAGCAGGATATTAAGTAGAGGATTAATTGCTAAAGCCTTTTCCCTATTGTCCAGATGACTCTTGTTTGTCTGGCTAGGGGAAGTTTGGAGCAATAAACTTCTATTGAACCAGGAGAAGAGAATAACACTCTCAGAAAAAAAATTACATAAGCGAATATGCATAATCTCACATAAATTCATACACAGCTTCATGTATGCTCATTCATGCATTTCAATTCAAATCCAATTGGGCCCAACTTGCATGCATTCTCACAATTACATACTTACACACACACATGCATGCATTCTAACAATTACCTACTTACACACACATCCATACTTACGTATGCATATGGAGCAAAAGGCCAAGCGCCAGTGCAGAAAGAACTCACTCATTCTGGATGAAAACTTAGCTCCAATCTTTATTGCATAGAGAAAGAAAAAGATTCTACCCTTTTAATGTTAAATGAAAAAGACTAGGCCTGCCTTGTTATTAAGAAAAGACCTGTTCTGTCCCATGGTAAGGAGAAGCCTACCACTCCTTCTGCTCTCTGAAGCTTCTTCTTTTTTCCTCTTTCTTTCTGCATTCTGAACATTGCTGTCTTAGTATTTTATGTTACCTATAGTTTCTAAGTTATTCCGCTCTGCATTCTACTTCTAATCTTGCTCTCTCCTCCTGTTCTGAAGTCACAACAATGCCCTTACTCTGAATGCCTTTTCTCCCAATGCTGTGCCTATACTTCTAAGTTCTTCTTGAGTTCAGTTCTGTTTAAAAAGTATTCTGACTAAAAACTTCTCAGTTCAGTCCCTCTCTTAGCTCAGTTCTCACCTCCGCTGTTCTGCTCACCCCAGTTCCTCTCACATCAGTTCCTCAGTTCTGACTCCTCTTTGTCCTCAGCCCTTAATCATCTTAACCAAAATACATGATCACATGTTAAAACGTTCACCAAAAGTTCACACACAAAATCAAATTATAAATTGAATAGATGTTTACAACAGAGAATGTTTACATGTATATCCATTAGGAGTAATTAGATAGCTAAACATCCACCGCCTGTCTCAGTTCCACAGGTTTACTTAAGGTTTAAAACCATAACTAGTTATTAGTGAAATTTTGAACAGATAAACTTAGTCAATATTTTATCTTCTGTCCTAGCACCTATAATAAATCGTTAGTTCTCTTTTAATGATCTTTGGTTAGTTGTTTTACAACGTCTTTGAATATGTTCTGAGTAGAAGATGTCTGGTTACCATCTAAGAACAATTAATTGGTGACACTTGGGAGACTGGAAGAGTTCTCATTGCAGTTTTGACTATCAGAAAAGGACCTAATAGTAGTCCCACTATAAAAGAGTTTAATAATCACAGGAAAGGTATATTAATAGCAGGAATCTGTCCTAAAATGTATTCCTTACAGCCTTGCTAAATAAGGGCACACCTGTCACCGATTATATAATAATTCAAAGCAGGCGATTTCACCTGCTAGGTATTTGCTTATACCATTATGGCTCCTGACACACCTTAGATGGAGAAAGGAGGATATTTCAAGACAAATCCAAATCCAAACAATATCCACAAATCCAGACCTACAAAAAAAAATACTAGAAGAACTCCACCCAAAGGAGGATAAGTACTTCCAAGAACACAGGAAATAAGTAACTCAATACCATTAAAAACATGGGAAGCAAAAAATAAACACACACACACACACACACACACACACACACACATCCTTACGTAAACCACCAACATCAAAATAACAGAAAGTAGCAATCACTGGTGATTAATGTCTCTCAACATAAATGGACTCAGTATCCCAATAAAAAAGACATAGGCTAAAACTATGGATGCTAAAACAGGATTCATCATTCTGCTGGATACAAGAAACATACCTCAGCAATAAAGATAATCATTGCCTCAGAGAAAAGGACTGAACTAGTTTTCAAAGCAGATAGACCTAAGAAGCAACCTGGACTAGCCATTCTAGCCTTGAACTACTTGGTACAGGAGAAAACTTCCTAAACAGAACACCAGTGGCTGAGGCTCTAAGAACAACAATTGATAAATGGGACGACACAAAACTGAAAGCTTCTGTAAGGTAAAGAACATTGTCAACAGGACAAAATGGGAATCTACAGATTGGGAAAGGCTAACGTAAAGGCTAACATATCTAACATAGGGTTAATATCCAAAATTTATGAATAACTCAAGAAATTAAACACCAACTACCCACATAACCCAATTTTACAAATAATGTATAGAGTTAAACGGAGAATTCTCAACAGAAGAGTCGCAAACGACTGAGAAGCACTTAAATGTTCAAAGTCCATAGTCATCAGAGAAATGAAAATCAAAACAATTTAGAAATCCCATCTTACACTGGACAGAGTGACTGAGATAAAAAAAAAAAAAAAAACTCAATCGATAGTACATGCTGGCAAAGATGTGGAACAAGGGGCACACTCCTCCATTGCTGGTAGGAGTGCAAAGGTTTACAACCACTTTGCAAATCAATTTGACAATTTTTCAGCAAAGTTGAAATAACTCTACCTCAATACCCAGCTATAAATTCCTGCACATATAACTAAAAGGTGTTCTACCATCCCACAAAGACTATGTTCATAGCAGCTTTATTTGTAATAGCCAGAAACTAGAATGTCCTTCAACCTAGATGTCCTTCAAGTAAGAATAGATAAAGAAACCATGGTATATCTACACAATGAAATAGTACTCTGCTATTAAAAAGAAAGATCACGAATTTTTCAGTCTTTGTTTTTATCCATACATGTATCTCTCACTAGAATCAGTGAGTTATTAAAATAGAAGACTGAATTTGTTTTGAGGTGTATCATTGGGAAGGTAGAAAGTGTGGATTATATTCACCATTAGAATTATACAAATTTTTTTTCATTTCTCAACCTTTTGGTTAAGATGAAGTATAAAAATATGCAAAATTTTCCAACAACAAATACATTTAAACATAAATATTTGTATATAAAGAATATCTTTATGACTGTGAAAATCATTATAATGATATGCCAAAAATAAATATTTCTCTATAAAGACAATATGTGGATGCAAGCATATTAGAAAAACTAAAAAATTAGTGTAGATTTTAGATTTAATTCTATTTTGGAATTGTAGCAACTTGAAATTAATGTCTCATTTGTACCATTTTACTTGAATAAATATAAATTGAATGTTAAAATATATGTGTTAAACGTAGTAAATTGCAAACTAAATTGTCCTTAGTGTGCTTTCTTACAATTCTATCATCATGTGCTTTTCTCAGCATTATCCAGTAATGCCTCTGTATTGTGTTTACAATTCTGAAAGTGCTTCACACACATACATGTATTTATTGAAAATCTAGGTAAACATAGTTATAAAAATATGAACCAACATCAGCTTAGAAATGAATTCTAAGAATGCAAGAATGGGATAGCCATTGTGGAAAATTTGTCCCTAGAATAAAATTAAATGTTAAAATATGTATGTACATTTAATCTACTATGTATATATACACAGATAAATACACGAAGTACTATAGGATTACTGAATAAATAGATTTACCTTCGTGCATTACATTAAAGTAACTTTCTGTTCATAGGGCCCCACAGTAAAACTTTGCTTTTTGATATCATTTTCAAATAAAAAGAATTAGTTTATCTGAGAAATGGCTGAGATCTAGAATTGAGGTAGGTAAAATATGAAACTGGAGCATATGGTAACTCCAGGAAGTTGCAGCATAGGACCTTCCACACATAAACATATATACACACACAACAGGCATGGACACCGCTAACCAAACACAGCTATGTCAAAAGGACATACAAGTGTTGTGAAAAAAATTTGAGTAGGAGCTGGAGTAGAATACAAACCAAATAAATATGGAATTATAAGATGATTAATAAAAGTTATTCCATGAATCTATATTGGTACAAATGAATAGTTTAGTAAATGTATGAGAGAAAGACATTTTTTGGCATAATTGAAATTTATACCTGCAAAAATAAAAGGAATTGAAAACATCATAGGATTACATCAGCAGTTATCACTGCAAGCTAGATCCATAAACAGATATGAACATCAGTGGATGTTTGAGCATAATGAAGATGTCTACATATGCTTTTCTTCTGTGTTATAAGAACTCAGATGGTTTTAAAACACTAAAATAGTGTATTGAAATCTCCACAAGGAGATGTAAATAAATCTTCATGTCCTCAAATATAATTTGACCTGTGACTGAATGGCAACAAATTACAAAGGGGAAATATTAATTTCTCAATGGAAAACAAATGAACTGAAGATACCCTTTTTTGTTTGTTTGTTTTAATTATTAAACTAATAAAATTTATTTTAAAATATACAACTCAGTTTTGACAGTTTTTAAGTCATCAAAATAATTTATAATAATTAAATGCCTCTTAAATATACATGATATCTTCTGAAGCTAAAAGTAGGATGCATTCAACCAGATTTTAAAATCTATTTGGAACATTAAACAGAGTAGAAGTAGAAAAAAATATCTTATGAAATCCTCTATGAAAGGAAATTATGACAAGTTCCTGACTAGACAAGGAAGAATAGTTAGATTAACTATGGTTTCATAGAATGATCTGTGTAGAGTTCCTTCTGTTTCTATTTTGTGTAATAGTTTGAAGAGTGTTGGTATTAGGTCTTCTTTGAAGGTCTGATAGAATTCTGTATCAGGTCCTGGGCTATTTTTGGATTGGGAGATTTTTAATGAATGCTTCTATTTCTTTAGGGGTTATGGGACTATTTAGATGGTTTATCTAACCCTGACTTAATTTTAGTATTTGGTATCTGTCTAGAAAATTGTCCATTTGATCCAGATTTTCCAGTTTTGTTGAATATAGACTTTTGTAGTAGGGTCTGATGATTTTTTGAATTTCCTCAGTTTCTGTTGTTATATCTCACTTTTCATTTTTTATTTTGTTAAGTTGGATACTGTCTCTGTTCTCTCTGGTTAGTCTGCCTAAAGGTTTATCTATCTTGTTGATTTTCTCAAAGAACCAGCTCCTGGTTTTATTGATTTTTTGTATGGTTCTTTTTGTGTCTACTCGGTTGACTTCAGCCTTGAGTTCGATTATTTCCTGCTGTCTACTCCTCTTGGGTGTATTTGCTTCTTTTTGCTCTAGAGCTTTTTAGATGTGCTATTAAACTCTAGTGTATGTTCTCTACAGTTTCTTTTTGGAGGCACTCAGAGCTATGAGTTTTCCTCTTAGCACTGCTTTCATTGTGTCTCATGAGTTTGGGCATATTGTTGCCTTCATTTTCATTAAATTCTAAAGTCTTTAATTTCTTTCATTATTTCTTACTTGACCGAGTTATCATTGAGTGGGGAATTGTTGAGCTTCCATGTATATGTGAGTTTTCTGTTGTTTTCTTTCCTTTTGGAGACCAGACTTAATCTGTGGTAATCTGGTAGAATGCATGGTAAGATTTCAATCTTCTTGTACCCGTTGAGGCCTTTTTTGTGATGAATTATATGGTCACTTTTGAAGAAGGTACCATGAGGTGCTGAGGAAAATGTATATTCTTTTGTTTTAGGATGAAATGTTCTATAGATATCTGTTAAACCCATTTGGTACATAACTTTTGTTAGTTTCACTGTGTCTTTGTTGAGTTTGTGTTTCCATGATCTGTCCATTGATGAAAGTGGTGTGTTGATGTCTCCCACTTTTATTGTGTGAGCTGCAATGTGTACTTTGAGCTTTTGTGAAGTTTCTTTTATATATGTGGGTGCCCTTGCATTTGGAGCATAGATGTTGAATTGAGAACTCTTGGTAGATTTTTTTTTTTTATCTCACAATTGAGAATCTTGGTCGATATTTCCTTTGATGAGAATGAGGGTGTCCTTCCGTCTCCTTTTTGATAACTTTTGATTGAAAGTAGATTTCATTCAATATTAGAATGGCTACAGCTTGTTTCTTGGGACCATTTTCTTGGAAACTTATTTTCCCGTTGTTTACTCTGAGATAGTGTTTGTCTTTGACACTGAGATGCGTTTTCTGTATACAGCAAATTGCTGGATCCTATTTACATTGCCAGTCTGTTAGTCTATGTCTTTTTTATCATGGAATAGAGTCCATTTAAGTTAAGAGATATTATGGAATAGTGATTGTTACTTCCTGTTATTTTTGATGTTATTTTTATGTTTGTGTGGCTATCTTCTTTTAGGTTTGTTGAAAAGAAGATTACTTTCTTGCTTTCTCTAGGGTGTATTTTCTGTCCTCTGTTGGTGTTTTCCATCTATTATGATTTATATGGATGGATTTGTGGAAAGATATTGTGTAAATTTGTTTTTGTCATAGAATATCTTTGTTTCTCCATCTATGGTAATTGAGAATTTTGCTAGGTATAGTAGTCTGGTCTGACATTTGTGTTCTCTTATGGTCTACATAATATTTGCCCAGGACCTTCTATCTTTCAAAGTCTCTGGTGAAAAGTCTGGTGTAATTCTGATAGTTCTGCCTTTATATTTTACTTAACATTTTTCCCTTAGTGCTTTTAATATTCTTTCTTTTTTTGCGCATTTGGTGTTTTGACTATTATATGACAGGAGGAAATTCTTTTCTTGTCCAATCTATTTGAAGTTCTATAGGCTTCTTGTATGTGCATGGGCATCTCTTTCTTTAGGTTAGGGATGTGTTTTCTATATTTGTTGAAGATATTTACTGACCCTTTAAGTTGGGAATCTATACTTTCTTCTATACCTATTATCCTAATGTTTGGTCTTCTCATTGTGTCCTGTATGTCCTGGATGTTTTGGGTTAGGAGCTTTTTGCATTTTGCATTTTTGAGAATTCACAGTGGAATAATACATCATTTAATTCTAAACTCTGTTTGTCATCAGTTAGCTAGAAATCACACCTTATGATCCAGAGCAGTTCATGGTGTATCTAGCTCCAGAGATAGGACCACTTTTCTACCTCACTATTGGCCTTCAAATTGCATAATGTATGAAATCACAGTGTGTGTTATCAAACAGGCATAACAATAACCAATTTCAACAAATGTGTGCCTTGAACATGTTAATAAGAATGTTAGTACAATTGCAAATGAATTCACAGGAAAAACAATTATATTTCATACAAAATATTAACCAACAATTTATTTGTGTATAAATTCATATTTGTGGTATGAATATTCTAACAATACTAAATTCTAGAAAATTTAGCAAAGGCTTATGTTGAGGCCAGTCTGTATTCATGATTATAAGCAATGGCATAGTCATTTGAATATAATTTAAATCAGTATAAAATCATTTATAATTTTAATGGTAACAACGTTCCTTCAATTATATATTTCAAATTATTTCATATGAAAATCAATACTAAAATATACTTTTTAAAGTAATTTTCTATGCATACCACTCTAGATATAATTTTATTACCCAGTAATTTTCATAAATTACATGATAGTATTGTGAATTTCTCCTATAATGGAATGTAGAATTTCAATATGAATTATACCAGTGAAAAATTTTATCATGTGAATGTCACTAACATCTCTATTTTAAAATTGTATAAAATATTAAATGAAAATCAGATTCTAAAACTACTTTAAAACCACAACTGAATATGAGCACTAAAAAAAGAGAAAGTCATATGAATTACATGGATTACTGCGGGATCAAATAACAGAGGCAAAGAAAGTGGGTGGCCATTTGTCATCTCTTGAGTAGTCGGTTACCAAGGAAACAAAGACTTGAGTGATTGCACAAATGACCCTATGCCTGTGGATTTAAATTGGTGAAATTATATAGGACTAGCATCTATGCAGATCAAGAAAGGTAATTGTTAGTATGCCTGTTTATTAGGCAAATGGAAAAGTTTAAAATACTTATTTTACTTTCCAAGAGTTTTAAAAATGAATTACTATTAAACTCATGTCTTGTCACATCATAAGAGTGAAGTATAACCAGTCTACCAGCATGCTTATTAACCACTTTTCCTCAAATCACTCTGTTTAGGAAGCTATTCACTGGCTCAACCCATGCTCCTAACAGCGGACCTAAACTTGATTCCAACAGATGTCCAGATGGCATCAGTAGGATGTCATTTTAACTAGTAGTGAAGAATTTATTTAATGGCCTCTGACTGCTGGACATCCAGTAGAAGTAATCCTGCACAAGCAACCACAGAGTGTCTTCATGGAGTTTGACAAATACATCTCTGCCATAAATTCAGAACATACAAGATCCTGTTGATACATTACCTGTGATCATTACAATGGCCCCTGTGAAAATATCAAGCCCTAACCAGAAAAATAAAAGCATTTGCCTCCTCTTGAGAAACCAACCTTGGAAATTCTTGTAGCAATATAGAAGACATGTCTTTCCATATAGATTAGTTTATTTATAAAAGAATTGTTTTTGCTATAAGAATAAATTGTGCAGTTTGTTTCTATTTCATGATATAGTTATTCTATTATGAGATAACTGAATTAAATAATGAAAATTAATATTAAAACAAAGAAAATTAAATTAGAAAATGGTAACTTTTAAGAATAAAAATAGAATCTTTGAAAGTACTTTAACATAACTATTAAGAATAATATTAAATATATTGTTTTTATAACAAAACTTATCAGAAATATGTTCACAACCAAATTTATATAAAACAAATACATATTGTAAACCTTGCTTTGCATAGATAATGTTTATACTATTATAATTTAATACTTGATATGATTCCTTTTTCTAATTCATCGATTTATTTACTTTGCCTACTGATGACAGCTCCTCTCCCTCATCTTCTTCCAGTTCTAATCCTTTTCCCATTTTCCCCTCAATGGAAACTCTCACCCTGGACACCCACCCAGTCTGGCACACCACATCTCATCAGGACTTCTGATGGAGGGCTAGGAATACCAACCCACCCGCAAAATCTTTGAGACAAAATTTGCCCTGCTGGCACAATATGCAGGGATAAAGATGGAGCAGGGTTTGAGGGAATGGCCAACCAGTGACTGGTCCAACTTGAGACCCACTCTGCTAAGCTTGCAGATAGAAGTCTAGTACATGTGTCATCTGAGAGAATCATCTATTAGCTGATGAAAACAGATACAGAGACCCACAGCCAAACATTAGACAGAATTTAGGGAATCTTGTGGAAGGAATGAGGGAGTTGGAGGGGTCAAGACCTTCAAAACCAATGAATCTAGAGCATTGGGGGCTCTCCAAGATTTACCCATCAGCCAAAGAACATGCATGGATCTGACCTATGCTCCCTATACATATGTAGAAGATATGGATGTTGATCTTCATGTGGGTTCCCCAATAACTGGAGTGGAGTCTGTCTCTGACTTGCATTCTATTTCCTGCCTTTTGGTCCCTTACCCCGAAGTAGGCTTCCTTGTCTGTCTTCAGTGGGAGAGGATGTGATTAGTCCTGATATGATGATAGTTAAACAAATACATATAATAACATATGTGACATATGTGATACTGGTCAAAAAGCAAACATAAAAACGAATCTCTGTATGTGAAATGCTGTCATGTAAGAAAGAAACTTTGTGATAGAAAGATTTTTCTATAGTCCATGAGTCTTCATGTTCAATCTCCAGAGTCACAGGTAAATAAATAAATTAACTAGTTCAAATAAGCTTTGTTTTTAGAAGTTTTATGATTCCACGTAAGACTTCACCCTGAGAGTTAGAAAAGGATTTAGAGGTTTTAGTAAGAAGACTGCACAAGTTCTATTCTTTTTATTGTTTCGTGATAAAGATGTGAAACCTACATGATTTAATCGACTAAATCATGATACTGAAAACCTGAAAAAATAATTTTTTCCACATTCACCACTGAAAGTACGTTTTCTAATTTGCCATACCACGCACTTTCTCCCTGTTTCTGAATAGAATATCAATTTCTGGTTATTTGAAACAATTTCTATAAGAACTATTAGTTAATTTTCTCCTATATATTCAGCTACTCAATTATGAAAGTGGAAGATGATCATATTGTTTTGTATATTGTATATTATGCTTGTATTAAAACACATCAGTACATCACTTGCTGTGTGTTGAAAATTCCTGTTTTACCAACCAGGAACACCTTTGTCTCTGTGATAGTCCAATGCTTCCTTAAATTTCAAGCTCTTCCTTTTACTCCTAACATCCCTGATTCTTTCTTGTATTCATCATATTTTAGCCATCTGAAATATCCAAAATCAACACTGCTTAATGAGTTCTCTACTTTTTATGTTTCTAAAAAGTTATGTATGTGTGTGTCTATCTGTGGATAACATAGAGACAGACTATTTATTAAACCACATTTTAGAAGTATTTTAATGGAAGTAAAATTACAGATAGCTTGTATTGTGTAACTATGTTGTAATAATAATAATAATAATAATAATAATAATAATAATAATAAAGTATAGGTCATGAATTTTGGTTGTAATTGGGAGAATAGAAGAGATGAAGATATATGAAGATATTCTAATTTTAAAAAATAAGAATGTTGTTAAGGCTACAGCCAATTTTTGCCTAGCTTTTACTTTAGTTTATAAAAAAACAAAATCTAAATAATCACCCAGAATTAAAAAACAAAAGAACACTATTAGAATGGCCAAAGAAATTATAAACAACAAAACTAAAATAAAACTGTGATACTGATATAAGAAGATATTTAGAGCAATAGATTAGAAATGAAACCCTAAAATACAGTAATGGTTTTCAGGTTAAAAATAGAAACAGTAAAAGTACTCCCTACAATTATATGAGGCCAATATACTTCTAATAACAAACCAGATAAATACTAAGCAAAATATAAAATTATTCTCCGATAACCCTGATGAACATAGATGCAAAAATCTCCAATTAAGTATTTGAAAGCTGAATAGAGTTGTATGTCAAAAGTATCATCCATCATTTCCAAGTTGACTTTATCTCAGAGATGCAGGGATGTTTCAATATGTATGTCAATGAATGTAATAAATCATGCAAATTAACTTAATGACAAAATTACATAGCCATATCAACAGATGTAGCAAATACTGACAATTCTCTAATGTTTTTGAATCCTCAAGAGAATAGCTCTGTAGGCAACATACCTCAGTATAATAAAGACTATGTATTACAAAACTACAACCAATATTATTCTTAATGGAGAAAATCTTGAAGTAAACCCATGAATATCAGGAACAAAACAGGGCTATCAGTTATGCCTATTTCTTTTCAATGTAGTGCTTGAAAAACTAGCTAAAGCAATAAGACAAAAAGAGGAAAATAAAGTGATAAACATTTTGTAGTAACTATTAAATTTTAAACCAGACTTTCATACCTGGAATATTTCCAATTAATTATGTTGCATGTGTTCATGTGCTTGTGTGTATATCTATAATGCTAGGCTTTTATCAATGTGAGCTTACCTAATTTTGAATATTTGAATGTTGGGAGGTGGTCTGTGCACAGGCAGCCTGGTTCTCAGGTAGAGCAAACACTTTGAATCCTGGGACCCGATAAGGGGTGGCTTCTACCTACAACCTTGTGGGCGGAGCTTCCACCTGCATGGGACAGGAGGAGTTCAGTCACTGCCCCCTGGAACCTAGCTCCTGGCGCAGTTGCAGCCCCCCCACCCCAGGAGAGATGTGTGGCTACCAGTCACGTAGTTACAGTCCCAAGCCCTCCCCACATGTAAATAAGGTTTCCCCAAACTCTCAATCCAAGCCAATGAGAAGTTCCTGCTGCCAAACCCCAGAGCATCCCCAAATCATATATAAATCCCAATCTGGATCCTATAAAACAATAAAGGGTGTTTGAAGATTACTCTGCCGTCTGGGAGGGTTTTTATCACAAAGAGCTGTAACACACGGGAAGAGGTTCTCTCTCCCGGAACACTGTCAGCAGCTCCATCGTAACCTTTCCTGGCTAGGCGGCCTTTGCCAGCCTCAGACCGGATTGGACAAACCCCTGCACCCACTTTCAGTGGGGCCTCTCCATGGAGGCCCGCAGCCAGTGACAGCAGCAGAGACAAAGGTGAGGCAGGCGGCAAGGGCAGCCCTCTCAGCCGGAACCCTCACACCGGCTTTCGGCCGGGCCTCTACATGGAGGCCTACAGCTGGCGCCCAACGTGAGGCTTGAACAGACATGACTACACCCAAATGGATACTACAGGAAGGTGAGCCCCTCGCCAACCTCTGGAAACAACTAAACTTTTTTCCTACTATGCTTTCAGTCGGCACCATCGTGTGGATTTAGGCAAACCCAAAGGGGCAACTGAAGCCTTCTGGCCAGAGCTACTTTCTGGTGTTGGCTGAAAGCCCTTCTGGCCTCTGTCTAAATCCTGACAGCCCGCAACAGGTGTTGGCAAAGACTCTATCTAGCTTCTGAATATGGAAAGAAAAACCTGGTAACGCAGCAGCCACTTAAAAACCACAGGGCGGTTTGCCAGTTCTTAAATCTGCGGGAAGGCTCAACGTTTTGGACCTCTGTGTAATCCCCCGAAGCCAGATAGGCTAAGGGAACATTCTCATTGGACAAATGCTTCTCCTCTTTTCTATCATGGGTAATTCACTATCACATAAAAAAGCACCTTAGGCGCTAAAACACCATGGGATAAAAATAGCCAAAAAACAAGCCACCTTTTTTTGGGAGGAAGTCCTTCAGATAGTGCCAGGCATGGCCAGTGATAATATTTATAGCCCAGACTCATGGATCAGAGTAGCTTCCATCATTAAAAACAGAGATACCAGAGAAGAAAAGATACCCTCCCATGACTTTTTGCCGATCTTAGCTGCCATTTGGCAATGTATAGGGCCATCTAAAGTAGGGCAGGCTGATAATAACATAGTTCCTGAGCCCTCTCAGTCAGATGAACCCAAGTTTCAAGGACCAAAAGCTAACTCTATTCCAGATCTTGCAGCCCTTACCCAACTTATAAGGGAAATAAAATCCATCCATCCACCCCTGCCTCCTTATGTCTCAGAGGAAACCTTAAATAAACCATCTGTTCCTCCTGCCCCTCCCTCCCCCATTCAGGGACAAAGCTCCATTAAAAAAACAAAAGAGCTACCACCTGCCCCTTCCCCTACTCCACCCCCCCCATCTAGCCAGAGAGTGATACCGCCCCCCCTTCTCCAAGCCGTAAAAGAGAAACACCTTCAAAATCCATAAACAAAGCCCCACATTGGGCGCCATCTGTGAAAAAAAAAGCGCGGGGGCGGGGAGGGGAAGGCGGCACATTCCAGGCCAGGCCAGAGGTGCGCGGGCCTCACTGTCGGGGCAAGGTAGTGTGCATATGCCGAGGACGCAGGCGGACACAGAGGTCCTGCTTGAGGTTTTTGGGGAAGCAGACAAGATGCACGAGTGCCTCAGCCTAATGGGGAGCAGGCAGTCACACCTCCGGCTGGTCCTGCACATGGTGCATGGGAGCGCAGAGAAATGCCACACAGAAGGTGTTCTGGTGTGGATTTCTCTGCGCATTACCTTGCTCAGACTGTCCGCATGGCTGAATCCCAGTGTCTCAGACAGCGCATACCAACTAGCTCCATGTGGCAAATTTAATAAGAGATGGCCCATAGCTTTGATGTTTTATTATTAAGAAAATAGAAAGAGGAAAGAGATAAAAAGACAAAGAAAGAGGAGAAAATAGATAAGAAAAGCCATGACCATGTGGAAAGGGGAGAAAATGGAGAGACAGAGAGATAGACAAAGAGGGCCTGGGGAAAACAAGCAGGAGAGAGAGAGAGAGCACGGCTGAGGGGTGCTATTTATAGAGTTGGGCGATCAGGTAACCAGGAGGTGGGGAGTGTGGCTACAGGCAGGTGACTGCCTAGGCGGAGTCAGGCTAAACCTGGGGCATGGCCACAAGTCTCATTAAGGTCCCACATTTGAAATGAATAGTTCCATGGCATTAGATTTATATACTTATTGCACTATAGGTATCAAGCAATTTCTCTTCTTAAAAAATGTAACCTGGGGCTTTTTCTTAAGAAATGTAACCTGGGGCTGAAGAGATGACATAGTGGTTAAGAATGTATAATTTTCTTGCAGAAGACTGAGTTCATTTTCTAGTTCCATATTTGGCAACTAATAGTCAGAAGGAATTCTATCTTCAGTGGATCTGATACCTTTTATTTTGGTTTTGGCAATAAATAAATAAATAAATAAATAAATAAATAAATAAATAAATATCACATGCTAGTACACATACCCCACACAAGCACATAATTAAAAACAAAGAAACAAAAAAAAAACCCACTGGTTTTAGACATAGTTAAATTATTGAGAGAGCTTATTACTTTTGCAGAGAACCCTGGTTTTGTTCCCAGCCCTTTTATTATAACTGTATGTATCTAGCTCCATGGGATATTATGTCCTTTCCCTTTTTCTGAACTCTTTTGGCTCACATATATGAGTCACATAAATTCACATACATGTACACATATACACATAAAATTTAATGGAAATTAATTACAAAACAAAATTGATCAGAAAATCATGTAAAAGACCATGCCTACAAAAGATGAACCCAACAAACCAATGCACTCATGGACAATATTAATTGGACTGAGTGAACAAATTTTTTTTTTAAAGAGAAAAGTTAGTTGGGAAGAATATATATATGGAACAAGGTAGAGATATGAGTTAGGTGTGCATATCAACAATATATACTGAATTCATATATGAAATGTTCAAAGAATAAAAAAATAAATTCTTCATCTACTCAGAACTCACTTTTGCATTCCTTGATTTTATGGTCTTAATATAGAGTAAAATTCTTGAATACATTACTACATGACATATGCAACTATTTTATCACATAATTTTGCAGCTATGTATTAGTCTGTAAATAACATACATTGCAAAGTCTTCATCTTGTTTTGGTTATATGATAATGGTGATCTTTTAGCTTTTAAAATTTCACTCTTCATTCCTATCCCATAATGAACAATTTTAAAGTTAAAGTCATATTTTTCTTACATGTTTGTTAAAATTCACCAACGACAGATTCTGATATACCTGCTTTCATTTTGTTATTCTCTTTCTCTTCTCATAAACATTTTGGTTGTTATTCATCTTTTTGGAGATTTGATAGCCTTTGTAATTGATATAATTTATCTAACTCATGGTCTTTGTAGTATTATTTTATATTATTAAGCTTATACATGTGTGATGTTAATGAGAAAAAAGAAATTCTATCTGTTTTTCTCATAAAGTTCACTCTTAAATCTGTATATTTAGATTAGTCTGCTCACAGCTTTGTTGGTGCTCCTTTATTTGACTTTCTTTTATTTTTTTTCCTTGATTTCATTCCCATTGATTTCTACTGCTTTTGAAGTTTCTATTAATCTTTTCGCTTTGTGCCTATATTACTTTCTTTTCCTTGTCTCCCCAGTTTCCTGAGGAGAAGCTGCAGAAGTTTAAGATCTTCCCTTCTTTCTATCATTTGTACTTAATGCCAGACATTTAACTCTCTCCTTTGCTTTCTCTACAATGCACACATTCTGCAATATTTTAACTTCATTTTAATTTAGTTCAAAATATCAATGTTTGCTAACTCAGATGACCTTACTTATTTATAAAATTAAAGCATGACAAGTCCAAAATTCATTTAAATCCTGCTTTTACACCACAAAACAAAATATTGACTCTGGTAGTCCTGAGGTCTTTGATGAACAGGAGCTCTAACTTTTGCTGCTGCTGCTGCTGCTACTGCTGAAATATCATTGGCATACCTTTCACTGTCATATAGTATCTTCCCTGGAAAAAAATTAACGCAAAACAAAAATTTTAAAGTTTGTTATCTGCTACATTGCTAATACTTTCAAACCACGATGAAGTAGAAAGTAGGGCCAAACTATATTGATTTGGATAGAAGTTTTGTCCTGAATTTTTCATTTAAGACTGAAGACACTAAGAGATAATGGTCCATTGAATCAACTAACCAGGGCTCATATGGACCTCCAGAGAGCCTGTATGGGTCGATGTTAGCCTGTTCATATATGCAGTAATTGTTTAACTTGGGGTTTTGTTGGACTCTTAACGGTGGAAATCAGGAAGGAAGATCAAGCTGCACATCTGCTATACATGTGTAGAGAGTCCCAGTTCGACCTGTGTATGTTCTTGGTAGTTTAGACACTGAGAGACCAAAGGTTCCAGGTTAGTTGACTTTCTTGGTCTTCCTGTGGAATTCCTATCCCCTTACGGGCCTACAATCCTTCCTCCTAGTCTTCAATAAGAGTTCCCAAGCTCCATCCAATATTTGGCTGTGGTTGTCTGAATCTGTTTGAATCAGCTGCTTGGTAGAGTTTCTCAGAGGACAACTTGCTCCTGTCTGAAAGCATAACAGAATATCTTTAATAGTGTTAGGGATTGATGCTTGCCCATCGGATGGATCTCAAGTTGGGCCAGTTATTGGTTGGCATTCCCTCAGTCTCTGCTCCATCCCCCATGCCTGCATTTCTTGATAGAATTAAAGGAAATAACCCTCACATCAGACCTATAAAAAGAGGGCAGGGTAATTCACGATTCAGAATGCAATTGAGAGCCATAAAATGGCCCAGCATATAAAATTATACTACTTATGGAGTACTCATCATCTGAGCTGATTTTTAAGTAAGCAAGAAGATAACATCTACACACACACACACAGAGAGAGAGAGAGAGAGAGAGAGAGAGAGAGAGAGAGAGAGAGAGAGAGAGAGAGAGAGAGAGAGAGTTGGTGATACTATGGATTATGGGACACAAGGATATATAAGGCAAGCTTGAGTAACATTAAAGGAAACAATAATTCACACAACTCTGAATGTACAATTTAAGGCAAGTTAAAAAGGGACATCATTGAAAATAGAAAAGATTATTCAAAGAAATAATAAGTGTGATACCTTCAACTCCCAGAATGAGAGTAGGTTGTCTAAAAGTTGATATTTAAGCATACAAACCATAAAATGTATTGAAAAAAGTGTTTAGTACTCATCAGAATTTGACAGTAATTCTCTGCTTTTGATGACATGCAAAATTTAGTCTGTTCCAAGGAACCAAGAAATTAGGCTGTGACTGAACTGGAAAGACCCTTTCCTATGGCTGGATTTTATGTTGCCTGAAATTTTGGGCTGCAAGGGAAGAATTGTCATTGACATTGTTAGTCAGGTACTCTGTGTGCTACACAACCAACATGCTAGACAAGTGATGTCTCTGTGCCACTATTACATTATAATAAAATATTTGTAATATATTTATAAACATGATTTTGTATTTTTGTATAATATATAATTCTAACTATTATAATATATCTAATTATAACTTTCATGCTAATTCTTATTAATACTCTATGATTATTCTTAGTACTATAATTATCAGAAATTTCTTGCTTTCACAGAATTCTACATTTAGTCTCTGGCGATTCAAATTTCATCTAATCATATTTGTCTGTGAATCTCTGCATTTACCACCTGTCTGTCCAGGTTTCATAGTTATTTGAATTCTTACCACCTCAGTTTTCTAATGGATCAAACAAAAGTTTTGATTTTTGATCTGTTCAGCTTTTACTCCCATCATAAAGTTGGAATGATGGTGTCTAAGCTCTTCGAGCAATTTTGCACTGGTATCAAAAGCACTCTACAATGGATTTTTTTTCATCTGGAATTGGATAATATGGTTCTATTATATCATTATGAACCATTACCCAAAGTTAGTTAAATTGCTATATCTGTTTAAGACTTTAAACAGCACATGCAAATTGAGAGGGTTCCCTTAATCCACTCAAATTTGGCAATTTTCTATAAAGACTCACAGAACTCTTTGAAACATCTTTTCTCATGGACTTTTTTTACAGTGAAAAAATTCAATTAAGACCATAAAAAAGTGATAAAGGTGTATATCTTAGTGTGACTATTGTAGTGAAGAAACATAATAAACAAAAGCATCTTAGGGAGTATAGGGTTTATGTTGCTTACATATCATATATCAAAGTGAACTAAGATGAGCCAAGTTCAAACTTGACTAGGCAGTAACCTGGAGTGAAGAGATGGTGCAAAGCCATGGAGGTTATGCTGCAAGGTGGTTTACTCTTCGGGGCCTGTTCAGCTTGCTTTATTTTAGAACCCAGACCACCAACCCAAGGGTTTACTCACCCATAATGGGCTGGATCCTCTCCTGTTCATCAATAATTAAGACAATGAATACAGACTTGGCTGTCTACAGTCTGATCTTATTATATTTTCTCAACTAAGGCTCCTTCTCCTCAGATAACTGCAGATTGTATAAAATTGACACAACACTAGCCTGGAAGAAGATAAATTATATCTTAGGGAGCCACATATGAACCTCAGGAAGGGAAGTATAATGTTTATTTCCTTTACATGTAATACATAGTAACATGCACAGGGTATTGTACAGCAAAGAAACTGATCCAAGTTTTAAAATTCTGTGATTTTATTGAAATTTTACAATGTTTATATGATTAGTTGATTAAATACCTTCATGATTAATACATTGTGTTGAGATTAATTAGAGATTTTTGCCTTGGTTAATTTTTCCTGAAGAAAACAATTATGTGATAATACACAAACTATTTAAGATGAACTATATTTAGGAAAAGCAAGGATAATACATTCCATACCGAGACTGGGATATGATGACAGGTTTGGATAGCAATATATTGAATTTTATGCTCTGAACTTTTAAGATATTTTTATGATTATTTATGATTTGTGGTATATTGATGAAAAAACATAACATCACATTAACCTGCAGTTTTCATTTGTGAGCTCATATCTAATTCCTTGCATTCTTGGTATCTTTGAACACTATTAGTCTTTTGCCAAAGGGTAGAATGCCCTAATAAGGCTTGCAATCCATTATGAACCACACATTTAGTATGCTCTATCAGGTGTAGTTAAGATTATCACTGTGAAAAATGCATATCTAGAAGTTATAAACTAAAAACTAACAATTTGTTTTGTCTTATAACACATTACACAGTTCTTTTTTTTTCATTTTATTTTATTTTCTAAGTATTTTTATTTACATTCAAAATCATTTCCCCTTTCCTGATTCCTCCCTCCCTGAAATTCACATAAGCCCCCTTCCCTCCCTCTTTTCCCCATTCAAACCCCTCTCACTTCTCTGTCTTGGCATTCCCCTACATCCAGTCTTTCCAGGACCAGGGGTCTCTCCTTCCATCTTCTTCGAAATCTATTGATATGCGAATTGTGTCTAGGGTACTCCTAGATTCTGGGTTAATATCCCCTTATCAGTGACTGTATACCATGTGTGTTCTTTTGTGATTGGGTTACCTCACTAAGGATGATATTTTCAAGTTCTGACCATTTGCCTACGGATTTTGTGAATTCATTGTTTTTAAGTGCAGAGTAGTATTCCGTTGTGTAAATATACCACATCTTCTGAATCCATTCCTCCATTGAGGGCTATCTGGGTTCTTTCCAGCTTCTGGTTATTATAAATAAGGCTGCTATGAACATATTTAAGTGACCCAAAGAACTCCACCAGAGAACTCCTACAGCTGATAAATAACTTCAGCAAAGTGGCTGAATATAAAATCAACTCAAGCAAGTTAGTAGCCTTCCTATACTCAAAGGATAAGCAGGCTGAGAAAGAAGTAAGAGAAATGATACCCTTCACGATAGCCACAAACCATATAAAATATCTTGGCATGACTCTAAACAAACAAGTGAAAGATCTGTATGACAAGAACTTCAAGTCTCTGAAGAAAGAAATTGAAGAAGACCTCAGAAGATGGAAAAATCTGCCATGCTCATGGTTTGGCAGGGTTAATATAGTAAAAATGACCATCTTGCCAAAAGCAATATAGAGATTCAATGAAATCCCCACCAAAATCCCAACTCAATTCTTCATAAGAGTTAGAAAGAGCAATTCAAACATTCATCTGGTATAACAGAAAACCCAGGAGAGCTAAAACTATTCTCAAGAGTAAAAGAACTTCTGGAGGATTCAATATCCCGGACCTCAAGCTGTACTACAGAGCAATAGTGTTAAAAACTGCATAGTATTTGCATAGTGACAGGCATGTAGATCAATGGAACAGAATTGAAGACCCAGAAATGAATCCACACTCCTATGATCACTTGATCTTTGACAAAGAAGCTAAAACCATCCAGTGGAAAAAAAGATAGCCTTTTCAACAAATGGTGCTGGCTCAACTGGAGGTCAACATGCAGAAGAATGCAAATTGGCCCATTCTTATGTGCTTGCACTAAGCTCATTTCCAAGTGGATCAAGGACGTCCACATAAAACCAGACACACTGAAACTAATAGAAAGGAAACTAGGGAAGAACCTTGAACATATGGGCACAGGGGAGAATATCCTGAATAGAACTCCAATACCTTATGCTCTAAGATCAAGAATTGACAAATGGGACCTCATTAAATTACAAAGTTTTTGCAAGGCAAAAGACATTGTCAAAAAGACAAAGCAGCAACCAGCTAACTGGGAAATGATCTTTACCAACCCTACATCCGACAGAGGGCTAATATCCAATACATACAAAGAACTCAAGAAGTTAGACTCCAGAGAGGTAAGTAACCCTATTAAAAATGGGGTACAGAGCTAAACAAAGAGTTCTCACCTGAAGAATATCTAATGGCTGAGAAGCACCTAAAGAGATGTTCATCATCCTTAGTCATTAGGGAAATGCAAATCAAATCAACCCTGAGATTCCATCTCACACCAGTCAGAATGGCTAAGATCAAAACCACAGGAGACAGCAGTTGTTGGGGAGGATGTGGAGAAAGAGGAACATTCCTCCACTGCAGGTGGGATTGCAAGCTGGTACAACCACTCTGGAATGCAGTCTTGCCTTCCTCAGAAAACTGAGCATGACACTCCTGGAGGATCCTGCTATACCACTCCTGGGCATATACCCAGAGGCTTTACCTGCATGCAATAAGGACACATGTTCTACTATGTTCAGAGCAGTCTTATTTATAATAGCCAGAAGCTGGAAAGAACCCAGATGTCCCTCAACATTACACAGTTCTAAAGTTGTGACTCTGATGTTTGTGAGCTGTGGGCAACGTATTCTTTTTTCAGTTCTATAGTGCAGAACACTGATTAGAAATGTAAAGAGTCCCCTGGTCCTGGAAAGACTGGATGTAGGGGAATACCAAAGCAGAGAAGCGAGAGGGGGTTGAATGGGGAAAAGAGGGAGGGAAGGGGGCTTATGGGACTTTCGGGGAGGGAGTAAACGGGAAAGGGGAAATGATTTTGAATGTAAATAAAAAAAAAAACCTTTGAAAATAAAAAAAAATGTTAAAAAAAAGAAATGTAAAAAATACCCACATTAGTGTTCTTTTTTTTTTGTTTTTCCAGCTGATTTAGGTATCCATTGAGTGACATATCTCATAAATGTTGGGGGAGTGGCATGTCAAAACCAGTTAACTGGTTTCTGTATTGTCCATAGCTTAGATTTGTTCCATTGTCAAAACTGTCCCCTACCCCCCAAGTGGTGTGACACATACTCATGCATAATCTGTTAAAATGAGCATCTTTGTAATTGTATATTTTTCAACAATGCCAAGGTGCTATTAGAAATTAAAATTACAAAATTAGAAAAAAATGAAATTATTGACAAACAAAAATAAAATAAAATCTGGAACAAAGTGTAAATCAGTCGGGTCAAGGAAAAACTCACTATTATCCACATGTCATAATCTATTTAATATAATAATTATTCTATAAAAATTTAAGGCTACAAAGTAATCTGCTTATGCATTTAATTATATAACTAACTGACAATCTCTTTGAACTACAAAATCTCAGTGTTTTCAGGTATAGCTTAAACACTGGTATAAGAAGGTGATAAAAAGATGAGCCTAGACACATCATTGAATATATCAGATTTGAACATGATTCTATTTGTCTTTTGTAATTTGCTTTATTATTATGGCACACCTCTAAAAGATCATAGTAGAAAAATGTCAAAATATCTAATAAAGTATGTCTCTTGGGTTTTTGATAAATAGAATACCTCCATGAAAAACTCAGTATACATTTATGTGGATTTTAAAAGAGAAGAAAATACATGTAGCTCTTTTTTTTTTTTTTGTTTTTTTTGTTTTTTTGTTTTTTCGAGACAGGGTTTCTCTGTGTAGCCTGGCTGTCCTGGAACTCACTTTGTAGACCAGGCTGGCCTCGAACTCAGAAATCTGCCTGTCTCTGCCTCCCAAGTGCTGGGATTAAAGGCGTGCGCCACCACCGCCCGGCTACATGTAGCTCTTAATCCTTATCTAAATGGTTCTCAATGCAGCACAAAAAGACTATTACAGAAAATTACAATTGTCCTAAATGCAAGAAACAACCAATAATGAGGTTGACAGTCCCAGTGGATACATCTGCAACATAACTTCTAAACTGCTGGCTCTCAGCAACATGGTAGAAGAGAGTACAGAAAGATTATAAGAACCAGAGCACCAGAAAGTTGGCGGTAACATTTGTGTTTCCTAGAAATGACAAGGAAATATTATCCATGATATCTTGAGCACATGGCTGAGTAAACAATATCTAAACAATAACAACCCCAACAGACACAATATCATGAAAAGAAAAATTTCACAGGACACCACACAATGAGAAAGAAGTATAAACAACTAATAACTGCTGTGAGAGGGAAAAGTAGTATCCCCAGGGGTAAGCCCTCTAACTGGTTATCTAATTTTATGAAGTAAGCACTGAATTCTTACATATGCAAGTAATATTAAATAGATATAGCAGGATATATATGGGGAATAATATAATTACATTTCAATTTAAAGAAATAAAAATTAACCAAAAGCAAAATTTATAACACACACATACACACACCACTCTTCACAGAACTCTAGAAATAAAATTGACTACAAACTCTACCGCAGTGAAATATACTATGTAAAACAGCATATATTTCTTGAGGATCCACAATGGCTAAGCATAGCTATAAGTATTGAATTAGTTTGTGTTCTCCAGAGAATCAGAAAAAATATCTATAATACATACATAATTATCTGGGCAGAGAAGTACCACATGCATAGGTGAAAGCTAAGTACTAAGAAAATTTGATTGTGTATTTCTTTTCAAATACCAGAAAGATGAGCAGGTTGATGAGGAAGAAGAGTAAAAGTTCCAGATTATGTTGAGTGTGAAGCAAGAAACAGAGTAAGACAATTAGAAAGGAAGAATGGGAAGACAGAACTATTTGTGATAGCGAAGGAAGCACACCCACATTGGGAAGTACCATCTTTTTAAATAGTTCTATGGTTCTAAATGTTAATTTATTATAAGCCCTCACAGACATATTAAGAAATGTGGGGGTTGGGAGGATGGGGACATCCTTGTGGAGATAGGAGTGGGAGAAAAGGAGGTAATGGATGTTGAACAGCAGAGGGTGGACTGGGAGAGGGATAAAATCTGGAATGTGAAAAATAAAGATTAAACAAAATAAAAAAAAAAGAGAAGTAATGCTTGACCAAACATATGAGACCACCATTGTATAAAATCAGCCCTCACATGTATCATTTGATAAAGTAAGAACTATACCCAACAGATAAGAAAAACAATTAACAGAGACATACACTAATAAGTATTAAAGTCAACAAGCCTTGTCAGGTTAAAGTATGCACAAGCAAAAGAACTATGTGACTAGGAAAAATACAGACGTTTAGAAAAATGTGCCACAAGAAAATTTATAATATTCACCAACCTGGGACATTATACAGTAAAAAAAAAAATGCCATGTAAAATTAGCAAGTACTATCTTAATCTTACAAAGAAAACTGTCCTTCATGAAATAAAATATTAGACATTGCCTATTTATTAAAGTTCATGTATATAACAAAGTAATTATGATAAAGTAAAAGAAAAAGAAAAAAATATATATTAGGTAAGATACAGAATTTTAACACTTAATTTAAATCTACATAAAAGCAAAAAAATTTTATATCTAAGAGTATCTTTCAACAGTTTAATATATATGTGTGTATATATATTATATATATATATACACATAGAGTGTGTATGTGTGAGAGAGAGGGAGACAGAGAGAGAGAGAGAGAGAGAGAGAGAGAGAGAGAGAGAGAGAGAGAGAGAGAGAGAGAGAGAGTATGGGGTTTCAGAAACAAAGAAATTTCAAGGAAAAAAATAGAAACAAATTGAATAGCATGTAAGCAAAATAGGCACTTGGCTGAATTCCTCAAGTAGGAGCACTTCAGATCCCAGAGTCAGATAGATAAAGATGGTAATGAATGCTGAACATTCTCAGATGAAGTAAGCCAACCAAGCAAGACAAATATCTTCAGGCTATAACAAAATACTCTGAAAGACTTGCCTGGAAAATTCACACAATTGCAAAGAATACTAGCAATGCTGTGTTGAGCCATGAGCTACAGTACGATTTATACTATAGGGATGGATAGTTAAAGTAAAAGTTAGGAGTGGAATAATACTACAAAGAAAGACACATCACAAAATAAAATATAGACAAAAAGCCAAAATAACAAAGTTGATATTGGAACTGGGGGAATCTCTTAATCTGAGATTCAAAGAAATATAAAATCAAAATTTCTGCAGGCAATAGGGGCATATGGCTATGTTCCCAATACAAGTCTATCAAGAATTCAAGGATATCATAAATTGTCTCAGAAAAAACTGTAGTTTTTGCCTATATGTACCAAATCAACTAGACCACAACAACTGTAAACAATTCTAAATATATTTTTTAAGTATTTACATCCCAACTGTTGCCCCTCCCTGTCACTACTTCTAGAGTTCCTCATCCCATCCAGTTCTTCTTTTCCTCTGAGGTCTTCTACCTTCCCTGAGGCATCAAGTCCCTTCAGGATTTGGTTCATCCTCTCCCACTGAAGCCAGACAAGGCAGTACCCAAATACTTATGTGCACATGGCCTCAGACTAGCCTGTGTAAGCTCTTTGGTTAGTGACTTAGTCTCTGTGAGCTCCCAGGGATCCATCTTAATTTATGCTATTGCTCTTCCTATGGGGTTGCCATTCCCTTCAGCCTCTCCAGTCCTTCCACTATTTCTTCAATAAGGATCCCCAACCTTAGTCCAATGGCTGGCTGAAAAAATCTGTATCTGTCTTAGTAAGCTGTTGGTAGAGCCTCTCAGAGGACAGCCGTGCTAAGCAACTGTATGCAAGAAGATAGCATCAATAATAGTGTCAGGGTTTGGTCCACACCCATTGAATGGATCCCAACTTCGACTGTCAACGAATGACCTTTCCTCCAGTCTCTGCTCCACTTTTGTCCCTATACTTCTTTTAGAAAAAAATTTCGAGTAAAAATATTTTTCTTTTTTTATATTTATTTTTTATTGGATATTTTCTTTATTTCCTTTCCCAGTTCCCTCCGCCCAAACCCACCTATACCATCCCCCTCCACCTGTTTCTATGAGGGTGTTCCCCAAACCACCCACCCACTCACGCCTCCCCACACTGGCATTCCCCTACACTAGGGCATTGAGCCTTCACAGGAACAAGGGACTCTCCTCTCATCGATGCTCTACAGGGCCATCCTGTGCTATGTCTGTAGCTGGAGCTACGGATCCCTTCGTGTGTACTCTTTGTTTGGTGGTTTAGGACCTGGGAGCTCTGGTGGTACTGGTTGGTTCATATTGTTGTTCCTCCTATGGGGCTCCAAGCTCTTTCAGCTCCTGCAGTCCTTTCTCTAACTCCTACACTGGGAACCCGGAGCACAGTCTAATGGCTGGCTGCGAGCATCTGCCTGTACATTTGTCAGACTCTGGCAGAGCCTCTCAGGAGACAGCTATATCAGGCTCCTCTAAGCTATAGCAAGCACTTCTTGGCATCTACAATAGTGTCTGGGTTCAGTGACTGTATATGGGGCCCACTGGGGGCCCTGTTTATTTACTGGATTTGGACTGTTGCGGTTCCATCTCTCCACTGCTGGGGATTTATTTTGGCTAAGCTCACCTACACTGAGTCCTGGGAGCCTCTCACAAACCAGGTCTCTGGGACTTTCTAGAGACTCCCTAAATCCCCAACCAAGGCAGCTGCACAATTCCATTCACTCTCCTGGCCCTCTGGGCTCCTCTCCTGTCTCCCCAATACCTGATCCTGCCTTGCATTTCCCCTCTACCTCCACTCTTAACCCAGGTCCCTCTCTCCCTCTGCCTCATGTGATTATTTTGTTCCCTTTCTACATGGGATTGAAGCATCCTCGTTCGGGCCTCCCTTCATGTTAAACTTCTTATGATCTGTGGGTTGCATACTGGACATTTTGTACTTTTTCTCTAATATCCAGTTATCAGTGAAGTTGAGGGTGCGACTTTAGAGTGTGCAGGGGATAGTATTCACAGGAAATACACAACTTGCTACAACTGTGGAATTGATTGAACTAAAATCAAAGTAGATATTTTTTAAAAGCCTTGAAGGTCCCGATTTTCCAGAGACAGGAAGCAGTCATGGTGATATATTCAAATGCAAACATAAGCTACTTCTCATTATGTAAGAAAGACATCTCAGACACAATCAAAATCAGAGAAGAAAATGAATTATTATATCATGCTCAGCAAAACTGGCCTAATCATTTTCCTCTTGGGATCTGGGTGACATGTGATTGACTGTATTCCAAAATAGCTGCTATTTCTGAGTACTGTGTGCTTCCTGCTCATCTCTTAACAGAAAGGATATGACAAGAAGCAAGGCATATAAGCTATCTGCTTATTTCTAAAGGCTTGCAATCATGAAGTGTCGCAAACAATGGTTTATCCTACTGCACACTAAATGTGTTTAAAAAAATCATAAGGTCTTAGATAAACAAGATACAGGAATTACAAGAAGCTCTGTCTTACTTGGTAGGTTTTAGTTTGTATTACATGTAGCAACAAAAGCATTGCTTGAGAATGTATATGGTACAATATGTATGATCATATTTTCTTCAGAACAATGTTAAAGGAAAGGTTATTGAGGGTAGTTTTGTTCTAGTCTTAAATGGAATTAGATAATTTTGCATGCGATTCTCAAATATCAACATATATAAAATGTATAACGTTTTAATTATAAATGCTAAAGGAACATTTTTCTGCTGCTTTCTAAAATAAGAACAGGTGAAATGAAAGAAAATAATGAATATTCAGAACTAAAATTTATAATTGAAACAGCATAAAATAAACATTATGTTTAATATTTTAAATTGTAGTGAAAACTACATTTATTCACACAGTGTGATCAAAGAAAAATAATATATATATATAATTTTATATATATATATACACACACACACACACACACACACACACATATATATGTATGTATGAAAGTATTACAGAATGGTGAATCTAGGAATAAATATTAGTGAATGTTCATTCATGGTCATTGTTCTTGAGCAAGTCCTCAAAAGCATTCAATGGGAGAAGAAGAATTCTTTCAGACTCTAGAACCACTGAATATTATCAGATAATTGAATTCATCTGAACATATAATTTAGATTACATATGAATTACAAATATTTGCATAAAGAAGCATATATAGAGACAAATAATAAATTTGAAATTATATTACAGAGCTAAGTATAAGATTCAAACTAAATATATCAGACAAGACACAGTTAGATATGTAAAATGGATTCATAAGCATGAGTGGAAACAGAGATGCGAGATAAACTGGATTCTGTCAATATTTTGGACAATAAAAGCAACAGTGGGAATTTTAAATGATAAGCCAGAATGAAGTAAGACATTAGAGAAACATACATCTGAGAAAGAACCTGTCTACACTATAGGAGGAATTATTGCAACTCATTAATAAAATGCAAAGCTATTAACATAAGTCACTTGAATAAACATTCATCCAATGAATATAGACATATTATATAGCCTCATTTGCAAAGAAACCTAGGCAACAGAGAAATCTTTCAGTTATTTTTCACCATATGAATATGTAAGACATTATATAATGATAAAATACACTGTGTAGTTATGAAAGATGTGCTAAAATATTCTATAATATGGAATTCCCTTCTACACAAAAATAAAAATATAGAGAAAATCGTTAAAAAATAAGAGAAAAATGCCAAATATCTTTCAAAGCAATAACAATGAAATTGAGAACATTTTTCCTTTCTGGAAAACTCAAGCACAAAAGATTCTCACTTTACACTTGTGAAACACAAATGACAAGAATCAACAATTTTTTATTTGTATTGTATTCACCTATGAGTATTTGATACACTTAGGTGGTTTTATGTAAAATAATACTGTTTTAGAATCTGCTTTCTGATTTTATCACTGAGTAGCAATAAGCTTGAGAACTGAAGAGGTTTGGTTATGAAGTGTTACTCTCAAAAGCTCATGTATTACTCGTCTCAGAAGATGGTGCTATTGAGAGAGTTTAGTCTGTGAAGGTTAAGTCTTCAGTGGATAGGTGCTCTAGGTAAGTTCAGAATTGGTAGAGGGCCCACTAAGAGGAGATAAACCATAGAGACTGTGCTTTTGAAAAGTAAATAATATCCTTGATTCCTTCATACCTTACTTTCTGTTTCCTAGGTGCCAGAGAGAACAAATTACAATTGTCATGCCTATCTTTCCTGACTTCATCACTCACAATTGGCTCACACATATCAGAGTGAAGCCTTGAGGAACTGAAATATGTGAGTCCATGACCCTAAATATATTCATAATATTTAAATTGCTTATCAAATATTTTTATCACACTGACAAAATAATTAGGTAAGCAATCCACCACTTAGCTTGTTAAAATTACTGTTATAGGAGACTTTGGGAGTGCTGTGATTTAACGAAAGGATACAATAAGAATGTTGGCCACAATTTCACATCCTCAGAGATCATCTAAGGGTGAATTTAATTCCAAGCCCCAACACAGAATTGCTGAAAGGTGTCAGTTTTTTATTATCTCAGTGTCTTGTCATGTATGCTTTCTAAATGACAACCAAACAACAGTATATTTTCTTCAATCCAAGCTAGAGAAAGAGGCAATTGAGGATGCATAAAATAGAAGCTCTAGTCATCCACTTTAAATTTTTATTTCAGTTCTGTTGTTACCTAATCATTAAAAGTGAGTTTCTAACTCTACTTCATATCCAAAGGAAGATTACAGAGGCATGGAAAACAGAGATGACATTCATAGTTAACCATCAATCATTTAACATTATGTGAGGTTTTATAAAAGGTGATTTTGAAATTACTCATCACTTGAGCATATACTTGTCTGTCTACTGTCTATCTGTCCATCTGTCTGTCTATCCATCCATCCATCTATATCTATCTGTCTATCTGTCTTTCTGTCTGTCTATCTATCTATCTATCTATCTATCTATCTATCTATCTATCTATCTATCTAATCTATGTATCAATTTTAGCTTTTCTTCATAGACATATGGAGATAGAAGTGCTGAGATCAACTTTATTCTCATGATTTATACTTTTAAAGTATCTGGTATTGTCTAGTACTGTGCTTTAGATTTTACAGAGCCCATCAATGTTCCTTTGTTCAATATCCTTTCTTGTGCATCTTGTATTCTAAGTATAGAGATATCTGTAATATCTCTTTACTTTTACTGTTAACTCTCATGACTACTATCTGTCAGTCACATCAGATTACTTAACAGGATACCTGTTTCTGTGATTTCTGCTATGGGTTGGGAATTCATTTCATTAGCAGTGTATAATCGCATTCAGATTCAAACAGTTTTAAGACCTTTATGAATGTTAATTGAGAATATTAAATTTTACTCTTTTTTGGGCTAATGCTATTTTAAAACAGCACCTTGTGTAAGTCATAACTATTTTTTTAAAAATGAGATTTCTTCTTTTTGAACATGGCTCAAAATTAAAGGCAATGAAAACAAATCAAATTTTACTCTAAGAATATTTATTTTTGATGCTATGTCCAAATATAATATTTTATGCTTTAAGGCTTCTTCATAAATTTCAAATGTCACTTAGTAGTTGCAGGTACATTGACAAGATAATTCACTTGTGTCAATCTATATAAGCTCGTTTTCTACTTATTCACTTTCATTGTACATTGTATCTTAGCCACATTAGTCATTCAAGATTCTTTCTTATAGTTCTTAATCTTGTGGTCCTTGTTATTGAGAACTACATCTATATTTTCTGCTTTAAGTATCCTTTATTCACATCTATATTTAGTCATGTTTCTATATACCCTTAATAACTTACTAAATATCTATGTCAAAAAGTAAATGTTAATTGCTAATAAAACTATTTGTTGTCTTCTACCATTTTAGTACTAAAACTAAATAATAATCTTTAGTTATTTTAAGAATTTACATTGTAGTCCATAATTAAACACTGATGCTACTTTTATGATATATAATCTAACTACTAAATCATTCCTTTTATAGAATTTTTAATGGCCTGTCTTTTATTATAGTATTAGTTCAGTTCTGATACCCAGTAGATTATCCATGACAGTAGTTGAATAAAAATGTAGAAACTGAATGACAAAACAAAATAGCCAACCAGCAATAGGGATAGAGTTTCTCAATGAATGTTTGGTTTGGTTTGGAGTTGAGAATGAAGATAATCTGTCTTGTTCTATCTATCTATCTATCTATCTATCTATCTATCTATCTATCTATCTATCTATCTATCTATATCTATTGTCTATCTATCATCTATCTATACAACTCTCTTACACACACACACACACACACACACACAACTGCACATGCACTAAATAGTGTATGACAAGGACCATTACTTATGTAATGATTTATAAAGTCCTGTTTTCTAGGAAAAGCAATAAGACTCACATACAGTCTTGAAAATAGCCTGAGAATATAGTGAAGAACTGGAGAGTGGCTTGTGGATAGTGAATAAAGTGATGCTTAGTTTCTAAAGTAAGCTGAGGATTTGAAGATTATATGGTGTTGTGGATGGGCCTGGTGTTGTTTGTATTTTGATGTTAATTCTGCTGTAGACTAGGAATGAGTCATGTACTAAGGTGACTTCTTGTAAACCATCCCCTAATGAGTAAACGAGCCAACCACTGGGTCAGTAGGAGGAACTTCCGGGTTGGATAGGGAAAGAGACAGTCCTTTTGTACAGGGATAGCATGAGGACAAGGTGTAGCTACTAGTGTTTCCCAGTTTATATGGTAGATACACCAAGATTCTCCTTAGAGGATTTGGATTTAATAAGGCTTACAAGATTAGGCAGGTATGGGTTAGGGGATTTTCGGGTGGGGGGTACCAGGAAAGGGGACAACATTTGAATTGTAAAAAAAATTAACTTTTGTGCCCAGCGACTGAGTTACCACTGTTTTTGAACTAAGTTTGTGTTCTGTTTTCCTTCACACAGCATCTTGTCTGAGGTTAAGGCAGCAAAACATGGGTTTGCCTGATGTGTACCACCAAACCATGGGGGTATTAAACCATGGGGCTGGTGTGGTCACAACCCATGAGTAGAAACTTAGCAAACTGGGTAGAGAGATTTTGTAGCTCTGAGTCTGAGAGTCTCCGCAAGCTAAGAACTGGCTGGTGAGGCTATGGGTACACAGAGTAGCAAGGTGTAGTGCAGGAACATGCCAATCATTTTTTAATATTGCCTGCAACAACAAGGTCTGGAAATTCTGCTAAAGACAATAGAGATAGCTTTTGTCTTTCTTTCAGCTGTTCCCAGTGCAAAAGATGAGAGAAAAAGATGAAACAGTAATTAAATCATTATTATTCCTGTACTTTACATATGAATAGAGGTAAGACTGGAGAAACACTTGGAGAGGACCATACTCAGATTCTGTGGCAGAACTGGCTGCAGAAATTCAGGTGTATCTTACTTCGAAATCTATTATTATAACAATCATTAATTGTTTATTTTCCTAACCTTAATGCTGCTCTTTTCACTGTATTTCTTAGACAAACCTAAGTATGCGTGTAGAGAAGGAAAGTTATAAGGGTTAAGGATGTTCTCTCATTCATTAATACTGAATCGAAAAAAAAAACAAAACAAAACACATTCTGATCATTTAGCTCCCAAGTAATGTTGACAGAGCATGTCAGTAAAAATGAACAAAAGAAAAGATTTTTAAAAGATAGTATACAACAAAGAGAAGATAGAACTTGTAGAGACCACCCCTAGTAGAAAGGCAGGGGCCCCACTGAGGGATGGGGCACTGACCAATCTCAAAATTTTTAACCCAGAATTGTTCCACTCTAAAAAAAAAAAAGGAGATTGAAGGATACCCCCCCACCTAAGGACCCATCTCATCTGCAGACAACAAACCTCAACACTATTACAGATGTCAAGAAGCACTTGTTGACAGGAGTCGGGTATGGCTGTCCCCTGAGAGGTTCTGCCAGTGCCTGATTAATACAGATGCACATACTCTTAGCCAAATATTGTAATGGATCCATAGATTCCAATGGAAGACCCAGGGGAAGGACTGAAGGAGATGAAGGGGCTTTCAACCCCATAGAAGTCCAATATCAACTAACTGGACTACCCAGAGATCCCAGGGACTAAACAACCAACCAAAGAGTTATCATGGAGGGATCCATGGCTCCAGCTATATATGTAGCAAAGGACATCCTTATCTGGTTTTAATGGGAGGGGAGACCCTTGGTCCTGTGGAGGCTTAATACCCCAGCATAGGGGGATGCTAGAGTGGTAAGACAGGAGAGGGTGAGTGGATGGAGAGCACACTCATAGAGGTAAAGGGAAGGGGGAATGGGATGGGGAGGTTTAGAGGGGGAACCGGGAAAGGGGACAACATTTGAAATGTAAATAAAAACGTAACCAATAAAAATAAATAAAAAATAGTAAACATAAAAGTTCCATCACAGCATGATTGGAATTTGCAATCATTAATTATTTTTTATCTCCTAATGTTTAATCTTCATAAAAACTGAAAAATAATCTATACTCCCAGTAATTACTATTTTTCTTCCTCCAACTTATAGAGTAAAATGATGGTATATTACACTTAAATATAGGCCAGACAGGCATAGATTGCATTATCTTTTATTTAAAATCTATAAACTGTATTATCATTATATATTATATTTTACATAATTGTGTAAGGCACAGCATGGTAGGATATGACTTAAACCTCAGCATTGAAAGATGGCTATAGTAGAACCTGTGACGTCCCTGGCCACCCAGCTTAGCCTAAAGAACATGCTTCTGGTTCAGTGAATGCTTTCCTAATCATATAGATTTCTCTTAGTCTAGAACTAAGAATTGGATTCAAGGAAGAGGACTTATGGGACTTTTGGGGAGGGGGTACCCAGGAAAGGGGAAATCATTTGAAATGTAAATAAAGAATATATCTAATAAAAAAAGAATTGGATTCAAATTCAGGCTTCAATATTACAATAAAGAAATTCATTTGTTTTATTTGTTCATTTGTTTATGAGATTACCTTTCCTAGATTTTATAATTGACAGGTGTGATTTGTTCACTGTATGCATATACGTATGCATGAGCATGTGCACATGTTGTGTGTGTGTATATGTATATGTGTACAAAACAAAACACTATCATCTCTATTTCTAATTACTTTGGAAAACATGACCGCATGCTGCTCTTCATTCTCCTCTTCCTTCAAATCTGATATATAAGGTTTCCTTTAGAGGAATTAAATCTAGAGATTACTATAGCAAACATTACTATTACTATTGCAATATTGGTATTATAACATTACTATTGGAAAGTAAAATGTTGATGAACATACAAAACTTATTTATTATACTGAAATCATTACATATGTTCTTTTACTGTTTTTATAAATCCATCTGGTAACTGAAGTTGCAGACATATTGGAAAGATTTACTTTTGTAAAGTTTTCTTCTTATAAAGACTATAAATGTGAGTTAGGAGGAGAAAAGCAAGTTAAATTGCTTTCTTATTTGTGTGAATGATTCCAATTGTTTGACAGTGGTTAGAACATAGCAAGAGAAACACTGCCAAGAAAAGATAAAGTCTTGGGTTAAGAGACCAGAACTTGGGTTTAGATTCCATCTTAGAGAACCTGAACTAAGGCTGAACTCTAAAGCAAGTATTCAGGTTACTCCCCAACACACCGGAGGCTCCACGTTACAAACTTGCCATTCGCACTTCACTTCCTAACAACCACCTATCCAGAGGAAAGCAGAAGTTAAGTTCATGGTTTGGTTCCTAGCATCAGCCAATTATTTTAAAGGACAAAAATATTCCACAAAAATCCCCCAATCAGATGTGTACCAGGATAGAAACCCACTGGCTTGTTTGACATTTCCTATAAGACCTTGACCTGCTAAGAGCTCAGAGTGACACCCTATGGTCCTGCTGTGTCAGAGATAGCAGTGTGGCCAAAACAAATGCAGAGGGAGACACTCTCAGCCAACCACTGAACTGAGCACAGGGTCCCTAATGGAGGAGATAAAGGACCCAAGAAGCTTGCAGCCCCATAGGAGGAACAATAATATGAACTTCCCAGTACCCCCAGAGTTCCCAGGGGCTAAACCACCAACCAAAAAGTATACATGGAGGGACCCATGGCTCCAGATGCATATGCAGCAGAGAATGGCCTTGTTGGACATCAAAAAGAGAGGCTCTTTGTCCTGAGAAGGTTAGATGCCCCAGGAGAGGGGAATGCCAGGACAGGGAAGTGGGAGTGGGTGGATGGGTGAACAGGGGGAGGAGGGATGGGATAGGGAATTATTTTGGGGGGAAGGCAGGAAAGGGGACAACATTTGAAATGTAAAGAAAGAATATATCTAATAAAAATTTTGATAAAAAGAGAGAAAAATCTTTTTGTGTCAGAACATACCAATTATGTAGTTACAGGTTTCATTATGAAAATTTTGTTCTAATTCTGTATGTTACCTATAAATGATATAATTCTGTTCTTAAAAAAAAGTGAGATTGCATTTGAATCAGCTCCTTGGTTGTCTTTTGGGGCTCACGAATGGGCACTACAGGGTTATCCTTTAAAGGAGATTACCATTCATACTCAGCACACCATTCCTTGAGCCGTTGGTGTAGCCAGTTTCTGAACAGTAAATAGATATTGATACATTGCAAAAATATTGGTGTTTATGAAAATAAGGATTTCTAGGCATTTTGTTACAGTTCAAGTAAATATTATTATTCTTATACCAAAAGAAGATAGAGGAACACATTAATAGGGGGCTATTTCTATTAGGATGAAATAGACATCTAAATTATACCATAAGACTCTATTATTTGATTTGCATTTCCCTAATGACTAAGGATGATGAACATCTCTTTAGGTGCTTCTCAGCCAGTAGATATTCTTCAAATGAGAACTCTTTGTTTAGCTCTGTACCCCATTTTTAATAGGGTTACTTGGCTCTCTGGAGTCTAACTTCTTGAGTTCTTTGTAAATATTGGATATTAGCCCTCTGTGGGATGTAGGGTTGGTAAAGATCATTTCCCAGTTAGTTGGTTGCCACTTCGTCCTTTTGACAGTGTCTTTTGCCTTAAAGAAACTTTGTAATTTTATGAGGTCCCATTTGTCAATTCTTGATCTTAGAGCATAAGCTATTGGAGTTCTGTTCAGGAAATTTTCCCCTGTGCCCATATGTTTAAGGTTCTTCCCTAGTTTTCTTTCTATTAGTTTCAGTGTGTCTGGTTTTATGTGGAGGTCCTTGGTCCACTTGGAATTGACCTTAGTGCAAGGAGATAAGAATGGGTTAATTTGCATTCTTCTGCATGTTGACCTCCAGTTGAATAGCACCATTTGTTGAAAAGGCTTAGTCATTAGGGAAATGCAAATCAAAACAACCCTGAGATTCCATCTCACACCAGTCAGAATGGCTAAGATCAAAAACACAGGAGACAGCAGTTGTTGGCGAGGATGTGGGGACAGAGGAACACTCCTCCACTGCTGGTGGGATTACAAACTGGTACAACCACTCTGGAAAGCTGTCTGGTGGTTCCAAAAAACTGGGCATGACACTCCCGGAGGATCAGGCTATACCACTCCTGGGCATATATCCAGAAGTTTCCCCTGCATGCAATAAGGACACATGCTCCACTATGTTCATAGCAGCCTTATTTATAATAGCCAGAAGCTGGAAAGAACCCAGATGTCCCTCAATGGAGGAATGGATTCAGAAGATGTGGTATATTTACACAATGGAATACTACTCTGCAATTAAAAACAATGAATTCATGAAATTCCTAGGCAAATGGTCAGAACTTGAAAATATCATCCTAAGTGAGGTAACCCAATCACAAAAAAAAAAAAAAACATGGTATGCAAGCACTGTTAAGGGGATATTAACCCAGAACCTCGGAATACCCTAGACACAATTCACATATCAAGAGATTTCCAAGAAGAGGCCCCTGGTCCTGGAAAGACTGGATGTAGGGGAATGCCAGGACAAAGAAGCGAGAGGTAGTTGAATGGGGAAAAGAGGGAGGGAAGGGGGCTTATGGGACTTTTAGGGAGGGAGGAAACGGGAAAGGGGAAATGATTTGGAAAGTAAATAAAAAAAACTTAGAAATTTAAAAAAAAAACTCTATTCTTTCCTCTTGTAGGCAGATTTTCTAGGCTAAAAGTTTGAGGTGACAGAGATAAAGCAACTCTTTTACCACCTCTGTCAAGGCAAATGTCGAAGTACAAACTACTTTGGACTGATTTAACCTCACTCATTGGTTTTAGCATGTTTTGATATACACATTTAGTACCTCTGCTTCCTTGGGTAGACAGCATCAGTGCTGTAGCATTGGTGAGCAGGGAGAGGCCTTTAACTAAAAAGAAAGTTTATTGTTCTCCTATTAAAACATCCTTAAAGGACATTTGCCTTTGTCTACCTCTTAGCTGACTTTGTACAAAGCCTCACATGGAAAAAAAATATACATGATATACTGCTACAAAGAATAAATATGTGTTGTTTTTGTTGTGATAGGAGATCTTTTGGTGATTTATAGTAAGATATGTTCACCCATTCCTTCTTTACATACAGCCTGATGTCTAGAGGGTTGGAAATAAATGTGCATGCAAAATTAAGTTTCCCTCAAGGGATATAGTTTAGTGTAGAGACACGCATTTATTAGTGACCAAAATTTGCAATGCTATATCCTCTGTGCAGACACATAATTGGATATAATGCAAGCAATCACTAGAAACATGCATGTTATCAAATGATGGAAAAGCAAGAAAAGTGAATAAAGAATAAGACCTATGTTTCTGGAAACTAAGTACAGCAACACAATTCCTTAACTTTAACCAAATCTTGCAGGTAATTTGCCAAATTAAAGTTCATAAGGAAATAAAATTTTGGTTTCTGCCAAGCCACAAAGGAATAGTTTAATAATGCAAAATTATAAGAAATTAAAGAGTTTATAAGTTGTTTATTTTCTTTTTCACCTATATTATATTTCATGTTCATCTATTCATTAATATTTTTACAAACCATGGTATTCTCAGCTCCAAAAATAGGAAAAAGCAAAGTTAAGGACTAGTGTGATGATTCGACATTAACAGCACTTGAAGCTCTTACAGAGGGGCCAGAGTCAGTCACTAGCACCTACAGTAGTAGTTACAGGAATCCTGGAACCCTTAATTCAGCTTTCATAGGTACCAAAAATATATATGAAGCACACACATACATACAGTAAAATACCCATAAACATAATTATAAAGAAAAACAAATCAGAAAAGGAAGTAAAAGATCATAGCATCTGAACTTAGAGACATATTTGTTGAAGGCTGAATTGATTCGAGAATATTCTTGAGGCCCTATTTTACTGAAAAGGAGCTAAATTCATTTTCTAAAACCAGAAACATGCTTTGCAGAGCCAGTAATGTCATGGAGCCAGGGCCTTAGAAGAGATGTAGCTTCAGTTCCTAAGGCCTCAACTCTTCCCATCATACATAGTTATGGTTATCAATCCTAAGGCTGCTATGTGCTATGTGTTTAGTCTATAACATTATTGAGATACTCTGTAAGATTCCCATCCTTCTGACTTTGTCCTCTTGCATGACACCTTCTGCTCATCTTTTCCCATTTCTCCCATGAAATACTATAGAAGACACTGTACTTGTTAATGCGCTTGATTGACATGAGAAATAGCTTGGGCAAGACCTCCTCACTCCTGCTTACTGTCTTCCCTTTTGGCTGCTTCCTACTTAGAATGTTGTTATGCAAGAATTATCAGGTGGTCCAGCTAATATCAAAGATAAATTGATATATCTTAGAAACCAGAACTTCTCTATTTCAACATTGCATTAATGCTTTAATTTTAAGGGACAAACGGAGCAAATAAAGATGTGATAATGTAAAGTCAAAATTTACCTCTATAACACTCACTCATAAACTTAAAACAGAAGGTAAATATTTCATTTAAAATAATGACAACTCATATGTAGTGTTCACTTTGATACTTCCTATATCCCTTTACAAGTGGTTTTAGAACATTATGTTCCAATATATACCTTACCTATGTCTCTTTCTGATACCTATGGTTATATTATACTTTCTTCCCTGCAGCTATTCTGAAGACTCACAATTTCAGAGATAGTTAGAAGATCAGCCACTACATAGAAATTATGTTATTTAATCTAGCAGATAGATTGACGCTTACCTATTCTACTCTCAAGTACATAAAACTTCTCATTTTATTTAATATGTGTCTTATATCAAACCAGCTTGAGCCATCTCTTCCAGGCATTATTATTGAGTAAGCACACTGGTAGGACTTGATATAAGAAGAAAACAGTCCTCTGACCTATGCTCAACGTTATTTAGCCTGTGGATTTAGTCAGTGAACTGGAACAGTTAGAAAGTTGTAAGCTTGTTTCTGTTGACAAGGTTTTCAGCTTGATGGCTCAGATATATGGTATTTACCAGTTTACCATTTTAGAGATGTCTGACTCACTCTTTAGATTAAAAATTTAACCACTTGTTTAAATAAAATAAATTATGTGTTTCTCCATGATACAAGTTGTCTGAAATAAATGAAAAAAGAAAATATGTATGCTCAAAATGAACAGCTAATTCACTTTCTGAAAAGATGTTCAGACATTCTTTGTGTTTAAAGCTAAGAGCTATAAACAAAATGTCAAATAAAAACAAAAACAACAAAAAAAGATAATGTATAATATATATATCCTTAGAAGGTCTTTTGCCAAACAACTTTAAATTTGGAGATTAAAAATTTTTCCTATTTTTATTCTTTGCTTATTTAATTGTATAAGATATCTTGTGTATGCACACTTACAAATCAATCTGTGTTATTAAAAAGCTAGTCACTAGCAGTCTGTATCACACTAGAGTACTTTAAAGAAAGCCCAAGTGTTCTGTTCATAATCTCTGTGCCCTATCTGATATCAGTCCTATCAATATACCCTCTGAAGTGACCTCCTTTAGCACAGTAAATTTATCTAACCCAAAACATTTCACATATTTACTTTACAAATAACCTGAACCTATAGTCCCATTTACATTCAGAACTCTTATGTCTTAGGTTGTACACTGTTCTATATCAAGTACTGTTAATTGTATATGGAAGACAAACAAACATGTCCATTATCTTGATTATTTCTTTATTGTTATATCATGTAACTTTATCAAATATGCTTCATAGTTCTACCAGTATTTTATGACATGTATAAAAGTTAAATCTGAAAAATGTCTTTTGAAAATAGGAGAATTTGGATAATTTAAATCACTCATTTATAATTTGATGCCCCTTATTTATTTTGCTGAATTTTTCTGGCTTATATTTATAGCATTATGTGGAATAAAAGTAGTGACAGTCAACATCTATCTCTTTTTTTCCCAGAATTTAGAGAACAAACATTTATACTTTGACCATCTTTTGTGAAATATATTTGTCATATATGAGCTTTGTGGTAGTATCCTATTTCTTCTGTATCTAATTTGTTTAGAATTTTATAAAGAAAAGATGTAGAATATTGGTGAACCACTTTCCTGTACTGTTGGAAATTACCACATTTCTGCATAAATGTTACATTAAATTTGCTTATATTGAACCATTTCATCCCTACAAAGATTCTCTTTTATCTTGATGGACATTTTGTAATTTATTTTCAATTTGGCTTTCTAGGAATTTTTATCTGTAGTTTATATCACCTTTAATATGATCATCTGTAAAGATCTTTACCAATAAAAAATCCTTATTTGTTTGTAATTTATTGGCATTGGCCATTTTCCCTCCAGATGTAAATTTTAGTTCCTGACTCAGTTGTACTCCTTTAAGGATTAGTCTGAAGACTTGATTGTTTCAATGAATACATAAGAAGTCCTCCACAACATGTCTTCTCCTTTACCTACCATGTATATAGTTCATCAGAATTTGAGTTTTCTTACTAGCCATTACATACTCAACATTTACTACTGTAACTGTGGATGATTTCCCACATTCATCGCTAAAACTTCACTTTATCATGTGTGTGTGTGTGTGTGTATATAATTACAACATATTGTATGTTTGCTTTTATGTATATGATATCATAGAACAAGTCAAATGATGAGAAGAATAATCCATCAAAATAAATTATATGGAAAACTCATAAAAGTGAATTAAAAAATTAGATAATAGAACTGTGAGTTAGCCATTTCTCTCTCTCTCTCTCTCTCTCTCTCTCTCTCTCTCTCTCTCTCTCTCTCTCTCTGTGTGTGTGTGTGTGTGTGTGTGCACGCGCACGCACACGCACAAATGTGGGTGTACATATTCCACAGTCTCAACTTTGATGATGGTGTACATCATTAAGTATACATCTAGTATACATCATTAAGAATGTACCCGTTTACAGACAATTTACACTGTTTGTTAGCAGTAGAATTGTATCAGTTAAACTGAATCATGATTGACTATAATTTTTTGTACTCTCTATATAAATATCCAGGCAGTTTTCATGAATATGACTTAAAATTTTGCAACCTCTTTATTGTCTCTTCATTCTTACTGTCCTTTCTGTGTCTCTCCTCTTCCCTCCCCCACCCTACCACTCCACTCTCCTCCATTACTCTCCTCTCCTCATCTATTCTTTCTCTTTTGTAATTTTTGCTCTGTGCCCTACAGAAACGATTTATCTCAGTTAAATAAATAAAAGCTCTTTTCAAAATACAGTGGATTTTATTTGTTTACCACTCTAATGTCATTTTATGTTTCAGCCTCTACATAGATGACTGATTCCTACATTCCACTGGCTGATTAAGAGCATCCTTCAGCCTCTTCCTTAAGATTCCAATCTGGATAATTGTATACTAATCCCAGTTCATTTGTACTCATGCATCATACAAGCTGAAATGTTGGCAGACTCTATCTTTGTAGTGAAATATACAAATTAGTTCAACATTTGGAAATGTGGAGCTTACCACAGACACTACCAACTCATCACACAGTAAACGATGCATCTTGTTATCTAATGCCCAAACACAACCTTATGTGGCCCTGCCTGGCAAGTTTCTCCTGTTCAGTGCTGCTTAGATTCAATGCTGGTTCTTCCTGTGTTACAGTATTCATTCTGCTTGCAAAAGAATCTTTAAAATTGTATATAGACCTTTTGATCTCTGACTTTCGTTATTTTCTTCTAAGTAAAGGAACTGCCAGGAGAACAAAGGGAAGGAAAAGAAATTGGGTTCAGTTTTCTTTTCTCAGTTTCTTCTTTTGTTGAACTGGCTCAGTAGTGGCTGTGTATATTCAAAGGCCACAGATCCTATGAAGACTTATTTTTCAAACACTACACTTCTCAATGAGTTCTGACTTATTTGCATGCTGATCTCTTTGATTATATCCAATTAGGAAGAGTCGCCTTGTTTTATTACACATTATTGACTTCCTTTCAAAAACACAAAAACAGTTTTGTGGAGGCTTCATATTTTCTGACTATAGCTAAACATTTAAGCATTGTTTTGACAATGTTATTCACCTGCAGCGTCCTCACTGCTTTGGCACATTGAATAAGCATCACCCTTTCATGGAGATAATCTTGTAGGTTTCTTTGACTTTTTCACTCATTTTTTGTAAGCTGTTTTCTCAGTAATGAAGCCACATTGAGATGATCTTTAAACACATCTTTTGAGACATATATAGTCATTTAATGACTCACTTACTATATAGAAAATACATAATATAACGTAAAAAAGTCATTTCATGATCTATCTCCTATTCCTAATTCCGATTCTTTCTCCTAATCTCGATTATTCAGGTTAATTCAAACCAATAGACTCCTCACTTAACTTTCATAATTGAAAGTCTCAAAAATATAATACCCCAAATTGATTTCCTAATGTATTTAGATTTATGAATATTTCCTGTCCTACAAACTTAGATTTATTTTTGAATTTAAGAAATTAAATTAATAATCTTAAATATTTCTATAACAGAGTAGTAAATATAGGGAAATTAAGCTATTAGTCAAGTTTGTAACATTTTGAAGAATGCAAACTTTTGAACTAAGTTTATCTTTCTGAGTATCTGTTCAATATCTTACTACAAATGAGTTTAACATAATATTTTGAAAAATTGAGCATAGCATTATATATATAGTACATATATAATAACAGGCAACAAACATGCAGAAACTTAAGAAATATTATGGTAATGCATTTAATTAATATAATCCATGATAATTACATTTGACTTTTAAATTGTATTTATTTATTTATTTATTTATGGTGTGTGTGTGTGTGTGTGTGTGTATTTGTGTATGTCTGTACATACACAGATACCATAGCATATGCATGGAGATTAGAAGACAAGTTGCAGGTGTTAGTACTCTCCTTACATCATTTGTTTCTAGGAGTTGAACTCAAGTTTTCTTGCTTGACAGAAAGTGTTTTTACCTGACAAACTATCTTGGCAGCTTGAATTTTTCTGGTACCTATATTTAAGACACTAAATTAAAACAGTGTTAAACAAATGAACTACATGAAATTGCAGTGCAGGTTAAAGTACTGAAAGACTTAAACCAAATCATTACATGCACCACATCCTGATATAAGCACTGTTATGGATAGAATGCTGGAAAGCGGAGACAAACAAAGATGGTTAGCATCTGCAGGGAGATCTAGAACAGATCCTATGCAACTCTTTACTGGATTTTAAGTAGTGCACCTACTGTAACTTATTGAATACTATCAGAGCACTTTGAAATATGGAACAGATTGAAGGAAACACAGAATGTTTGTTGTGGAGTGAGTGAGTTATAGCTGAACAGAGTTTGAAAGTGTGGCCACTAATGAAACAAGGGAGTGGGGTGCATAGCCAGAAAAGAAGAAAGATCAAGAAATAACAAGAAAGGAAATATTTGTATAGGGGTTATAGTTGGAGTGAACCTGGAAATAAATGAAAAACATTAGAGACCATAAGAAAATAATTACTGAACTTAATACTGAACAGATTTTCATTCTAAAAATATATGGTCCTAGAGTACCTGTAGTGTATAGTGGTTGAGAAAGTATTCAGATCCTCCTAGCATTCAGCCATAGGAAAGAAGTAATTTTGAAAGAGCCACCTGAGTCTGTGGCTTTAGAAGTTAATGCTTCCTAGATTGTTCTATGTATGTTACCTCACAACAGTGGTCAGATGTCTGTCCACTGAGTGGTCTGTGGAATTGGTCCAGTTTCAAGAAAGTACTTTGATTATAATCATAGACAACTCCATGTAGAGAAAATTGGCCAGAGTCACAGAAGATAGTAGAAACTGCTTCCCATCTGTACTCACACATAGAGAGGATAGATAACTCCATCAGAACTCCAAAAGGTTGAAGAAGCTGTAACAAGTGACTATGTGCCAGTTACATTTAAAAACTGAGGGACCTGGAGAGTAGAGTTCCCTTGAAGTGTTCACTACAGTGATGGTCAGTGTATTCTCACAGTGCTCCCTCTTTCTATGATCAAACATTTAAAGGTACCAAATACTAAGAGCTGCTGAAAGACAGCTGGGGCTCTATTCTCTCTAACCACAAGAAGTAGTACCATAGATAAGGAGATGGTGACTTTGTTCACAAATGATGCTCTCCAGTTTTTAGGTGAACAACCAAAACAAGTGATAGTGAGAAAAATATTAGAGACACTATTTTTACCATGTGACACAGAGCCAACTAGATAGAGGGGGGGAAAAAAAGCTACTTGACTTTTGTCCAGATTTCACCCATTGATAATGTAACAGATGATTGGTATTTATGAAGGACAATAAACTTATCCTTTTACAAAATAAATGCAAGGTGTTGTTTTTCTTCATAGAATTTCATTTTCTCTTGCATTATTTTATGTTGTTACCAATTTAATATGTAATTATTCTATGACTTATCCCCTACCATCTATAGTCCCTGTCTTCAGTCCAAACCTAATTCCCAACAGCCCCCTTTCCAAGTTCATAGCATTAAGTTAAAGAAATCCATATCAAGGGTCAGTAATAAATGCATATATAATTTTATAAACTTTATATTACTTAATTTTGCAATATAAATCAACTTTGTTATATTTTACATTACATAATGTAGTCTCTTGACATTTTCATTATTGGGGGTTATTTGTATTTAAGCTTTTAGTCATGAAATTGTGTTACTCTGTTCTTTTATGTTCTTAATTTTACTTTTCATTGTATTCTTCTTCTTCCTAATTTTTTTTGTTATATTATTTGAAATGTAGAAAATCATAGGTAGGATCTGGGATGAGTTGGAGGAGTGGAAAATGTAACCAAAATATATTGCATGAAAATTACTTTGTATAAAAAAATTAAATGAAATTGTTATATAAGCACCAAATATTTGTCAATTATGAATAGTTTGCAAGAGAGTTTTCTTCCAGTGGTACATGTAATTTCACCTCAACAATATTTTTTATAAAAAAATTTAAAACACTAATTTTGTTTTGTTCACTATATTTTTCCTTGATTTGATTATAAAAACAAATGGACACTGTTTTTTTTCTGGTATTATCCAAACATAGTTCCATCCAATATACAATACAAATTATCTTCTTTCTTGCATTTTCATTATAATAAGTCACTTTAGAAATCCATGTTACGTTTCAATTACTAGATTAGTGTACAAACAAAGCAAAACAAAAAAGTACACAAGGAAGAGCCAAAGAAAAATCCCAACAGCAAAAATGAGAAGCCCCTTTTTTGATTTATTAGACGGTGTCTTCCACAGCATTCCCCAAACTGTACAGCCTGTTGTTACTGCTATTAGTTGTGTCCAAGAAGGGGAAGATAAACCCCCAACTGCTGAAGAGGCCAGATACACAGCACAGAAGTTCCTGAGCAGAAATTACGTTGAAAAATATTCTCCCTGAGGACCAACTTTCATAGTACCAGAAAACACCATTCAAGCTTCCAAAGAAGAGAAGCCACTAACAGTCACATCCAGTTATGATGCCTGTAAACCATAGCAATGACCAGTATGGCTCAGTAAGCCTAAGAGTGCACTAGTGATGTACATATCTTGGTGGCTACCAAAGCTTCACTAATGGGACTTGAAACCTGTTTAACAATAGGGAAACCATGCCTGGTACTGGGAACCTAGTCATTCAAGGCTAGTAAAGATTGGAAGAGAACTTAGATCCACCAATTTACTAAATAAGCATAATTCCTAACAACATATTAAATATTTGACTTTTACTCACAGATAAATGTATTTCTACATAAAGGAAACTTCTCTTTGCAATACACAGAGATCCTTACAGAAAACCACCACCAATTAAACTGCAAAATTTTGGAGACTAATACCAAGGAATTTGTCTACATTACAACTCCAACTCTAAGATTCAGGAATCACATCAGAACTGAGAGATAAATAAATAAATAAATAAATAAATAAATAAATAAATAAATAAATGAATAAGGCATAAAAGGCAAAGGAGCAAGGAGCTTGCTATGAGATTGTGCCATCTAGAAATGTCAGAATCTACACTCACAAGGTCTCAGCAATATGACTGCCAAAGCATGATCTGAAAAGACACCAATATACATAATAAAGAGGACAGGAGAGAGCCCAAGAGACCTCAACCATATACAGAGTAGTAGCATTAACTAAAGAATATGGAGAGTGAGAAAGATACAATAGTCTTACCCTAGGGAAAGGCATAGTAATTGATTTTTAAAAACCAAATGGAAACAAACCTTGAATTAATACATAAAACAACAATATAAAGACTGAACAAGTTGTAGTTATGTATTTAGGAATACAAATACACACACACACACTATGTGTAACAACAAAGATAAAAAAGAACAAGTAGGAGAATATGGGAGGTTTTGGAGAGAGCAAAAGTAAGGAAGAGATAATATAATTATAGTACAAGCTAAAAATAACAAATAATTTAAAATAATAAAATTGTATATATATAATTATTCAGCCATTAATAAAGTTAAATTATCTTTTTAAATTTCCACCAAATATTTTCCTTATTTTATTTTTATGGGAGCTTAAAAAGAAATAACTTTAATTCCTACAAAAAAGGAAATGCTTGGTAAAACACAGAGAAATCTCAACAACAAACTTTTAACCAATTTAGGCTTCAGTCCTATATTTAAGCAGATATTCAAGAAAAAACAACCTATTAAAGCAAATGAAACAAAATAGAATAAAAATCAACTCAGAAGAGCCACTCATGATCTGACTGAACTTATTTCTCCTTGAAATTAAACATCAGCCTTCATTTTGAGTAGCCATTCAGGTGAACAATTACATTGCAGTACTAAGGACTGAACTGCTATGGACTGCTTGAGTTTATTTACTTTGGGTCCCTTTGTGGTTTGTTTTATTTATTTCTCTTTTTCCCTTTTTAATATACATAGTTTTTATTTTCTTGTACAACATACCATGGATACAATTTCCCGTCCTTCTACTTGTCCTAGTTCACCCCACTTCCACTTCTCTCTGCATCTACTCCTTTTCCATTTTTTATTTTAAAAGAATAGGATTCTAGGAGATGACAACAACAAATACTAAAATAAAATATGAAGGTTAAAAATTAAAATCATCATTTTGAAGTTGGACAACCCAAGTCAACAGAATAATAAGTGTCCCTAGAGAAGACCCAAGAATTAGAGACCCACTTATATTCACATTTGGAATACAATGAAAGAACTAAACTGAAATTTACAGTATATATGCAGAAAATCTGTTACATACCCATATAGGTCCTGTGCATGCTGCAGGAACTCCTCCAGCTGACAAAAATATTCAACAGAGTAGCTGTATTTAAAATTAACTCACAAAATTCAGTAACTCTCTTATATATAGATATATACACACAGACTTAGAGATCAATGAAACAACTCTTTTACAATGGCCATAAACAATATAAAAATAACTTCAGGTAACTCTAACCAAACAAGTGAAAGACTTGAATGATAAAATCTTCAAGTTTTTGAAAAAAGAAATTCAAGAAGATATCAAAAAAAAAAAAAAGACCTCCATGCTCATAGATTAGAAGAGTTAACTTAGTAAAAAAATGGCAAAAATATCAAAAGCAATCTACAGATTTAAGGTAATTCTCATCAAAATTCCAATGTTCTTGTTAGGACAATTATAAGCTTTATATGGAAACACAAACATACAAAAAACCAGGATAACTAAAATCATCCTTAACAGTAAAAGAATTGCAGGAGCCCTGACATTCCTGATCCAAGTTACAATACAAAGTGATAGCAATAAAATCAGCATACTATTGGCATAAAAGCAGACAGGTTGAATCAGTCTAACATAATTAAAGACATAAACTGTAGGGCACATGGACCATGCCACCAGAGGAACTTGTTCAAAGCCCCTAGATCTCAAAATGTGAGATTTACAATCTCATCCAGAGATAATCATGAGTGGAATTAGCTCCTTCCCTCTTTCCATGCCTCCCTGGGAACATATGACTTAGTGATCCTCAGTCAGGTAGTCAGAAGGAGTCAGTCAAGTAGCCCAGAACCTCCATGCTATAGAGACACCTTAATTCCTTCCTTTTCAGTCAATGACATTTTCCCACCCTGGGTATTCTCACCTCCTTCGCTCAAACTCTATAATCCTTTGTTCAGCACAAATAAAGTGTATGCATTTAAACCCACCTCGAATAAAGAAACATACCAAAGCAAAGATCATCTGAGATAGCTGCTTCATTAAAGATCTTCAGAAAGGGCCTGCCCTCCCCACCCCGAACCCCACCCCACACTGGTCCTGATCCGACCAGAATTCTGCTCCTATGGACTCTGCTTCAATTCTTCCAGACAGTTGCAGAGGACTCTGGATACACTGAGAAGGAGAAAGCAGAAGAAAGGGAATCACAACATTCCCTTTTTCCTCCTGGCCTGGTCGAGTCAACAGGAGATCCCACCTATTCTGGACTTTTCTCAGTCCTCTCTGATCCAGTGTACCAGTGGCATTTGGACAGCCTGAGAAAAGAGCTGAACCTAGAGCCAAAATAAACCCAAACACTTGATTTTAATTAAAAAAAAAAAGCAAGAAATATACATTGGAAAAAAGAATCTTGCACAGAACTCAACTCCAAATAGATCAAAGACTTCAACATAAACCAAATACATTGAACATGATAAAAGAGAAAGTAAGACGTAGCTTTGAATACATTGGCACAGCAAAAGAAATTCTGAAGAAACATTGTCAACACAGGTACTAATATCAACAATTAATAAACAAGCTTTTATGAAAAAGCTTCTGTGATGGTTTGTATATGCTTATGCCAGGGAGTGGCACTATTAGTATGTGTGACCTTGTTGGAGTTGATGTGTCACTGTGGGTGTGGGCTTTAATATTCTAGTGCTAGCTTCCTGGAAGTGAGTATTCTGCTAGAAGCCTTCAGATGAAGATGTAGAATTCTTAGCTCCTCCTGCACCATGCTGCCTAAATGCTGTCATGCTCCTGCCTTGATGATAATGTACTGGACCTCTGCGCATGTAAGTCAACCTCAATTAAATATTTTCCTTAAAAGAGTTGCCTTGTTTGTGGTGTCTCTTCACAGCAATAAAACCCTAAGACAGCATTCAAGGTATAATTTTCTTAAACCTAGTGAAATAGCTGGAATTGGATATTAACTTGTTAAAAAATTGAGTTACTTTCAAAAAGCAAATACCATGTGCTTTTATCGCATGTGAAATCTACAAAATAGATTCTGAAGGTAAAAGAAGAATACTTAAAGAAAACAAAGGACTGAGAGGAAGAGGGGAATAGAAAAAAGATGATTATCAGATAAGGTAATAACACTATATGAATATATGCAAATTTTACGTGTCAATTAGTAATTGTACATGCAATAAACACTAGTTCAAAAGTAAACAAAAAGAAACCCACTGCTCTCTTGCATTTGATCACTACATTTTACTCATTAATTTGTCTTGTGTCACTCAGTTCAAAGCTATCTGCTGGATGTAAAAGTAACATATTGTCAGTTCCTACTTCAGTAACAGTAAATAAACAAATGTAATAGCATAGATTTTTTGTTTTTAAGTAAAATAAGTAGTTAAAGGGATGCAAATCCACAAAACTCTGGACAGAGTAAAAGTGTTGAATGTTGTACCCCAGTAGTAGGTATTCCAAACTAAACATAATCAAGGAAACAATAAACACACACACACACACACACACACAAATCATGGTAGGCTCAGGGAACATCATGGAAGAGTAGGCAGAAAAAATCTAACATTTGGAGAGTAAGGAGAACTATAAAACACTATCTTCTGGACATGATGTGGCTGATGCATTCATCAATTCATAGCTCCTATGATTGTCTACAAAAGATATTGTCAAGATTCAATCAGCTAAAATTCCAAAATTGATAAAGGAGTGGCTTCTGAGTCTCCACCACTAGCTCAGGAGCTGCTACTGGATGCTGATAGATACTGAGGGAGAGGAGAGGAGAGGAGAGGAGAGAGAGAGAGAGAGAGAGAGAGAGAGAGAGAGAGAGAGAGAGAGAGAGAGAGAGAGAGAGAGCTGATAAGTTTCTCAGGTTTTAGTGTGTGGTGTCATAGAGTTAATAAATAACTTGTTGAAAGGAGCTGGAGAGAGATGTCAGGAGATAGTGGGTATGGCTAACATTAAAGAACATAGTATGTATGTTGATATGTATATTTTATGTGTCTATATAATTTTTGAAAACATAAAAATATTAACTATGGAAGAAAATTCAACAACACACAATATACTTTTCGTAGTAGCACATAGAACCATTTTCAAATCTGATCTTATCATAAGACAACAAATAAAGCATCAAATAGTATTTGAAAATTAATTCTTCTTATCATATTTTACCATATTGGAATATAAATGAGAGTCTACAAAGAAAGCTAAATATACTCAAAAATACTTAGAAATTGAAAATATACTTTTTTTAATGATCAGTTGGGTCACTGGAGTGAAAACAGAGGAAACTACATATCCTTAAAGTCACAGACAAATTAGAATGCAGCCTTCCAAATCATTGAATGAAACATTATTAATCTTACTTCCTAGCATATGGGGAACTAATTTGTTTGTACACCTGAAATTTTGTTTAAAATGGGTCTTTAGCAATAAACTCAGCTGTTAAATCAATGGACACGTGGTTAACCTTTTCCTACAATCCATGCATAGATTCTGAAAATGTAAAACTTCTTGGAATAAAGGTTACTGGTTTCAGATAATTCCTCTAAATGGAAAACTGACATGAATGATTTGCCTTTAGCCCACTGAAAATTCCATCATATTTCTAACACAAAGATAAAATGTAAAATTTCCCACCATACCGTAAGTACTCATCAGCTAAAAAAAATTGATGAATGTTCAAAAGCAAAATTAACTCACAGTAATTTTCAGAACTCTGACTGTATTTTGGAATTCCAAGATGTTCCTTTAAAATGTAGAGAATTGAGCCAAGTGTGTTGATATACAACTACAATCCCAATAGTCAGGAAAAAAAAAAAACCCCAGAAAGACATTTAGTAAAAGACTAGCCTGGTTTATATATTAAACTCAAAGTCAATCTAGGTTATAGAGTGAACTCTTATCATAAACAGGAGATGTATGTCCAAAATGTATGATGTGTTCAGAAAGCAGGCCATACCTTCATGTGCTGGAAGGCATATTTGATGATTTGAATGAGATGTCCTTCATAGGTTCATACATTTGAATACATCTTCCCTGGTGAATAGAACTCTTTAGGAAGTAGGTGTTACCTTATTAAGAGGAGGTGTGTCACAAGGAGTGGGCTTTGAGGTTTCAAAAAGGCATTCTATGTATCTAGTTAGATCTCTCTGTTTACTGGGTTAGCCTTTCATATTGTTTGTGTTTTGTGATTTGATGTAAACATGCATATTTTTGTCATTGTTTGATGTGAGATTCTAACCTACCTCAGCCTGGGAAAATGAAGGAAATGGTGAAACTGGGCTCAGAATCAGAGAGTAGGCTTGCTGTCAGAGTTATTTTTGTGTCTTCACTAGGCAAAGATGGTGCTCTTATTGCATGTTTTGACCTTGGTTTGGGAATGGGTAAATGTCACAAGTACGTTGATTCTGTGGGAGCAATATCCAAAATCTAAGTTCAGGAACTCAGTGTCCAGGCTGGTCCTAGGTATGTGATGATGGGGTTGTAGTGCAAGTTTCTTTGAGATCTACAAGGCAAAGCCTATGCGGGAACTGTGACTGCAAAATGAGAAATGTGGTGATGGTGTAGCTCAGCTTTGATTATGGACAACCACTAAAATTTGCAATTATCAGCACTGAATACAATGTATAGATTAAACATCTGGGTTCACTGATATATGGTAATTAATTGCAAGGCACTCTGTATCTATCCATATGTGATCAAGTATGCAAGTATGATGTTTGGGATGTGTATAAATGTGGTGTTTAAGTCTCTCTCTCTCTCTCTCTCTCTCTCTCTCTCTCTCTCTCTCTCTCTCTCTCTCTCTCTTTCTCTCGCTCTCTCTCTGTGATTTGTTGTTGTGGTGTTTTAACAAAATCTCAAACATTCAATTTTATTAAGACTCAGGAGCCAAATGCTGGGGCAAAAGTTTGCTAGTCCAGACAAGCAGAGAAAACACCCAAATGACCTTTCTCCTTATCTGACACACCAAAAGGGAGCTCTTCTGCTTTGCAGGATCTCAAAAACCCTTCAAACTATCCCTCCCTGCTAGCTCATGCTCATCTCTCTATCCATCCTCTTGGCTTCCTCTTGCTTTCGGATTTTTTCTTTTTCTATATTTACTCTCGGTCAGCTGGTTGCTTGTTCAGCCCCTTGATCTATAGTTGACGATTTAATCCTCTTTTAAATAAGTAGTAAACTCTTCAATTAAAGTTGTGTGGTTGGGCTGAGCCACAACATCACAGCTAGAAACACAATTTCTCAGAAAATAACATAATTTTAGAACTCACAGTATGAACAAATGTCCTGCAACATGTATGTGTGCTTGCATTTGTGTGTGTGTGTATGTGTGTGAGTGTGTGTGCGCGCACACACATTATACAGTAATTTAGAGACCATCCTGGAGCTCACAATGTGCCTGTGCCTAAACTGACAGTAGTCCTCTAGCACAACCTCCTATTACTGAGAATGTAGTTGTAATCCAATAAACTGGTAGCATTCACATTTCAAAGAATGTAAATTCATTAATTACCATTTATAAATGCTAATTTCTTTCTATATTCAGTTCTAATGATTAATGTAAGTGATTAGGGGTAAAAATAAAATACTTGTAATATCATTGTGTATTACAATTACCAAAGTTTCCTAGTAAATATAGAATTAGTCTACAAATTTTATTCTAAAATAAGTCACAATGTGGAAAGAAGATGATTCAAAACCTGAAGCCTAAATGCTACCATTAGAGTCAAATGTCTGGACTCTAACTGGTCTTTTTAATGTCTTTCCAATACGTTAAGCAGTGCAAATTTGATTATTTAATAAATTCATGTTTATGTAATGCCCAATGATAACAAAAACAAGGCATGAAAATAGTTGTTTAACATATAGAAGTGATATTCTCATTTTATGAACTATCTTAACTAGTAGAAAAATATAAAATTTTAACTGAAGACATATGTAATTCTATCAACAGAAAGCATACAGTAATCTGCTATAATTTTGTGAGTATAACAGCATATGTTATTAAAAACAAACCTTTCTTAGGAACACTATAAAGGCCATTAGCTTCAAAAGTTAATATTGATATCATAATTGCTAGTAAAATATTAACTTATGACATAAATTAAAGTATTTTAAAATCTTCCAAATATTTTATAAATCTTCCATTTACTTTTTGTAGAACTAATAACCAACATTACAATACACATTTTTTTCTACAGTGCAGTATTGTCACAATGTTGTAAGAACCTAATTTCATTAGTCACGTCAAAACTGCCAATAAACATAAGTGACAAAACTGTGAATCCTAAAATTGTGAATGCTACTAATTTTTTCAAGAACAACATATTATATATATATATATTTACATTGATAAGCAGTAAGCCTGCTTTGTTAATATAATAAAATCGTGTGTGATAAAATGAAGTAGGAGAATACCTGATGTGCAAAGGAAATCATTCTAAGATTGCTCAGAGTGTGAACATTATCAACAGCAAATAAATTTTTAAAACAATCTAAGAAAGTACAAAATAATAAGCATTTCATTAGCATATACCAAAAAGAAAAATCTGCAAAAAACTGATTTAACTTTTCTCTGTGACGTACCATTGAATGCTTTTCTCAACACTCACATGGGATCAATGTTTGTAAAATTCTATTATATGGAAAATGTCAATTTATTTTAACAACCTTCAACAAATAAGCTTTCTAGATAATAAAAGATACATAGCTGTATTTAATTAAAAGATCACATATTCCCTCATGATAACAGACTGCACTTATCTCTATTACTTCTTCTGTCTGATAACTTGATTGGAATTATTTCTAACCTTTAAATAACAGAGACTTAAATATACTCCAATCATATATTATGTTAATATTGTCTAGCTAACAAATGACTCTTTTAGGAATTCTTAAATATCATGATATATTCTTTTAAAGCTTTATGATTGAAAAAGATTTGCAGCAATACATCTCATTTAAATATCTTTAATTCTTACAGAAATTGTAACACAGTGAAGAAGATATAAAAATATTAATATTGACATGAATTTATTAAATGATTTTCTAGTCTCCCTTAACAAATAATTTCAAACAGTGTTTATTAACAGACTTAGCAGATGACATTATTTATTATTTAATTTATAGTATATTGTGACATTGTGATTTCTGCATAAGCACACTCCCTTTATAAAATAAGTCTACAAAGAAACAGTTACTCTGGAATCTTATGGAGCTCTCCCTACATGTGTATTGTTTCCATTTAAATAGCAAATATTATATTCCCTTTGAACCAGGGATTATTTGGTCCTTTGAACAGTATAATTTTAATTATGCTAAAACTCATTGCATTAATAATTTTAATATATTTAGGATTTACATAAAATTACAAATAAAATATAAATAACATAGCAATCAGTTTAAATTAAAATGTACCTGGGGCCTAGTAGATCAATCCCTGCTGAGCAAGCATGAAGAATGGAACTTGAATCCTGAGAAATCACATAAATACCAATGATAAATCCTACCTACACAAAACCCTCATACTTAGACGAGAGAAGTAAGGCAGCTAGCTAAAGGAAGCATACTGCAATCTCTATGAGATACCTTATGTCAATGAATGTGCTGGGGAACGAGAAACTGAAGAAGACTCCTGACACCATCCTTGAAACTCCATATGGAGATACACACAAATACACACACACACACACACACACACACACACAAACATTAAGTTGTAAGAAAATTAGTGAATTGGGATGCTCTGTCTCATCATTCCAAGTAAAGGTAGTTACAAAAATAACACTGTCTAAGGATATCATTATACGGCATAAATTACACATAAATTTGTTTCTGTTGCTCATATGGTGCTCATTAAAATTTTATCCAGTAACAATATTAGGGTGCTTTTGTAGCCAAAAATATTACATTTTTTTCTGCATTTAATTTAGCATATACTTTTAATTTTCAGGGTAGAAAATTCATTTTCCAATGTATAAATAACTCTCCAAGTAATATTATGACCTATCTTAAAATGACTGACCCTTTGAAAAACCTTCTTAGAGACTTCAAGATTAGATTATATTTAATAGGCATGTGATGGATGGTTTGAATGAGAGTGGATTCCATAGGCTTATAGGTTTGAATGATTGGTAATCAGGTATTGGAGTTGTTTTGGAAGGATTAGAAAGTGTGGCCTTGTTGGTGTAAGTGTGGTCTTGTTGGAAGAGGTGTGACATTAAAAAAAAAAAACAGGTTAGGCCCAGCCCCCCACCCCCTGCAACCCAAGGATCAGTTGTGACCTCTTAGCTTTGCCCCACCATACGTCTGCCTGCTTGCTTCCATGCCTTGCTACAGTGCTCAAGGACTAATTCTATAAAAGTGTAAGCACCCCCACTACCAACAACATCAATTAAATGCTTTATTTTATAAGTTGCCTTGGGCATGATGCTTCCTCAAAGAACAGAACAGTAACTAAGACAAAGTGTGTTCCACGTTCATATTATTTGTAACTATCGAGTTCATCTATGTGGAAGTCTAACTTTATGATTTAGAAATTATTAGGCCATGCATTAGTATAAGTATAGGAAGGCTAAAACATACATTTATTTATTTATTTATTTATTTATTTATTTATTTATGTATGTATGTATAATCAATAAAACAACATTACAATTAGATTGCATTACAACATAACAACTTACATTTCTACCCAAATATCCTTTAGACTTTTTTCTTTTCTTTCTTTCTTTCTTTTTTTTTTTTTTTGAAAATCTGTCTACATTTGTTAAATGAAAAATTTGTTTCTTCCTATTTACCCCCTGGAATATGAACTTTCTAATGGATTTCAATAATGCAGTTATGACAAATGCATTCACCTTAACTTTGTTTTATCCAATGAGATATAACAATGATCTTGGAGCTATCAATGAAGGGATTTTTGCCAAATGTAATAGAAAAATATTACTCAAGGGAAACTTACATGTGTAAGTGAATGTATAAGTCAATGGGTGAAATTTGGAGTTCATGACTGTAGTTCTTTTTGAAAAAAATATGTAATTTAGGGCCTCAATGATATCCAAGGAATTTCAAAGGGTCACATCTATAGACAATATTTCAAGGGAAATGTTATGAGCTTTTGAATCTTTCATGCATCACCAATGTCACACAGATATAACAACTTGAAACATATCTCAAATATCATGTTCTGTCATTATCAGCACTCCAGGAGAACATATAATAGCTCCCCTTTCTCATTTTTACTTCATCATATTAACTTAACGAAATCACAGTTTGGTTAAGTTCTCTATCTCCTTTAAGATTATTTCCAAATATATTTACATGGCTTGAAAGAAAAAGACATGTAATCACATTAAGTGGTTTTAGTTAATGTGTTTAAATCTATGACTCCTAGTAAGAATTGAGGTAGTGATGCTACGCATCAGTCCCATTATATTCTATCAGACCATTAACTTGCACTAACCTAGATAAATATTTCATCATTTTCATGTCCAAGTCCTTCACCTTCATATTTCTTGATAAAGTGAGCTTCATATAAGGTCAAATGAAGAGAACTCTGAGAAAATATTTTCCAAGACATATTGAAGACTTAGAAAATTGTTACAATGTTCTTGGGACAGGACTTATAATGTACCTACAATGTTAACTTTAGCATTGCTAGTGTCAACAGTTAAAATGATCACAAAGCTACTACTATGTAGGGATGCCGCTGAGTTGGGAGAGGAAGACAGTTGTTCATTTGTTTATGTATCAACTTGTAAGTGAGAATAATTTTGGATGTTTGAAAAAAAGAGATGTTCAAATTTTATTAAAACTTTTGATTCTTTAGTGGAGCAATATATTCATAAAAGTTCTCACTCAACATTCCTTGATGTCCTACAATATAAAGTATAGCTTAGGAAAAAAGATTAAATCATATGAACAGACCACATAGCCTGCCTGTATCCCTAATGGTCTAGAGAAGACCTGGGACACAGGTGAGATTCTCACCCAGATACCCACCCCATTGGGGACAATCACAAAGTTGAGCTGATTTGGAACCTTCCTCTCCATCCCATACTGAGCTCCATCTTCCTTCTGGTCTGCTACTCTACCTGGGGCAGATCTGCTGGACAATATCCTCCCACACTTCACAGTCTGCCTATCTCCCAGGGGTTCTGCAATAACCTGGAAAATAGGAGGTCCGCCTTAATTAGGGACACAAGAAGTCTGCTGTAATCAAAGGCACAGTCCTTCCAATTTGCACTTCTATCTGCAATTGGAACAGTTCCTATGACTGGAACATAAACCCTGACTGTCTCTCAGAAGGTTTACCCAAATCAAGAACACAGGAGATCTGCCCTAACCAGGGAAACAGGAGGTCTGCTCTACATAGAGACACAGGAACCCCCCCCCCCCAACACACACACACACACACATACACCAGAGATAGGACTGCCTGCCTAATGGGAGACTGACTCTAACACCAAGGACACAGAGCTCTATCTACCTGCAAGGAGGCAGACTGCTGTCAGAGACATACAGACAAGTTGACACTAGAGATAACTAGATAACAAGAGGCAAGCACAAGAAAATAAGCAGCAGATCCCTAAAGCATTTTAGCACCATCAAATCCAGTTTTCCCACCACAGCAAGTCCTAGATACCTTAGCATATCTGCAAAAGCAAGATTCTGACCTAAAATCCCATATCAAAAAGATGATAGAGTCCTTAAAGGAGGATAAAAATAACTCCCTTAAAGTAATACAGGAAAACACAGGTAAACAGGTAGACACCCTTAAAGAGGAAATAAATCCCTTAAAGAAAGGGATGGGGTTAGGCTATGGGGACATCCCTGTGGACACAGGGGGCAGGGAGGAGGTATGAGATATGGAACAGTTGGAGGGTGGACCAGGAGGGGAATAAAATCTGGAGTGTTAAAAGAAAACAGATTAAATAAATAAAAGAGGAATAAAAAAGAAATACAGAAAAATACAAACAAACGGGTGAAGGAATTGAACAAAATGGTCAAGGACCTAAAAGTAGAAATAGAAACAACAAAGAAAGCACAAAGGGAGACAATCCTGAGGATGGAAAACTTAAGAAAGGGATCAGGGCCTAAAGATGCAAGCATCATCAACAGAATCCAAGAGATAGAAGAGAAATTCTCATGAGTAGAATATACTAGAGAAGATATTAACACATTGGTCAACCAGAATATAAAGTGAATAAAGATCATAATATATCCAGGAAACTCAGGACACAATGAAAAGATAAAAAGCAAGAATAATAGGAAGAGAAGAGTGTGATGATTCACAGCTCAAAGGACTATGAAACATCTTTAAAGACATCATAAAAGAAAATTTCCCTAACCTAAAGAAAGAGATTCCCATAAACAAACAAAAAGTCTATGGAAGTAGATTGGACCAGAAAAGAAAATCCTCTTGTCACGTAGTAATAAAAACGCTAAATGCATAGAAAAAAATAAAGACTTTTGAAAGTTGTAAGGGGAAAAGGCCACGTAACATATAAAGGCAGACATATATGAAGTACACCAGGCTTCTCAATGCAAGGTCAACCATATACGTAAAAGAAACTTTACCTAAGCTCAAAACACAGATTGAACATCACACAATAATGGGATGTAATGGGAGACTTGAGCACCCAACTCTTATCAATGGATATTAGCCAAAAAGTACAGAATAACTAAGACTGACCCACAGACCATAAGAAGTTTAACAAGCAGGAAGGTTCAAGTGATGGTGCTTCAATCCCACTTAGAAGGGGGAACAAAATAATCATGAGCAGCATAGAGAGGGAGGGACCTTGGTGGGAGAAGTGGAGGAGAAAAGGGGAAGAGAATCGTGTATAGTGGTGGAAGAGAGAATCTCAGAGGGCCAGGAGAGTGAATGGAAATATGCAGCCTCTGGGAGGGCATGGGAAGTGGGTGAATTCTCTAGAAAGTTCCAGAATCCTGGGAGGTAAGAGACTTTCAGGACTCAATGGAGATGACATTAGCCAAAATGCCTAACAGTGGGGAGATGGAACAGAAAGAGACCATCCCCAGTAAATAGTAATGTACCCCAGTGGAGGCAGGGTGCCACCTGTCTTCAAAAATTTTAACCCAGAATTGTTCCTGTCTGAAGAAAATGCAGAGACAAATAAAGAGCAGAGGCTAATAGAAATGCTACCCTTTTGCGGGAAATATTAAAAATGAATCCTCCAACTCCAAGAGGGGCTGGGCCATGCTCCTGCACTCCTGTGGCCACCAGAAACTCTCTTCAGCTAGTCCCTGAAGCACCTGGCTCCCTTGTCTTGGGAGCCACTAGTTCCCTCTCTGCTATAATTTCCTATAATCAGTGGTTCCACATTCCAGTAACCAAATAGAAATTGCCAGTCTCGTGGTTAGAAATCACAATGTCCAGTAACCTAGTAGAATTAACACTCTTAAAGTTTGTTAACCAATCATATTTATATATAAATAAAATCACAATTTTCAAGATGCCAGTAAAATAATTTCAGAGCCAATTGATAATGATAAAAGCTTTATCCCAATTAACCTAACCTTGTGATATCATCATGTAGGCCTCCATCTCCTTCTAAGATGTTCTACCAACAACTGACTGAGGCAAATGCAAACGCAGTCAATCATTAAATAGAGGGGTCCAATATGAAAGACTGAAGGAGAAAAAGAGGATTGCAACCCCATTGGAAGAACAATAGTGTTAACAAACCAAGACCCCTCTGATCTCCCACAGACTAAGAAAAGACATGTGCACATGTGTTTAAGGCTATTCTCGAGTTTCTTTTCTATTAGTTTCAGTGTGTCTGGTTATATGTGACAGGACTGATCCACTTGAAATTGAGCTTGGTACAAGGAGATAAGAATGGATCGACTTGCATTCTTCTGCATGTTGACCTCCAGTTGAACCAGCACCATTTGTTGAAAAGGCTATCTTTTTTCCATTGGATGGTTTTAACCCCTTTGTCAAAGATCAAGAGACCATAGGAGTGTGGATTCATTTCTGGGTCTTCAATTCTGTTCCATTGATCTACATGCCTGTCACTGTACCAATACCATGCAGTTTTTAACACTATTGCTCTAGTACTGCTTGAGGTCCAGGACACTGATTCCCCAGGAATTTCTTTTAGTGTTAAGAATAGTTTTAGCTATCCTGGGTTTTGTGTTATTCCAGATGAATTTGAGAATTATTCTTTCTAACTTTATGAAGAATTACGTTGGGATTTTGATAGGGATTGCATTGAATCTCTATATTGCTTTTGGCAAGATGGCCATTTTTACTATACTAATTCTGCCAATCCACGAGCATGGAAAATTTTTCCATCTTCTGAGGTCTTCTTCAATTTCTTTCTTCAGAGACTTGAAGTTCTTTTCATACAGATCTTTCACTTGTTTGGTTAGAGTCACACCAAGATACTTTATATTATTTGTGGCTATTGTGAAGGGTGTCATTTCCTTAATTTCTTTCTCAGTCTGCTTATCCTTTCAGTATAGGAAGACTACTGATTTGCTTGAGTTGATTTTATATCCGGCCATTTTGCTGAAATTGTTTATCAGCTGTAGGAGTTCTCTGGTGGAGTTCTTTGTATCACTTTATTATACGATCATATCATCTGCAAATAGTAATAGTTTGAATTCTTCCTTTCCAATTCGTATCCATTTGACCTCCTTATGTTGTCTAATTGCTCTAGCTAGAACTTCAAGTACTATATTGAAAAGATATGGCGAGAGAGGGCAGCCTCGTCTAGTCCCTTTTAATGGGATTGCTTCAAGTTTCTCTCCATTTAGTTTGACGTTGACTACCAGTTTGCAGTAAATTGCTTTTATAATGTTTAGATGTGGGCTTTGAATTCCTGTTCTTTCCAAGACTTTTAGCATGAAAGGATGCTGAATTTTGTCAAATGCTTTCTCAGCATCTAATGAAATGACATGTGGTTTTTTTCTGTGAGATTGTTTATGTAGTGGATTACATTGATGGTCTTCCTTATATTCAACCATTCCTGCATCTCTGGGATGAAGCCTACTTGATCTTGGTGAATGATCCTTTTGATGTGTTCTTGGATTCAGTTGGCAAGAATTTTATTGAGTATTTTTGCATCGATATTCGTAAGAGAAATTGGTCTGAAATTCTTTATTTGTTGGATCTTTGTGTGATTTTGGTATCAGCGTAATTGTGGCTTCATAGAACAAGTTGGGTAGTGTTCCTTATGTTTCTATTTTGTGGAATAGATTGAAGAGTTTTGGTGTTAAGTCTCCTTTGAAGGTCTGATAGAATTCTACACTAAAATCATCTGGTCCTGTGCTTTTTTTGGTTGGAAGACTTTCAATGACCAATTTCTTTAGGGGTTATGGGACTGTTTAGATGTTCTATTTGATCCTGATTTAATTTTGATCTTTGGTATCTGTCTAGGAAATTGTCCATTTCGTTCAGATTTTCCAGTTGTGTTGAATATAGGCTTTTGTAGTAGGATCTGATGATTTTTTGAATTTCCTCAGTTTCTGTTGTTATATATCCCTTTTCGTTTTCTCTTTTTTTCTATTCTATATTTATTTATTTACATTCCAAATGATTTCCCCTTTCCAGTTTCTGAATTTGTTAATTTGGATACTGTCTTGTGCCCTCTATCTTGTTAATTTTCAGAAGAACCAACTTCTAGTTTTGTTGATTCTTTGTATGGTTCTATTTGTTTCTGCTTGATTGATTTTAGCCCTGAGTTTGATGATTTCCTACCTTCTACTCCTCTTGGGTATATTTGCTTCTTTTTGTTACAGGGCTTTCAGGTGTGCTGTTAAGCTGCTAGTGTATGCTCTCTCCAGTTTCTTTTTGGAGGCACTCAGGAGTATGAGTTTTCCTCTGAGCACTGCTTTCATTTAGTCCCATAAATTAGGTTATATTTTGTCTTCATTTTCATTAAATTTTAAAAAGTCTTTGATATCTTTCTTTACTTCTTCCTTGACCAAAGTATCATTGGGTAGAGCATTGTTCAGCCTCCATGTGTATGTGGGCTTTCTCTTGTTTTTGTTGCTATTGAAGACCACCCTTACTCCATAGTGATCTGATAGGAGGCATGGGATTAGTTTGATCTCCTTATATCTGTTGAGGTCTGTTTTGTGACCAATTATATGCTTGATTTTGGAGAAGGTACCATGAGGTGCTGAGAAGAAAGTGTATTGTTTTGCTTTAGGATGAAATGTTCTAAATATATATCTGTTAAATCCATTTCGTCCAAAGCTCCAATTAGTTCCACTGTGTCCCTGTTTAGTTTCTGTTTTCCTGATCAGTCCATTGAGGAGACTGGAGTTTTGAAGTCACCCACAATTATTGTGTGTGGTGCAATGTGTGCTGTAGCCGCCTGCAGCTACATGCGAACTGGTGACCTGTAAAAGATACTTAGGGATGTGTGGGGAGGACGACGAAAAGAACATGGACCAAGACAACACAGCTGTTCAAAGTCCACCTTTACTTAGGGTAAACAGGAGATATAAGCTTTGGGGGTGTGAACCCTCCCAAAGCTGTGAGTCTTGTCAGCAGGTCTCTGCCAGGCTGAGAGATGTTGACATAACAGCTCTCAGGAAGATGTTAATTCCACAGGGTCTGCTACTCTGCAGGAGATGGAGGTTGACCCTCTTTCTCAGGAAGTTGCAGCTCCTTTGAAGACAAAGGGTTGTTCTCAGAGCTCTGCAAGCTCCGCCAGGTGGGGGGAGGTGTGGCTGTAATTCCTCAGCTCGGTGCAGGTGAAGGCAGGCTGTTGAATTTGACTATCAGGTTATATGGCATTTCAATGACTCTCTACAGTGTGCTTTGAGCTTTAGGAAAGTTTCTTTTATGAATGAGGATGCCCTTGCATTTGGAAAATAGATGTGCAGAATTGAGAGTTCTTCTTGGTGGATTTTTCCTTTGACCAGTGTTTAGTGTCCTTTCCGGTCTTTTTTGATGACTTTAGGTTGAAAGTCAATTTTATCTGATATTAGGATTGCTACTGCAGCTTGTTCCCTGGGACCATGTGCTTATAAAATTGATTTCCAGTATTTTACTCTGAGGTAGTGTTTGTCTTTGACGCTGAGGTGCATTTCTTTTAAGTAGCTAAATACTGGGTCCTGTTTATGTATCCAATCTGTTAGTCTATGACTTTTTATTGGGGAATTGAGAACATTGATGTTAGATATTAAGGAATAGTGATTATTTCTTCCTGTTATTTTTGATGTTATTTTTATGTTTGAGTGGTTATCTTCTTTTGGGTTTGATGAAAGAAGGTACTATCTTGCTTTTTCTAGGGTGTCGTTTCCCTCCTTGTATTGGTGATTTCTACCTATTATCCTCTGCAGGGCTGGGTTTGTGGAAAGATACTGTGTAAATTTGGTTTTATCATGGAATATCTTGGTTTCTCCATCTGTGGTGACTGAGAGTTTTGCTGAGTATAGTAATCTGGGCTGGCATTTATGTTCTCTTAGAGTCTGTGTGAGATCTGCCCAGGATCTTCTAGTTTTCATAGTCTCTGGTGAGAAGTCTGATGTAATTCTAATAGGTCTTCCTTTATATGTTACTTGGCCTTTTTCTCTTACTGCTTTTAATACTCTTTATTTAGTACATTTGGTGTTTTGATTATTATATGATGGTAGGTATTTCCGTTCTGGTTCAGTCTTTTTGGAGTTCTGTAGGCTTCTTATGTGTTCAAGGGCATCTCTCTCATTAGGTTAGGGAATTTTTCTTTCATAATTTTGTTGAAGATATTTACTTGCCCTTTAAGTTGCAAATCTTCACTCTCATCTATATCTATAATCCTTAGGTTTGGTCTTCTCATTGTTTCCTGGATTTCCTGGAGGTTTTGGGTTACAAGCTTTTGTCATTTTGCATTTTCTTTGATTGTTGAATCAATCCTTTCTATGGTATTTTCAGCATCTGAGATTCTTTCTTCTATCTCTTGTATTCTGTTGTTGATGCTTGCATCTATGACCCCTAATTTCGTCCCAAGGTTTTCTATCTCCCAAGTTGTCTCCTTTGTGATTTCTCAGTTGTTTCTACTTCCTTTTTTAGATCCTGGATGAATTTGCTCAGTTCCTTCACTTGTTTGTTTGTGTTTTCATGTAATTCTTTAAAATATTTTTGTGTTTTCTCTTCCAGGACTTCTGCCTGTTCACCCAAGTTCTCCTGTATTTCTTTAAGCTATTTTTGTGTTTCCTTTGTAAGGGCTTCTATGTGTTGATACATGTTCTCCTGTACTACTTTAAGAGATTTATTTATGCCCTTCTTGAAATTCTCTAATAGCCTCATGAGATGTGATTTTAAATCCAAATCTTGCCTTTCTGGTGTGTTGGGGTATCCAGGACTTGCTGCTGTCAGAGAGTTGGGTTCGCATGGTGCCATATTGCCTTGATTTCTGTTAGTAACATTTCTACATGTGCCTTTTGCCATCTGGTTATCTCTGGCGTTAGTTGGTCCTGCCGTCACTGGCTGGTGCTTGAACCTCCTGTGAGCCTGCAAGGCTATTTCCACACCCCTGAATGACCGGGATTCCCCTGGCACAGATTGCTGAGGGGCTGCCCTGCTCCTGGTTGCCATTGGAGCCCTGGTATGCCTTGTTCCAAGTGATGTTATACTCGGAATGTCTCTGTGTACCTGGAATCCCTGTCTGGTCTATCACCGCAGCAAAGATGGTAGAGGTTGCAGCACTCTCTCCAGGCGTGGGTCACTCTGCAGGGCAGATGTCCCAGAGCAGAGCTGGCCTGCAGGTGACCACAGAGCTGCCCAGCTCTTGGGCGCAGGCGGTACCCTAGCTGGCTGTGACCCAAGTGATGTTATACTCGGGATATCTCTTTGTACCTCAAGTACCTGTCTGCTCTGTCACCAGAGCAAAAATGGTGGAGCGACATGTAATATTTCTATGCAGATCCAAAAATATTTTTGATTATATTTAAAATATATCTAAAGTCTACTAACTTCTCCCATGTTCCATTGAGTCTGCAGCTGGTCTCCTTTCCCCAGAATAAGAAAACATCTGCTTCATCATTTTCTAATATGTTCTGAAGAGAGGAATCTGATCACTTGTTAAAATCATAAATTGACTCTCTTATTTAAACAATATTATTTTCATTTTTACTTAAAGTTCAAATCTATAATCCTAGAGTAATGCATCATTATGATGTTCCTGAATTATTATACACTCAGTAACTCTTATTCCCTTATATTTTCTGCAATGCTAATGATATAGCTGATTCTAATTTTATATTCATAATTCACCTAGAATGTTCTTTCTTCATCACCTTGACTCTTCTGCTTTAGGGTTGACTGTCCTCCAGTATTGCTTGAACTGTTTTTCTCCGAAAGTAAAATCTACTTTTATGGCATCTATCAAATTATGTTTAAATGAGTATCCTTTATGAGTTAACCTAACTTTCTGTAAATATTTCACCCAGGTAATATACTTCTCATCTAATTACTATGAATCTATCAAATATACCTGTTGTATAACTGAAGAAGTAAGAATAAAGAAATTAGTGACAGTGGCAAAATGTTTTGAGCCTTCCTCTGTTGTAACTTGTGGACTCTCCTGAATTTCATCCATTACTCTTCTCTTCCGTGAGTAAGTCTTTTTCTAACCTTATTTCATCTCTCTCTCTCTCTCTCTCTCTCTCTCTCTCTCTCTCTCTCTCTCTCTCTCTTTCCTCCTACTCCACCTCTTCCTATCCTTATTCCTATCCCTATCTCTATCTCTGACATTTTCATTAAAGTTTTAACAACCATGATTATTATGTGCAAAACCAGCAATTTAAAAAAAAAGCCTCAATTTCTTTAAATTATGAATAAATATAAAGTGTCACATGATGCCCAAATTCGAGCAAAAGTTTATGGTCTAGTAAGTTTCATTAAGTTTCTATCTCTAAACTGATGCCAGATTTTCACATTTACTATGTTGGAGTGTTCTTAGACTTCCATCCACACAAGTATAACCATATTTTGTGCCAACCACAAACATTATACAATTTATACAATTACTATATAATTTTATGAATAAATCTGCCAATCATTAATTTTTTATCATCATAATATGAGAAAAGCTGAACTTTCAAACAAGTAAGAAATCTTATAGCAAATGTGATTGTTGATCCACGGGATTAACAATACATTTTAGGTATCCCCTTCATATAATTTGAATTAAAGAATTTAGCAATAATTTACTTCCTTTCAGTAATTTTATTATTTAGTCTCCTTCTTCTTTCAAACTTCTCTGGGCATGACTAATCACTAATCATGACATGGTACTCAGAAAATAATTAATTTTTAAATTAAATCCATATACTGTTAAAATATAGAAGTACAAAAATATACTTTTAATACTACATCATAAAACAATATATGTGTGTATATGCATAATATATGTATGTGGGCATGTATCTGTCAATTTGATGATATACTTGTGGGTATTATTTTAAGTACATCATTGATATTTCTGATATTTAGTACAATTCTGTTATTCCATAGTTAACATTGTTACTGGATTATAACTTAATTGTGTTTTCACAAAACACTAAGATTTTATTATTTAAAATTTTAAGTGTAATGTTTATTATCTTGGTTATGGTTCAATTTTCACATAAAATCTTCATATTTTTTGTCATGTGTTTAGGGAGAATTGGGTCACAACATTCTTCAAATGTATCTGTGTCTTTCTGTATCTATTACTTTTTGTATATATTAACTCAAAACTCCACTGCTCAGTTGATGAATTTGCCTCCTTTCCTTTATTTCTCTCTTTAGAATGTATTTTGCAACACACACAAATACACACACACATATACAGATATACATATACAGATGCATATGTATCCACGTGTGCACAGCTGCATACACACACACATACACACACACACACACACACACACACACACACACACACACAGATGCATAATTACCCACATGTGCATAGTTGCATACATGCATACACAGTCATGGTTTTTTTTAACAATCATTTTGTAACATTTTATTTTACAATTTTTACTTTTTTAAATTCTATAATTTTTTTAAATTTTTAATTTGTTAAATTTTTGCATCAATGTTCATGTTGTCTAATTTTAAAAATAAGTCAGTTCATTAAAATATTGACTACAGTGAAGGAGAGAAGTTGGAGGATTGAGGTGTACCCTGAGCAGTTGGCCTCCAGGCCTGGGATGCAGATGCCCATGAGAAGCGTGTGAGATGAACAACGTATTGGACCTTATCACACAGAATTACTATTTCTATATTTATCCTGAGAAAGATTTGATAGAATGAGTCAGAGATAGGACACACCCTGTATATTTATTTCAAATTTCTGAAGGAATGATTAGCAAAAATTCTTGTGTTGTCTTCCCATTGTGTGTCTCATTTCTTTCATCCAGTCATTTTGTTGTGCCAAGCAGCATTCAGAAACCTCAAAAGACCACCAAGGGGCTATTTCCCTTGCAATCTCATTAGGGTGTCTTTTTTTTAAGCTCTGGCTTGGGCTCTCCTCCAACCCAACCTTGCACAACAGGATAGGAAGACAGACCAGCCTCAAACCCTTAGCAAAACAAGGTTTTATAGGAAATGGGAGCAAGTAAGAGGATGTTAGACAAGAATCTAATAGAAAGACTATTGTAAACTGACTGGTAGGTGTTCTAAAGCAAGATCGTGAGCCATCACAAATGGTCCGAAAGTAAATCTGGAACAATCATATTAATTTTTGATTAACTGTTGGTAGGTTGTAGTTAGGGTGTAACTGTTGTGTAGGTGTCAATATGGGCTCCTTCCTGGAACTTGGGTGTAGCTTGGGATCAGTTGTAGGTCAAATTTTCAGACTTTTTTTTTTCTTTTAAGTTGGGCACATGTCCCAAGACAGAAGAGATTTGGCCTCTCAACTTCAAACAGTGAAATGTGAATGTCTTTGTACGTATTGCCTCCATCATGGGAAGGAAACACTGCTTTTCTTTTCCTCCACTTCATATTTGACACACCAAAGTCCTGAGGATGCAAGTGTCCTGCTGACTTCATGAAATACAAAACAACTGGCTTGGGTCTTCTGCTGCAGTTTGCTTAATTGGAAAGAGACCGTTTGCAAGCAGAAGAAAGATGTTTAATTTGAAGCAGGTGCTTAAATTGTGTACTGTGAATTCTTCCAATTTTTAAAACCCAAAACAAGAAGACTAAATACCAAAAGCAGGTGAATTCAGGATTTTTTGTTTGTGTGTTTTGACTTTTTGTTCTTTTAAATGTCTTCCACTTTTAGTGCTATGACCAGCACAATTGAAGCTAGAGTAGTATTTTCCAAGTACTACTTATAATTTGTTGTGAAACAAATAGTAAGAGGTTACAAGTCTCTGTGTGGATAAAACCAAGTCTCTGATCTGACAAAAACAGAAATGCAAAATACCAGAGTTAATTTCATATATGAGTGCAATTGCAGCTAATGTGCAGATTCACATTTCTTCTAAGTGTGAATCCACAGTTGTGTTTGTTTTGTTTGTTTGTTTATTTAATTTGAAACTGGGCTTCTCAGCATATTCCTGGCTGTCCTAGAACTTGTTTTCTAGTCCAGTCTGTCTTCAAACTAATCGAGATCTATATCTATCTCTGCCTCCTAAATGCTGAGATTAAAAGCATGCTCTACCACTCACTGCCTGGCAAATTCAATTATTCTATAAAGCAAGATTTCTCTTGAAAAAGATAACTTGTTTTTCAGAAGAATTAGGCCAATTTGATAGTTTTAAATGTTTTCATTTTGTCTGTTTTGCATTGCCTTTTCTTTTTTTTCTTTTCTTTTATTTTTTTAATTTACATTCCAAATCACTTCCCCTTTCCCGTTTCCTCCCTCCCCGAAAGTCCCATAAGCCCCCTTCCCTCCCTCTTTTCTCCATTCAACCCCCTCTCATTACTCTGTCCTGGCGTTCCCCTACATCCAGTCTTTCCAGGACCAGGGGTCTCTCCTTCCATCTTTTTAGAAATCTATTGATATGCTGATTCCTGGGCATATACCCAGAGACTTTACCTGCATGCAATAAGGACACATGCTCCACTATATTCATAGCAGCCTTATTTATAATAGCCAGAAGCTGGAAAGAACCCAGATGTCCCTCAACGGAGGAATGGATTCAGAAGATGTGATATATTTACACAATGGAATACTACTCTGCAATTAAAAACAATGAATTCACGAAATTCCTAGGCAAATGGTCAGAACTTGAAAATATCATCCTTAGTGAGGTAATCCAATCACAAAAGAACACACATGGTATGCAGTCACTGATAAGGGGATATTGACCCAGAATCTCAGAATACCCTAGACACAATCTGCATTGCCTTTTCAATATTCACAAGAAAGACAAGCTATGTCTGTGGATTAGTTCAGAGTGGTTAAAGAAACAGAATGGGTGTAGTGGTGTTCATCTGGTACTTCCAGTGTTTGAAAGCCTGAGGTATGAAGGACAGAAGTCCAAAGGCAACATAAGCCACATGTTGAGTCTCTACATCATAAAAAAATTTGGGCCCAGTAACATAATTTCTTTTTATTATTTTGTGTGGAGCTACATGTAGCATATAAGTCTGGTTTTCCATGTGGCAATGACTGGAAGGAAAGTGGCCTATGTGGTCATTCAGTTAGAGAGATGTGATGGATCCTATAGTGTAACTTGCCAGTAAATTTGGACATGTAGAAGTGAAGGAAAAATTAACACTTAGCATATAAATCTTTTCTTCTAAGGCAGTAGTTCTAAACCTTCCCAATGTAGTGACCCTTTAATACTTTTACTCATGCTTGAGTGAATGCGACCATAAAGTTATTTGTTATTGCTACCCACTAACTATAGTTTTGATAATTTTATGAATTATAGTGGAAATACTTGTGTATCTAAGGTGACTCATATGAAAGGGCCATTCTACCCACAAAGGTGTCATGATCCACTAGTTGAGAATAAACTGATCAAAGAAAATTAAGCACAAACTTCTTACATAGCATTATTGGACATTTCAGCATGTTTATGTTATGTAGTTACAATTTTTACAAAAGCAAAAATTCTCCTTCAACTCAAGGTTGGTATGTTGACATTTATTTTTGTAAAGGATAATATATTAGACTGAAATTCTGGGACTCAGGTAGATTTTTCCAGTTTGAATTGAACTTTCTTATCAGAAAATGGACCTCAGAAGCAATATTACCAGTCATGGGAGGTTCACTACAATTTTGGAAGAAATCTAGGATCCGAACAAAGCTTCAAATAATTAAACCAAGTCTAATAAAAATGTGTGGATCTAATTTCAGTCACTGTAGATTTAAAGGAGATATAGAACCTGGAAAAATTCAATAAAACTAGTTCTCTCCAGCCCAAAACTAGTTCTAATAAATGATTTTTTCCTTTTTACAGTTATGTTATGAGGAGCTATGATGGAAACCTGTATTGAAATCTAAATTAATAACCTACAACTTGTCTACCTACAAAATATGTTGGGGAAATAGTAGCTTAGGGCTTGTGGTAGTAGTCAAACAATGGTCTAACTTGAGGCCCAAGCAATTAGAGAGAGCCCACCCCTCTACTTATACAAACACACACACACACACACACACACACACACACACACACACACACACACACACTGCCTAGAAGTCCGGGATGGTTCAGAGACCAAGGGTAGGTTCAAGCAAGACTAAACAACAACAAAAAGCCAATGACATATTTCTAATGAATGATATGCTGCTCTACGCATAGACTAGTGCCTAGTCCAATCTTCATAGGAGATTATTTCTCAAGCAGTTGATAGGAGCAGATGTAGAGACCTACAGCCAGACATTAGGCAGAGTTTGAAGAACTCTGCAGAAGAGGGCCAGAGGTATTGAGGTCACCAGGAGAACACACCCCACAGTATTTACTAAGCATGGTTGATAAGGGCTTTATTAATACTAAAATATTGTAAAGTACTTTACAATACTAAAGTATTGTACTTTAAAGTAAAGGGATTGATACTAAAGTATCAACCATAGAGGTTGAATGTGTCTGTGTTAACCCTTCTGTATGCATGATGTGGTTGTTTAATTTAGTGATTTTGTGAGACCCCTAACAATTGGAGTCAGGGAGTATTTTAGTAGAGGAATTTTAATTGAGCAACATGGCTGCTCTCTTCACATTCAATGACCTTCTATGTGATCTTGATTGAGTAGAGACATGTTTTAATACCTCTGTATGGAATCATTTAATAAACACCTTAAATCCAAAACAGTGAAATCTAATTGTGAAGCAGATAAAATAACTAGTCAGAGAAAGATTTAACAGAATAAGTCAGAAATAGATCTGGCAAGCTCTCACAAGAAAAGTTATTTAAGAGCAGTGCAGGGAGACAGTTCTGTTAGTCAGTTGGGAGTTGAGTGAGTTGGGAGTCAGTCAGTAAGTATAATGGCATTTACATGAGTTCATTAATAAGTTCATGCAGTACAGTACTGGTCAGCAGACTCAGTTGCAACCAGAGAAAAGAATGTGTCAAAAGATTAGAAAACAATTGCCAGATTTAGTTTGAGACCAAGAAAAACTATACAGAGAGAAGCCAAGAAAAGGCTGTTTGAATCACTCATCTTGGAGAGGAGTTTGAAGCAGAATAGCTGAATTGAACCAACCAGCTAGAGTTCAGAAAAACAAAACAAAGCAAAACAAAACCAATAAAGCCTAGATAACTAGATAAGGGTGAATTTGTTCAGCAGTAAGCCTCCAAGATGATAATTACATTTTGTAAATAAAAGTTACAATTACATGTCTCTAAATTTTTGCCTGCTCTTGGGACCCTTTTCTTTCCACTGGATTGCCTCGTCTAGCCTTGGTGTCAGGTTTTTTACTTAGTCTTATTGTAACTTTTATGCCATATTACCTTGATATCCCTAGTAGACCTCCTCTTTTCTGAAGGAAAATAGAGGAATAGTATATCTGGGGAAGAGGGAGGTTGAGTCGGGACCATACAAGGAGGAGAATGAAGAGAGGATGCCATTAGAAGGACTTACATGAGAGAAGAATAAATAAAACTAAACCAAAATCCAACCCACCCCCTAAAAGTACAAAAACCCATTAAGTCTATTATATGGAATGCCAGACTTTTATAGGAGAAAGCACATTTGTTTGGAATGGTGTCAACAGAGAAAGAACTTTAATTTTGCTATATGACACAGGAATAAAGGCTATGGAGTAAAATTCTAAAATGGTTTCTTAGTGTTAAAGATGCTATGATTTTGAGTCATAAAAGTGATTGTCTTAGTAGACTCACCTTGAACTCAGAAATCTGCATGGCTCTGTCTCCTGAATGCTGAGAGTAAAGGAATGTTCTACAGTGCCTGTTTCTAAGCTTTCCATGGCCATTATTCCTTAAGATCTGTATCAGAAGCCTATGTTCTCCATTTCTAGATTGTACTTCACTCCAGATTGCAAGTCCAAAGGAAAATAATAAAAAAGTAATAGTAATGCCTAACGTAATAACTATACTTTATTCAATGGCAAAAGCATAAACAATTACCTTAGTCATGTGGACCCTTGCCCCAAAGACCAAAGGGAGTAGTCAATCCTCCCTGAATCTGTTTATCTCCTCATACATTATCTCCTCAATACTTATCTGTATTGTACTTTATGATACCCTTTTATTACTTGAAACATATATTTTGTAGTTTTCCTTTCTGAGCTAGCTATATTTGATCAAAATACTCTTCAAGAGATAAAACTAGAAGACAAAAATCTATTCTGTGCCTTTCTAAGACTTCCGTGGTTAATGGAATTAAACAAAATCTCTTTAGTTAAGCCTCTACAGACTCTTCAGACAAGGGTAAACAGCAGTGATATTCTTCATCACCCTCTGTACCAAGGTCTTCTATATTCTTACAAGGATGACCAATTAAGTCCCACTTAGAGCATTTCATAGCTTTGGAAATGCAAAGTTCCAAATTCCAATTCCTCCGAACAAAAACATGGTCAGACCTATCATATCAAAAGGGAAACCATGACAAAATCAAGTCTTATAAAGGACAACATTTAGTTAGAGCTAGTATACTGGTTCAGATGGTTCAGTTCATTATTATCAAGGCAGGAAGCATGGCAACATCCAGGCAGACATGGTGCTGGAGAAGCTGAGATTTCTACATCTTAATCCAACAACAGTCAGGAGAGGACTGACTTCTAGGAACCTAGGAAGAGGGTCTCAAAGCTCACTCTCACAGTGACTCACTTCCTCCCACAAGGTCACACCTACTCTGACAAGGCCACACTTCCTTATAGTGCCACTACCTGGGCCAAACATTTTCAAATCATCACATTGATCAAAATGAGAAAATATTGATCATTCTCATAATTAGTCAGATTGGCAACAAATTTGAATTTAGACTAAAAACATAAGCTTTTCCATAAAATTCTTAGTGTAGATAGCCCTTTATTGAGAGCAAACACTGACAAAATAATAGACTGATAATGAATTAAAGGCAACTTAAATTGCTGGACTTAGTAGTCCTCACTAGTAACCACAACATTTTGCAGTGCATAAAAAGATAATTGGCCTCAAGATCAAGTCCTTCCTGGATGACAGAGAGCCCCTGCCTCAAAATACAATAAAAATATATTGCAAAATTTTCTCTTTGAGTGTCCCAGGCACTGGTACTTTGATTTAGAAAACAATCGATGCAACTAGTAGTTGTAAGTGTGTCTAATTCCCGTGTTATCCCTCACCCTTGTGCCGCTTTGTGTGATTAAGCTCTTGGACAGGAGCTGTTACTACTGGGTAGGAGTCATCCATTCATTTCAAATTTTCAGTTTAAACTTTCAAGTGTTGAGTGATTTTCTTCAAGCTTGCTTCTGCATCACATATGGCATTTCACAGAATTGGTAGATTACAGCTGTAGTTGTCCAGTATGTTATACATTTTCCAACTTCAAGTCTTGTTTTAGTTTTCTTCTTTGCAGCAAAGCTATCATTTTAGATCTGTGGTTCCATCTGTAGCTGTGGCTCCTCTCCATCTCCATGTAAGCTTGTAGTTTTCTCATGAAGTTACTAAACAAAAACAGGATGCATATGTATGTATGTATGTATGTATGTATGTATGTGTGTGTGTCCAATATATATGAATATTTATTCTTTTGAAAAATTGTTCTTCTCTCCCATATTACATACTGACCATACTTCACCCTCCCTCACCTCCTCCCAGTCTCCTCCCTACCTCTCCTCTCCTCCAGATCCATTCCTCCTCTGTTTCTCTTCAGAAATGGGCAGCTCTCCCAGGGAGATATCAACCATCTGTGTCATAAATTACAATAAGACTAGATACACACACTCATATCAAGCCTGGAAGGGGCAACCCAATAGGAAGTTAAGAGCTTCAAGACAATGGGAAAGAGTCAGAGACTTAGTGGTGTATTCTAGTCACATGTTTGGGGGTTGTTCATGAATTTAGTATAGTTTTAAACATAAGATGAAAGATTGACAATAAGCAACCAATAGTATACAAAGAGTAAAAAGTATAGATGATTATTCTTTCATGTGTGAGTCTTTGATATTCTCCTTGGGGTTAGGAAATAAAGGCCAAAACAGAATTGTTGGTTCATTTTAAGAAGCACTGTGCTTAAAGAAATGTTAGCCTTTCACAAGGTAGTTATAAATAGTGGCATTTATAAGATTTCGGAAAATAACGGAAACCTCACTTTATGATTAGGTCTTATTGTCTTTGCTTAAAGATAATTTGGTTTTATGCTATCATTGGAAGGTGTATCTTAGGTTCATTTTTTTCTATTCTGTGCCTACAAATTATTTCCTAATTTGCATATCAGAAATGCTATGGTAATGCATTTTGAACTGGTTTGGGAATCTTCTCTGCGAGTGTTAATTACAGTGCACTGTTAGTTGTTCAGAATTCCTGTACTCTACGTTTTGCCCATTTGCGGAGTTTTGTATCAGAACTGTTAGCTCACTGGGGGCAGCGTAGGTTTCCATAAAGTGAGTTGGCCTTTCCTTTGGTAATTGTGGACAACTTTCAGGGGTTTTTTTCTACTGTACTTATGTAAATAAGGTAATTGCTTTGTTCTAAAAAGGAAAGTTGTCTATAAAATAGAATTCCTGCCTCTAAAGGCTGCCTAGGAAACTGAAGCAACATTTTTCTGTGTTTTTGTTTGTTTGTTTGTTTTTGTTTTGTTTTCCATTTAGACTAAGAGTCCTGCAGGGTATACTTATGCATGCCTACAATTGCAACATTTGGGAGGCAGGAAGATAAGGAATTCAAGGTCTTCTTCTGCTACACAATGAATAGGAAGCCAGTGTGGGCTACATGAGATCCTGTCTCAGAAAAACAAAAGAAAAAAGAAAATAGAGTCTAGGATTTATTAACATGTATCACATCAGTGTGATATGAAATATAGAAGTATTCTTAGTGTGTTCTTTCTTCTATACAAACAGTGCTAAGTCTATTATTACATATCCAGGAACTTTGTAGAACATTTAAAGTAGCTGTTCTCTTAACTCATGTGGTTAGCACCTGGGAGAAAATAATTTAAATTTCAGAAAAAAAAACTTGAGAAAATAATGAATATAAAGTAACAAAGTATATAAGAAAGTATATTTCCTATTGGAAAAGATAAGTCATAAATGAACTAATAGTGTTGAAGAGGTGGAAATTCAATAGCAATATGGACTGCCTCATCTTATGTCAACTTTACGAATTATCTGCAGACAGGAAAACCCAACTGAGAAAACATCTCCATAAAATCCTGCTATACAGTATTCTCTTAATTAGAATTGATTTTGGAGGACCTAGTATTTGTTGGGTGGTACTATCCCTAGGCTGGTAGTCCTGGATTCTAGAAGAAAGCAGGTTGATAAATGCTAAGAAAGCCAGTAAACAGCACTGCTTTCTTGCTTCTTTTTCAGGCCCTGTCTCCAAGTTCTTGCCCTCTTTGAAGTTCTGTCCTGACTTCCTTCAATGATGAACAGTGATATGGAAATGTAAGCCAAATTGAGGGACCCAGTCTAACATCAAAAACTCCAATTCGTGTTCAATCTCCATCTTAAGCTTGTCCTCAATTTGAAGCCAGTTACTAGAAAAACCATGACTTTCTCCAGGAAGTTAGACACCCCTAGCAACAGTTAATTCACCCTTAATAACAGCTCCTAAGAGGAAAGTATCTAATGTACCTGATGTTTTGAAATAGATTACTCAAGTTAACCATGATTGCTCCTAACATGTTGAAATCATTACTAGCCATTAGGAATGTGCCAACATGCAGTTTTTGAATGTTAACCAATCAAGATACTGCCAAGTTGAAAAGCCAGTTACCCTGCTGAAACTGTGATAAATTGGCAAGGATTTACCAGCCTTGAAATTTTGCTCATCTATCCACTACGTTGGACAGGTTGAGAAGTTTCAAGCTCAAGCTCGAATAAAAACTCAGAAAAGACATCATTCTCACAGCCCTCATATACTACCTATGTTCTTAGGATTCAACTCTAAATAATGGATCTAGAAATCTTAATGCTCCATAAAGACTGTTACATATGGTTCTTTATCCCAAGACTATAAACTTATTCTTTATACCCAAAGGGCAACTGATTTTAGTTAGACTTGTTTAGAACTCAATAGAAATCTTAAGTTTAGCCTCTGCTGTATGGCTTATTTCCTGTTTTGAAATAGCATTCTAGTAGGTACAGAATATCTAGTTTTATATCTAAGGAATTTGACTGACATTCAGCTGATGTTTTGTATGTACATTACCTTTCCCATAGATCTGAATCAAAGGGTTTGATCTGATTGTATAAAAAATAGTAGCTGGCCCTGAACTGATTCTAGAATGCCAACATTCTAATGCATGGTTGAAATGTTTGTTTTGAGGTAGTTACTAGTAATTTTATATATGTATTTATCAATAGTGAAACAATAGATACTTAATCCAATAGCTTGGTTTTGCTGCTTGAATTTATTTTCTAGTTAAAGATTATCTTAACCACAAGACTCTAACTTTTAGGATTACAACAAGTAATGTCTACTGTTTTTTACCTCCATTCATTCACATGTGGCTGTTTGTAAATAAAAGATAAACTAAGCATGATAGTAAAGCTGCTATAGTACGGATGGTACAGGGTTTTGTGAGAGTGATGATATAGGCTGCGTAGGGTCAATCTTACATCAGAAATAACAGTGCTTTATGTGTAAAACAATGAGTTATGAAACTTGTCTGATAAGGATAATTTAAATTAAATTTAGAGTTTATTAAAACTATAGATTGAACCAGATGCATGGTCTGCAGTCCCTAAAAAGGCAGAAACTAGGAAGAGTGCCATAGCTATAATCCTTCACTAAAAAGGGTTATCTTGAAGGTGAATAACATCATTGTGCACATAGTTCAGATTTTCAGGCAAGTAGGCATCTGTTCTGGAAGTTTCTGAAACTGGCCATCTGTAAGGATGGTGCAGCAAGAGGGTCTTTGCACTGTAGAGGTCTGCAAATAGCGCCATCATTGCTTTGGTTGAGCTTGTTTGTGTAATGCATTTCAATGGCAGAGCCTCATTTACTTTGGATGAGTTGTTCAAAGTATGTAACTTTCCTAGAACTTTTGATTCTTGAGGAAGTTGAAATTTTTCTCTTCTTCCTCTTCTTCCTCTTCTTCTTCTTCTTCTTCTTCTTCTTCTTCTTCTTCTTCTTCTTCTTCTTCTTCTTCTTCTTCTTCTTCTTCTTCTTCTTCAAAAAAGACTCATATTTGAATGCACAAATGTTGGTTTGTCATAGTAGTGAAATGAATAGAAGTGATATCTTGTGGCAGAGTATTTACCTGAGAAAATGGGTTTAACCATCAGCAGCACCAATAAATAAGCCTGCGGTGGTAGTAAAACATTTATGAGATTTCTTCACTTTGGAATGATCCAAGTAACAAAATGTCTTGACAAATAATGGGTAGAATTTGTAAAAGCTGAAAGAACTAAAGGGAATTCAAATAAAATTATTTCCCTAGATTTAATCCAATTTACATGTTATATGATAAAAAAAATAGTTTCAAATGTATTTTAAATTTTGCTGTGGGAACTTTGGTATGAATGTCAACTCAAATAGTAAGTTTCATCATTTTGAACCAAATTAGAGTTGCCAGTGCCATGTATGCTTTTCACTGAAAGACAGGAATTGACATGTATCCCAAAGAAGTGTCCTTTGTCTCTTAGTGGCACATAAAGACATAAGGTCAGGTTTCTTCTAAAACCCTCTTCCTAATAGTCCACTAGAGTCAATTAAAACAAATTCTTATGGAAAAATCACATATTTAGTAGAGCTCATAGTTCTAAATGCCTTTAAAGCCAGAATGTAATTCCATCTAGTGATGAATTTCAAAACATGTTGTCACTTTTGGTAGTGGGGTGCTATGTCTGTAATTACAGTGTGCTTTTGTGCTTGGGATGTAGCTCAGGAAAACATCTGAGCCATGGTGCCAGTCCCAAGCATCTATAACCCATCTCAAGGATCAAATGAATATTCTGGCATCTCAGGGTGTTAACAATCTCTAAATAGCAATACTAGTCTAGGCATTGATTTTAAATCCACCCACACCTATAATGGAAATGATTATGGAAATTAAAATAATTGACTTGATAGATTATGTTTCTGACCTTCAAGCACAGGGGATACTAGCTCTTGCTCTTTTTCTGTAACAACCATTACATCACCGATGTGTGAAATGGTTAAAAGGAGTTCACTTAGTCCTTGTAGCACTACAGAAGGCACCTTCTTGATCTATGCATCTTTGAGAATTTGAAGACATTTGACTCCTTGGAAATGGAACTGTTGTGAAAATTTGAAATTGTCCCTGTGTGACTATACTTTTAGCAATATTGCAAGAACTGAAAATGCACTGAAAAAATATTGACATTCATCTAAATAAATTCCAAATTATCAGCTTCTTAACACATATTCCACATATTCAATAAAACAAAAATAAATAAATACATATTTGTTTATCTTTACAACTTGAAAAATGTGCTGCTTCTTTATCAGCTACTTACAAAAAAAAATGGTTATTATCAGCCAGGTGTGATGGTACATCCCTATGGTTCTAGAACTCCAAAAATTGTAACAGGTGAAGGTGAATTAGTTTTGTAATTAAGTCCCTGCCTGGTTTACATAGTGAGACTCAGCGTAAATAGCATTAGTCAATAAACACACACACACACACACACACCCATTTGAACCACATCCTGACACTATAGGATTTATCTAAAACAAATGTTCATTCCACTAAATGTGCAGTTAAGCACTGGAAACAAAATGCTAAATTATAATTATCTAGTAACTAGACATAAATATAACTGATAAATATGAATATAAATAATTGAGAATAATTAAAACATGAATAATTAAGGATAACAAAACTGTAAGAATTATTTAAAATATATCAATTTATTAAAAGATATAAATGAGAAGATATTATTGATGAAAGACATCTCATACTGTTTTAGGAAGAAATATAATGAAATTATTAATAAACAATAAATAGCACCTTCACTATACAAACCATCAAGACATACTTGAGGTATCTCAGTTTTATACAGCTTCGGACACAAAATTTTAGAAAGATCTCCAATATTCTACTAATATTCATTAAACTGAGTATGTATTATTGGCTTATGCATCCTTAACTGTGCAGATAGGCAACTAAATAGTAGTTTTAAGTTAACTCATAGATTAAATAGTATAACATAAATTTATAAGCAAACCTTATGCTATTGGTGATTAAGAATTAATCACAAATTAGTTATTAACTCATTTTTCCACTTAAAATAGTGAGTAAAATAACCCCAGTGCATTTGACCATATGTATTTCTGAAGTGATTTTATATAATGTATTTTAATATTATTACTAAAAATATATAATTTAGTTAAATAACTTAAAGTATAAAAATAATTAAAATGAATATATTAATTATTCAATACTGATTAAAGATAAATTTTAAAAGAATTATAATTTATAATATAAAAAACAAATAATATTAAACTGCTAGAGAAGTAGATAACTTTGCCCAATAAACATTCCTGTGTGATTATTCATAAAGTATGATTATTTAGTTTGAAATTATTTTTTTAAGTTTCTGTTCTGTAGTTTTTATAAGAGCCTAATTTTATTATTTAGACAAATAGACTTATGACAACATCTACCATAGACTACCAAAGCTTATGATTTGACAACAACAACAGTACATTGTTACATAGAAAGAGTATTTATTCTTGCTAAGTAAAGGTGACATAATTCAGGAAAAGGGAAAGCAAACAGATGAGCAGAGAGGAAAGATGACATCAGTACCACACTGTGTTACTCAGGTTCCAACTTTGACTTCCTTCACTCAGTTTCCTTCATGATGGACTGTAAAATGTATGGTGAAATAAAAACTTTCATCCCCAAGTACCATTTTGTTTCCTTGTCCTTACCCATTATTTCTCTTACTTAGGTATGTATATTTAACAGAGACTAGGTCTGTATATGAGAGAGAGAGAGAAAGAGACAGAGGCAGAGCATATTTGAGAATCTAGGTTAACTCACATAATACTATAATTTAAAATTTTGTAATTTTAATGTTATATTTAATATTACATTATTTTCCAATTCTGCCCATTTTTTTCTGTAATTTTATTTCATTTCTTCTATGGTAGAACAAAATTCCACTGTATATATGTACAACATTTTCATCTATTCAACTATTGATGAAAATGTTGTCTGATAATTTTTCTTGTTATAATGAAAAACACAAGCCAAAAGAAAATAAAACAGCATATAACATAGGTGAGGAATTATGTCTCTAATAGGAGGCAGAGTGTTTTGAGTATATGTGTGGTGTGGTGATTCTGATTTCCACGATGGCAGCACTTGCTAACAGTCCAATGTTAGGTAATTTCTCTTTCCCATTGTATTTTGCCAGCTTTTCTTACCATTTGTATTCTTGGCAACATTTACTTATAAGGGTATCATTTGAAAATTATTTTCTTATCTGCTTGAATGCAAACATTTGTTGTTTAAACGTATTCTAAGGTGGTCAGGAAAGCTTTATCCCTCTTCTCTTAGTTCCCTCCCCACCCACCCCCCATTTTTAATGCCTACCTTCTTTCTCAATCATGGAATTTTAAGAGAATTTTTGTCCATATGCTTTTATTGCAATTAATATAATCTCCCACTGGAGATTTTTTTCTTTTTTTTTAATCTGTATTTTTTTTATTTTATTTTATTTTTTTAATTTACATTCCAAATCACTTCCCCTTTCCCGTTTCCTCCCTCCCCGAAAGTCCCATAAGCCCCCTTCCCTCCCTCTTTTCTCCATTCAACCCCCTCTCATTACTCTGTCCTGGCGTTCCCCTACATCCAGTCTTTCCAGGACCAGGGGTCTCTCCTTCCATCTTTTTAGAAATCTATTGATATGCGGATTGTGTCTAGGGTATTCTGAGATTCTGGGTCAATATCCCCTTATCAGTGACTGCATACCATGTGTGTTCTTTTGTGATTGGGTTACCTCACTAAGGATGATATTTTCAAGTTCTGACCATTTGCCTAGGAATTTCGTGAATTCATTGTTTTTAATTGCAGAGTAGTATTCCATTGTGTAAATATACCACATCTTCTGAATCCATTCCTCCGTTGAGGGACATCTGGGTTCTTTCCAGCTTCTGGCTATTATAAATAAGGCTGCTATGAATATAGTGGAGCATGTGTCCTTATTGCATGCAGGTAAAGTCTCTGGGTATATGCCCAGGAGTGGTATAGCCAGATCCTCCGGAAGTGTCATGCCCAGTTTTCTGAGGAACCGCCAGACTGCTTTCCAGAGTGGTTGTACCAGCCTGCAATTCCACCAGCAGTGGAGGAGTGTTCCTCTTTCTCCACATCCTCGCCAACAACTGCTGTCTCCTGTGTTTTTGATCTTAGCCATCCTGGAGTTTTGAACTGTATTTCTTTTGTCTCTTAGAGTTATTTGGATTTTCATTTCCAAGGTTTATATTTTATTCTTTTTAGAACTCTATTTCTAGTTTCCCTTTATAAATTCATTTGCCTTCCTACATTGTTTAATTATTGTCTACGTTCTCCTTTAATTTATTTACTTAAAAATTAATTCCCAATATCTTATCATCTGACATTTTCTCCAGTTCACTAACTTGGAGTCACCAGAGTGTTCTGAAAGTTGGGAGAAGTCATGTTGTCTTCTTTTCAATAGGTCACATGTTCCTGTATTGACATTTCTATGTCTTTTTGATAAATTATTTCCTACCATGTTTATATGGAGTAAAACACCCTCCTAAAGATGTGTCTCTATAAAGTGACACAAATTTAAACAAGGTTGGATCTGACTCTAGGAAGAGTGACAGCTTTTCTGTCTGAAACCAACTGATGGAGCAAGCAGAGAATATAAGGAAGGAAGGGAGCTAAAAATCAGCTGTTGGTGGTTGTCTCAGAAACTGTTGACAATAGTTCTATCATTTCCCAGGTTTTCTAGCCTGGGCAGCACCAATAGTAACAGCCTGGTCTTCCAGTTACCAGTATGAGACCAAATGTTGCAAGGGCAGATGCAATTGTGTATCCCATGTCACCCACTCAACTACACATATTCCCAGAGTTTAGAGCAGTGTGTAGTTAGGTTACTGTCACTGAGGGGAAAAAATATGGTAGAAGCATTCTCTGTGGTAAGTTAGTCACAGTAACAGTTGCACTGCATCTTGCTTCTTTTGTGGCAATGAAAGATTAGGAGCCAGAATGGCACCTGTAATAGCAGTTATTTTTAAGAAGAGAATTCCTTGTTAACTCTTATTACACAAAATAGGATGGTTTGTATTCTATTCATATTCAGTTGTTAGAGATTCTGATTTAGACAAATTGTCTTAGTTGTTGATATGCTGATATTTCAAAGTTATAAGAAACTTTTTAGAACAACTAATCACCATTTAATTGTGACATTTGTTAACATATTTGTCTCAGTCCCTTTAGGCAACTATCTCTAATTACCCTAAACCAGATGAGTTACTTCAACATTGAATCTTACAGGTTAAGATGCCTAAGATCAATGTACCAGCTGTTTATTGTTTAATTAGGGCTTGTAAGTTTCATAGGCTTTTAAAATTGGCTGTTCTTTCAGTAGGTTCTCTCCCTCTCTCTCTCTCTCTCCCTTCTATATTCCTTCCTTCCCACTGTCCTTCCCTCAGTCCATCATATGTATATGTGTGTGTTTATACATGTCTATGTGCTTGTTGTGTGTGGAGGTTCTCTTTCATCACATGAGGTCTGGGAAATAAACTCCTGTCCTCAGGCACCTTTATATGCTTAGCTGTCTCGCACTATTCCTCTCAATTTTAATATATATATACATTAACATATATATACATTAACATATATATATATATATACATTTCATTCAACCCCCACTCCCTCCAATGACTTTCTAATACATATTACAATGATGAGACACCAACATACTCTTTGGGAGAAATAAATTTATACTTTTACATAAGAAAAAAAATGACAGTCTCAGGAGATGGAATAAAAAGTCACATGTACTAAACTACATGAGAAAAAACAGCATTTAATGCAATTTTTTTAAAAAAATAAAATTTTAATAATAAAATCTGTTATATATTTATGTATTATATGCTTGTTTTTTCTAGCATCTATCAGTAGATCCAAAGAGAGAACTGACTACAGGATACTAACAGTAGAGTATTTGTTACTTTTTAATTAATTAATTAGTTAATTAACATCCCAACAGCTCTTTCCCCTCCAGCCTGTGTTCCCTGTACTTTCCACCTCACACCCTGATCCACTCCTTCTTCATTTCTCTTCAGAGGAGTAGCCTCCCATGGATATAAACCATCCTTGGCATATTAAGTTGCAGTAAGACTAGGCACATCTTCTCTTGAGGCTAGGAGTCCTGTCTAGGATCACTGTCATAGAGTCCTGGGCCTTTCCATTGTCCTAGTTTTCTAGGTTGTCCGAGAGATTGCACTCCCAACTTCATCTGCCTTTCCTAGGACTCTCTAGATCCATCTCCCTGACTTGATCCTTTATCTATCTCCACTCCTCCCCACCTAGTTCTCCTCACCTTCACCCATCCATCCACTATAATAATGAATACCTCATCCAGACAGAGACTCTATATGGAAAAATTGAAATATAATGATGTATTAAACTAATTATACATATTAATGGCATGCAGGACTTGCTACTTACTATGAAAATTACATATGTCTTTCCTAACCGAATATAAATTCTCTGTGATTATTATCATGTTAGGTCAAATCATATCTTTAAAATTTCAACAGTATTAAAATCGTATTACAATATGAAACTTTAAGTAAATAATACAAGTACTTTTGGGAATTCACTAATGCATTGATATTGAAATCATGTTATTATATGAAAATTAAGTAAGAAAAGTCCTCACATAATTTTGGAAATTCACAAAAACATTAAAATCAAATAGCATGCCACTGAATCACTAGCAGGTCAATGAAGATTTTGAAATGGATATCAAACATAGCTTTGAGTCAAACAGCTACTAAAACACAGATTGCTAAATATATGTGAGATATAGCTACAATTACTCTAAGAAGTTAGTTTATAGATATATGTTCCCACAGAATTCTAAAAGTTATCCAATAAGCAAGTGAAATTTATATCTCAAAGTTTACCTCAAACCAATGAAATAAAGAACAAAAAAATCAAATGGAATAAGAGAAAACATGCAATATGAATCAGAATAAAGAAGTAAACTAGATCCAAAAATTATGAAGCATCAACAGAACTAATAGGTGTTTCTATCCAATTCTCAGAATTGATAAACCTTTAATACACTTAAAAAATAAATTTAGAAATGAAAAGACATGGAGCAAATACTAAAGAAATGAAAAGAATGTGGTGTAGTGATATTTAATCTCAATCTGGTGTTTTAACACTGCCTTTGATCAGTTCCTAGATAAAACAAATCAACTTTTTATATTTGTAATAAACCTTTATCAGCACTAGAGATGAGCAGATAGCTATCCTCTATACTGTGTCTACTTACCTGCCAATAACCTGGTAATATGACCTGCCATGCTCCATCTGAGCTGCTCTTAACTCCCATTAGCCAGCCCTCATGGCCATGTTTTCATGACTTACCTATCCCTCTGGCATCTTCTTCTCTCTCTACCTTCTCTCTTCTTCTCCCTCTTGGTTTTCCCTGACCCCAAGACTCCTAAAACCTGCTTACCTCTCTTCTGCTCAGCTATAGATTGTCAACATCTTTATTCAGCCATATTTAAATTAAGGAGCAAGGTTACATACATTACTTGATGTACATGCAGATTTTCTCATCCCTGAGATGACCATTCTCAGTATCTAGCATTATAATACATAGCAACAGACCAAATCTCAACAGATGGCCTTGAACATTTTATACCAATAATTCATTACACAAAGAAGTACCAAACATATTTACAAACATTCATTGCACTATTACTATGACTAAATCAGAAATAGAGAAACTGAAACTGGGAAGATCAGTAAAGAATTTACCATAAACATATGAGAACCTGAGTTCAGATATACAACAATCATGCAAAAACCTGGAATGGAAGCAACCTGTAACATCAGTGCAGAGAGTATAATGATATCAATGTTTGGAGTTCACTGGCCACTCAATTTAGCTACAAAATTACCAGATTCAGTGACAGAGCCTCTCTCAAAATGGAAGGTTAAGGATGAAGAACATCTCTTTAGGTGCTTCTCAGCCGTTAGATATTCTTCAGGTGAGAACTCTTTGTTTAGCTCTGTACCCCATTTTTTAATAGGGTTACTTGACTCTCTGGAGTCTAACTTCTTGAGTTCTTTGTATATATTTGATATTAGCCCTCTGTCGGATGTAGGGTTGGTAAAGATCATTTCCCAGTTAGTTGGTTGCCGCTTTGTCTTTTTGACAGTGTCTTTTGCCTTGCAAAAACTTTGTAATTTAATGAAGTCCCATTTGTCTGGATGTAGGGGAATGCCAGGACAGAGAAGCGAGAGGGGGCTGAATGGGGAAAAGAGGGAGGGAAGGGGGCTTATGGGACTTTCGGGGAGGGAGGAAACGGGAAAGGGGAAATTATTTTGAATGTAAATAAAAAAAACTGAGAAAAAATAAAATTAAAAAAAAAACAGAAGGTCAAGATAATCTGATGAAGAAATCTTTCATCAATGTCAAACCTATGTATACCACAGACACACACATGCACACACACACACACACACACATTTGCTTGTATGCTGGTACACATGCATACATGTCAGCAAGCTCCCATACATATGGTAGGGGAGCAACTTTTATCAGAAGAATAATCAGAAAAATTATTACAGTAGTATTACAATCATGTAAAAATATCCTGTCTGATATAATTTTGCAGAAAAAAATGTAATCAATCCATTTAATATGTCAATAATGCAAAAGAAATAAGGACTTTTATACCTACTTTTGGGATGATACATGTTCCAACATCAAAGCCACATAGAAACATTGCAGAACATTACAACTAGATAAATTTGATGAATACCCCAGATGAACATAAATATAAAATACTTCAAATATCAAATGAATTTGTTTATTAGGGTATTTTTAAAATTATAAATTATGATTGTGTGGTTTATTTTGAGAATTTGAGGATGATTTGAATATTCATTATGTAATAGTAGCTTTAATTTTTGCCAAGTCCAGCAAGGCCTTGATAGGGACAGATTGACATGGGACAGGGCCACTGGCACGGAACTCCATGAATGTCAGCTGCTCTGGATGTGAGGTTTGTATGCTAATGTACATATTTTACATTTGTCCTTTAAGTATTGTCTTCCCTGTTAATGTTAAGGACTCCATGATAATCAGAGACATCATGAGTCCTAGAGGGAAGGTGTGGCTAATATCTCAGCAAAATGATAAACACTTGGACCTTCAAGACACCCCTTAAGGCTGTGGAAAATAATTCTCAAAACAGGAGTTTGAAAATATATAATTTTTCAACTATGGAAAAAAATATAAGGATGTAATATGGACTGTATAAGGAGCTTCACAGATCTAAAGGAACAGAAGCAGCTACACTATGAGAAAGTTGGGCAGAAAGATCTGAAGACAGGCAGATACAAATGCAGGCAGGTTCCTGTATTCAAGGTCAGCCTGGGACAAAGAGAATTTAAGTCCAGGTGTGATCAGAATGATAAACCCAGGACAATGTCCCAACAAGCTAAATTTAAAAAGGGAGCCAGATCACTAAATTCATTTACAGTTTTAAAAAGGGAAATAAACAAACAAACAAAAAAAAACTGTGCTTGCTGTCTCCTAAGAATTAAGGGGCTGGGGTCAAAAGAATGCTGAGTCATAGGATAATCAAAACCTGAAATAATTAACCAAATTGATATGTAAAGAAACTGGGCTTTTTGTCTGCATGAGGTAAGCTAGCAGAAAGTCATAACAGTTCTTTATAAATTTTCTCTAGTGAGAACTGAGCTGTCTGGAGATCTCTGGAGATAGAAAAGAGTTCTTCAACATGTTTTTCTAAGAGAATTACTGATTTCATTGGAAAATCCATGGAGAGCAAGCAAAGTTGTTTTAGAAGTTTTCATAGATCTTTTCGAATTTTTTCTAACAGGATCCCCAAAATTTCTTAGAGAACTGACACATCTCTTTCGGAATGTTTTCTAGCAGCTACTCAGAGAAGTCTGTCTGAAGAACAAACCCAGCTTTTTTAGAATTAATTTTTGACTTTCTTATTGGAAAACCCAAGAATTACTTATAGGATTTTTGACTTGGTTGAAAGATCCAAAAATTATTTTATTGTAGCTTTTATGACATTAGTCAGAAAACCCATGAGATATCCAGAGGCCTTTGAGAATTTTTCTGTCTCAAGCAGAAAGCTAGCTGTCTCAGCCATAGAGTTTTTAGAAAAGCAAGGAATAGCTGTCTAGAGCAGAGCAGAACTCAGATAAAGCAGTCTGAAAAGCCATCTCAGCAGAAACTATGCCACCAGCTTGAATCCAGGATTTGACTTCAAGTTGTTTCTTTTCACTGCTCCCAGAAACACTTTCTCTCAGGAAGCCCTACCTAGCCCAGGCTGTCAATTCTGTTGTCTCATCTCCAAGGCTTCCTGCCTCAGTATACGAAGCTAGGAATAGTCCTGGAAACTTCTAGACTGTACAATATTTTTTATAATTTTAAAATACTAAAATTACATGCTACTCATTATCCCCATCCCAGTCTTCCGTCTGACTGTTCCTCATTCCATTCCTCCTCCCTGATCTACAATAGGATGTCTCTACCTCCCACCCCCAACCTACCAGACCTCTCCAGTTCCTAAGGTCTCAAATCTCTGGAGGGTTATGTGCATCTTCTCTCACTGAGGCCAGACCAGGCAGTCTGTTGCTGCATATATGTCAGGGGTCTCAAATCAGCTGGTGTATGATGTCTGGTTGATGACTCAGTGTCTAAGGGATCTCAGGGGTCCAGGTTTCTTGAGACTGATGGTCTTAGGATGAGGTCTCCCTCCGGCTCAGCTTCTTCCAGCCTTTCCCTAATTCAAACACAGGATCCCTGACTTTTTTTTTATTTTCTAAGTTTTTTTTTATTTACATTCAAAATCATTTCCCCTTTCCTGTTTCTTCCCTCCCCAAAAGTCCCATAAGCCCCCTTCCCTCCCTCTTTTCCCCATTCAACCCCCTCTCGCTTCTCTGTACTGGCATTCCCCTACATCCAGTCTTTCCAGGACCAGGGGTCTCTCCTTCCATCTTCTTGGAAATCTATTGATATGCGAATTGTGTCTAGGGTATTCTGAGATTCTGAGTTAATATCCCCTTATCAGATCCCTGACTTCTATTCATTGGTAGGGAGTAAGTATCTGCATCTGACATTTTCAGTTGCTTATTGGGTCTCTCTGAGGGTAGCCATGCTAGGCTCCTGTCTGTAAGCATACCATAGAATCAGTAATAGTGTCAGGTCTTGGATCCTCCCCTTGAGCTGAATACCAAAGAGACAGTGGAAAAGAACCTTGAATTCATTGGATTGGGGAGTTGGGGGAGTAAACAGGTGGGAATTTCCTAAACAGAATTCAAATGACTCAGGCTCTAAGATCAAGAATTGATAAATGGGACCTCATGAAACTGAAAAGCTTCTGTAAGGTGAAGGACATAGTCAATAGAAGAAATCAGCAATCAGACTAGAAAATCAGAAATCTGAAATAGTGAAGAAAAAGTCTTCACTAACGGCACATCCCATAGAGAGCTAATATCCAAAATACATAAAGAATTCAAGAAACCAAACAACTCAATCAATAAATGGGATATAGAACTAAATAGAGAATTCACAAAAGTAGAATTTCAATGACCATGAAGCACTTAAGGAGAAATGCAAATCAAAATGACCCTGAGATTCCACCTTACACCAATCAGAATGGCTAAGATCAAAATCTCAGGTGACAGCACATGTTGGGGAGAACATGGAGAAAGAGGAATACCCTTCCATTGTCGGTGGGAATGCAAACTGCTGTAGGCAGGTAGATCAGTGGAATAGAATTGAAGACCCAGAAATGAATGCACACAACTATGATCACTTGTTCTTTGACAAAGAAGCCAAAACCATCCAGTGGAGAAAAAGACAGCATTTTCAACAAACGGTTGTGGTTCAATTGGCAGTCAGCATGTAGAAGAATTCAAATCAATCCAATCTTATCTCCTTGCTCAAGTCCAATTGGTCAAGGACCTCCACATAAAACCAGATACACCTAACCTAATAGAAGAGACATTGGGTAAGAGCCTGGAACACATAAGTATGGGGAATATTTCCTGAACAAAACACAAATGGCTCAGGCTGTAAGGTCAATTATGAACAAAGGGGATCTCATGAAATTGAAAAGCTTCTGTAAGGCAAAGGACACTATCAGCAGTACAAAATGGCAACCTACAGAATGGGGAAAGATCTTTATCAACCCTACATGCCAAAGAGGGCTAATACCCAATATGTGCAAAGACCTCAAGAAGTTAGACCTCAGAGAATCAAATAACAATAATAAAAATGTGGTACAGAGTTAAACAAAGAATTTTCAATTGAGCAACCTTGAATGGCCATCAAACACCTAAAGAAATGCTTCACATCCTTAGTCATCCGGGAAATTAAAATCAAAATGACCCTCATACCAGACAGAATGGCTAAGATAAAAAAACTCAGGTGACTATAGATGCTGGCAAGAATGTGGTCAAAGAGGAACACTCCTCCATTGTTAGTTGGATTGCAAGCTGGTACAACCACTTTGGAAATCAGACTGAAAGTTCCTCAGAAAATTGGAAATAGTACTACCTGAGGACTCCTGGGCATATCCCCAAAAGTTGCTCCAACATATAACAAGGACACATGATCCACTATGTTTATAGCAGCCTTATTTATAATAACCAGAAGCTGGAAACAACCCAGATGTCTCTCAGCAAAGGAATGGATACAGAAAATGTGGTATATTTCGACCTGGAGTACTACTCAGCTATTAAAAGCAATGACTTCATGATTTTCACAGGCAAATGGATGGAACTAGAAAATATCATCCTGAGTAAGGTAACCCAGTCACAGAAGATCACCCATGGTATATACTCATTGATATATGGATATTAGCCCAAAAGCTTGGAACCCCCATGATGCAACTCACATACCATATGAAGCTAAATGAGAAGGAAAGATGTTTCATTCCTACTTAGAAGGTGGGACAAAATAATCCTGGGAGGTAGAGAGAGGGAAGGACATGGGAGGAAGAGAGAAGGGGGGGAAAGGGGAGGCAGCAGGATCAGGTGTGGAAGGAGACTGAGGAGGAGTATAGAGGATCAGGAAATCGAACGGAGTTGTGTAGCAATGGGGGATGGGGAAGTGGGGTTAGACACTAGAAAGTTCCAGATGCCTGAGAGTCAAGAGGTTCCCAGGATCCAAGGAGATGACTTTAGCTGAAATAACCAATAAAGGGGAGAGAGAACCTATAGAGATGATATCCATTGGTTAGGCTCAGCTCCCAGTTGAGGGATGGGGCCGCCCACTCATCTCAAAAATATTAACCCAGAATTGCTCCTGTCTAAAGGTAATGCAGGGACAAAGAGTGGAGCAGAGCCTGAAGGAAAGGCCATCCAGAGACTGCCCCACCTAGAGATTCATCCCATTGGCAGACACCAAACCCAGACACAAATGGTTATGCCAAGAAGTATTTGGTGAGAGGAATCTGGTACAGCTGTCCCCTGAGAAGCTTTGTCAGAGCATAATGAATACAGATGTGAATGCTGGCAGACAACAATAAGACTGTGCACAGGGACTCCAATGGAAGGGTTAGGAGAAGTACTCAAGGAGCTGAAGAGGATTGAAACCCCATAGGAAAAACAATATCAACCAACTGGACCACCTAGAGCTCCCAGGGACTAAACCAGCAACCAAAGAATATACATGGAGGGACCCATGGCTCCAGCTGTATATGTAGCAGAAGATGGCCTTATCTGGCATTAATGGGAGGGGAGGCCCTTGGTCCTGTGAACGGTTTATGCCCCAGCATATGGTGATTCTAGAGTGCTGAGGCAGGAGTGGGTGGGGGTAGGGTGGAGGAGCACCTTAATAAAAGCATGGGGTGGGAGGGATAAGATAGGGAGGTTGAGATGGGGAAACAAGAAAGGAGGACAGACCACATTGGAAACATAAATAAGTAAAATATCCAATAAAAAATGTGTAAATAATAATGTTCCAACTAAAAGATATTTTCTTAATTTTGTGGAAAATTTTCAAAATTCAAAAGGAAATGATTTCTAGTGTTTTGGCTCAGGGACAGTGCTGATATTCCAAGGCCACAGAGAAAAGTTCATTGCATTTCCTGTAAGACCAGGACCAAGACAATAATTTCATCATTATTAGTAAACATTTCAACTCCTAAAGTAGACTAGCTGAGAAATTGAGTAGTTATAGGACCTTATGATTATGCCATGTTCTCAAATAGAGGTATTTCTAAAAAAATAATACAATTTATTTTCACGGTATGTTTAAATTTTTACATCATTATATATCAATTCCAGAATTCCAACTATAAAATCTTACTAATTAATTTTATTTAAATTCCAAAAGTTGTTCCCCCTCTTGGTCCTCTTTCTCCCAGAGTTTTGAACCACATCCTCTGTCCCCTTTGCCTCTGAGATTATGTTCTCCCACCCAACTCCCCACCCTGTCATTTTGTCTCCCTATCCTCCTTCTCTGGGGGCATCAAGTCTCTACAGGATTAGGTGCATCCTTTACCATTGAGGCAAGACAAGGGAATCCTCTGCTCCATACATGCCTGGAGACATTTACCATCCCGTGTATACTCTTTGGTTGGTGGCCTAATCTCTTGGTGTTCTCAAAGGTCCAGGTTTGACAGTACTGGTCTTCCTATGGAGGTCTTTAGGTCCTTCAGTCCTTGCCCCAACTTCTCCTAGTGCCCCTAATACTTGTCTATAAGTATCTATATCTGTCTCAACCAGCGGCTGGTAGAGCCTCTCAAAGGACAGTCATGCTAGGCTACGTCCAATAGAACAATGGAGCATTAGTAATAGTGTCAGGGTTAGGTTTCTGCCACTGAGATGCTTCCTAAGATGGGCTGCTCACTGGATGGCCTATTCTTCAGTCTCGGCTCCAGTTTTGTACCTGTATGATTTTAGACAGGAATAATTCTGGGTTAAAATATTTGAAGGTGTGTTCGTGACCCCATCCCTCCACTGGGGATCCTGTCTATCTACAGGAGGTGGTCTCTTCAGGTTCCATTTCCCACTGTTGAGCATTTTGGCTAAGATAATCCCCATTGTGTCCAGGGAGCCTTTCACATCCCAGGTATCTAGGAATATCTAGACATTTCCCCTGCTCCCCAGCCCCAGCAGCTGCGTATTTCCATTCATTCTCTTAGCCTTCTGCACTCCTCTCTTGTCTCCCCCTATACGAGATCTTGCCCACCTTTTCCCTTCCCTCTACTCTCTCCTACTCAGTCCCTCTCTTCTTCTGCTGCCCATGATTAAATTTCCTCCCTTCTAAGTGGAATTGAGTCATCCTCACTTGAGGCTTCCTTGGCTTAAACTTCTTATGGTCTGCAGGTTGTATCCTGGGCATTCTGTATCTTTGGCTAATATCCACTTTCCAGTAAGATATACCATGAATGCCATTTTGGGTTATGTCACTCAAGATATTTTCTAGTTCTATATATTTGTCTCCAAAATTCATGATGTCCTCATTTGAATTAACTGAGTAATATTTCATTATGTGTATGAACTACATTTTCTGCAGCTATTCTTTGGTTGAGGGACATCTGGGTTGTCTCCAGATTCTGGCTATTAAAAATAAGGCTGCTATGAACATAGTGGAGGATGTGTCCTAGTTGTAAGGTAGAATGTCTTTTGGGTATATGCCCAAGAGTTATATAGTTAGGTCTTCAGGTAGAACTACTAACAAATTTCTGAGGAACCACCAAGTTGATTTCTAGAGAGTATGTAACAGTTTAAAATCCCACCAGCTATAAAGAAATGTTCCTATTTCTCCACATACTGGCCACTCCACCATGTGATGTCACTTGAGTTTTGAATCTTAGCCATTTTGGTTGGTATAAGATAGAATCTCAAGGTCGTTTTGATTTGCATTTCCCTGATGACTGTAGATGTGGAACATTTTTTTAAGTGCTTCCTGGCCATTTGATATTCCTTTGTTATACTTCTCTGTTTAGCTCTGCACCCCAGTTTTAAATTAGGTTATTTTGTTTTTTGGAGTCTAACTTCTTGAGATCTTTATATATTTTGAATTTTAGCCCTCTATTGCCTATGGACTTTTGATCATTGATAAGACTGCATTTATAGAATCAGAGGACAAATTTAATGCTTTCATGAGTAAAGAAGCAACAGCCAGTGTGACATTCATTACTTTGAGAAACATAATTTACAAAAGAATATTTTTTAATATTTTAACTTCTGAATATTTGTGTCTCAGTCAGTTATTCATAATATTGGTGAGTATCTTATCATACTGTTAATTAATATTATTCATCAATGAAAAAATATCATATAAATGTTTGACTTTATGGATTGAGCATAGAAACTTTAAGAATGACTCAGAAAGAACTGAATTTTGGTAATATTTGAAGTATTATATATAATGTGTTCATGAGGCAGAAAACTGTATAATGGTTTTCTGTTGTCCTCCCAGAAATATTTAACTTCTGTGGAATAATTGTATTTAGTTGCCTTATGATTTTTTTTCTAGTAGAAATAATCAGAGCAGCAATATAACCATACACGGCATGGACAAGCCAAGAGTTTCTGTCCACACTTATCACCCACTGTTGACTTAAGCTTCCATCTATACTTTTTCATGTGCTGGTTTACATCTGTATCCTGTGACTCAGAGATGGAAGGATATGTCTATTTACATTCTGGGCCATCAGGAATGTTTGAGAATAAAATACATCACCACTATATAACTATATAATCTTTGAAAAGAAATAATATATTTTGAAGGGATTTTTATTGTAATTTGGTTCATCTTCATGAATCATTTTGTCATCAACTTTGTGAGTGTCTTAATTAAAAACAGGAGATATCATGAAAGAATAGGAATACATAACACATAAGCCTAAATATATCAATGGGATAGGATAAGACTGCTGACTTATCAAGTTGGGGATAATATCTCCTGTTTTTGGATGAATTTTTGTATGCAGCTTAAGCACCGGCACAGAGAACTAGGGAAGTAGCAGAATCTTGACTAGGAACAGTAGCAGATTTCCACTGTGGTAAGAAAGATGGATTCATAATAGTGGTGTGTGTAGCAGAATGTTCATTGTAGAGGGGTAAATGTCTGATTATGTCTTTCTTACTTTGCTCTTATTAGTTAGGAAGTTACCAATCTCAGATTTTTCTTTCATAAGGTTTCATAATTTCTCTTTACAGCACCTTCCTTTTCATTTTCAATTACAAAAAGAGATGTTTATCTTATAAAGGGCATAAATAATCTCCTCATGTAGGATATAATTCAGGAAGTCCAGTTTGCTGTTTTCCACATTTGTATCAGAAAAGTTCTGAGTACTATATAGGAAAATTTTAGTAGGTTAAGGGTCCATAGATTCATGAGTGAAGAACTTCGTCATCTATAAAAAAATAAAATAAAATGTAGAATCTAACAGATTGGAAATGGATAATACAAATAGAAGAAAAAGAGCTCAAGAGAAGGCACACACAAGAAACAGGCACCCACTCCTTTTTACTACCAATAATCCCATACAAATACTAAACTGGGAGCTATGGTATATATGCAAAAGACCTGGGACAGACCCATGTAAGCCATGGGCATGCAGCCTTAGTCTTTGTGAGGTCATTGGTGTTTTTATCATGTTTACTTAGAGGGCCTGTATGTCATCCTTTTTGACTCTTTCATTCTTTCAGCTTCTTCTTCTTCAGGACTCCTTGATCCCTGAGTGGAGAGATTTGATAGACACATCCACTTAAAGGAATGTGCTCCAAGTTCTCTCACTGTCTTCATAATGTCTAACTATGAATCACAGGATTTGTTCTTATTTGCTTCAGGAGAAAACCTTTCTGATAATGATCGAAGAAGGCACTGATCTCTGAATATAGTATAACATTACTAGGAATCCTTTTGTTGCTATAGGTATTTTATTTTACAACAATAAACTTTAGATTTCCTATAGACTATCTAGTCTCAAGTTCTTTGTCTCAAGTTTTTTCTAGTCTCAGGTTCTCAAGCAGTATTGTGTATGGATTCCATATTGCAGAGTAAGCTTTTGTTTTTGGTTGGTTACTTCCATCAATTTTTTTTTTAATTTTGTACCGTTATGTTAGCAACTCTTGCAGGAAGAACAGAATTATAGATAAAAGGAGTTTTAGCTGGGTTTGTGTTTCTCTTTTGCTGGAATCTAGAGTTTCTTCCTGTACCAAAGTCTCTAGAATGTAGGAGTTAAGTCTCCATGTAGATACCAGCATAGCTTCTCTGTGTTCAATGTGTTGTATAGATGTTGTCTTTAGCAAAGAGGTCTTGCTGTCAGTTAGTGGAGAGCAATAAATAGTCTGGGCAAAAGTGTATGGGGATATAGACGAATTTTAATCTGTTAACACGGCTACTCTGGCAAGGTATCACAAAGACCATCCAGATTGGTGTGATTCACCTGCAATGCAAACATGCCACACTCATCTAATCCCTCTGGTTGGAAGATACACATGTCATTAGTTCAAACAATTAATCCCAAACTTGAAGTTAAAGTTAATTTTTAGAATGAAACAGCCATACTTGAAAAGAGTCAGAGATAGGATATACACAACTCTCACAAGGACAGGAATGAGAGGTAACTTAAGAGAGCAACACACATACACATACACACACACACACATACACACACACGCACACACACACACACACACAGAGAGAGAGAGAGAGAGAGAGAGAGAGAGAGAGAGAGAGAGAGAGAGAATATAATGAAGTTTTTCTTTTGTTTTATAAAAGACGAATGACTTGTTAGATCCCAGGATACTTTACAGAGACATTATGCCGGTGAAGAGAAAGTGAGCCAGAGAATGAACGGGGACCAGAAGATTAGAAAAAAAATTCTAGAATTAATTTGAGGCCAAGCAAAGCAACTTATTGAGAAGCCAGAAGACAGATTGAATCAGTCAGCTTGGAGAAAAGTTTGAGCGAGAACAGGTGAGGTGAATCAGCAAGTCAGAATTCAGAAAAACAAAACAAAACAAACAAACAAAACCTTGAAAGGGTGATGTTATTCAGCAGTAAGCCTCCAAGATGACAATTCCACATGGAAAATAAGAGTTATTTCTTGGAGGATTCAAAAGGAACACCTTTGGCCAACAGATCAATTAGATGAAATTCTGTCCCACTACTCAAAGATTCATTTGTTAACAAAAATGTCCAATTGGGTCTTTATGTCTTCACTCTTTGGGGAATTGACTTAGATCACTTTACTATACATATATATTTTAGAAAACTTCTATTGAATTAACTTCCCATCCTGAAGTTGGATCTTGCTTTTTTTTTAATTTTTATTTTTTATTATACTCAGCACAATATATACTTTTTATTAATTTTTTAATTTGATTAAATAATTTATCGTTTTTTTCTTTTTCCTTTTTTATATTTTCTAAGTTTTTTTATTTACATTCCAAATCATTTCCCCTTTCCCGTTTCCTTCCTCCCCGAGATTTCCATAAGCCCCCTTCCCTCCCTCTTTTCCCCATTCACCCCCTCTTGCTTTCTCTGTCCTGGCATTCCCCTACATCCACTTTCCAGGACCAGGGGTCTCTCCTTCCATCTTCTTAGAAATCTATTGATATATGAATTGTGTCTAGGGTATTCCGAGATTCTGGGTTAATATCCCCTTATCAGTGATTGCATACCATGTGTGTTCTTTTGTGATTGGGTTACCTCACTAAGGATGATATTTTCAAGTTCTGACCATTTGCCTAGGAATTTTGTGAATTCATTGTTTTTAACTGCAGAGTAGTATTCCATTGTGTAAATATACCACATCTTCTGAATCCATTCCTCCGTTGAGGGACAGCTGGATTTTTTCCAGCTTCTGGCTATTATAAATAAGGCTGCTATGAACATAGTGGAGCATGTGTCCTTATTGCATGCAGGTAAAGCCTCTGGGTATAAGCCCAGGAGTGGTATAGCTGGATCCTCCGGGAGTGTCATGCCCAGTTTTCTGAGGAACCGCCAGACTGCTTTCCAGAGTGGTTGTAACAGCTTGCAATTCCACCAGCAGTGGAGGAGTGTTCCTCTTTCTCCACATCCTCGCCAACAACTGCTTCGTCCTGTGTTTTTTATCTTAGCCATTCTGACTGGTGTGAGATGGAATCTCAGGTTTGTTTTGATTTGCATTTCCCTAATGACTAAAGATGATGAACATCTCTTTAGGTGCTTCTCAGCCATTAGATATTCTTCAGGTGAGAACTCTTTGTTTAGCTCTGTACCCCATTTTTTAATAGGGTTACTTGGCTCTCTGGAGTCTAACTTCTTGAGTTCTTTGTATATATTGGATATTAGCCCTCTGTCGGATGTAGGGTTTGTAAAGATCATTTCCCAGTTAGTTGGTTTCTGCTTTGTCCTTTTGACAGTGTCTTTTGCCTTACAGGAACTGTAATTTTATGAGGTCCCATTTGTCAGTTCTTGATCTTAGAGCATAAGCTATTGGAGTTCTCTTCAGGAAATTCTCCCCTGTGCCCATATGTTCAAGGTTCTTCCCTAGTTTCCTTTCTATTAGTTTCAGTGTGTCTGGTTTTATGTGGAGGTCCTTGATCCACTTGCAATTGAGCTTAGTGCAAGGAGATAAGAATGGATCAATTTGCATTTTTCTGCATGTTGACCTCCACTTGAACCAGCACCATTTGTTGTAAAGGCTATCTTTTTTTCCACTGGATGTTTTTAGCTCCTTTCTCAAAGATCAAGTGACCATAGGAGTGTGGATTCATTTCTGGGTCTTCAATTCTGTTCCATTGATTTACATGCCTGTCACTGTACCAATACCATGCGGTTTTTAACATTATTTCTCTGTAGTACAGCTTGAGGTCTGGGATACTGATTCCCCCAGAAGTTCTTTTACTCTTGAGAATAGTTTTAGCTCTCCCGGGTTTTCTGTTATTCTAGATGAATTTTTGAATTGCTCTTTCACACTCTATGAAGAATTGAGTTGGGATTTTGATGGGGATGGCATTGAATCTGTATATTGCCTTTGGTAAGATGGTCCTTTTTACTATATTAATCCTGCCAATCCATGAGCATGGAAGATTTTTCCATCTTCTGAGGTCTTCTTCAATTTCTTTCTTCAGAGACTTGAAGATCTTGTTATACAGATCTTTCACTTTTTGATTAGAGTCACACCAAGATACTTTATATTGTTTGTGGCTATCCTGAAGGGTATCATTTCTCTTATTTCTTTCTCAGCCTGCTCATCCTTTGAGTATAGGAAGGCTAGTGACTTGCTTGAGTTGATTTTATATCTAGCCTCTTTGAATGGGGAAAAGAGGGAGGGAAGGGGGCTTATGGGACTTTTGAGAAGGGAGGAAACGGGAAAGGGGAAATAATTTGGAATGTAAATAAAAAAACTTAGATAGAAAAAGATGCTCATGAACATACAAGAAACCTACAGAACTCCAAAAAGACTGGACCAGAAAAGAAATGCCTCCTGTCACATAGCAGTCAAAACACTGAATGCACTAAAATAGAAAGAATATTAAAAGCAGTAAGGGAAAAAGTTCAAGTAATATATAAAGGCAGGCCTATCAGAATTACACCAGAGTTCTCACCAGAGACTAATTTTGAATTTCAATCTATTAGGATATTTTATTAAAATGAATTTTTATATTAAGTGATATTAAGGAAAAGTAATTGTTACTTCCTGTTATTTTTGTTGATAGAGATGGAATTATGTTTGTGTGGTTTTGTTGAAAGATTACTTTCTTGCTTTTTCTAGGGTATAGTCTACCTCCTTATGTTGGTGTTTTCTATTATTCTTTGTAGGGCTGGATTTGTGGAAAGATATTGTGTAAATTTGGTTTTGTCATAAAATATCTTGTTTTCTTCATATATGGTAATTGAGAGTTTTGTTGGGTATAGTAGCCTGAACTGGCATTTTTGTTCTAGTGGGGGTCTGTTTGATATCTGCCCAGGATCTTCTATCTTTCATAGTCTCTGGTCCAGTCTTTTTGGAGTTCTGTAGGTTTCTTGTATGTTCATGGGCATCTTTTTCTTTAGGTTAGGGAAGTTTTCTTCTATAATTTTTTGAAGATATTTACTGGCCCTTTAAGTTGGGTATCTTCACTCTCTTCTATACCTATTATTCTAAGGTTTGGTCTTCTCATTGTGTCCTGGATTTCCTGGATGTTTTGGGTTAGGAGATTTTTACTTTTGGTGTTTTCTTTGACTGTTGTTTCAATGTATTCTATAATGTCTTCTGCACCTGAGATTCTCTCTTCTACCTTTTGTATTCTGTTGGTGATGTTTGCATCTATGACTCCTGATCTCTTTCCTAGGTTTTCTAGCTCCAAGGTTGTCTCCCTTTGTGATTTCTTTATTGTTTCTTGTTCCATTTTTAGATCCTGCATGGTTTTATTCATTTCCTTCACCTGTTTGATTGTCTTTCCCTGTAATTCTTTAAGGGACTTTTGTGTTTCTGCTTCTAGCTGTTTACCCGTGTTTTCCTGTATTTCTTTAAGGGAGTTATTTATGTCCTTTTTAATGTCCCCTATCATCATTATGATAAGTGATTTTAGATCTGAATCTTGCTTTTCTGGTGTAATGGTGTATCTAGTACTTGCTATGGTGGAAGAATTGGGTTCTGATAAAGCCAAGTAACCTTGGTTTCTGTTGCTTATGTTCTTATGCTTGCCTCCCACCATCTGGTTATCTCTAGTGCTGCCTGCTCTTGCTATATCTGACTGGAGCCTGTCCTTCCTGTGATCCTGGTTGTGTAAGAACTCCTCAGAGTCATGCTACTTCTGTGATCCTGTGATCCTGGTATCCTGGTATCCTGTGATACTGAGTTCCTGGTTGTGTCTGACCTCCTGGAAGTCAAGCTGTCTCTGGGACCCTGAGAACCTAGTGTGACCAAGCTCTTGGGATCCAGGGTGAATTAGAGTGCCTGGCAGTGGAGCTTCCTCTGGGTGTTGTGGGCCAGGCTGTGGAGTTTGCGCCCAAGGTCTGCTCAGGACCCTGGCCCAGATAGACTAAAACGTACACATGCCACTCTTCTGACGGAGTTCCTGTGTGCCTGGGTCCCACTGGTCCCAGTTAGTGTTGGGACAGATGTTAGGTCCTCCCTACCTCTGATCTTATATGGATCTATCCTTACTATTCTTGACTACTATGATAGTTTGAGAACACTGGAAGTACCTATCATGTTCTAAATGTAGAGACAATTTGAAGCATACTTGGAATGTTGTGCCATTGCCATAGTGAGAACAGGTTAATAATAGAAAATTGTGCAAATTTTCTGTAGTTGACTAAGGTGATAATGGAAGTAGGAAAATGAAAGACAGGAATGAAGCAACTTAGGGTTCTCATTATTAATTCAAAGCCAGACCAGATACCATGGTTGTGTTTGGTTGTATTTATGTCCTTATTCTAGACTTTACCTACTCCAACTCAGAGAATAGTCACAAATGCTATTTGGAAATGTTTGGGTATGTAGTTCTTGAATAACAGATAAAAATATATGTGGTTGTTTAGAATATTTCAAAGGAACAATTAGCATCATATCAAATATATAAAGTACTCAGGAAAAACTGATGGTGATAAAAGAATAATGTTATCATAGTAGGACAATTGGAGAAATGTATAAATTAAGTGGCATTAGCTAAAAAATATTGAGATGGCTTGATTTTTAGATGCTGATGCTCAGGGTGGTAACTATAGATAAGCTATAGGAATATTAGAATAAGTGGAAGTTCAGTTTGGTTTTCTTATTTCATCTTTATTAGTTAAAGTGTTCCTCTTCTATTTTTACTATTTATAAAGCTTTTAAGACTGATTAATTTAATTATTAACTTAAAACCTAAATTCTCAGTGTGTTTTATATGTATCTGTAATTCCTCTAATGTACATATTTATATATACCTAAACAGTTCAGTGTAACAATAATCTCTTCTTTTACCAGGAGAGACTTCTATCTCAGTTTGGGCTCCTGAAATCTCTATTAAAATGACTCATGCCTAGAAGTTTGTTCACATTAGTACTATTACTGGAACATTAAGACAGCTTAAGTGCATACCCAGATGTGTTCATTCTTTGACCCCTAGAGACCTAGAGCTCTGCCAAACTTTCCTCAGCCTTTCATACTGTGCAAACAGAAGTGTCAATTTTCCTATGCATTATACATTTCAGGCATTATCAGCCCAGACTCATGAATATATTCTTAGATGTTTCTTCTATTGACAGAGACATGGATGTTTAGTAACAGGCATGGTCCACACTGTTGAACATATTTGTCACATTCTCATCTTCAGCTCTCATGAATCTTGAAAGATTTATTTCAGATGGCCATCCAGAAGGAGGACTTCTTGGATCCACTATAAGAGTGCCCAACAAACTATAGCAGAAGATTCTTCAGTTGTATCTTAAATTTTGATATATTAGTATTAACTATCCACGCATTGTGCTGGTGAGTTTATGTACTCACATTCTTCAGAGTTTCCTCTGTTCATTTATTCTTCTGAAAATCTATTTTAAGTTTTCACATATATCTGAGTCACTTCCACTTCTTGATCATATGTAAGATGGGCCTTCAAACTGAAGGCATCTGAAATACTATCTTTAAAATATGTTTTACATCAATTATATCTTCATTGTACATAAGATCCTAATGAATTATAGTAGTCTCTTACACTAGAAATCACTTCTGTTTTATATAACTTAAAAATTTCACCTTGAATTATTCAAAGGATAGTAAAGTTATATTTTGGAAAATAACTTCAGGATTAAGGAAGAGATTTAAACAGTATTTTCTAACTAGAAAAAATTCATTATATGTTTTTACATCATAAATCTGGATTGCAGAGACACTGAGTGTATGTCCCAGAGAATGCAAACTGAGATAATATCATTCACATATTACCTTGGAGAATTTCATGTGTCTGCAGTGTTAGGGGGATAATATATAACATAAGATTTCTTTAATAATGTGTTATAAAATAACAAGATGAGCTACCCCAAATACTCAACAGGGGTTTTAATAGTAATAACTCACTGCTATTTTCTCTTCTATATCTATTTTGTGAATCTTATATCTTTCTATATTATCCATTGAAGATTATTTCTACCTGTACTCTTTATGCCTGGAGATTTTCTTATATTGTAATACATGCTTTTATCTTCATATTTTATCTGCATATTTTGTATGTTATACAAATACAAATTTAGCATTTCAGAAATTTGTGTTTTAAAATACCACTTGAATTTGTGTATATTATCTTTGGTATGTTACATCTAATTATTGTTCTACTTTATCTATGTGTTGATTTGCTCCCTTAACCATTCATACTCAATTCTACATGAAAGTGTTCAGATATCCTCAATCAATTATCAATGTGACTATTAATACTTTTATTTATTGATGTCTTCAGAATGAACAGATCTGAAATAGTGATTCCTCCCATGAGTCTAGGCCTTAAAGGGTATATCATGACAAAATATACAGAATGATTAAAGGTCTCAACTACATTTTTATATTAATATTAGTATAAAATTAGTATATAGATTATTTTAGGGGAGAATTTTCATACCAGAATAGGCAAGGCTTACACTCAGTAACTAGTTTACTATAAAATAAACCAGAACAAATAATCATATTAGTAACACATGAGAAAATAAACTAATACAATTATTATTTGGGCACTGTAGTCAGTTTAAACCTAAAATCTAATAATATATGACTGTAATAGTATTAAGTATCTGATGTTTAGTATATCTTCAAAAATCAACATATTGTTAGTACAAAGACATTTAATGACTCAACTGAATTAACCTTCTTGAAGCCATTTTCTAACCATGTAAGATGCTCCATACAGAAAGTTTAGAACAATTGGTCTAGTAAGTTATTCTGGACCAGTGTATATGAATCTGTCCATAAACCTGGAAAATTCACCTATAAGCTCTTTGCTACAAGTATGCCTTATATTGTTTATATTCATTTTGCTTCAAGTTCTTATAACTGCATGAGATTAAATGTAAGCTGATTCATAATATAAGTTAAATATGAAATAGTTAAATATGAAAGCTGAGGATGACATCATGGCATGTGAGGCTCTTAATTAAACATTACGCTGAACATTAGAACTTCTTACAGATCAATATGCACCAATTTATTTTTTTGCTATCAGCCTTACATCTGTATGTAAAAATCATCTGTTGTTTTTATTTCTGGATGTGATAAAAGTTGAAAACATGATGAACAGAAATTCAATTAGGCACAATATCACAGTTTTTAATGGAAGAAAAAGTTGTTTACAATTGTAGAAGGCTTTTAAAGATGCTCATTTTTCCTTATCCAAAGTCCACTTAAAGAGAATCTAAGAGAAAATTCTGTTAACCTAAGATGAGATGAGTGGGGTACCTTGAGGGTTAGACAAACTTGATTTAGTATTAACAGGCAATTTGTGTGCAAAGTATTGAAAATTAGTTTTTAAAGATTATTTTAAAAAATTTGTTTATACTCCTAATTGTGTTAACCACATATTTTCTTGCAAATTAAGTCTGTCCTGGCTCATGTGGCAAATTACATACATACATACAAACATATATACATATATACACACACACACATATATACATGGCACAAATAAGTAGAGAGACCTCTGATGATATATAAAAATATTGAAGTACTTAAGAACTGAAGGAATGTCTGCTGTCTGCTAAGATGGCTCAACGATTAAAGAGCAGTTAGTGCCCTTACACACAGGCACTAACAACATCCTGTGAAACCAGCTTGAGATGACCAGACACCTTTACTCTCCTCCTCCAGCTCCTGTTCACATGTGCGTATACATCCACAGTGAACACAGAAACACACACATACACACACACACACACCCCACCACCACCACCACCACCACCACCACCACAACCACATAACACACACTTAAAAGTAAAACAAATCTTCAATTAAGAGAAACGAAGGCACTTCATCAGAATATGAGTAACATCAGTGATCATAAAACAAATATTGAGAACTTTAGTTAACAAAATTACCAGATATGAAGGATCAAGTCACCCTGAGGTTTTTCTCACTCTTAAATTTTCTGTGTAATTATTTTAGGAACATTGGCCATAATATCAGATTAATTCTTATGTTTAAAGAGTTCTTTCTTACTTTGGTTGGAAATGCCATATCTAAAGTACCTAAGTATTTGACCTGAATATATGGATTGTTGTGTTGTTAACTTTTTAATTTGCTTAACATGCATCTTTATTACTTTTAGTATATGGCAAGTAAAATTTAACTTACTGTAAAGAGATTTCTGTTCTGGTTTTATAAATAACATCTTCACATAAAATGCACAAAATATCAATTTAATTTTCTTTTATTTTCTCCTGATCTGGCCAGGAAATTATGTAAGTAGTGCTTATTAGTATGATTTTAGATGGGCATGGTGTTGATTTTTAAGCTATTGCCTATTTATTAATTGTGATAATTTTAAGCATAGTTATTTAAGTCAGCTCCCTCCAGTGATTGCTACATTTCACCGTAGATATTTTGCTGTAAAATACTAATAAGAAATATCATCTCAGCCTAGAGTCTCGAGTGTTCAGGATTCAGCATTCTAATGCACAGACAAAGAGGTGGTCTAGTAAGTCTTTAAACAGACCACCATTGAGGTCTCCTTGGAAAAGCTTCCTACTGTTTCCAGGTGATATGGGCTGTACCTACATCATTTGAACCTAAGCTAGAAAATATTTGCTGGAGTATTTGCTGAGTTTTCCAGTATAAGGTTACTGTGTGTTTTGTCCTGCTCAAACACTCCAGAATAGGCGGTAAAGGGCAGACTCAGGTTATTTGCTGGACAATGACGAGTTTGTGCCTATGCAGAGAGACTGGAGTCTGAGTGTCTTTTATATTCTTAGGTTGTTTTGGAGACAGAAGACCTGGAGACAGTTTGACTTTTTCCTTTCCAATTTGTATCCTTTTGACTTCCTTTTGCTGTCTAATTGCTCTAGCTAGAATTTCAAGTACTATATTGAAATGATATGGAGAGAGAGGGCAGCCTTGTCTAGTCCCTGATTTTAGCGGGATTGCTTCAAGTTTCTCTCCATTTAGATTGATGTTGGCTACCGGTTTGCTGTAAATTGCTTTTACTATGTTTAGATATGGGCCTCAAATTCCTGATCATTCCAAGACCTTTAGCATGAAAGGATGCTGAATTTTGTCAAATGCTTTCTCAGCATCTAATGAAATGACCATATGTTTTTTTTCCTTGAGATTGTTTATGTAGTGGATTACATTGATGGACTTCCTTATATTGAACCATCCCTGCATCCCTGGGATGAAGTCTACTTGATCGTGGTGAATGATCATTTTGATGTGTTCTTGGATTCGGTTGGCAAGAATTTTATTGAGAATTTTTGCATCGATATTCATAAGAGAGATTGGCCTGAGATTCTCTTTCTTTGTCAGATCTTTGTGTGCTTTAAGATGGAAAAATCTGCCATGCTCATGGATTGGCAGGATTAGTTTAGTAAAATGACAATCTTGCCAAAAGCAATATACAGATTCAATGCAATCCCCATCAAAATCCCAACTCAATTATTCATAGAGTTAGAAAGAGCAATTCAAAAATTCATCTGAAATAACAGAAAACCCAGGATAGCTAAAACTATTCTCAAGAGTAAAAGAACTTCTGGGGGAATTAATATCCCTGACCTCAAGCTGTACTACAGAGCAATAGTGTTAAAAACTGCATGGTATTGGTACAGTGACAGCCATGTAGAACAATGGAACAGAATTGAAGACCCAGAAATGAATCCACACTCCTATGGTCACTTGATATTTGACAAAGGAGCTAAAACCATCCACTGGAAAAAAGATAGCCTTTTCAACAAATGGTGCTGGCTCAGCTGGAGGTCAACATGCAGAAGAATGCAAATTGACCCATTCTTTTCTCCTTGCAGAAACTAGGGAAGAACCTTGAACATATGGGCACAGGGGAGAATTTCCTGAATAGAACTCCAATAGATTATGCTCTAAGATCAAGAATTGACAAGTGGGACCTCATAAAATTACAGTTTCTTTAAGGCAAAAGACACTGTCAAAAGGACAAAGCAGCAACCAACTAACTGGGAAATGATCTTTACCAACCCTACATCCGACAGAAGGCTAATATCCAATATATACAAAGAACTCAAGAAGTTAGACTCCAGAGAGCCAAGTAACCCTATTAAAAAATGGGGTACAGAGCTAACAAATAGTTCTCACCTGAAGAATATCTAATGGCTGAGAAGCACCTAAAGAGATGTTCATCATCTTTAGTCATTAGGGAAATGCAAACCAAAACAAACCTGAGATTCCATCTCACACCAGTCAGAATGACTATGATCATAAACACAGGAGACAGCAGTTGTCGGAGAGGATGTGGAGAAAGAGGAACACTCCTCCACTCCTGGTGGGATTGTAAGCTGGTACAGCCACTCTGGAAAGCAGTCTGGTGGTTCCTCAGAAAACTGGGCATGACACTCCCGGAGAATCTGCCTATACCACTCCTGGGCTTATACCCAGAGGCTTTACCTGCATGCAATAAGGACACATGCTCCACTATGTTCATAGCAGCCTTATTTATAATAGCTAGAAGCTGGAAAGAACCCAGATGTCCCTCAACAGAGGAATGGATTCAGAAGATGTGGTATATTTACACAATGGAATACTACTCTGCAATTAAAAACAATGAATTCATGAAATTTCTAGCAAATGGTCAGAACTGGATAATATCATTCTTAGTGAGGTAACCCAATCACAAAAGAACACACATGGTATGCAGTTATTGATAAGGGGATATTTATCCAGAATCTCGGAATACCCTAGACACAATTCGCATATCAATAGATTTCCAAGAAGATGGAAGGAGAGACCCCTGGTCCTGGAAAGACTAGATGTAGGGGAATGCCAGGACAGAGAAGCGAGAGGTGGTTGAATGGGGAAAAGAGGGAGGGAATGGGGCTTATGTGACTTTTGGGGAGGGAGGAAACGGGAAAGAGGAAATGATTTGGAATTTAAATAAAAAAACTTAAAAAATAAAAAAAAGAATATTTCATACATAATAAAGAAGAAGAAGAAGAAGAAGAAGAAGAAGAAGAAGAAGAAGAAGAAGAAGAAGAAGAAGAAGAAGAAGAAGAAGAAGAAGAAGAAGAAGAAGAAGACCTGGAGAACCAAAGACCTCCTGAGATTTTGTATGCTACCCCACAATTGCTGCCACTAAGCCATTTCTGCTGGACTCCCTCCTTCTGCCTCCAGGATATGGTGGTTCGTGTTTAATTTTTCTACTTTTTTTAGAATATAGTTATTTTTCTCTCTCTATTGTATATCTGGCAAACCCATTAGTAAACTTCAGAAATATTGACTATGGCATTTGAGTTCTTTCTAGAAAATCTATACTTATCTTTACATCCTTAGCTATTTCACTATATTTTCTCTTCTATTGTCTTTTTACCTTTTTTTATCCATTAACCTATATTGAATTAAATTATTCTTAAAGAAAGAAGAATATAGTTTCATCCTTCCATGTGTGGACCTCACTTTTCCCAGCCCTGTTTGCTGAAGACACTGTCTTTTATTTGGATGGTTATCTTTGATGCCTTTTCAAAAACCAGGGTTCTATACTTGGGTAAGTTTATTTATGTACAGTGTATTCTATTCTTATAATAAATGAGTCTATTTTTATGCCAGTTCCATTCAGTTCTTATTTCCATACCTGTTTCATATAATTATTCATTATTTTATATGTTAATTTCAGGTACTTTCTTTCTGCTTTTCTTTCTTACTTTACTTACCTGGGGTCTTTTAGTTCTGTGAAGAGTGTTACTGGAATTTTGATTTAGATTTTGATGAATCTTTTGGTCACTATGGGTAATATGTCTCTTTTTATGACTGTGATCATTAAAGTTCATGACCATGAAGTCTTTCCACTTTATAATATCTTCCTTAGTTCACTTCTGTGGCGCGTTAAATGTTTTTCTTTTAAATATATATTCTAAAACTTTAGTTAAAATATAATCATACTATATCTATCAACAGTCTACTTCATCTGCAGCTCCCATGTTTCCCTATTCTCTCACTCAGATTTAACATCTCTCTTTTAACAATCAATGTTGCATATACATATAAATTGATAAACATAATACAAGTGGCTATGTCTATTTAGTGTTGTCTGTGTATGATTGCTTAGTTTTGCATAGCCAATCAGGGGTCTCATCACTGGGAGGTCTAATCTTTCTCTCTCAGCAATTATTAACTGCTTGTAGCTTATAAATTAGACACAAACATGAAATTGTATTTTCTTTGTCAGTTCTGTGTTTTGCAGTTTCTCCTTGCCATCTATACTTCATTCCCAAAATTTAAAGAAATTTTTTTCTTTAAACTTTTGGGGAGAGAGGAAACGGGAAATGGGAAATGATTTGGAATGTAAATAAAAAAACTTAGAAAAAAAACATTTATTAGATATTTTCTTTATTCACATTTCAAATGTTATCCCATTTCCTCATTTCCCCTCTATAAAAACCCCCTATCTCAAGCCCCTCCTCCTGCTCACTCACCCAAGCACTCTTGCTTCCCTGTTCTGGCATTCCCCTAATCTGGGGCAATGAGCCTTCAAAGACCAAGGGCCTCTCCTCTCATTGATGTCTGAAAAGGCCATCTTCTGCTACATGTGCAGCTGGATGGATGGGTCCCTCCAGTATACAATTTGGTTGGTGGTTTAATCTTTGGGAGATCTGGGGGTACTGGTTGTTTCATATTGTTGTTCCTCCTATGGCGCTGCAAACCCTTTCAGCTCCTTGGGTCCTTTCTCTAGCTCCTGGGACCCTGTGCTTAGTCCAGTGGTTCACTGAGAGCACCCACCTCAGTGTTTGTCAGACACCAGCAGCACCTCTCAGGAAACAGCTATATCAGATACCTGTTAGAAAGTACTTTTAGGCATCCACAATAGTGTCTTAGATTGGTAACTAAATACGGGATGGATCCCCAGGTAGTGCAGACTCTGGATGGCCTTTCCTTCAGTTTCTGCTCCACACTTTGTCTCTGTATCTCCTCCCATGACTATTTTGTTTCCCCTTCTAAGAAAGACTCATGTATCCACACTTTGGTCTTCTTTCTTCTTGAGCTTCATGTGGTCTGTGAATTATATCTTGGGTATTCCTAGCTTCTGAGCTAAAGAAAATTTAATTCCCACACTAAATTTGCTACCATACAGCATATAACATACAACATTCTGCATCTCTGATCATATCACAATTAATTAGTATTGTTGATTTATGAGTTTGAGTGGTTAAATTTACTGCAAATTTGATTCATCCAAAAATTTACTTTTATTTTTAAAATATATGTATATAAAATTTATATACATATATGAATTTATATGGTATATATATACCTATATGCATATCATATATACATATATATCTATATATGTGACATGAAAAGTATACATTGTACATTTATATACAAACATAATGATGCATACACATACACAGACACACATACACATATGAAATGAAATTCCCATACACTTCTTCAGATTTCCTTTAAGAGCCTGATCTCTTGTGTCCGGATAAATATTGAGCAGAGTGATAGGCAGGTTTATACATAGAAACAAACTTCACCATAGAAGTGCAGCAGCTTGTCTTGGATATTAAGGAGATGTAACTTTCATTTTTTTCTCTGTATTTTGTGAGTGTAGTATATCAAATAATAATTGACAGCATCATTTTTCTGTCTTTGCCAAGGTGTTGTAAAGTTCTTCACTTCCAAGTATATATACTTGTGTCATGCCATAAATTCTGAACACATGGCTGGTTCTCAAAATTATTAGGTGAATGTATTCTTCTGGAATATTCATTTATTCAAGAAAAGCAGGGCTTCACTAGTATCACCCCTCTACATGGATATGATGTGTAGATGTATTTTACACACAGAGTGACTAAAGGCAAAATTTCTACTCGAGATTACTGAATAATTCATGCCTGCAAAAGAATCTCCATTCAAAGATTGTTAAAAGAGAAGGAGAGGGAGACAAAACAAGAGAAATAAAAATAGGAGAAAGAATCCAGACTGGAATATCACAGATGGACTCAAAAATTCAAAATGATATTTTAAATATAATTTGAATAAATATTTTACCAATTCCTAATAAGATCATTTGGTGATCATTGAAAGGAATTGCACATTTTTTTATAATCTTTCAGAAAAATAATAGACTTGAGTTCAAATGTTTTAACTTGAAGATAAAGGGTGTGGCAGTAAGTAACATCTACAGCATGACATTTTCCTTTTTGAATCATCAGTGTCTCTCCCTAAAATGTACTCAGAATATTTTATATGAATAAATATATGCAAAGTTATTTGTTTTGTTTATATTGGAGAAAACCACTATAAAACAGGTAAATTATTACATAAGACTAATCAGAATAAGTTTCAACTAATCATTGAACTACTGTGATCCCTAGAATATAGAATATAACAATGGACAATCAAATATTTGTTTTCTAAAAAGTAAAAATAGAATAAAATAAAATGGGGTCTTTAAGTCAATGTATGCAACCCATTTTTAGCCAAATAGATGATGTGATGCATCTGAGGGCAATTTTAAAGACATAAAAATGAAGACACTTTAATGAATAATACCTCCTGAACTGAAGAGGTGTAGAATATCTATAGGGTCTGCATTATTGACTAACATTGCTTCTAAGCCAAGATGATGAAACTCTAATATAGGCAGAGAATGTATCTCCCCAGCTTCCAGCTTCAGGTCCGTGGATCCTGATCAGAAAACAAACAAAAGAAAAAAACAAAAAAAAAACCCAAAAAACAAAAAACCTGGATTGTGTCTTTCTAAAATACCCACCCCAATATTTGTATAGGAGAAATGGATTCCATGAATTTCAGGATGATAGTTGCCATTCATTTTCATACCAGCTGTTTTCATTAGGAGTGGTTTATTCTAGAGTAAATGTAATTACACAAATATAATGATATGAAAAAATTAATTGATTAATTATGTGTTTTATTGAGTAAAGATCAATTTCAAAAAATCTGGAAACTTCTTCCCTAGTAACGTTTTGATTTTGGAAGAGAAAGCAAAACAGTACAAATTAAATAAATAATCTTACTAATTTAAAATAATTCATGTAATGTAGATATATGCCTTAGTCAAGGTTTCTATTCCTGCACAAAATATGACCAAGCAGCAAGTTGGGGAGGAAAGGGTTTATTCAGCTTATAATTTCAAATTGCTTTTCATGATTAAAGGAAGTCAGGACAGGAATCCACATAGGGTAGTAATTTAAAGGCAGTAGTGGATGCAGAAGCCGTGGAGGAATGCTGCTTATTGGCTTGCTTCCTCTGGCTTACTAAGTTTGCTTTCTTATAGAATCCAAGACTACTAGCCCAGGCATGGCACCAGCCATAATAGACTAGACTCTCCTGCCTTGATCACTAATTGAGAAAATGCCTTACAGCTGGACCTCATGGAGGCATATCCTCAAGAGAGGCTACTTTCTCTGCGATAACTCCAGCATATGTCAAGTTGACCCACAAAACCAGCTAATACAATATATAATGAAATATCAATGTAATCAAACGATCTTGATTATTTTATTTATAAAATTACCACACATCAAGCCCAAGTGATTAATATGAATACCTCTGTAGTCATTTTGGACTTTATATTACAGTAGGAATTATCAGGTTATAAATGAACTAAAATATAAGTAAATTTACTGTTTGACAGTTTTTGTTTTACTTCTGAGAGTAGCATTCTATAAATTTAAAAAAATGTGTTAACATTTAGTATGTGAGTAAATACAAATATACATTTGTTACTGTGAAAATATTTCCTGAGAAATTTTACGTTATAGGCTGGAAAGAATCAGTAATAGAAAAATACTGGATTATATTTAGAAATTTGAAACTCTTGTGAAATTAAGGCAAAACTTTAGAACTTTGGCCATCAGTGACTATTTATATTCTCCAGTCATTTATGGATAATTTCTCAGACATTAGTTCTATGTACACATTTTTGATGGATAACAGGGTGGTAAGTGACTATGAATATATGTGGCAAGTGGAAAATTTATAGTTAGGGACTAAAAGAGATAAAGACTATTCTGAAATAAGAAAGTGACAGAATACTATAGCTATCTAAAAACAATATACTTAAGACAAGTAGCTCTCTAATAGCCTGATTTGTGATTTCAGAATCATCACACAGATCATCAGCAGAAGCAGTTGAAGCTAAAGAATAAGAAAGAGCGAGAAGATTAGAACAAACTGCCAGACTTAGTTTTAAGCCAAGCAGAGCAATTCAGTGAGAAGCTGAGAGTAGCCAGATTTAAACAGTGAGCTTGAAGAGGATATTTTTTAATTGGATATTTTCTTTATTTACAGTTCAAAGGTTATCCCCTTTCCAGATTTCACCCCAAAATACCTCCTATTCTATCCCCTCTCCTCTTGCTTCTATGAGGTTGTGCCTCTACCGACCCACTCCTGCCTCCCTGCCCATGTATTCCCCTACACTGGGGCATCAAACCAGCATGGGACCAAGCGCCTTTTCTCCCATTGAATCCTGACAAGGCCATCCTCTGCTACATATACAGCTGGAACCATGGGTCCCTCCATGTGTACTCTTCGGTTGGTGGTTTAGACCCTCGGAACTCTGGTTGGTTGATATTGTTGTTCTTTCCTATGGGTTGAAAACCCCTTCAGCTCCTTCAGTCCTTTCTCTAACTCCTCCATTGGAGACCCTATGATCAGTTCAATGGTTGGCTGTGAGCATCTGCCTCTGTATTTGTCAGGCTCTGGCACAACCTCTCAGGAGACAGTTGGATCAGGCTCCTCTCAGCATGTACTTCTTGGCATCCACAATAGTGTCTGCATTTGGTGACTGTATATCGGATGGATCCTCAAGGGGGGCAGTCTCTGGATGGCCTTTCCTTCGGAATCTGCTCCACACTTTGTCTCTGTATTTGCTCCTGTGAGTATTTTGTTACCCCTTCTAAGATTGACCAATCCAGAACAGTTGAATTGACAGATGCACCTAGACTTCAGAAAAAACTAAAAAAGGTGAGCTTATTTAGCAGAAGGTCTCTGAGTAAACAATTACATGTGGGAAATAAACATTACTTTTACAGAGTTCCTGTCAGGAGCCTTCTTTCAACTCATATATGCTCACTTATGGCCTTATCTTTCCCTTCTTGCCCCAGCATGATGCATTTGTCACTTGGAATAAACAAATGCTGACATTGGTATCACTCAAAACACAGGAGTCACATGAAATTAGAGTCTATGTGTTGTATGTTTTATAACATTTTACATGTCTAACATACACATCCTTTAATTCTTTTTATAACCTCTGGGAACCAATGACATTTTACTTCCTTACTCTTTCTAGAATGTCATATTGCTGGAACCACTTGTATCAGGCAGTATCTATTCAGATACATCCATAACAAGAATAAGTATCTACTCCAGTAAGAATGAAATGTTGTCTTTTCCACGGAGGAAGAGGTCCAATGTAGTCAACCTGCCACCAGGTTGCTGGCTGATCACCTCGAGGAATGGTGTCATATCTGGGGCTCAGTGTTGGTTTCTGCTGTTGGAAGATCTGGCATTCAGCAGCTGCTGTAGCTAGGTCAGCCTTGGTGAGTGGAAGTGCATGTTGCTGAGCCCAAGCATAACCTCCATCTCAGCCACTTTGTTCATGTAACCATTGGGCAGTGACTGGGATGGCTGGGAAAAGAGGCTGACTCTCCACAGAACAGGTCATATTATCTACTTGATTGCTGAACTCCTCCTCAACTGAAGTCACCTTTTGGTGAGCATTTACATGGGACACAAATATCTTCACATCCTTTGCCCATTTGGAGAGATCTATCCACATACTTCTTCCCCAGATGTCTTTCTCACCAATTTTCCAATTGTGATCTTTCCACGTCCCTAACCATCCAGCCAATCCATTGGCTACAGCCCATGAATCAGTGAACATTCATACATTTGGCCATTTCTTCTTCCAAACAAACTGTAATACCATGTGTATTGCCCAAAGTACTGCCCACTGTGAAGATTTTCCTTCACCTGTATCTTTCAGGGTTGTCCCAGAAAGGAGTTGTAATGCAGCAGCTGTCCACTTCTGGGTGGTGTCTACATAACATGCAAGGCCATCAGTAAACGAGGTCCTAGTCTTCTCTTCTCCAGTCAGTTGGTCATAGGGAACACCCCGTGAGGCTATGGGTGCATGCTTGACAGCAGATAACATTTTAACAGGAGTAGAAACCATAAGCATCTGAGCAACTTCTTCATGTAACTTGCTTGTTCCTTCAGGACCTTCTTGGGCCCGATCACATATATACCACTTCCATTTGATAATAGACTGCTGCTGGGCATGTCCTACTTTATGACTTGAAGGGTCTGATAACACCCAGCTCATGGAGGGCAGTTCAGGTCGCATAGTAACTTGGTGTCCTATTGTCAAACGTTCAGTTTTCACTAAGGCCCAATAGCAAGCCAAGAGCTGTTTTTCAAAGGGAGAGTAGTTGTCTGCAGATGATGGTAGAGCTTTGCTACAAAATCCCAAAGGTCTCTTCTGTGATTCACCTATAGGGGCCTGCCAGAGGCTCCAAACAGCATCTCAATCTGCCACTGATACCTCAAGTACCATTGGGTCTGCTGGATCATATGGTCCAAGTGGTAGTGCAGCCTGCACAGCAGCCTGGACCTGTTGAAGAGCCTTCTCCTGTTCCAGGCCCCACACAAAGCTAGCAGCTTTCTGAGTCACTTGGTGACTCGGAAAGCTAAGTCACCAAGTAAGGACCTAAGTAACACACTTAAGTGAGGAATGTGCTGTCTCCAGAATCCAAATAGACCCACTAAACACTGTGCTTCTTTCTTCGTGGTGGGAGGGGCCAGGTGCAATAACTTACCTTTCACCTTAGAAGGAATATCTCTGCTTGCCCCACACCACTGTACCCCTAAGAATTTCACTGAAGTAGTTTGGTTGGATTTATTTCCCACCTCTGATACACATATGTGTTACCAATGAATCCAAGGTAGTTGCAACTTCCTGCTCACTTGGTCCAATCAGCATAATGTCATCAACATAGTGCACCAATGTGATATTTTGTGGAAGAGACAAATGATCAAGATCCCTTCTAACTAAGTTATGACATAGGGCAGGAGAGTTAATATATCCTTGAGGCAAAACTGTAAAGGTGTGCTTGCCAACTGAAAGCAAATTGCTTCTAATGGTCTTTATGGACAGGTACTGAGAAGAAGGCATTTGCCAGATCAATAGCTGCTTACCAGGTTCTAAGAGATGTGTTAATTTGCTCAAGTAATGAAACTACATCTGGTACAGCAGCTGCAATTGGACTTACCACCTGATTTAGTTCCCGAGAGTCAACTGTCATTCTCCATGATCCATCTGTCTTCTGCACTGGCCAGATAGGAGAGTTAAAGGGAGATGTGGTGGGAACCACCACCCCTGCATCTTTCAAGTCCTTGATGGTGGCAGTAATTTCTGCAATTCCTCCAGGAATACAATACTGTTTTTGATACACTATTTTCCTTGGCAGAGGCAACTCTAAAGGCTTCCATTTTGCCTTTCCAACCATAATAGCCCTCACTCCACAGGTCAGGGAACCAATGTGAGAATTCTGCCAATTTCTGAGTATATATATCTCAAGTATACATTCTGGAACTGGGGAAATGACCACAGGATATGTTCAGGAACCTACTGGACCTACTGTGAGTTGGACATCAGTCAAAACTCCATTAATCACCTGTCCTCCATAAGCTCCTACTCTAACTGGAGGGCCACAATGTTTCTTGGGATCTCCTGGGATTAGTATCAATTCAGAACCAGTATCCAATAGACCCCGGAAAGTCTGATTATTTTCTTTCACCCAGTGGACAGTTACCCTTGTAAAAGGCCATAGGTCCCTCTGGGGAAGAATTGGGGAAAGACTAACAGCAAACCTTTTAGGTGTCTTATCAAGATTCTTCCTCAGAGGAACCTGGCCACCCCGTCATTCAAGGGGTTCTGGCTCTGCAAACTGACTCAAGTTTGGAAATTGATTCACTGGCTGAGATTGCCTTTTACCATGATCCAATTTAGCCTTTCTTTCATTTGTTTGAGAATTTTTCTGCTTATACAGATCAACAGATATGCAGTAGGTTTCCTATCTATTTCCTGCCTAGAAACACAATGATTGACTAGCCAGTACCAAAGGTCCAAACCAGTCATGCCATTATAAGTTCCACCTCTCTTGTACTGACCATTACAGGGTATGTCATTATAAACACTGTTTTGTCTACCCTGTCCATTATACTAACTATGATCACCTTGTCTCTGGCGATTCAATGTTGCCACCTGGCCTTTGTTACCTCGAGGCCCAGTTAAACCCACTGAATTTAATTCATCTTATTGAGCAGCAGCATCTCCAACCCTAAGGTCTGGCACAAGGAAAAGGGCAAGAACAAAACACTTTAAATGTTCTGGTGCCCCTCTCACCAGTTTGCGTCTTATAGGACTGGTGAAGGGCATATCTTCTGGACCTTCCCATTGTGGATCCTTAGGTTTTACACAACGTATCCACTCTAGCATTGCAATTTCCCTAAGCCTTAAAACCCCTTCATCAACACTAAGCCAAGGGATATCAGGCTTCTTCAATTCCTTTTCAGTAGGCCATCTTTTGATAAACACTTCAGCCAACCACTCAAACAAACTCCTGACACCGTTTTTTTTTAACTGTGTGAGCTTCCATATTAAAACTAGAATCTCCACTCAGAGGGCCCATGCCAATAAACTCAGCCTGCTCTAGTTTTATGTTCTTTCCATTGTTATCCCACACCCTTAAAATCCATTCCCATGCATATTCCCCAGACTTCTGCTTGAATAAATTAGCAAACTCATTAGCTCCTTAGTAGTATAGTGTATTTCCTCATGGACTACACTTTCTGCCTCCCCTCTAGGGGCCTGTTTTGCCTTAAGTCTGGTTATAGGTCTAGAAGAAACTATTGGTGGGCCTTGAGAAACATCAGTATTGTCTTGTCTGGCATTTTCTTCAGCAAAAGTCACTGCTGGTTTATCAGGCTCTGAGAGATTAATTTCATTATATGGAGAAGACATTATTTCAAGGGGTGGGGCTGAGGGTACTACTTCCTTAGGTGGGACAAATCCTTGAAAATCTGAAGATTCAAAATTCTCAATTTCAACAGGGTCTCCACACACATCCCCATCCCAAGTTGTAGGATCCCATTCTTTGCCAATTAATGCCCTTACTTTAACTGCTGACACCCTCTGAGGCTGAGACCGGAATTTTCGCTGTAATCCAGCCAACCTTATAATGAGAGCTTCAGTTTGATTTTCTGCAACTTGAGCTCTATGGCTGCTAGAGAGAAGATTCTCTTCAAGGGCACACTTAGCAACTTTTAGATTGTTTACTTGCATCTGGAGCTGTTCGATTTTATCACACAACTTCTTCCTTTCCTTCACTGTTTTTTTCCTGAGCTGCTAAGAGGAACCAGCTAGCAAAATCATTTTTCAATTTTTTCCCCAACTTGTAGAAAGTATTGTACACCACTGAATCATATAATTCATCAAGATACTCAAAGACATTAGCTTCTTTAAGCTTGAAATATAGTTTCAACCACAGGTCTTCAATATTTTCCGACCTCCCAGGAGGAAGAGAATCTGAAGAGGTTTCAATAGTTGAAGGTACTGATGAATTATCAAACCAACTCTGGATTTTTAAAATATTCATCCTTATACTTCTGCTCCTCTAGAACCATTCCTGGTACCAACTTCTGTATTAGTCAGGGTTTTCTAGAGACACAGAACTTATGGGTAGTCTCTATATAGTTAGGGAATTTGTCGATGACTTACAGCTTGTAGTCAAACTCCCCAACAATAGTCAGCAGTACTTGTGGATGGAAGTCCAAGTATCTAGCAGTTTCTCAGTCCCATGAGTCAGCTGTGGATGGAAGTCTGAGGATCTAGCAGTTGCTCAGTCACACCAGGAAGGCCAGGAAAAGCCAGAGTGAATCTTCCTTCTTCCAATGTACTTATATAGGTTTCCAGCAGAGGGTGTGTCCCAGATTAAAGGCGGGTGCCACCACGCCTTTAATCCCAGATGACCTTGAACTCAGAGAACTCCTAATCTTAATCTTCTGGAATTCATAGTCACTGTTCATCAAGATCTCCAGGTCAGAAACTTGTATCTCTGAGCCTCCAGATTAGGTTTACAGGTGAGCCTTCCAATTCTTGATTAGTTCATTCCAGATTTAGTTAAGTTGACAACCAGGAATAGCCACTACAGAATTATATAATCATTAGTAAATGAAAAGAGACCAAGATATGTTAGAAATCTTTAAATACAGAGTAACCAAAAGAGAAAGATTTACACTGCCCACTCCACAGCAATGTCATGGTGGTTTTTGATTCTGTTAATAGGCCCAGTTTTCTGTGTCTTAGTCCATTTATTAATGGTTATTTAAAGTTAGGGGCTGTTACTCTCATTCAGAGTTTCTCATGAGAATCAATATAAATATACTTTGTATAATGAATCAGTTGCATAAGAAAGTTGAGCTAAAATTTTCTGTACATGATCTTGGCTTTTTATTAATTAATATTCCATAATGTCTGACCTATTGCTAAATACCAGCTTTGGCATCAATATGGTGGGTAAACCTAGGCATGAAGACATTGCTTGTCAATGCTTGAGAACAGATGATTGAAGTGGATCCAGATACCTATAGGGGATGCTGCCTAGGGCCTCCAGCAATTTGAGGAGAGAAAGAGAGAAAATTCACATGCACACACACACACACACACACACACACATTCTCACACTCACACTGAATGGATGAAACAAAAAACAGAGTCCTATAATTTCACAATACAAATACATACATACATATGTACATGTATTCATGCATACATGAGTACAGATCTATATACATATATATGTATATATATACACATATACAAATATATGTATATATATATATGTCTCTATATATGTATGTCTATATTTTCTGTTTTTGCCAGAAAGACAAATATATGTAAAACAAATATATATATATATTCACAAATCAAATGGTTAGAGAAAAGCTGCAGCAACTATACTCCAAGCATTTTATACATAGACATTCTTACATATATTCACACAATTGGTGGTGCATGGAGCAAGTTCTTACACATTACCTGACAAGCTTTATATATGTACATACATATGCATACTTGATGAGTAGAAGGAAAAATTTTCCAAATACCCACTCACACAGTCCTTATGTACATGCTTAAATCCACATAGTTGATGGATGGAAGGAACAATTTTCCAACCCCTACACTTTATTTTTTCTTCAGTAGCCATATATCCCAGAAAAATCTTTCAAGTTTTATAAAATTACAATTACATTTTAGTTTTCTTCTAGTGAATGATTTTGAAAATAACTATATGTTCCCCAATACCTTTGCAAAAAATAACATTAGGTAGTATAGATAAAGAAAGCAAATTGTTCCCAAGAATCCACATACATTCATAACTAAAAAACTTACTATAGATTAAGTATGTGTAAGAAAACAAGATAGTTTTCTCAGCTAGTTTCTCTTACTGACAGGCAGCAATTTGTGGTTACAAAGAAAGGAATAATTATTATTTATTTTTAAAAGTAATTTTGTAAGAATCTTAAAAGATTCACAGATCTAAACTTTTATATAATAATCAGTTATTTCTACCTTAAATCCTCAGATTAGGTATCTACTCATCAGCAATTCTTAATAAATCTTATCAGGAAGTTGAGAGCAAAAATCAGTATACAAAATCAATCATCACCAGCCTAACTTCAGTGAGAGTCATGTCAGCCACTGCTGCAACTGTTCTTGTTCCCTCACTATAAATGATCCGTAGCTTAACTAATAATAAGTGTGTGCCTTTCTGAACTTTGAATTGTTCCCTCAGATTTTCTACATCTGAGCCAGGATTAAAACATCTCAACATAACGTTACTAAGAATTTTAGTTTTAGTAATGTTTCCTGAGGGTGGTTGTCATTGCTGACAATCTTTGTCTCTAAGTTCTTTCCTAGGGTGGTGATTGAATCATTAATCTGCTCCAGCTTTAATTCCTGAAAGAGATCAAGCATTATCATTGTGGGTGCCAGAGATTCTGTCCAGTGAGGAACTGGAAACTCACTTAAAGTTTTCATGTAATTCTTAGATGAAAAGGGATGTGAGGGTAGCAAGCAGAGCAGAACTCCATAAAAGCATGAGGTCCCCAGGACACATGGTCCTTGAGGTTGTGTGACACTGTGGCTCACCAATGTGGCTGTGGTAAATCGTGGACCACATTCAATGAGTTCTAAAGCCATTTGTCATTCCCCTTGCATAAGCCATTTGTAGTTCCTCCTGCACGGCCCTAGGCAACATATAGTTGAATATAGGAAGTATCCACATTGGTTTGATGAGGATGGTTTTCTTCAAAGATCTTTTGTAGAAGCTTGCCTTTCTGGGATTTATGGAAGTTTTCAAGCAACTGTTCAACTAATTTCACATAAGGTAATAGACAGATCTTATAAATATATACTTATCTCTTTTTGCTAAGTTTCAGAGATTCAGCCTAATTGTCCACTTTTTCCTGTTTATCAGTGAAAGAGACATCTAAATCACAGCACATGAATTTGTGGTGGGAAAACTAAACAGATTAAAGTAATCTACTTTGTTTAAACTACTGCTATTTACTTTGTTTTTTACATATATATATATATATATATATATATTTACAGTCCAGCTCCGGCCCCCTCCTGAACCCCTTCCCACAGTTTTTTTTATACCATTCCTCCTCCCCTTTGTCTCTAAGAGGATGTTCTCCCCTGCCAAACCTCCTCACTTACTGTGGCCTCAAGTCTCTCTATGGTTAGGCACATTTTCTCCCACTGAGACCAGACAAGGAAATCCTCTTTTAAATATGAATCATGGGTCTCAGATCAGCTTGTGTATCCTGCCTGGTTGGTAGCTTAGTGTCTTGAGAGATCTCAGGGGTCCTGGTTAGTTGAGACTACGGGTCTTCCTATGGGGTTGCCCTCCTCCTCAGCTTTTTCCGGCCTTTCTCTGATTATCTCTAGTTAAATCACAGAAGTCCCCAACTTCAGTCCAATGGTTGGGTGTAAGTATATGCATCTGTATCAGTTAGCTGCTTTTTGGGCAACTCAGGACAGCTATTCTAGGCTCTTGTCTGCAAGCACAACATAGCATCAATAAGAGTGTCAGGACTTTGAGCCTCCACTTGAGATAGATCCCAAATTGAGCTGGTGACTTCACAGTGTTCTCCTCAGTATCTTCTTCATTTTTTCCCTACGGTTCTTTTAGAGGGAAACAGTTCTGAGTCAGAATTTTTGAATGTGGGATGACAACCTCATCCCTCCACTTGAAACCTTGTCTTTCTACTGGAGGTAGACACTTTGAGTTACCTCCCTTCACCTTTGGGCATTTCATCTAAGCCTCTTGCCTCCCAGGTCTCTGATATTTTCTAGAGGTCCTGACCCAACCCCTGATGTTGAATATTTCTATTCATTCTTCTGGCCCTCATGATTTGTTCACCTCTCCCTACCCTGCATACCTGATCATGGTTTCCTTTTCTGCTTTGCCTCCCCACTCCCACCCAACTCCTTCCCTCCTTTTCCCTCCTTTGATAGATCTCTTCTCCTTCCCAAGTGAGATTAAAGCATCTTCATTTGGGCCCTTTTGCTTGTTAACATTCTTGAGTTCTGTGAATTGTATACTAGGTATTCTGTACTGTTTGTTAATATCCACTTATTAGTGAGTACATATCATGCATATCCTTTTGAGTCTGCGTTACCTCACTCAGGATGATAGTTTCTAGTTCCATTCATTTGGCTAAAACTCTCATGATATCTTTGCTCTTCTGCAAAGTAGTCAACATGCATAGTTTGGAGAAAGGGGTTCATTGTAGATAAAAAGTGTATTTTTATAACTGCTAAAAATATATTTGCTATCACTAAGAATTAAAAATGTAGCCAAATGTAGAAAATAGTCTATGGAAATTGAATCCAAATAATTTGTCATGGTTTAATAACCACAGCATGGATTATAAATGAGAAAAGAACTTTTCAAAATTACAAAAATAAAGTGAGAATTTAAACATATCATGAAATGATAAGCCATTTTTTAACAGTAATCTGGCCTACATTTACAAATGGGATGAGAAAAATTCCTAAATATATCAAATGCATGCAGCAGTATCTATGATTTGTATTACTATCATCCAGAGACCTTTATTTCTTTAATAATAGAGGTATTCTCAATGGTCTTTATAGGAAACTTTCTACAAGAATATTAGTGTATATAGAAGAAAATACAAGTGTAGTAGATATGAAAAGCTTTTATGTCCTAGATATAATCTGTACATAATCTAAACTAATAATTTTCAAGCATGACTGATCTTCATTTAGTATTTTAAAATAGTACAGTGGATCTTTTCATATGATGATGACATGCTGTTCTCTGAAACAACCATGTTTCATCTTGTTACTGTGTGTTATTATCAGGTACATTCATACACACACAAACATACATGTATGCATACTGGTTTGCTTTCCCTCACTGTACTGAGTACATATTTTTATTATAATGACCTAAGATAGAAAAAAATACCTTATGTCTCAAATTAGTTGACTAAATCGTAATCAATGATGAGGTAATCCTAGGCGTATATTATTAAAAAGCATTCATTTTTATAAGCACAGTAACTTTCTGGTGAAATACATACAGTGGAAGAGAGAATCCCCTTCTGCATTAAAGGAAGAGAATATTCTATGTAGGTAGAGGACTAGTGATGATGTGCAAGAGAGCCCAAGAATAGGCAATAGTCTGCAGAAACCAACAAAAAAAGTAAATAAAATATAAATAACAAATAAACCAGGCAAGCTTAACACACAGCTATAAGGAAATTAAATTTGTCAGAAGCTAAAGGAGCTTGTGAGCAGATATTTTCCAATTTGGCAATGTAAAAGATGATTCAGGTCATGCCTTGTTCTAATAAGCCTGTTGAGAATTAAAGTAGAAAACTCAATCAGTCACAGAGGGCTTCTCAATAATCTCTGGGATAATAGATGCCCATTGCTTCACATCCCTTTTGTGGTATTCTGAAACAGAATAGAAGAAAATGAAACCCAGACTTAGCATTAGACTATCCTTGCACTGCCTTCAAATTGCTGGGATTATCAGATGGTCTCACCATGCCTGACTGATGTGTATTCATTGAGGACAATAAATCTGTAGAAATTCTTAATTATACTAATATAATAAATCTGTAGAAATTCTTAATTATACTAATACAAAAAAAAAAAGAGAACAAGTCAAAGATTTGGAATTGGAGTCCAAGACAAAAAATAAATTAAAACTTTAAAAAGTGATTCATTATGAAAACATTAGGAAAAACATGACATAAAAGAATACAAAGTACCATTTAGTTTTAAAATTACCAGCATTTGTTGGTATCTTACTGGTGAAATCAAAACAAAACAAAAACACAAACAAAAAACAAATCAACAGAACAAAGCAAAAATATGCATTGCTTTTTTGAAAAGGCAAAACAACAAAATAAAGGTAAGGTAACAGAGGGTCAAATGTGCCCATCCAACACAGAAGACTGTGGGATAATTTTAGGACAGTTCTGGTAGAAAAGTACCTTGCCTTGGATTTCATATTTTTTATGAATACAGAAAAGAATTAAGGCATTCTCAAACATGTGGAAATTAAAACTTTAAAAGATTGTTCTCACAAACATTAAAAAGTGAGAGAAAATATCATGGTGGATAAATAAAAGATTTAAAATCTGAGAAATATGTCAAAATAACTTGCAAATGAAAAAGAATTATTGATGAGTCCAAATACACTCTAGCAAGGAAAACAACTGTGGACACATGACTACTTGTCACCTGCTCTTCATTCAATAACAAGAAATGCTAGAAGCATTTAGTGTTTTAAATTTATATGTTTCGGGGGTAGGACATTACGGTTTCAGCATACATGCAATGGTGCATACGAAACATTTTCACATTAGTGTTGTCCTTCTACTTTCTCAGAATTTCTGCGATTTCACACAGGTCATTAGATTTGCAAGTCAAGTCTTTTTCACATTAAGCAATCCTGCTATACATTTCAGAATATTTTAAAATGATTTGAAAATAAAATCAAATTGTGTTATTTTATCTCCCTTCCTTTTATCTCTCCAACCCTTTCCATGTACCCCACCTTAATTTTCATCAGATTGTGACCTAATTAAATTATAGATAATTACACATATCCACAGATAAGTGTCACCACAAATCAAATAAATATTTCTTGTAGCAGAAAAGAGGCTATTATAGAAAACCACAAAGTGCATAGAATAACTGACTGACCGTTCTCGTGCCCAGCCCAAAATGATCCACGTGTCCAGCTCCTACAGTTTAATGTCAATGACAATTGCAGAAGAAGAAGTAGAAATGTTGTAAGAAGCAGAGGAAAAGGAATTTTTCTGTGCCATATTTTCATCCTAGTATAATGCCAGAAAAGCTATTTTCATGAAATCTCACCAACATAGCTGCCAAACAGGGCCCAAATAAGGAGGACTTCAATCGATATATTTCCATAGAAGGAGGAAAAAATTTTATGGACTTTCAACCCTAGACAAAGAACTAACAACTAAGGAATGCTGAGAATGAGAGAAATAAGTTGTCCAGGGAAGAGACTCAATACCAAATTGTCTGCCCTTAACACATGTACATACAAGTCATGTTATACAAATTAAGCATGTTGTTCTTACATACTTATGTATAAATACATTTTTATATACACACTGGTGTGTGTGTGCATGTATGTGTGTATAAACAGTTATGATATAATTTTAAAAAATAAGATTATGATCTTCAAACAATCTCTAAGATCTTTATATAAAAATACCTCTGTATTTTAATATAAAATAATTAATTTTAATTGGAGAATTTAAATGTGTAGGAAAAAAATGACCAAATCATGTATAAGTGAAATAAATGAGGAATGTATGAGTGGATATCAACAAGCAAATTTGCCTAACCAAATTCCCTGAGTTTTCTAAAAAGCATGAAAATTCGATCTTAATTTTATAACATTAGTTTTTATAATTAATATGATTATCTCTGCACACTCAAAATTTATTTTAGAAGATATTATACCACCAGTACTCTGATTACTTATGTAGGACAATCAGGAATTTGAAGGCAGATTCATCTACATCAAAGAACTCATTGCAAAAGAAGTAGAGAAAAAAGGAAGAGGAGGAGGAGGAGGAGAGGGAAGGGGGAGGGGGAGGAAGAGAGAAAACAAGAAACAGCAGGTCAACTGATGAATGTGCATCTGAAATCAAACACCAAAAACTATATTTTTAATATCATTATTTATTTTTAAGTATATGTGTGCATATGCAGGCTTATCTGCACATTAGTTCATGTACACATGGAATCCAGGAGACAGTATTAGATACATTGAAACTAACATATTTCATTCTGATGTGAATTCTATTATTCCTTCCACTTTTAAATCAAAATTAATTTTATATTATACTGTAACAGTAAATTTTCTTTTGGTCATAGTTTTCAAGCATAATTAGCACCAAAAATCAACATTCACAGTTAGAATTCTTTAATGAGAGGAAACTATTTAAATATAAAATTTTATAAGCATATACTACAAAAGCTTTGACCAAATCTTATATTTAATAAAATCACAAGCAATTCCTCCATCAGATTAATTTGTTATCAATAGACAAATTATAATTTAACAAGTGACATTTTCATCATGTTGATTCATTGTACACAAAAATCATTATGTGGGTATTTACAAATTTGAAAATTAGAAGAACAGAAACTTGAGACAGATAGCCTTGCTTAGATTACAGGTTGCCAATCTATAATAGTAGTCAGATTAATTCTATTCAGAAATCCACAAACCATCTAAAAATATCAGTACCAAAAATACTAAAGAATAATTAATACTTATTTATATGTACAATTAAAATATGTTTTGTGTTTTCAATAAGAAATTAGGCTAGAAAGAATATGGATATGACAAAATAACTAACCTTTCATCAAACATCCTATTTTATAGTGTGTCAGTGTGTCTGGTTTTATGTGTAGGTCCTTGATCCACTTGGACTTGAGCTTTGTACAAGGATATAAAGATGGGTTGATTTGCATTTTTCTGCATGCTGACCACTAGTTGATACAGCACCATTTGTTAAAAACGCTGTCTTTTTTCCACTGGATGTTTTTAGCTCCTTTGTCAAATATCAAGTGACTATATGTGTGTGGGTTCATATCTGGGTCTTCAATTCTATTCCACTGATCTTCCTGCCTGTCACCATACCAACACCAAACGGTTTTTATCACTATTGCTCTGTAGTAGAGCTTGACGCTGGAGAAGATGTGGGGAAAGAGGAACACTTCTCCATTGTTGGTGGGATTGAAAGCTGGTAAAACCATTCTGGAAATCAGTTTGGCGATTCCTCAGAAAATTAGACATAGTACTACCTGAGGACCCAGCTATACCACACCTGGGTATATACCCAGAAGATGCTCCTACACATAATAAGGACATATGCTCCACTATGTTCATAGCTGCCTTCTTCATAATAGCCAGAAGTTGGAAAGAACCCAGATGTCCTTCAACAGAGGAATGGATGCAGAACCTGTGGAGTACTATTCAGCTATTAAAAACAATGAATTCATGAAATTCTTAGACAAATGGATGGAACTAGAAAGTGTCATCCTGAGCAAGGTACCCCAATCCCAAAAGAATGCACATGGTTTGCACTCATTGATTAGTGGATGTTAGCCCAAATGCTCAAAATAAACAAGCTACAATTCACAGACCACAGGAAGTTCAAGAAGAAAGAGGACTGAAGTGGGGGTTCTTGGGTTACTCTGAGAAAGGGAACAATATACTTACAAGAGCAATAATGGAGGTAAAGTGTGGAGCAGGGACTGAAGTAAAAGCCACCCAGAGAATGCCCTAGGAGATTCACCCTATAAACAGTTACCAAACCCCAACACTACTATGAATGACAAGAAGCATATATCAAAAGACCATGTCATGGTTGTCTTCGGAGGGGCCCTGCCAGAGCCTTACACACATAGAGGCAGATGCTAGCAGCCAACCATTGGTCTGGGAGTGGGGTCCACAATGGAGGAGTGGGGGGGCGGTCCGGAGGAGCTGAAGGGTTTACAGCCCCACGGGAAGAACAACAATGTTGGCCACCCAGATGCCCCAGGACTCTTAGGCACTAAACCATCAACCAAGGGGTACACATGGTTCCATCCAAAATGTGGCAGAGGAATGTCTTGTTGGGCATCAGTGGGAGGAGTGGTCCTTGGTCAGATGAAGGCTAAATAGATAACCCAACAAGGGGAAATTGAGGATGGGGGAGGTGGGAGTGGGTCTGGTGGAGGGGCATATACTTGGAGGCAGCGAGTGGGAGGAGGAGTTGGGGGATTTTGGGGGGAGAACTGGGAAAGGTTTTACCACTTGAAATGTAAATTAAGATTATATTTAATTAAAAAAATAGAGTATATCTAAAAGAGTCACATGGGAGATGAGCACTAAAATGATTGGTGCTGATGTTAGTCTAGTAATTGGTAAGTGGCCAAAGAACTATTACAAAGTATCTGATTCACTGTCTTAGAAGGAGAAAGTACTTTGGTGGATGCAATAACAATTGTCTAATCTCAAAGTAGAAAGCATTTCGTGTTAAAGAATATATAAAATTGTGATCATTGCTCTTCAATAAAGTGGTATTAACATAATTTCACATAAGGTGTATATGTCCATTATCACAAAATAATATTACTCTCAATAAATTTTGATATATCTTTGGAAGTAATGTTTCCTAACCTGTAAAGACTTGAGTTCTAGATTCTAAATTTTGAAGACACCAATTCTAGAAATGAATTGTATTTTAATAAGAAACATTTTCTACGCTCTTCTCTCATGCTCAATGTTAGCAGGAGCCTGGAAAAAGCCACTGCTCATCTTGGGAAGTCAGTTCAAATATGCATGGCTTACTTCCTTAATGTCACACTATGACACATTAGACAGAGACAATAAATTATGAGACAAATGTTATCAGAAGAACAGTATGGCTAAAGCAATGTCCTGTCTTATTCAGTTTGAATTCCTGTTTCTCATTCACTTCTGAGATCTATTTTTATAAAACGTATTAAAGATATTCAACTCTGTTGTGGGTTCTGTTTATTTTTTCCCCAAATTCAAATGATGAAGACTTAGCTCATAGTACTTTCTGGGAATAGGAAGTCTTGACAGAAATTTATGCTTAATAAGACAGTAAATATACTCCAATCAAATATGACCTATGTTCTTTATAGGGAATATGCACAAATAGAGGAATAACATAAAAGCATTGGGAGAAGACAGCCATCAAAAAGTACAGAGAATTTTTTTGAAGATATAAACATATGATACCCTAACTTGCTCAAACTAGATTGAGAATTAATTTATGTTATTTCAGTTGCTTAGTCCCTGAACATTCTTATATATTCCAAGCAATCTAATACAAATTCAGATTATTTTCTCTCGTGATTGCTAAAGTCAGGAATGTGTTTAGTTCCATTTTATTTTAAAAATGAGAGTCCCTACTATTTGATGATCCAGTAAATATCACTTACTATTTTTAGGAGAGCATCCACTATGCTTAGGTCTTTCTTCTCAGTCTGCCATACACTCATATTATACACTCAATACATATAACTTCATTTACAGCAGAAGCTCTATAAAATGTGAAGTTTAGTGAACTTAATTTTTATTTAGTCTTTCTGGCTGTGTCAACTTCCCAGGAAAATGCTAAAAACATTGACAAAGAGGACAGATAGATATTATGTACCATTCTAAAATCCACTACAACTAATTTTATAAAATTATTATTTAAATTAACGTATTCTATAATTATTGTCTTTGTGCTTTAAGACCTAACATAATTTTCATATGTAAATCACACAAAGTCTCAATTTGGTAGATATTACAAATCACTGTTTCATCAAATTGCCAGAAGATGTTTAAGAAGGATACCATTTCCAGAAGTGAAGGAGTTCTTTCTTATTTTCTGTTGAAAGCGTAAACTATTTTAAACTATTGACAAACTAATTCCATGAAAAGGGCATATTGTATCTGTTTGTATCATGCTTTAATAACAAATATTTCCTCTTGTATCCTTGCAACTGTCTGTATTGGGAATGACAACTTCTCTTATGTACTCCACATTGGAGCTCATCACACCATTCTATTAAAGATTTCATTTACCCCAGAGCCATATTTTGGAGTCCTTTTACATTAAAAAAATTTCTTAAACGTACTTATTTCATTAAGATGAATGTGTTATTCTTTCTTTCACTTACATGAGAATCAAAATGTTTTATAAAATATCATTCCATAATGTATTTTTGAAATGTTAGAATAATGGAAATTACATTTGGGTTTCAGTATAAGCTTCAACAATCCTAAGGATCTTCAGTTACTGTCAGATATGAAGTAATTCCCATAGCTCAGTTTATATGACAAGACCATTAGAGAAAACATATTGTTGTTCTCATTTATAGTTTATTTACAACACAGGAACAAACACTCCTTCCCTTAAGATACATAAAACCCCAAAGTAAAACAAATCAAATAACAATCTTGATGTTTTGAACATTAGCCTTCTATAACTCATTTATGTGCAATGGGGATGATTTTATTTCCTCTTCTAATGGCTTTATTACTCAACTTGATATGTTGAGCACAGGAAAATTTCTTTGAAAATTTGAGGTCAAGAAAAATGTTTAGGGCACAAAAATACCCATGAAATACTTATAGGTAGCTTAAATAAATGTTATAAAATTATGAGCATAGATGTATATTTGTAGTATTTGTGTACTTTTGTCTCAAAAATATAATGATTATAATTAATAATAATGCACTATGCAACTCAAAATAATGTGAATATTTTGAATGCAATTGGTACATATCCTCTATATCCCCATGTATGCACACATAATAAAAAAGTTAATAAAATTGGACTAACAAATGAATATATATCTGTAAAAAAATTTAGGAAAGGCCAATAATCCCTTAGGAAGTTGTTCAACATTATCTAGCAACACATAAAAGATAACTAGAAGTGATGCAAAGTATGCAGAAAACTCCAGGATATGTAGTATCCTGGTGAAATATACGAATTCATAATATACAAATAAACTGCAGCAACTGAAAACATCGCACATAACATGAGAGTAAGGAAAACTATCCAGTCATTTCAGTAAGTATTTTGGTAGTTTCTCATATAGACTTAAACACACATAACAGACCTGAATAATGGTTAAAGTGAGAGAATGAGAGCTAGGGGAATCTCCATTCCTTTTAAAACACACCCCTTACCACAGAGCTGAAAGGGTAATACTCTTGGTGAACCATGATAGTCTAGACGGTCCTCATAGGGTATTCTTGTTTCTAAGGATCCACTAATATTTGAAGTATGTGTATGTAAAATGTCATGTAAGCTGAGATATATATTAGAAATATACTAAAAGGATCTTATCTGACTTGTATGAAACAAGCCTGCAGAGTTTCCTATGTAGTCACCAATGATTTATTTTTCACCATTCTAAGGACATTGTTTATTTTTTGATTTATTAAGGTGTAATTGGTTCATCTATCATTCAGAGAAACTTCCTACTCCAGCAAATGGGAACAAATATAGAGACTCACAGCCAGGCGTTCCATAAACCTTAGTGTTTTATGGGATTTCTGAGCATGGAATGAGTGGATCTCTAACTCTAATTGGACTCTTTTGTTGGTTTCCTTGTTCACTTGGGATGTGATAGGTTTTGTTTTATTTTATTGTGTTTTACTTTTTTATATTCTTTAACATGAATGAATAGATGTATGGAAATATGTATATTATAATGGATGGATGTAATGATAAAAACCTAGCCATTATGGTAAAGGTTTAAACTTGAACTGTCATACCTTCCGTGAGAGGGAAAATCAGTTTTGTTGTTGTATTGGGGTTTTGATTGGGTTTTGAGAAAGCACTTAAAGTTGTATGGACAGGAAGGGGAAGAGGATCTTGAGGACTTGAAGGAGAGAAACAATATGATCAAAATATATTTAAATTTTAAAATTGATTTAAGTAATAAACAATATAACAAAGATACGATTGACAAAAAATAAATTACTCATACATGAATCTTTGTTATATACACACATAAATAAATGATCATTTCATGCTTATTAGTGTATCCATTTTAGAAATATTTGATTTTTCACAATGAGAACTCTTTTATTTGTTTTGTTTTCCTTTTCAGGTTTATTCATGTGTCATAACAACATATTCCTTTCTTTATTGGGGATAATATTTAAATGCATAGGGTAATTTCTTAAGAGAATTTTGTTTTTTAATTTTATTTAATATTTTTTACAATCCAGATTTAATCCCCCTTCTAGTCTACCCCCTGACTGTTCTACATCCCATCTCATGCCCCTTACCCTCAAGCCCATCAAATTCCCCACTCCCTGGTGCCTCCAGTCTCTTGAGGGTTAGGTGCATCTTCTTTGACTGAGTGTGTACCCAGCAGTGCTCTGCTATATATGTGTTGGGAGCCTCATATCAGTTGGTATATGATGCCTTGTTGGTTGTCTAGTGTCTGAGAGATCTTGAGGGTCCAGGACAGCTGAGAATGTTAGTATTTCCATGTGGCAGCTTCTTTAAGCTTTTCCCCAATTCAACCACAGGAGTCTCTGGCTACTGTTCATTGGTTGGGTGTAAATATCTGATTATAACTCTTTCAGCTGCTTGTTGGGTCTTTCAGAGAGCAGTCATGATAGGCCTGTTTTTGTAAATACTCCGTAGCCTCAATAATAGTGTCAGGCCTTGGGGTCTCCCCTGAACTGGATCCCACTTTGGGTCTGTCCCTGAACCTCCTTTTCCTCAGGCTCTTTTCCATTTTTGACCTTGAAGTACTTTCAGACAGGAATAATTATGGGTCAGAATTTTTGACTTTGGGTTGGCAACACCATCCCTCACTTGATGCCCTCTCTTTCTGCTGGAGATGAGATCTACAAGTCCCTCTCTTATAGTCAATTCTAGTAGTAAATTTTAAATGTAAATGCATTATTATTAAATAAAAAAATTCATCACAATCATTACTTTGAAATAGGATTCGTGTCCAGTGCCAAAAACTTTCCACTTCCTGAAGCAAGACAGGAATCCCAGTGGAGCAATAAGGACACAATCCACTCACAAAATTTTTTACTCAAAATTTATCCTGTCTACAAGAAATTCACACACATTATGTAGAGCAGAGACAGAGGAAATGGCCAACAAATAACTGGCCCAACTTGAAGCCCATTCTATGGGCAAGCACCAATCCTTGACACTATTAGTGATATTCAGTTGTACTTACAGATAGGAATCCGAGCAAGGCTGTTTTCTGAGAGTCTTCACCAAGCAACTGACTCAGACAGATGCAAACACCCATAGGGAACTAGTGGAAGTAGCTTGGGGACTCTCATTGAAGAATAGAGGGAAGGATTATGCATCCTGAAGGGGATAGGAACTCTACAGGAAGTCCAACAAAGTCAACTAACCTGGACTCTTGACTCTCTAAGAGACTGAACCACTAACCAAAAAGCATACTCTGGCTGAACCTAGGACTCCCTACACACGTGTACCAGATATGCAGCTTGGTCTTTATGAGGGTATTAAATAATTGAAGCAGGATCTATCGAAAAAGCTGTTGCCTGTATGTGGGATATGTTCTTCTAGTTGGGCAGCCTTGTTTGACCTCAGTGGGAAAAGGTGCACCTAGCATCACAGAAACTTGATATTTCAGGGTTGGGAGGATATCCAAGAGGGTCCCCAAATGCTCAAAAGAAAAGGGGAGGAGGAATGGGGGGAAGGATTTTGGAAGGGGTTACCGGGCAGTGAGCAGAATGTAAAGTGAATAATTAAAAATTTAGAAATAAAAATAATAATTAAAAAAGAAGAGAAGGTCTTTCTGTGGAATTTTAGTTCTTTACCTTTAAATTTATTAGAAAAGTTTTATACTATATTAATCCTGCCAATCCATGAGCATGACAGATTTTTCCATCTTCTGAGGTCTTCTTCAATTTCTTTCTTCAGAGACTTGAAGTTCTTGTCATACAGATCTTTCACTGGTTTGGTTAGAGTCACGCCAAGATACTTTATATGGTTTGTGGCTATCGTGAAGGGTATAATTTCTCTTACTTCTTTCTCAGCCTGCTTATCCTTTGAGTATAGGAAGGCTACTGACTTGCTTGAGTTGATTTTATATCCAGCCACTTTGCTGAAGCCATTTATCAGCTGTAGGAGTTCTCTGCTGGAGTTCTTTGGGTCGCTTAAGTATACTATCATATCGTCTGCAAATAGTGATAGTTTGACTTCTTCCTTTCCAATTTGTATCCCTTTGACCTTTTTTTGTTGTCTAATTGCTCTAGCTAGAACTTCAAGTACTATATTGAAAAGATATGGAGAAAGAGGGCAACCTTGTCTAGTCCCTGATTTTAGTGAGATTGCTTCAAGTTTCTCTCCATTTAGATTGATGTTGGCTACCGGTTTGCTGTAAATCGCTTTTACTATGTTTAGATATGGGCCTCAATTTCCTGATCTTTCCAAGACCTTTAGCATGAAAGGATGCTGAATTTTGTCAAATGCTTTCTCAACGTCTAATGAGATGACCATGTGGTTTTTTCTTTGAGATAGTTTATATAGTGGATTACATTGATGGATTTCCTTATATTGAACCATCCCTGCATCCGTGGGATGAAGCCTACTTGATCGTAGTGAATGATCGTTTTGATGTGTTCTTGGATTCGGTTGGCAAGAATTTTATTGAGCATTTTTGCATTGATATTCATAAGAGAGACTGGCCTGAGATTCTCTTTCTTTGTCGGATCTTTGTGTGCTTTTGGTATTAGTGTAATTGTGGCTTCATAGAACGAGTTGGATTCAGTGAAATCCCCATCAAAATCCCAACTCAATTCTTCATAGAGTTAGAAAGAGCAATTCAAAAATTCATCTGGAATAACAGAAAACCCAGAATAGCTAAAACTATTCTCAAGAGTAAAAGAACCTCTGGGGGAATCAGTATCCCGGACCTCAAGCTGTACTACAGAGCAATAGTGTTAAAAACAGCATGGTATTGGTACAGTGACAGGCATGTAGATCAATGGAACAGAATTGAAGACCCAGAAATGAATCCACACTCCTGTGGTCACTTGATCTTTGACAAAGGAGCTAAAACCATCCAGTGGAAAAAAGATAGCCTTTTCAACAAATGGTGCTGGCTCAACTGGAGGTCAACATGCAGAAGAATGCAAATTGATCCATTCTTATCTCCTTGCACTAAGCTCAATTCCAAGTGGATCAAGGACCTCCACATAAAGCCAGACACACTGAAACTAATAGAAAGGAAACTAGGGAAGAACCTTGAACATATGGGCACAGGGGAGAATTTCCTGAACAGAACTCCAATAGCTTATGCTCTAAGATCAAGAATAGACAAATGGGACTTCATTAAATTACAAAGTTTCTGTAAGGCAAAAGACACTGTCAAAAAGACAAAGCGGCAACCAACTAACTGGGAAATGATCTTTACCAACCCTACATCTGACAGAGGGCTAATATCCAATATATACAAAGAACTCAAGAAGTTAAACTCCAGAGAGGCAAGTAACACTATTAAAAAATGGGGTACAGAGCTAAACAAAGAGTTCTCACCCGAAGAACATCTAATGGCTGAGAAGCACCTAAAGAGATGTTCATCATCCTTAGTCATTAGGGAAATGCAAATCAAAACAACCCTGAGATTCCACCTCACACCAGTCAGAATGGCTAAGATCAAAAACACAGGAGACAGCAGTTGTTGGCTAGGATGTGGAGAAAGAGGAACGCTCCTCCACTGCTGGTGGAATTGCAAGCTGGTACAACCACTCTGGAAAGCAGTCTGGTGGTTCCTTAGAAAACTGGGCATGACATTCCCAGAGGATCCGGCTATACCACTCCTGGGCATATACCCAGAGGCTTTACCTGCATGCAATAAGGACACATGCTCCACTATGTTCATAGCAGCCTTATTTATAATTGCCAGAAGCTGGAAATAACCCAGATGTCCCTCAACGGAGGAATGGATTCAGAAGATGTGATATATCTACACAATGGAATACTACTCTGCAATTAAATACAATGAATTTACGAAATTCCTAGGCAAATGGTCAGAACTTGAAAATATCAACCTTAGTGAGGTAACCCAATCACAAAAGAACACACATGTTATGCAGTCACTGATAAGGGGATATTAACCCAGAATCTCGGAATACCCTAGACAGAATTCGCATATCAATAGATTTCTAAGAAGATGGAAGGAGAGACCCCTGGTCCTGGAAAGACTGGATGTAGGGGAATGCCAGGACAGAGAAACGAGAGGGGGTTAAATGGAGAAAAGAGGGAGGGAAGGGGGCTTATGGGACTTTCGGGGAGGGAGGAAACTGGAAAGGGGAAATGATTTGGAATGTAAATAAAAAAAACTTAGAAAATAAAAAAAAGAAAAAAAAGAAAAGTTTTATACTAGAATTATTTCTGGTTCATTTAAATAATATTTTAACATTTGATCATTTATATTGACCATACCAGAAATTCCATTTTCAGTTCTTTGAAAGGAGAAACAGATATATATTATGTGTGACAATATTGCTTTGAGTCAATCTGACTCTGGCTACATGCTCCTATGTCCAGCTATTTTTCTTCAGTTAAAATGATGGAAAATTAGAGATAGTTCATCATGCTGCCAAACAGGAATCTCTTTTAACATTTTCAGGGTCTTTGAAAAATCTTTACATATACATGCACACACACACACACACATACATGCATACATACACAAATCAGTTGATATTATATTTATTTTAACTGAATGATTTATTTTTATTTTATGTACACTGATGTTTTGCCTGCATGGACCTCTATGTAAGGAGCATGGGTCTCTGAAACTGAAGTTTCAGACAGTTCTGAGCTGCCATATGGGTGCTGAGAATTGAACTAGTACTTAACTACTGAGATATTTGCATTTTTATTTAAAGTGTGTTTACATAAAAGCTTCTACTTCTGGAGAATTATACCCATAACTAAGACTGTTAATATAACCAAGTGAAACTATTATGTTGATGTTCTGTTATTTTTCAGAATTTAGCTTAAAGTATTTAAGAGAAATAAAAATAATGTTAGGGCAAACTATATATATGTAAATTTGCACGTGCATTATTTTATGTAGAGTATTAAGAAATTTGTTATGTTCTGAGGAAATATTTACTTGTAATCAGTCAGCCAGATTTTTCCTTTTTGTTTTCTGTATTGCAAGTCATGGGAAATATGTATTTTTTTTTATCTATAACCATGCTGTGGGTTAGAGGTTAGTTTTATTTGATTACTATGTCTTTAAATAAAGAAATTCCAGTAATGGCAAAGACATACTTTTCCACATAGCCCATAATTTTTATTTTTAACTTGAAAATCACCCAAGATTTAGAAATGTTTTAAAATGTTTGCTTACTAAATTCAGTAAGTTTGAATCAACTTGTATTTCATATTTAAAGTGTGTTTAATTCTTTCTTAACTATTCCAGATAACAAATGAGGAAATAGTAAATGGTTTGGTGGCAGCCAATATCACTTTCCTATACTTTATTATAAAGTCTGAAATTTTCCAACACACCAAAAATGTTATTATGCCTTTCTATCAAATCTCATAAAATCATTAAAATATTAAAAATGTTAATGATGTCTTTAGGTACTTATATACATGTTCTTTTCTCGTAAGCAGTGAAATGTCCTAATTTCTGTATGAGATGATGTTGTATTGGGTTGTAATATAGAATGTGAACACTACCTAGAGAATGTGCCAAATGAGAAAACAGACCATATAAGACAAAGCGGCTTGCAGAATAAATGCTTATAGATAAGACCATTACTCCTAGAAGGTCTAAATTAAAAGCATTAGCTACATCAACCATAAGCGGCATATACAAAGGACAATATCTTTCCCATGCTGGAGGGCTGAATATTTTCTGGCTTAGTGTTTTCCATTGTTTGGTTCTTATATTTTAAAGACTACAGTGCTTGTTTTTAGTGTGCAATAGAAATTAAAATTATGGCTTCATTTAAAACAGAGAAAGCTACCTCAATGTTTTAAACTATATTCCAAACTTAGGAAAAGTTCACTAGTTATTTGATTTCACTCCAGGTAATCAGTCTTAATTTTTTTTCATATTAAAAGACTCTTCCTGTGTAAACAAATAAATAAAATTAACTAGAGTTAATTAAACCTTCTTTATAGTCAAATTATACTGAGGAAAATAAATGATTACCTTAGTTTAAAACACATTAAAATTGATAAATATTCTGTGGGAAAAAAGTACTTAGGCAACAGAGCTTTAAAAAATCTTATACATTATTTGTCTAATTATTGTGAAATATCCAACTGTAGTTTTTAACTTAATATACTGATAAAGCAATAATATGTGAAATGTAAGACAATCTTAAGCTGTGAATGCAATGTCATTAGTTTTACTCAGATTATCCTGAAGGGTTAAAACCCTGACCTCTTTCCAGAAAACCAAACCAACCAACCAAACCAACAACAAAATGCATGTCCATACTTCCAATTCCTAATAAAGAACCATAGGCATATAATTCATTACCATGATTTCTATACCATGTATAAAAGGTGAATAGTTTTAAAATGCTTTACCTCTATTTTATAAAAAATTAAACTAAAAACTATTTTATATTTTGTTTTATCTTGATTGTTTAAAAATGTTTCCATTGGATCATATTTTCATATTTGACATTTCATAATCCTGCAAAGTCCTGACAGTTGTTTAATTTTAGTTTTGTTTCCTTTTATTTTCATTTCTTTTCATTGATTTCTCCACTCCCTTCTCTCATGTCTCTCTTTTGCTGGGACCTGTCTTCTCTGAAATCTCCTCTTACATTCTCAGGTCTTTTTTTAGTTTGTGCGTGCTCAATTGAGTTTAACTAGATTTCCTTGCTTGTGCATGGGTGATAGATTATTTGCTGGAGCAAGTGAAACGTATTAGTGTTTACATTCCTTTCAAAAAGTGGCATTTTCTCCACCAATAACTGCTAATTTTCTCTCAGAGAGGAGTGGGGCCTCATGGGTCTTGACCCAACTATGATGAAGTGGAAAGGGGCCTGATTATGTGCAGATAATCACAGTGACGGTGAGTCCATTAGTTCATTAGTACAATGACTTTGTAATATCTACTGGGGATCAACATGAGTTATTTGTGTGATCTAAGTAAGCCCTTTTCAATTTATCTTCATACCAAGCCTGAATCTACATTCATACAGTAAACAAATTAAATATCATTAATATGGACAAGGTTTCTATTTTGACATTTCTAATAAATAGTTCAGTAGAATTTTGCAGCTAACTTCTTCTGACTAGTGAAACTCTTTTTCTTGTATAGTTTTTGCTTGTTTGGTTGGTTTCCTTGTTTGTGTACCTTGTTTTACTTTATATCGATTCATCAATGAAAGTTTCACTTACAAATATTTACACATAATCATGTCTTAGATACTCATTGATATTCCAAGCCCTTAGGAAACCCATACACTGATCACAATGTTGTATCCTATTCCAGTGTAAACATAATCTCTCCTGACTTCCAATGTATAGTTATTATTTTGTTCCAATTGTTTATTCCAGCTGTAAAGAAAACTATTCTTGATCCCTTCTCTTTGTTTTCCATTTATTTTGACATGTGGCATATTTTCTGGGACTTTCCCTTTTCTGGTTTGTTTGTTCATTTTCATTTCCAAGTGCAATGATCAAAGGCTCTGTAAAATAAATATAGGCCATGTTAGGGTGGGTAGCTGGGCAGGCATGAGCAGGGAGTAGAGTATCATTCTAAAATACCCTGACCAGGTAAGCAGGAAGTTAGATATATTGTGACTGAGAAAACTATAGCTATATCTTGACAGTAGGCACCCTGAGGGATAAAACACTCATAAATCAGCCTGTTTCAATGTATCTCTGGAGCACACTGTGGCTGCCTTGGCTTAAGTTTACTAAATAAACTTCTGATTAAGTTGTTTGTGTCTCTGGCCTGAGTGTTTTCCTCTGGGAGGAGGACAATGAAGGACAAAGCTTTTCCTGATAAGAGAAGACAAACAGCATCCATATAACTTGTCAGCATATCAAAATGTAAAAATCACAGGTGGGAAGCTGAACATGTGATACCTAACTTTGATGTGAGCATTATAGAATTTTTCTTCTCTTTAACATTTTTCTTTTGTTTTCTTTTCATCCTTTTGTAACTTTATGCAAATCTCACTACGTAGACTAATCCGGTCTTGAACTTGCAACCTTCCTCATCATTTTTAGTACAGGAAATAAGGCTGCATACTACTAGGTGGCATTGTTTCTATTCATTTTTAGAGCAACATATATTTTTTAAAATTGAAAACTACACTAGAGTTATCCATAGGTTTTACATTCTTTAAAAATTATAAAGAAATTCTGCTGTACTATTATAGAGATAAATACAGAAAAACATTTTGTCTCGTTATGTTTCTAGAGTGTACAGAGGAAAGACAGAAGTCAAGTCTATTCTTTACATGTTGCCTACATTTCTGTCTCACTTGTATGTACACAAGAGTACATGGTTACATTTATTCCTTTAGAAAGCCAATGCTCTCAACCTTTCCTTGACAAAAGTGTTGCCTGAATAACTTTGACTAACCAATGGCTAGACACAGATATTTTCCTTGGCTTCCAAGAAATGCAAGAGCTGTACTTGAAATCAATAGCCATGAAATATTAAAGTACTTTCAGTGCTCCCTGTAATCTGTAATACTAGGTACTTAGTAAGAAATTTCTACGTGTCTTCATTCTTCTTTCACATTTCAAATATGTCTTTGTTCCATCTCACAGCTAACACCATCTTTTCATATTTATTTTAAATTATAGGTAAACAAAAATATTTAGCAGTTTGTGGTAGTTTGAATAGGTACCCTATAGACTCATGTGTGTGAATGCTTGACCACAAGGAGTAGCACTATTAGGAGGAGTAGCCTTATTGAAGAAGGTGTGGCCTTGTTAGAATAAGTATGTGAAGATGGAGGCAGGGATTTGACATCATACATGCTCAAGCTATGGCCAGTGTGACATAGTCTCCTCCTTTGTGACTGCAGATCAAGATATAGAATTCTAATCTCCTTCACCATCACCAAATCTGCCTGGATGCTATCATGCTTCTTTTTTTTTTTTTTTTTTTTTTTGGTTTTTTGAGACAGGGTTTCTCTGTGTAGCCCTGGCTGTCCTGGAACTCACTTTGTAGACCAGGCTGGCCTCGAACTCAGAAATCCTCCTGCCTTTGCCTCCCAAGTGCTGGGATTAAAGGCGTGCGCCACCACCTTGCTATCATGCTTCTTAACATGATCACAATAGACTAAACCTCTGATACTGTAAGCTTGCCCCAATTAATTGCTTTCCTTTATAATAGAGGCTGTGGTCATGGTGTCTCTTCACAGCAATGAAACTAAAGCTAAGACAGAAGCTAGAACAAGGACTGGCATTGCTGTGATAGGCATGATCATGCTTTTGTTTAAAAAAAAAATGAAGATTTTGGAACTGTGGTTTAGGAGAGCAGCAGAATACTTTACATGCTGCTAAAATAGGCCATTTTGGTAGAACCTTGAAAGATAGTGTTGCTGAGGGTAATTTGAAATGTAGAGGTATTTCTCCAGAGGTTTCAAAGGAGAAAAATGTAAGTAGAAAAATCTCTGAGGCCAGTTGTGTGGCATGGATATCTTTGCATGGAGATCTAGGAAGAAAGGTATCATGAAATACTGTTCTGTTTGTTTGTTTGTTTGGTTGGTTTGGTTTTTGGTTTTTTATTATTATTCTTTAGCTGACAGAAAGAGGATTTATTGCACATGGGTTACACGTGGCTACAAGAGAGAACAGAACTAGACCAGAATGTCAAAGGTCCAGGGCTGAAGGCCAGAGGAATTGTTTTGGTTGTTAAGGCATTCATTTTCCCAGGTGATCTCAGTAAGGTAACATTCCAGGTGTACTGAAACTTATTACCAACAGCAGCATACAGTCCAAGCACTAGTCCAGACTTCAGCATCCTTTACTTTTTCTCCTGTAGGCTTTGTGGGTGCACAAGCTGGTTTACTTGGACATCTGCTTCATTTTACTTTTCTTTTATCTTTCTTTTTTGTTATTTTTTACGTTTTTATTAGATATTTTCTTTATTTACACTTCAAATGTTATCCCCTTTCCTCATTTCCCCTCTGAAAACCCTCTATCCCATTCTCCCTCCCACTGCTCCCTAACCCACCCACTCCCTCTTCTCAGTCCAGTCATTCCCTTACACTGGGGCATCAAGCCTTCATAGGACCAAGGGCCTCTCCTCTCATTGAAGTCCAATAAGGCCATCCTCTGCTACACATGCAGTTGGAGCCATGGGTCCCTCTGTTTGTACTCTTTGTTTGGTGGTTTATACCCTGGGAGCTCTGGGGGTACTGGTTGGTTCATATTGTTGTTCCTCCTATGGGGGATGCAAACCCCTTCACCTCCTTGGGTCTTTTCTCTAGATCCTCCATTGGGAGCCCTGTGCTCAGTCCAGAAGTTGGCTGAAAGCACACCCCTCTGTATTTGTCAGGTACTGGCAGAGTATCTCAGGAGACAGCTATATCAGGCTCCTGTCAGCAAGCACTTTTTGGCATCCACAATAGTATCTAGAATTGGTAACTGTATATGGGATGCATGCCCATGTGGGACAGTCTCTGAACGGCCTTTCCTTCAGTCTCTGTTCCACTCTTTGTTTCAAATCTTCACAGGACCAAGGACCTACCCTGCAATTGATGCCAGATAATGTTCCTTCAGCTCCTTCAGCCCTTCCTGCAACTCCTCCATTGGGTTCCCTCTTCTCAGTGCAATGGTTGGCTGGAGCTTTGTATGAGGCTCCTGTCAGCAAGCAATTCTTGACATCTGCAGTAGTGTTTGAGTTTGGTGTCTGCATGTGTGATAGATCCCCAGATGGAGCAGTCTCTTAATGGCCTTTCCTTCAGTCTCTGTTCCACTCTTTGTCCCTGTATTTCCTTTAAAAGAGAGCAATTCTGGGTTAAAACATTGGAGATCTCTGGGTGGCAACATCCCTCAACCAGGGGAGGGGGGATATACCTAAACTCTGAATATGGTCTCTGTAGGTTCTTCCTCCCCTTTGTGGAATATTTCAGCTAATGTTGTCCTCTAAAGGACCTAAAGGGTTCTGGGAGTCTCTTTCTTTCCTAGCATCTGGGTCTTTCTGGTTTCTACCCCCAGTTCCCAATCGCCCATTGCTACACAACTCTGTTCAATGTCCTGACACTTAGTACATCATCTTCCATCTCCTCCCATACCTGATTCTTCCCCCTCTTTTCCCCTCCCCCTCTTCTCTTCTTCTTAAATCCCTTCCACCCTCTGGAATACTTTTCCAGATTATTTTTCCCCTTCTAAGTAGGACTGAAGCATCTACATTTTGGTCTTCTTCCTCTTGAGCTTCATGTGGTCAGTGAGTGGCATCATGGGTATTGCATGCTCTTTTCTTTTTTTTTGTATCATATTTTTTATTTTTTAATTTTTATTCTCTAAGTTTTTTATTTATATTCCACATCATTTCCCCTTTCCTGTTTCCTCCCTCCCTGAAAGTCCCATAAGCCCCCTTCCCTCCCTCTTTTCTCCATTCAACCACCTCTTGCTTCTCTGTCCTGGCATTCCCCTACATCCAGTCTTTCCAGGACCAGGGGTCTCTCCTTCCATCTCCTTGGAAATCCATTGATATGTGAATTTTGTATAGGGTATTCCAAGATTCTGGGTTAATATCCCCTTATCAGTGACTGCATACTATGTGTGTTCTTTTGTGATTGGGTTACCTCACTAAGGATGATATTTTCAAGTTCTGACCATTTGCCTAGGAATTTCGTGAATTCATTGTTTTTAATTGCAGAGTAGTATTCCATTGTGTAAATATAACACATCTTCTGAATCCATTCCTCCGTTGAGGGACATCTGGGTCCTTTCCAGCTTCTGGCAATTATAAATAAGGCTGCTATGAACATAGTGGAGCATGTGTCCTTATTGCATGCAGGTAAAGCCTCTGGCTATATGCCCAGGCGTGGTATAGCCGGATCCTCCAGGAGTGTCATGCCCAGTTTTCTGAGGAACTGCCAGACAGTTTTCCAGAGTGGTTGTATCATCTTGCAATTCCACCAGCAGTGGAGGAGTGTTCCTCTTTCTCCACATCCTAGCCAACAACTGCTGTCTCCTGTGTTTTTGATCTTAGCCATTCTGACTGGTGTGAGATGGAATCTCAGGGTGGTTGGATTTGAATTTCCCTAATGACTAAGGATAATGAACATCTCTTTAGGTGCTTCTCAGCCATCATTATCCTTCAGGTGAGAACTCTTTGTTTAGCTCTGTACTCCATTTTTTAATAGGGTTACTTGTCTCTCTGGAGTCTAACGTCTTGAGTTCTTTGTACATATTGGATATTAGCCCTCTGTCAGATGTAGGGTTGGTAAAGATCATTTCCCTGTTAGTTGGTTGCTGCTTTGTCCTTTTGACAGTGTCTTTTGTCTTACAGAAACTTTGCAATTTTATGAGGTCCCATTTGTCAATTCTTGATCTTAGAGCATAAGCTATTGGAGTTCTCTTCAGGAAATTCTCCCCTGTGCCCATATGTTCAAGGTTCTTCCCCAGTTTCCTTTCTATTAGTTTCAGTGTGTCTGGTTTTATGTGGAGGTCCTTGATCCATTTGGAAGTGAACTTAATGCAAGGAGATAAGAATGGATCAATTTGCATTCTTCTGCATGTTGACCTCCAGTTGAACCAGCACCAATTGTTGAAAAGTCTATATTTTTTTTCCACTGGATGGTTTAACTCCTTTGTCAAAGATCAAGTGACCATAGGAGTGTGGATTCATTTCTGGGTCTTCAATTCTGTTCCATTGATCTACCTGCCTGTCACTGTACCAATACCATGCAGTTTTTAACACTATTGCTCTGTAGTACAGCTTGAGATCTGGGATATTGATTCCCCCAGAAGTTTTTTTACTCTTGAGAATAGTTTTAGCTATCCTGGGTTTTCTGTTATTCTAGACGAATTTTTGAATTGCTCTTTCTAACTCTATGAAGAATTGAGTTGGGATTTTGATGGGGATTCCATTGAATCTCTATATTGCTTTTGGCAAGATGGTCATTTTTACTATACTAATCCCGCCAATCCATGAGCATGGAAGATTTTTCCATCTTCTGAGGTCTTCTTCAATTTCTTTCTTCAGAGACTTTAAGTTCTTGTCCTACAGATCTTTCATTTGTTTGGTTAGAGTCACACCAAGATACTTTATATTGTTTGTGGCTATCGTGAAGGGTATCATTTCTCTTATTTCTTTCTCAGCCTGCTTATCCTTTGAGTATAGGAAGGCTACTGACTTGCTTGAGTTGATTTTATATCCGGCCACTTTGCTGAAGTTGCTTATCAACTGTAGGAGTTCTCTGGTGGAGTTCTTTGGGTTGCTTAAGTATACTGTCATATCGTCTGCAAATATTGATAGTTTGACTTCTTCTTTTCCATGCTCTTTTCTTAATACCAACTTATCAGTGAGTCCATACCATGTGTGGTCTTTTGTGACTGAGTTATCTCACTCAGGATGATATTTCCTAGATCCATTCATCTACTTGAGAATTTCATGAAGTCTTTGCTTTTAATTGCTCAGTAGTATTCCATGTGTAAATGTACCATAATTTCTCTAGTCATTCTTTTGTTAGGGACATCTGAGTTCTTTCCAGCTTCTGGCTATCATAAAAATGGCTTCTATGAACATAGTGGAACATGTGTCTTTATTACATGTTGGAGCATCTTCTGAGTATATGCCCAGGAAAAGTATAGCTGGGTCCTCAGTTAGTACTATGTCCAATTTTTTGAAGAACCTTACAATTTCCAGTGTGGTTTTACCTATTGTAATCCCTCCAGCAATGGAGGAGTGTTCCTCTTTCTCAATATAATGGCCAGCATCTGCTGTCACCTGAGTTTTTGATTTTAGCCTTTCTGACTGGTGTGAAGTAGAATATAGGGATGTTTTATGTGAAGATTCTTGATCCACTTGGACTTGAGCTTTGTATAGGTAGATAAGATTAGCACAATTTGCATTCTTCTACATGTTGACTCTCAGTTGAATCAATACCATTTTTTGATTTGTATTTCCCTAATGACTAAGGTTGTTGAACATGTCTTTAGATGCTTCTTTGTCATTTAAGTTTCCTAAGTTGAAAATTCTCTGTTTAGCTCTTTTCCCGATTTTTAGTGGGTTATTTGGTACTCTGGAGTCTAACTTCTTGAGTTCTTTGTATATATTGAATATTAGTCCTCTATCAGATGTAGGATTGGAAACAATCTTTTCCCAGTCTGATGGTTGCTGTTTTGTCCTATTGACAGTGTCTTTTGCTTTACAGAAGCTTTGGAATTTTACGAGGTCCCATTTGTCAATTCTTGATCTTAGAGGATAAGCCATTGGTGTTCTGTTCAGGAAATTTTCCCCTTTGACCATGTGTTTGAGACATTTCCCTACTTTCTCTTCTATTAGATTAAGTGTATCTGGTTTTATGTGGAGGTCCTTAATCCACTTGGATGTGATCTTTGTACAAGGAGATAAGAAAGAATCAATTTGCATTCTTCTACATGTTGACTGCAAGTTGAACCAGCACCATTTGTTGAAAATGCTATTTTTCCACTGGATGGTTTTAGCTTCATCGTCAAAGATTAAGTGACCATAGGTGTGTGGGTTCATTTTTGGTTCTTCAATTCTATTCCATTCATATACCTGCCTGTGACTCTCCTGAAATTAGTAAATGGCACTGAGGCCAGGCATGTGGCAGAGTTATCCCTGCTTTGAGATTCAGAGATGACACATTGTGAAATTGACAAAGATGTGATGCTCTGATGGTTGAGCCTGAATTACTTTGGAAACCCCAAGAGGTTAGAAATGCCAAAGCCATAGGATACATGCCGTTGGTAGTACAGCTGCTAACAGGTAGTAGAAAAATCACAAGAGAAAGAATGGTGTTGCATTCAACAAAGGTGAAATATGTTGGAGACCTGAAAGACATTTTGACATTAGACATGGAGATGCAGTTTAGAGTTTGTCTACCTGGTTTTGGTCTATCTTTTTTTTTTTTTTTTTGGCTTTTTGAGGCAGGGTTTCTCTGTGTAGCCCTGGCTGTCCCAGAACTCAGTCTCTAGACCAGGCTGGCCTTGAACTCAGAAATCTACCTGCCTCTGCCACCCAAGTGCTGGGATTAAAGGCATGCACCACCAATGCATGGCAAGAAGAGAGGCTTCCCTGACCGGGAATCAAACCCAGGCCTAGGCGGTGAGAGCACCAAATCCTAACCACTAGACCACCAGGAACTGTCTGGTCTTTCTTTAGTTCACAATTTCCTCAGTATTCTCCCTTCTTCCACATTGGAATGGTAATGTATATCCCATGCCATTATGTTGTAAGCATGTGATATATATACTTTTTAATCTCGATTTACAGGGGATTACAATTAAAAGAGACGTGTGAGTCTCAGAAGAGACTTTAAACTTTAGATTTTTAAACAAGCATGGGACTTTCATAGACTCTGGGGTCTTTTGAAGTTGGACTGAATGCATTTCTGCATTTTTCTGTGGTTAAAATTCCATGGGTGTGAGAGATTAGAATGCTGTGATTTGAATAGGTATAGTCTATCATAGACTTATATGTTTGAATGCTTGGTCATAGAGAATGGTTCTATTAGGAGGTATGGCCTTATTGGAGGAAGTATGGCCTTGTTAAAGGTAGTGTGTTACTTCGAAGGTGGGACTTGAGATCATATATGCTCAATCTATGTCCACTGTGACACAGTACCATGGTCATAGTGTCTCTTTACAGCAGTGAAACCCAAATTAAGATGTAGTCTGAGATGTGGGAAAGCCAGAGATAGCTAGGGCTAGTCTCCAGACCTCCAATGAGGCTGAGTGCTTGGGATTCTCAGGCTCTTGGACATCCAGACACAACTATGAGAGTAGAGGAAGAGCTGAGGATGGAGTGGGCGTCAACAGACTGGGTCTAGCCTGGGGCTAGGGAGAGCTCAGGATAGTCCTATAGAAAGAGTCCTTGGCTTGATTGGTGTCAGGGTTGTTGGCAGTCATGGCTGGAAGTGCAGAGAGGCCATCTACAGGAAACTAGATTGCAGCTCTGTAGGCGAACGCCTTCTCCATGGCTCCCCACTTTGGATCCTTGATGAAAAGGATAGTCTGTGGTTCCAAATCTTTATTGCCATGATGAAAAGTGGATATGTAGAACCATACCTCACTTCTCAGGGTGGACTTCAGATTAAATACCATTTACCGGGAGGAATGTCTGTGAAGGGAATCTTATTGTCAAGGCTTTCTGGGTCTCTACATACCTCATTCAGCCTGGATATCTCTGACTTGAGCCTACAAGAACACAGGTCACATTTCTTTTTCTATTGTCTTGGTCTGGGATGATAGGGATGCCTCATCTACAAGTGGAAGGGCTTGGGGGTGTTGTACTTATGTGAATAATGACCATAATTCTATGCAGGGCTGCAGATACATGGTGAAAGGGACCTGGTGCTTGGGAGCAGGTGAAACTCCTATCATCTGTTCAGGGTCTCTGGAGCTTCAAACTAGGGTCTCCAGGGCTTCAAATTTTTAGTTTGACCAGCATCAGGCTCATGTTCCATGGCCCATACATTTTGACAAATAAATGGAACATACAAATAAATGGAATATAGGAACGCCAGGACAGAGTAATGAGAGGGGGTTGAATGGAGAAAAGAGGGAGGGAAGGGGGCTTATGGGACTTTCGGGGAGGGAGGAAACGGGAAAGGGGAAGTGATTTGGAATGTAAATTAAAAAAAATAAAATAAAAAGAATTATGTTTATATAAAAGACAATCAGTAAATAGTTGCTCACACTGTACTAACTACGAAAACTGAAATGTAATCAAAATAAGACCTGAATTTATGTAAAATAAGATAGACAATATAAAACAATAACAAGTCCTAGTCAAAGTAAGGAAAAATAAAAGATAAGATATGGTTGCTTTTATGTTTAAATAAAGAAAAGCTTGAAATTTTCTTCAGATGTTGAATAAATGATTTACGATGACCTACAAGGTTTATTTCTAAATGCACATGAGATATAAATTCTCATAAAAGTTCATATAAATATTTATATTTGCATAGTTATTAATAACCCAAACTGACACAAAATTGTGTCAAAATTGTGTGTTTATAGGTATGGAAGAGAGAGCGAAGATTTACAAATTAAAGGGCCAGTAAATATCTTCAACAAAATTATAGAAGAAAACTTCCCTAACCTAAAGAAAGAGATATCCATGAACATACAAGAAGCCTGCAGAATTCCAAACAGACTGGACCAGAACAGAAAGTCCTCCCAGCACATAATAATCAAAACACCAAATGTAGTAAACAAAGAAAGAATATTAGAAGCAGTAAGGGAAAATGGTCAAGTAACATATAAAGGCATGCCTATCAGAATTACACCAGACTTCTCATCTGAGATGACGAAAGCTAGATCCTGGGTAGATCTCATATAGACCCTAAGAGAACACAAATACCACTCAAAACTCCTATACTCAGCAAAGCTCTCAATTACCATAGATGGAGAAAACAAGATATTCCACGATAAAACGAAATTTACACAATATCTTTCCACAAATCCAGACCTACAAAGGATAATAGATGGAAAATGCCAACACAAGGAGGGAAACAACACCCTAGAAAAAGCAAGAAAGTAATCTTCTTCCAACAAACCCAAAAGAAAGTAACCACATAAACATAAAAATAACATCACGAATAACAGGAAGCAAAAATCACTATTCCTTAATATATTATAACATCAATAGACACAATTCCACAACAAAAAACATAGTCTAACAGAAATATTTTTCATGCAAATTTTCAATTTTATCAGAAAATGTTTGTGATTCCCTTTTCAGTCAATTTAGTAACGTTTTTATGTCTACAATTTTAACTGTATTATTTTCCATGATAATCTTTAACTTTAATGTTTTTCTATATATTTCTTCAATATTATCAGAAATATTTTCTATGTAAATCTTCAATTTTGTCAATAATGTTTATAATTTCCCTTTCATTCAATTTAGGAATATTTTTTATGCTTTTATCAGTATAATTTTCCCATAAAATAGTCAATCTCAATGTGTTTTTCTATATATTTCTTCAATTTTATCAGAGATATTTTCCATGTAAATCTTCAATTTTATCAGAGAATATTTATAATTCTACTTTCTATCAACTTAGAAATATTTTTTATGCCTACCATTTTATCTGTATAATTTTCCATAATAATTTTCAATTTTAATGTTTTTCTATATTTTCTTTCAATTTTATCAGAAATATTTTCCATGTAAATCTTCAATTTTATCAGAAAATGGTTATAATTCTACTTTAAATCAACTTAGGAATATTTTTATTCCTATCATTTTAGCTGTATAATTTTCCATAATCTTCAACTTTAATGTTTTTCTGTATATTTTTTTCAATTTTATCAGAAATATTTCCCTTGTAGATCTTCAATTTTATCAGAAAATGTTTATACTTCCACTTTCAATCAACTTAGAAATATTTTTATGCCTATCATTTTATCTGTAATATTCCATGATAATCTTCAATTTTTATGTTATTTTATATTTTTCTACAATTTTATTAGAAATATTTCCCATGTAAATCTTCAATTCTGTCATAAAATGTTTCTACTTCCTTTTTCAATTAATTTAGCAATGTATTTTATGTCTACCATTTTCCTCGTTAATTTTCCATGAAAATTGTCAATCTTAATGTGTGTTTTTATATGCTTTCTTCAATCTTGTCAGAAACATTTTCCATGTAAATCTTTAATTTTATCATAAAATATTTTTACTTCCTTTTTCAATAAAAAAATAAAGCAAAAGAAATGTCATTACTTTTAGTGTTAAATTAACATTGCTAAAATTTTCTTAAATATTCATTAAGGGTTACTAAGTGGTTTTACAATGGTAAGCAAATTCAATTTTGTGTCATATGAAAATAGATTGTAAAGTATTAAGAGAATTATTCTTGATAAGATTCTCTATGATTTCATATTGAGCACGTAAGTTGATGACAATAATTATTACAGTATAAAAATTTGGATGCTAGCCCAAAAGTTTCTCTGAGCACCAAATCTCATATACCCTTAGTACATATTTATATTCACAGAGCATTTGGACCTCTCCTAGAAATCATACTAGCTATTAAAGTTTAAGTATATAAGGTCATACCACTTTCTGTTTGTTAAAGTAAATTAATTTCTGAGAAATAATAAGAGTAAAATAGTACTGTCATAACAACAAATTAAATATAGAGTTATAGTTTGTAACATGACATCTGTAGCTAATATTTTGTTAGATTGATCAATAGTAAAGTTATCCACTGTGAGTTTATGTGAACATATCTTAGAGTCAACATGTGATAGTTTTTTTTAAACAACCTGACACAAACTAGAAACATCTGTGAAAAAGAAACCTTCATTCTGAAAGTGCTTTCATTAGACAGGCAAGCAGACACATCTTTGGGACATTTTACTGATTAATGATTAATGTGGGAAGACTCAACCTTAGGGATGAAGCAGCCAGTTAGGGTTTATAGAAAAGGAACTGAGTAAGCCAAGAGGAACAAGTGAGTAAGGAGCACTCCTCCGTGGTCTCTGATTCAGGTCCTACCTTTAGGTATCTTCTTTGCACTCCTGCTGTACTTTTCCCCATGGGATGGACTATAAGACTTACAATGAAATAAACTCTTCCCTTCTCAAGTTGATATTTATCTTGGTGTTTATCACAACAACTGAAATGAACCCTGAACAAATTAGACTAGTTAATATGTGGAAATGATTGTTTTTTAAAGGTGAAATACAAATGTTTAATAGTATTTATTTGAAATAACACATATTATTGATAATAAAGAAGAACACATTGAAATCCAAAACTATGTTTTAGCTGTACTCAAGTATTAAACACAAGTGGATTCATCAATTAATAGTTTTCATTGAGAGGAAAACATCTTGCCCTCCAAATTAATGCTTAACTAAGTAAGGGGAGGACTGGAATGTATTGGATTATGGTGTGCAAATGAGGGTTAATAAATGCTAATAACTGAAAGTTATATCATTGAATTTTATGTAAAACAACAAATAATCTCATATGCAGTTTAATCTAGTACTTCTATCTTTAAGTCCAATATATCATCCTTGTTTTAAATACAGAAGGATCTACAGATTTATGTGACTGATGATTGCGGAAGAAGTGACACTTCACTAGATTGTTGTCCTACACAGAGAAGAAGGTGAGGGAGATGTTTAGCTTAAGGATAGAATGTTTAGGAGTAAATTAATGACTGTTTCTATTTCTTTAGGGATTATGGGATTGTTTAGATCATTTATCTGAGACTGATTTAGCTTTGGTACCTTGTATCTGTCTAGAAAATTGTCTATTTCGTCTAGATTTTCCAGTTTTGTTTAGTATAGGCTTTTGCAGTAGGGTCTGATGATGTTTTCGGATTTCCTCAGTATCTGTTGTTATATCTCCCTTTTCATTTCTGATTTTGCTGATTTGGATACTTTCTTTGTGCCCTCTGGTTAGTTTGGCTAAGGGTTTATTTATCTTCTTGTTTTTTTCCAAAGAACCAGCTTCTGATTTGGTTCTTTGTATAGTTCTCTTTGTTTCTACTTGGTTGATTTCAGCCCTTAGTTTGATTATTTCCTGCCATTTACTTCTCTTGGGTGTATTTGCTTCTTTTTGTTCTAGAGACTTCAGCTGTGCTGTCAAGCTGTTAGCGTGTACTCTTTCCAGTTTCCCTTTGGAGGCACTCAGAACTATGAGTTTTGCTCTTAGTACTGTTTTCATTGTGTCCCATAAGTTTGGGCATGTTGTGCCTTTGTTTTCTTTAAATTCTGATAAGTCTTTAATTCTTTTCTTTAGTTCTCCCTTGACCAAATTATTGTTGAGTAGATGTTGTTCAGTTTCCATGTTTATGTGGGCTTTCTGTTGTTTTTGTTGTTATTGAAGACTAGCCTTAGTCCATGGTGATCTGATGGGGTGCATGGAATTATTTCAGTCTTCTTATGTCTACTGAGGTCTGTTTTGATGCTGAGTATATGGTCAATATTGGAGAAAGTACTGTGAGGTGCTGAGAAGAAGGCATATTCTTTTGTTTTAGGATAGAATGTTCTATAGGTATCTGTTAAATCCATTTGGTACATAACTTCTGTTAGTTTACCTACTTTTCTATTTAGTTTGTATTTCACTGATCTGTCCATTGATGAGAGTGGGTTGTTGAAGTCACTAGAAAAAGCAAGAAATTAGTCTTCTTTTAACAAACCAAAAAGAAGAGAGCCACACAAACATAACATCCATTGCCTAGCCTCTTGGCCCTGATATCCATGGAAACATGTGCATCATAGAGGAACTCATGACCACATTCCTTTCCATCATCATAATCCAGAATTTAGTGGACAGGTCTTATGACATGGTGTCCATTTCAATGCCAAGAACATGATCTCTCTATCCACTGGTGGTGCAAAGTCAGTGAACAAAGACCTCCCAGAGTTAAATTGGGGGCCTGCTGACTGGCCTATGTTACTGCCCCAATGTGTTTATTTTGGATCCGAATTACTGCCTTGAGAAAGCTGTGAAGTATAGAGATATAAACAACATGGTGATGCAGGCATCTAAAGGCCATCTTTGACTCTACTAAGGACCAAATTACTTCCTGCCATTCATTTTAAAAACAACATCTTTCCTCCTACCAATCATTTTTAAAAGTTCACTTGTGACTATTACAATAAATTTTGTTACAGTAATAGAGTAGTGTGCCTTGGATTCCATGTGATCTCCAAAGGATTAGAAGTCCAGGATCACTCACCACAGCAAAAGACCTTCAGATGTGATGAGTCACTGTCATAATTCAGTCTCCAACATACTTTGTACCTCCCTTATAATTTACACCCTGACATCTAGAAGGAGAGTTGCTCATTGATCCCTACTTTCTCAAATAACATCAATAACATTAACTGCACACAGGCTCCAAAAATATTACAAATTTTTAATAACTGAATCACCATCATGTATAAAATAGTAAAGTATTTATGGGGTACAAAGTAATGCAAAAATGATTGGATTAAAAGAGTTAATGTTTGAATAAACTAGGCAAAGTGGCAAAAGTGTCTTTTGAAGTAAAGAAAAAAATATATTTAACAACAAATATTTCAAAATGTAGGAAAACCAAAGGAGTCTCCTAATTTTGCATGCTACATAAGTACACACACTAGGATGTTTACATGCTAGGCTAAAGTATTACATCTATAAATAACAAGTAGTCCATTAATGACAAAAAAAAAATACAGCTCTGGATATGTGATGAATGTCAAAGAATAATAAAATAAATGTATTTTAATAGTATTAAAAGTAGATAATTCTTTTTAAGCAGAAAGTATATAAATAGTACAAGTTCTTTTCCTTTTGAAACAAGGTCTCATTAGGTAGCCCTGAATAGCTGGCCTGGAACTTGTTATGTAGACAAGGCTGGGCTAGAAATCACAGAGGTCTACACATATTGCCACCTTAGATTTGGGATTAAAGTTGTGCATATATCATATCTGAGTCTATATCATATGTGTATTTATAATTTATGATCATAAACAATATATATATTTAATAAGAAAGAGGAAAGACTTTGGAAAGTCTGAGGAAAGCTATGTAAAACAAGTAGACATTCTGTTTTCCATACTGTGCCTGATGAGAAATATAGATTAATGTAGTGAAGGATTTGGGCTAGATTCTTAGCCTGATTCTAATTTATTTGGAAAGTGTTATAAATGTGGGAGTCAAAAGCAGATCACATAGATTGATCATGGATAAGCATTATTGTGATAATTAAAGTAGATTATAAGTTATTTTTCTAAATTTCAAAGTTGGTATTTTTATGGGATATTTTCTTTATTTACATTTCAAATGTTATCCCCTTTCTTGATTTCCCCTATCCCATGTCCCTTTCCCCTGCTTCTGTTAGGGTACTCCACCACCCATACACCCACTTCTGCCTCACTGGCCCAGGAGTAGACGTTTTGAATAAATAATGACATATTTTTGGATACCAAGCAATACAAAAACATGTATGTTATCAGATGGACAAGAGTAGGGGTTCAGGGAACAGTGGAAATTTCAACTTCCAGGGACATGAAAACCAATGTAGACACCTTGTATTCTTTTTTTTTTTTCTTTAAAAACTTTTGGAAACTGACAACTGTCTGTCTCAGAAGATGAAATAATGCATTTATTTGTTCAACACCACTCTAAAACTGATATTTTAATATACCAGAAAAAGAAAGCACGCATCAGTGAGACCAAGTATGAAACAATAACACTTGTTTCTAAAATGAGGTGAAAAACACAATTATTGTCAGTCTTATATGTTGAGTATCAGCCCAAATAACTTACCTTGTTAAGCTGTGAGTGGCTTTTAAATTGATTAAAATGTACTTTTCAAAATAGATCATGGATTGGCATCTTGGTCTGTGTATTTCTCAAGTTTTCTAAGCCAGCACTTCATGAATTTTCATGTTATATTTGACAAGCACAACTGTCTTTATGACTTTATAAATAATGTTCAAAAGTGCTAATATAAAAACCTAGTTAAATGTGCCTGAAATTTGTTAACCCTATACCATTATAATTCTGTAAAGCAAAATAAATGTAGTTATGAGGAAGAAAAAATGAAAGAAGAAAGGAAGAAAGAAAGAAAGAAAGAAGGAAAGAGAAGAAAGGAAGAAATGAAGGAAGGAAGGAAGGAAGGAATGTGAATGAAAGAAGAGTGAACAAAGCCATTTAACCTTACAACAGCAATCCATAATATTTCATTACACACTGTGCTTGTGTACTTTCCTCAGCTTCCCAGAATAATTTCAGGGTGAATGAACTTTATATTTTGTTTTCTGTTTTGTGATAAATATTTTACTCGTGTTTTGTCTTTCAGTATATATATGTATAATTCACATTTATCTTATAGGATGTATGTTTTAGTACAATCCATATTTGAAATATAAGCCTCTATTTTTTTTCATCACTTATGTTCAGATTATATTCAGGGTCAAATGAATCTGTCAGCAAAAAAAATTCTATCCATGGATTTTAATTAACAAGGATTAAAGCATATCAAAGATATTTTTAAGGACTAAGCCAAGCAGTAACTATGTATTATGTAAGAAAAATATTATTTATTTTCACAGAAAATATAAGCTGAACTATACTGTGTGTGTGTAGATCTAGAGATACATTCACAAAGAAAAATTTAAGATCAGAAAGGCTTCTCTTGTTGAATAGAGAATATCTGGTTTGAACTCAAGTCTATGCTCATTCTCACTTTTACATGCTTAATAAAGGGAAGTCTTTTAAAATGCATTTCACCCACTAGAACAGCAAATGTTAGCAGTGATTGTGACTGACAGTGAAAGCACAGCCAGTAAATCACCATATTTTACCAAGTGAATTCATTGCTACTTCAAGGATTTGAAGGGTGATTTTTGTGTTTTACTACAGATTATAGAAGAACATGAAGCTTACATTTGTGCCTTTGCAAATCTATTCTTTAACCTTTGATGGAACACTTGTCTACTTCTCCTGCCAGAGAAACTTAATATCTCTTTCAAAGAATCATTGTATAAATTTTGCCTTACTTCCATTTCATATGAATATGAAAACTGAGGAAGTTTCAATATTTCTGCTTAATTCATAAAATTAAATGAGTTTAGAAATGTTTCTGCTTCCCTTTTCTTTAGAAAGAATAAAGCAAGGATAGATTGCCCCTATTTAGCTCTTCCACTGACTTTGAGGCAAATGGATAATAACATAATTGTAACCCCTGCTGCATTTCAGGACAACATCAGAATTGCTGTTTTATATAGGCAACTTTTCATGATTAATATATCCAGATTAATATATATTAATATATATATATGTATAATATATTATATTTTATATATATATATATAAAATATATATATATTATACATATATATATATATTATATATATATATATAATATATATATATGTATAATATATATATTATATATATATATATAATATATATATATTATATATATATTATATATATATATATATATAATATAATATATATTTATATATTATATATATAAATATATATATATTATATATAATATATATTTATATATAATATATAATATATATATTTATTATATATATATATAATAAATATATATATACACATGTATATATATATACATGTGTATGTGTGTGTGTGTGCTTGCTTGTTCGGGCACTATTATTCCTCATTCTAACATTGAATAGTTATATTCAATAAATGAAAGACAATGATCAAGTAAAAAACTTTTAAGTCAGAGTACTTAAAGTAAATGTTGCTCTCTGTGTTCTTTTAAAAAAATTTTTAAAATACTCCTTACTAAAACAAGTTAAGACTGAGCATTTAATACATTTAAGGTGAATAGGAATATTCACTCTGCTTTGTGTCTTCTCGATACTTAGATATACAACTTTTGAAGGTTTGTGTCCTTTGTCATAAAGATATAAGACTCAACTGAATTCAATATTAAAAACATACATTAATTAATTCTAAAATATTAATCTGTCAAAATATTAATCTGGTCTAATATATTACTCTATTAATATATTAACCTATAAAAATAAATACGCATACATAAAATGTAAATGTTTATACACATGTTAGCTACTAAATTTTAGTTACCAAACTTCAGTGATATTTAGAAAGAATTGAAAAAAGGAATAATTGACATTTAACCATGTCCAGGCAAAGAAAATATAGGCATATTCAATTAGTTATTTCTAGTCATTTTTTTTCATACACTGGAATTTAGTCTGATTCCTGCAGTAGAAAGACTTTATTTTGAAGTCTTTTTCACTGATTAAACCCATCCACTTCTTTAGAAACAAGAACAAAAGTTACACACATTATCCAAATTTTCTGCTAGTTATTGAAAACTTGTGTATATATTCCTTTCTCTTAACAGTGATTAATCAAAGATGTCTAATTCATATTTTATGAATGAAGAAATGCAGTTACAAAACATCGCTGACTTACTTAGAAAAAATGGCAAAGAAAATCAATATTTATTTTTCTTCAGTGATTCTCGTATTGAAACATTTTTTTTCAGAAACTTATTATGAACACTGGAACCTAAATATATTTTGCCCTAATCATAGATATATAATATAATTTTTTTGATTATTATTATTTTTATTTTCTATATTCTTTATTTACATTCCAAATGATTTCCCCTTTCCTGATTTCTCCCTCCCTGAAAGTCCCATAAGCCCTCTTCCCTCCCCTTGTTCCCCATTTACCTAAGAATTTCATGAATTCATTGATTTTAATTGCTGAGTAGTATTCCATTGTGTAAATATACATGGAAAATATCTCTGATAAAATTGAAGAAATATATAGAAAAACACATTAAGATTATCTTATATTTTATCATACAAATGATGTTTCATTAAAATAAAAATGTCATTATATTTGATATTCCTAATTATATCACATAAATTAAAGGCTTTGGAATTCAATATTTTCAATAAGTTAATGTTATAATGTCTCAATATTGTACATTTTCATTCAATTCTTCAGGATGGTATAAAGTTATTTTTTTAAATTTCAGAAAGTTTAGACTTCAATAGCAAGTGTTACTTTTAAATTCAGAGTTGAGCTTCGCTTACAATAAAGGGTTGAAGTTCACAGATAACAACGAAAAAGAACAGCAGAGAAGAGAAGTTCAATTTAAATTGTTGTAGTTTGTCCTTCACTACCTAGTTGTAGCCAAGAGCTTTAAAATGATTGGTATCCTTAAAGGCATGGTTGACATTGAAAAATAGCTATAAAATAAGTCTAGTCCATCAAATAGTAAAAATAAAGATATTTGTACTTTTACTATATTAAACAAAGGCATAAAACAAAAGAAAAATTTTAGAAACCACATCAATGTGTTGCGAAGGTCATATTGTTATACAATAATATCAATATTAGAATTTTAATTAAAATTTAAAATAAAGCAAGTGCTAAATTATCATCTAATATTGACTAAAGACAGCCTACTCTTACAAGAAATTAATATTTGGTCTAACAAAGTCACAATAAAAATACTGTAATTAAAATCTAAAGTGGGATGAATAACACTAAATCCTTTTTGAAGCAGCCATACCTGGTACTGTAGAATCTTCCTAAATATATACATACTATAAAGTAGCTAAAATTCAGCTACCCTATAATTAGAGGATTAATGTTCCAAGAATATACTGTGGACTAGTCAACATAACTCCCAGTACCAGGAATGAGTTACTGTTTTGTTGAGTTGTTGTCCAGTGAGTTCCCATAATCCCCCATACATTACAAACAATTGCCAGTGTTGTTGCTTCTGTTGCAGGTCTTGATAGTATGACCATGTTGTTGAAAATGATTCTAGCTGGTATTAAACTAGAGGATTTATTTTCATAGGCTGACATTTATATGTTATGCCAGAAGACACTATGCATGCTTCTGAAAGAAAAACAATAACCATTAATTATACCCATGTATAACCTGTATGCTGTGATGATAGCCTGTCTTATAAGACATGCCCATTCATGCAATTGTGACAAAAACATTATAACCAACAATTTTTCTTTCATGAACTTAAGGACCGCTCCATGAAATACCTTACAAGGTCATTTGTGACAAAACCTTGAGATGTAAATTTAATACTTTGTTATGATTAAAAAAAACCATACAAATAATATTATTCTTGATGACAGATAACTATACCCATACATTGGTGAATTCCTCAACCGTCATCAGAGAAATTTCTCTTTCAGTAGGAAACACTTAACACATAATCTCATGACTTGTCCATGATTGCAAATCTTGGTTGTCAACTTTACCACATCTGGAATTAACTAAAACCCAAGTATCTGAGAGATGGAGTTTACTTTGTTATAACACTTAAAGTGAGAAGACACCAAATCTAGATCTTTTTAGGTAAGATCTACTTTAAATCTGAGCCATACCTTCTAATACCAGCCTAACGAAACATTCATTAGTAAAGAATGGGATCTTGTAACTTAGTATAAAAAGGTGTAGAATAATGATCAGACATTGCAAACCTTAAACGCTCTAATTCTCACCTGAAGTGTGGGGATTATCACCATCCTTAGGAAAAGAAGGATCCCACCTCTAATACCTCAACTATTACATTTTCCACCTTTGTCTGTGAAATTCAATCCTTTATTATTTGCTAAAACACAATTGACCTCTCTTGAAGGCATTGCCAGGCAAGAAAATAATGATGTTCCCCAGGTCACACTAATAATTTTCTATAGACAATTATGTCAGACATAAGAATAAGCAGGCGGCTAGAAAGATATAGAAAGTAGAGTGCATAAGTAGAGTTCATGAGAAAATGCTTGACACCACAAGAGAGTTTAGTGGTTTTATAATTCATTTAAACATAAATCTGGGTAAATTGATTTTAAGAGTGTGGAATAATGATGAAATGAAAATAAAACTGAATCAGGCTGAGTTTCATGATATGGTCCAATGGACTGGAAAATCTCAGTTTTTTATGGAATCTAACAGTTTTTAAGTGTCAAAAGTTTGAATTGATGGATGAAGCATTTGTCAAAAAATGGCTTTCTGAAAGGGAATTAGAGATGTCTGATATCCCTTGACAGGGTTGATGAAGGGATTTTGAGGTCAGGAAAATTGCAATGCTAGAGTGGGTAAGCCGTTAAACCTAGATATCCACAATGGGAAGGCCAAGAAGACCTGCCCTTAATTAATCCTATAAGACACAAAATGGTGAGAGTGACACCAGGACATTAAAAGGGCTTTGTTTTTGCCCTTTTCAATTATCTAACTGTACAATCAGATATGCTGGTTCTAAATTGAATTCAGTGGGTTTAACTGAGCTCCTACTCAGCAAGAGGTCAGGTGTTAGCACAAAATCAACAAATGTAAGGTAATCACAGTTATCATAATAGGTGGCATAAGCAAAATATTGTCCATAATGGCTCAGCATGGAAGAGGCTTCAGGCAAAGTGATTTTATGATAGGATTAGTTGTATATACCTTTGGTAATGTTTAATCAGTCATAGTGTTTCCAGGCAGGAAATAAACCAGAAGCAGTTATTTGCCTCGTTCCATAATGTACAATCAAAATAAATGTACATAAAAGTTGACAGAATTCCAGTTAAATGATTGTGAAGTGAGCCCTATCATGGTTGGAAATGGCAAATGGAAGCAATTGGAAATTCTCTACAAGAAAAAATAATGACTCAAAACCAATATTGCATTATAGCAGGAACAGCAGAAAATAGTGCCATCATATAGTATGTCAAAAATGTCAAAGTGGCAGTTTGTAAGACATCACCCTTTATACTCTCTTCTCTGTCTGTGTCAAAGGCAGATGGGGCATAAAAAATAAGTGTTGACTAGAAAACATCTCAAGTAGTGTCTCTAATTGTGGATACTGTACCAAATGTGATATCACTACTTGAGCAGATTAACACATCACTTGGTACATGGTATCCAGTTAATAGATCTGGCAAATGCTCTTTTCTTAGTAACTGACCAAAAGGACCACCAGAACCAATTCACTTTCAGTTAGCAAGGCAAGAACTATACCTTCAAAAGTTTACCCCAGGGATCTTGCGAGGTTGGAAGATCCACCTTGAATCTGGGCCACACCTTCTGGTGGCAGACTATATAAGAAGACAAGGAAGAAAGCAGCACTTATTCTTTGTTTGATTCCTCTTGTTCTCACTTTTAAGCTTATCACTTAATTTGTAACACAGCCTCCCTTTTTGGGATTTCAGGATCTACTGAAGACCACTAAGACATATAGCATAGTGGATTGAAAACTACCGGATCTTGGCCTAGCTTGAACACAGCTGGGAAACCACTCTAATAGATCTCATATATATATTTGATATATCAAAGTCCACATTGACTCATGACTCATATTCTCTGACAATGTCGTAACTCCTAATCCTTCCCAAATAGATCGATCAACTGAATAACTGGGGACCAAGTATTCAGACTCATGAGATTATTGCTACATAGCTCTTTTTATTGTTAACTAAATAATAAATTTGTGTGTTCATTAATTATTATCATTGTCTTTGAGACTATAAAATATAGCACCTTTCTATAAGAAACATCACAGTGGATTTGCATGAGATACTGTTTAAATACTCTTTTTGTATTACTTTACATAGTTGGTTTTCTATTTTTTATTGATTTATTTTCTATTATTTTATTTACATACCCAGTGATTTCCCCTTTCCCAGTTCCTCCCTCCCCGAAAGTCCCATAAGCCCTTATTCCTCCCCCTGTTCCCCATTCAACCCCCTCTCGCTTCTCTGTCCTGGTATTCCCCTACATTCAGTATTTCCAAGACAAGGGTCTCTCCTTCCATCTTCTTGGAAATCAATTGATATGTGAATTGTGTCTTGGGTATTCAGAAATTCTGGGTAAATAATCCCTTATCAGAGACTGCATACCATGTGTGTTCTTTTGTGATTGGGCTACCTCAATAAGGATGATATTTTCCAGTTCTGACCATTTGCCTAAGAATTTTGTGAATTCATTGTTTTTAATTGCAAAGTAGTATTCCACTGTGTAAATATACCACATCTTCTGTATCCACTCCTCCGTTGAGGGACATCTGGGTTCTTTCCAGCTCTGGCTATTATAAATAAGGCTGCTATGAACATAGTGGAGCATGTGTCCTTATTGCACAGGGAAAGCCTCTGAGTATATGTCCAGGAGTGATATAAAAGGATCCTCCGGGAGTATTATGCCCAGTTTTCTGAGGAACCACCAGACTGCTTTCCAGAGTGATTGTACCAGCTTGCAATTCCACCAACAGTGGAGGAGTGTTCCTCTTTCTCCACATCCTCCTTTCCTACAACTGCTGTCTCCTGTGCTTTTGATCTTAGCTATTCTGACTGGTATAAGGTGGAATCTCAGGGTTGTTTTGATTTACATTTCCCTAATGACTAAGGATGTTGAACTTTAGGTGCTTCTCTGCCATTCGATATTCTTCAGGTGAGAACTCTTTGTTTAGCTCTGTACCCCATTTTTTAATAGGGTTATTTTGCTCTCTGGAGTCTAACTTCTTGAGTTCTTTGTATATATTGGATATAAGCCTTCTGTCCTAAGTAGGGTTGGTAAAGATCTTTTCCCAATTTGGTGGCTACCGTTTGTCCTTTTGACACTATTGCTCTGTAGTATAGCTTGAGGTCCGGGGTACTGATTTCAGAAGTTCGTTTACTGTTGAGAATAGTTTTAGATATCCTGGGTTTTCTGTTATTCCAGATGAATTTTTGAATTGCTCTTTCTAATTCTATGAAGAATTGAGTTGGGATTTTGATGGGGATTGCATTGAATCTGTTTATAGCTTTTGGCAAGATGGTCATTTTTACTATTATTAATCCTGCCAATCAATGAGCATGGAAGACTTTTCCATCTTCCAAGGTCTTCTTCAATTTTTCTTCAAACTATTCCACAAAATAGAAACAGAAGGAAAACTACCCAAATCGTTCTATGAAGCCACAATTATGCTGATACCCAAATCACACAAAGATCCGACAAAGAAATAGAATCTCAGACCAATTTCTCTTATGAATATTGATGCAAAAATGCTCAATAAAATTCTTGCCAACCGAATCCAAGAACACATCAAAACGATCATTCACCATGATCCAGTAGGCTTCATTCCAGGGATGTAGGAAAGGTTCAATGTAAGGAAGTTCATCAATGTAATCCACTACTTAAACAATCTCAATGAAGAAAACTTCATGGTCATTTCATTAGATACTGAAAATCATTTGACAAAATTCAGCATCCTTTCATGCTAAAGGTCTTGGAAAGATCAGGAATTCGAGGCACATATCTAAATATAGTAAAAGCAATTTACAGCAAACTGGTAGCCAACATCTATCTAAATGGAGAGAAAATTGAAACAATCCCACTAAAATCAGGGACTAGACAAGGTTGCCCTCTTTCTCCATATCTTTTCAATATAGTACTTGAAGTTCTAGCTAGAGCAATTAGACAACATAAGGAGGTCAAAAGGATACAAATTGGAAAGGAAGAAGTCAAACTATTACTATTTGTAGACAATATGATAGTATAATTAAGTGACCCAAAGAACTCCACTAGAGAACTCCTACAGCTGATAAACAACTTCAGCAAAGTGGCCGGATATAAAATCAACTCAAGCAAATCAGTAGCCTTCCTATACTCAAAGGATAAGCAGGCTGAGAAAGAAATAAGGGAAATGATACCCTTCACGATAGCCACAAACAATATAAAGTATCTTGGTGTGACTCTAACCAAACAAGTGAAAGATCTGTATGAAAAGAACTTCAAGTCTCTGAAGAAAGAAATTGTTTAAATATTCTTCACCTGGACATAATAGCACAGTAACACCAATGAAAGTTTTAAGCTTCAAAAATGAAGTGTATATAGGATTAACAAATCACTCAACAGAAACCCTCATCACTAAGCGCCACAGTTAAGGATACAGAAGAAGGTTCTACCAAACATGTGACATATGAGGAAAATAAAATTAATTAGAAGACCCTATGGGAATTATCAATATATTTAGAAACCAATGACATTGTATTATTCTCAAACTTTTTCCTTAAGTATGCTGTTTGTTCTACTCATCAATATATATCCTATTAACTTTCTGTTGCAAAAACCTCATACTGATTATTTACTTTCAGAGAAAAATATTGAACTGGAAACCTTTTCACGATCCATTCTTGTTCTAAATTACTGTTGATATTTATGTAGTTGGCACACATAATTGCTCTAATCTCTCTTTAGATTCCAAAAATGTCCTATAGGACTAACCTGAGTTTAAAACACAATGACTTCTAAGCCTGCTGTGATTTTTAACACATTTACATTGAAATTGTTACTGACTAAAATCACAATTCCAAATGACCATTTCATGAAATATATGTGGCAATTTTGTTTACCTGATACCAAGACTTAAATTAATAACAGATTTTTCTCCTCATAGTTATTAATAACAAATGCATTTATACAGTTATATATTATTTTGCATCTTATACCAGTAACACTCATATAACTATTTTATGGTTGTTTTAATTTATTTATTTTTATTTTCTATATTTTTTCTATTTACATTCCAAATGATTTCCCATTTTCCAGTTCCTCCCTCCCCAAAATTCCCATAAGCCCCTTTCCCTCCCACTGTTCCCCATTGAGCCCCCCTCTCACTTCTCTGTCCTGGTATTCCCCTACATCCAGTCTTTCCAGGACCAGGAGTCTCTCCTTCCATCTTCTTGGAAATCGATTGATATGTGAACTGTGTCCTGGGTGATCCGAGATTCAGGGTTAATAACCCCTTATCAGTGACTGCATACTATGTGTGTTATTTTGTGATTGGTTTACCTCACTAATGATGATATTTTCCAGTTCTGACCATTTGCCTAAGAATTTCGTGAATTCATTGTTTTTTTTTATTATTATTTACTTTATTTTATTTTTTAATTTACATTCCAAATCACTTCCCCTTTCCCGTTTCCTCCCTCCCCGAAAGTCCCATAAGCACCCTTCCCTCCCTCTTTTCTCCATTCAACCCCCTCTCGTTACTCTGTCCTGGCGTTCCCCTACATCCAGTCTTTCCAGGACCAGGGGTCTCTCCTTCCATCTTCTTAGAAATCTATTGATATGCGGATTGTGTCTAGGGTATTCCGAGATTCTGGGTCAATATTCCCTTATCAGTGACTGCATACCATGTGTGTTCTTTTGTGATTGGGTTACCTCACTAAGGATGATATTTTCAAGATCTGACCATTTGCTAGGAATTTCGTGAATTCATTGTTTTTAATTGCAGAGTAGTATTCCATTGTGTAGATATACCACATCTTCTGAATCCATTCATCCGTTGAGGGACATCTGGGTTCTTTCCAGCTTCTAGCTATTATAAATAAGGCTGCTATTAACATAGTGGAGCATGGGTCCTTATTGCATGCAGGTAAAGCCTCTAGGTATATGCCCAGGAGTGGTTTAGCCAGATCCTCCGGGAGTGTCATGCACAGTTTTCTGAGGAACCGCCAGACTGCTTTCCACAGTGGTTGTACCAGCCTGCAATTCCACCAGCAGTGGAGGAGTGTTCCTCTTTCTCCACATCCTCGCCAACAACTGCTGTCTCCTGTGTTTTTGATCTTAGCCATCCTGACTGGTGTGAGATGGAATCTCAGGGTTGTTTTGATTTGCATTTTCCTAATGACTAAGGATGATGAACATCTCTTTAGGTGCTTCTCAGCCATTAGATATTCTTCAGGTGAGAACTCTTTGTTTAGCTCTGTACCCCATTTTTTAATAGGGTTACTTGACTCTCTGGAGCTTAACTTCTTGAGTTCTTTGTATATATTGAATATTAGCCCTCTGTCGGATGTAAGGTTGGTAAAGATCATTTCCCAGTTAGTTGGTTGCCGCTTTGTCTTTTTGACAGTGTCTTTTGCCTTGCAAAAACTTTGTAATTTAGTGAGGTCCCATTTGTCTATTCTTGATCTTAGAGCATAAGCTATTGGAGTTCTGTTCAGGAAATTCTCCCCTGTGCCCATATGTTCAAGGTTCTTCCCTAGTTGGCCTTCTATTAGTTTCAGTGTGTCTGGTTTTAAGTGGAGATCTTTGATCCACTTAGAATTGAACTTAGTGCAAGGAGATAAGAATGGGTCAATTTGCATTCTTCTGCATGTTGACTTCCAGCTGAGCCAGCACCATTTGTTGAAAAGGCTATCTTCTTTCCACTGGATGGTTTTAGCTCCTTTGTCAAAGATCAAGTGACCATAGGAGTGTGGATTCATTTCTGGGTCTCCAATTCTGTTCCATTGATCTACATGTCTGTTACTGTACCAATACCATGCGGTTTTTAACACTATTGCTCTGTAGTACAGCTTGAGGTCCGGGATACTGATTGCCCCAGAGGTTCTTTTACTCTTGAGATTAGTTTTAGCTATTCTGGGTTTTCTGTTATTCCAGATGAATTTTTGAATTGCTCTTTCTAACTCTATGAAGAATTGAGTTGGGATTTTGATGGGGATTGCATTGAATCTGTGTATTACTTTTGGTAAGGTGCTCATTTTTACTATATTAATCCTGCCAATCCATGAGCATGGCAGATTTTTCCATCTTCTGAGGTCTTCTTCAATTTCTTTCTTCAGAGACTTGAAGTTCTTGTCATACAGATCTTTCACTTGTTTGGTTAGAGTCACGCCAAATACTTAATATGATTTGTGGCTATCGTGAAGGGTATTATTTCTCTTACTTCTTTCTCAGCATGCTTATCCTTTGAGTATAGGAAGGCTTCTGACTTGCTTGAGTTGATTTTATATCCGGCCACTTTACTGAAGTCGTTTATCAGCTTTAGGAGTTCTCTGGTGGAGTTCTTTAGGTCGCTTATGTATACTATCATATCATCTGCAAATAGTGATAGTTTGACTTCTTCCTTTCCAATTTGTATCCCTTTGACCTCTTTTTGTTGTCTAATTGCTCTAGCTAGAACTTCAAGTACTATATTGAAAAGATATGGAGAGAGAGGGCAGCCTTTTCTAGTCCCTGATTTTAGTGGGATTGCTTCAAGTTTCTCTCCATTTAGATTGATGCTGGCTACAGGTTTGCTGTAAATTGCTTTTACTATGTTTAGATATGGGCCTTGAATTCCTGATCTTTCCAAGACCTTTAGCATGAAAGGATGCTGAATTTTGTCAAATGCTTTCTCAGCATCTAATGAGATGACCATGTGGTTTTTTTCTTTGATATTGTTTATGTAGTGGATTACATTGATGGATTTCCTTATATTGAACCATCCCTGCATCCCTGGGATGAAGCCTACTTGATCGTGTTGAATGATCGTTTTGATGTGTTCTTGGATTCGGTTGGCAAGAATTTTATTGAGTATTTTTGCATCGATATTCATAAGAGAGATTGGCCTGAGATTCTCTTTCTTTGTCGGATCTTTGTGTGCTTTTGGTATTAGTGTAACTGTGGCTTCATAGAACGAGTTGGGTAGTGTTCCTTCTGTTTCTATTTTGTGGAACAGTTTGAAGAGTATTGGTGTTAGGTCTTCTTTGAAGGTTTGATAGAATTCTGCAGTAAAACCATCTGGACCTGTGCTTTTTTTGGTTGGAAGACTTCCAATGACAACTTCTATTTCTTCAGGGGTTATAGGACGGTTTAAATGGTCTATTTGATCCTGATTTAATTTTGGTATTTGGTATCTGTCAAGGAAATTGTCCATTTTCTCAAGATTTTCTAGTTGTGTTGAATACAGGTTTTTATAGTAGGATCTGATGATTTTTTGAATTTCTTCAGTTTCTCTTGTTATCTCTCCCTTTTCGTTTCTGATTTTATTAATTTGCAAAATATCTCTGTGCCCTCTGGTTAGTCTGGCTAAGGGCTTATCTATCTTGTTGATTTTCTCAAAGAACCAACTCCTCATTTTGTTGATTCTTTGTATGGTTTTATTTGTTTCTACTTGATTGATTTCAGCCCTGAGTTTGATGATTTCCTGCCTTCTACTCCTCTTTGGTGTGTTTGCTTCTTTTTGTTCCTGGGCTTTCAGGTGTGCCATTAAGCTGTTGGTGTATGCTGTCTCCCGTTTCTTTTTGGCGGCACTCAGGGCTATGAATTTTCCTCTTAGCACTGCTTTCATTGTGTCCCATAAATTAGGGTATGTTGTGCCTTCATTTTCATTAACTTTCAAAAAGTCTTTGATTTCTTTCTTTATTTCCACCTTGACCAAGTTATCATTGAGTAGATCATTGTTCAGCCTCCATGTGTACGTGGGTTTTCTTTTGTTTTTGTTGCCATTGAAGACCACCCTTATTCCATAGTGATCTGATAGGAGGCATGGGATTATTTCTATCTTCTTGTATCTGTTGAGGTCTGATTTGTGACCAATTATATGGTCAATTTTGGAGAAGGTACCATGAGGAACTGGGAAGAAGGTGTATTCTTTAGCTCTAGGATGAAATGTTCTATATATATATATATATATATATATATATATATATATATATATATATATATATATCAGTTAGTTCCATTTGGTCCAAGGCTTCAATTAGATTCACTGTGTCCCTGTTTAGTTTCTGCTTTCCTGAACGATCCATTTCAGAGAGCGGGGTGTTGAAGTCACCCACTATTATTGTGTGCGGTGCGATGTGTGCTTTGAGTTTTAGTAAAGTTTCTTTTACGAATGAAGGTGCCCTTGCATTTGGAGCATAGATATTCAGGATTGAGAGTTCTTGATGGTGGATTTTTCCCTTGATCAGTATGTAGTGTCCTTCTGTGTCTTTTTTGATGACTTTGGGTTGAAAATCAATTTTATCCGATATTAGGATGGCTACTCCACCTCGTTTCTTGGGGCCATTTGCTTGTAAAATTGTTTTCCAGCCTTTTACTCTGAGGTAGTGTTTGTCTTTGACACTGAGGTGCGTTTCCTGCATGCAGCAAAATGCTGGGTCCTGTTTACGTATCCAGTCTGCTAGTCTATGTCTTTTAATTGGGGAATTGAGACCATTGATATTAAGAGAGATTAAGGCATAGTGATTATTGCCATCTGCCATTCTTGACGCTATCTTTATGTTTGAGTGGTTATCTACTTTTGGGTTTGATTCAAGAAGGTTATTATCTCATTTTTTCCAGGGTGTTGTTTCTCTCCCTGTATTGGAGGTTTCCACCTATTATCCGTTGCAGGGCTGGATTTGTGGAAAGATATTGTGAAAATTTGGTTTTATCATGGAATATCTTGGTCTCTCCATCTATGGTGATTGAGAGTTTTGCTGGGTATAGTAGTCTAGGCTGGCATTTGTGCTGTCTTAGTGTCTGCATGAGATCTGCCCCGGATCTTCTGGCTTTCATAGTCTCTGGTGAGAAGTCTGATGTGATTCGGATAGGTCTTCCTTTGTATGTTACTTGGCCCTTTTCTCTTACTTCTTTTAGTATTCTTTCTTTGTTTAGAACATTCGGTGTTTTGATTATTATGTGACGGGAGGTATTTCTGTTCTGGTCCAGTCTATTTGAAGTTCTGTAGTCTTCTTGTACATTCATTGGCATCTCTCTCTTTAAGTTAGGGAAGTTTTCCTCCATAATTTTGTTGAAGATGTTTACTGGCCCTTTAAGTTGCAAATCTTCACTCTCATCTATACCTATAATCCTTAGGTTTGGTCTTTTCATTGTGTCCTGGATTTCCTGGATGTTTTGGGTTACACGTTTTTTGCATTTTGCATTTTTTTGACTGTTGAGTTGATGCTTTCTATGGAATCTTCAGCACCTGAGATTCTTTCTTCTATCTCTTGTATTCTATTGTTTATGTTTGCATCTATGACTCCTGATTTCTTCCCAAGGTTTTCTATCTCCAAAGTTGTCTCCCTTTGTGATTTCTTAGTTGTTTCTACTTCCTTTTTTAGTTCCTGGATGGATTTGCTGTGATCCTTCACTTGTTTGTTTGTATTTTCCTGTATTTCTTTAAGGTATTTTTGCATTGCCTCTTTTAGGATTTCTTCCTGATGACCCACGTTCTCCTGCATTTCTCTGAGTGATTTTTGTGTTTCCTCCTCATGGGAATCCATCTGTTGATCCATTGTCTCCTGCATTTCTTTAAGCAGTTCTCGTGTTTCCTTTGTAAGGGCATCTAACCGTTGATTCATTTCTTTAAGCAATTTTTGTGTTGCCTCCTTATGGGCATCCGTCTGTTGACCCATATTCTTCTGCATTTCTTTATGCCAAATTTGTGATTCCTTTGTGAGTGCATCTACCTGTTGATTCATCTCGTTCAGCGATTTTTGTGTTGTCTCCTTGTGCGCCTTCATCTTTTTATCCATGTTCTCCCGCATTTCTCTAAGCGATTTTTGTGTTTCCTTTGTAAGGGCTTCTAACCATTGATTCATGGTCTCCTGTAACTCTTTATGAGATTTATTTGTGTCCTTCTTGTGATCCTCTAATAGCATCATGAGAAGTGATTTTAAATCCAGATCTTGTCTTTCGGGTGTGATGGGGTATCCAGGATTTGCTGCTGTTGGAGGGTTGGGTTCGGATGGTCCCACATTACTTTGATTTCAGTTAGTAACATTCCTACGTTTGCCTTTTGCCATCTGGATACCTCTGATGTTAGTTGGTCCTGCTGCCACTGGCTGTTGGTTGGACCTCCTGTGAGCCTGCAAAGCTATTTCTGCCCCCCCTGGATTGCCAGGATTCCCCTGGCACCGATTTCTGGGGCCTGCCTGCTCCTGAGTGACTTTGGAGCCCTAATGTGCCTTGCCCCAAGTGATCTTATATTGGGGAGGCCTTGCACATCCAAAGGCTCAGCCTAGTGGATTACTGGAGCAGTGGTCGCCAAAGGGAGGCTGGTAGGCTCCTAAGCTGTGCAGGGGTGTGTGACCTCTCCTAGGGGGGAGGGGGCGTCCCTCTGCCAGGCAGAAGTCCCACAGCAGAGCTAGCATGCTGGTTACTGCAAATCTGCCCAGCACTTGGGAGCTGCACACACACAAGCCGCCCGAGACCCAAGCGATATTAAGCCTGTCTGTCTCAGAACCTGGCTGTCCCAACTTCCCAGTCACTGGAGCAAAGATCGAATTCATTGTTTTTAATTGCAGAGTAGTATTCCATCGTGTAAATATACCACATCTTCTGTATCCATTCCTCCATTGAGGGACATCTGGGTTCTTTCCAGCTCTGGCTATTATAAATAAGGCTGCTATGAACATAGTGGAGTATGTGTCCTTATTGCATGCAGGGGATGCCTCTGTGTATATGCCCAGGAGTGGTATAACAGGATTCTCTGGGAGTGTCAAGCCCAGTTTTCTGAGGAACCGCCAGACTGCTTTCCAGAGTGGTTGTACCAGCCTGCAATCCCACCAGCAGTGGAGGAGTGTTCTCTTTCTCCACATCCTCCTCTCCAACAACTGCTGTCTCCTGTGTTTTTGATCTTAGCCATTATGACTGGTGTGAGGTGGAATCTCAGGGTTGTTTTTATTTGCATTTCCCTAATGACTAAGGAGTTGAACATTTCTTTCGGTGCTTCTCAGCCATTCGGTAGTCTTCAGGTGAGAACTCTTTGATTAGCTCTGTACCTCATTTTTTAATAGGGCTATTTGGCCCTCTGGAGTCTAACTTCTTGAGTTCTTTGTATATATTGGATATTAGTCCTCTGTCGGATGTAGGGTTGGTAAAGATCTTTTCCCAGTTTTTTGGTTGCTGCTTTGTTCTTTTGACAGTGTCTTTTGCCTTACAGAAACTTTGTAATTTTATGAGGTCCCATTTGTCATTTCTTGATCTTAGAGCATAAGCTATTGGTGTTCTGTTCAGGAAAATGTCCCCTGTGCCCATATGTTCAAGGTTCTTCCCTAGCTTCCTTTCTTTTAGTTTCAGTGTGTCTGGTTTTATGTGGAGGTCCTTGATCCATGTGGAATTGAGCTTAGTGCAAGGAGATAAGAATGGATCGATTTGCATTCTTCTGCATCTTGACCTCCAGTTGAACCAGCACCATTTGTTGAAAAGGCTATATTTTTTTCCACTGGATGGTTTTAGCTCCTTTGTCAATTATCAAGTGACCATAGGAGTGTGGATTCATTTCTGGGTCTTCAGTTCTGTTCCTTTGATCTACATGTTTGTCATTTTACCAATACCATGCAATTTTAACATTATTGCTCTGTAGTACAGCTTGAGGTCCGGAATACTGATTCCCCCAGAAGTTCTTTTACTCTTGAGAATAGTTTTAGCTATCCTGGTTTTTCTGTTATTCCAGATGAATTTTTGAGTTGCTCTTTCTAACTCTATGAAGAATTGAGTTGGACAACTACCGCACAGGTCTAAGAATGATAAAGTGCAACAGAAAACAAGGGATAGAACACTCAACATCAAAGACAATACCAGCATTTATCGCCTAGACTTACAAACATATCAAAACCAGATACCAATGCATCAGCATAAGAACTGTCTCAGAAGCAGCAAGGACAAATGTGTTCACTAAATTTCAACAATTTTTATTAATTTAGAGCCCAAGAAATGCAGTATACTTGAAGTCCAAACCAAGAATTTCAAAATAACATTTACATATATGTTAAAGTTATTGAGGAAGTCAATCAATTTCTTAAAGAAATCTATGAAAGCATAAACATACAGTAGAATGAGATGAAGAAAACTGTTGAAGACATGCAAGTTGAAATAGAATCAAAAAAGGAAACCCAAACTAAGGAAAACATGGAGCTGAAAAATTAAGGACACTGAAGAAGAACCAGAGGAAAATCTCAATAGTGATGGAAGATGAGAGAGTCTCAGACACTGAAGACACGGTAGAAGAAATAAATATCTTGTTAAGAGAAAAATGTAAAATAAAAACAAAACAAAATAAAGCAACAACCAGAACAACCAGACCAAACAACAAAAGCAAAGCAAACCAATAAGGAACAAAAACCAAAAATTCCTATCTCAAATGTCCAAGAAATCTGTGATACAGTGAAATAAACAAATCTATGAATTTTAGGAACTGAAGAACAAGAAAATGAGGTCAAATTCACACAAAATATGTTCAACATAATTGTAGAAGCATATTGCCTCAAAAATATCAGGTATCAAGATACAATAATCCTACAGAGCACATTGGCCAGTGATACAATTTGATTAGCTTCAAATCTTCACCTATCACATCTTTTCTCCAGAATCAGTGACCCAGTCTAACTCATAGATATACAGAAGAGTAACTGCTAAGACCTCCCTGCCCTCAAGACCTCATCTTCAATTTAAAATACATATCTTCCCTTTTAACTAGCTCTCTCAAAAGAGCTTACTGCTTTAGATCAGTCCAAAATTTTAGCGGGCACTCCCTGGAAACCTGCAGAAATCTCTGGCCCTGGAAACAGATAGGCTAAGTATAGATTTTCTTTTTTTTTTTTTTTTTTTTTTGGTTTTCCGAGACAGGGTTTCTCTGTATAGCCCTGGCTGTCCTGGAACTCACTCTGTAGACCAGGCTGGCCTCGAACTCAGAAATCTGCCTGCCTCTGCCTCCCAAGTGCTGGGATTAAAGGAGTACACCACCACTCCCTGGCTAAGTATAGATTTTCACCTCTCCCACAGTGGCTTATAAACCGAGATCCTATCTTATCCTCAGGTCTATAGCAGACCACCTGCTACAGTTTGATCCAGCCTCTGTGCCTTCTCCAGTGTATCAAATAGATTTTACACTCTGAATGTCCTTCTTTCCATTTATTGCTTTATCCCAGTCCCAATTTCCAAAAGGAATTAGCTGGGAACCCTCAGTCCTCTCCTGCCAGAAAATCTAACTGAAGATATTTATACTCCCTCCCTTCCTCCTTTCAAATCCCCCAGTCTCATTTCAGGCTCTGAAATTCCAGCCCAGCAATTGTGGCCTCTTCTCACTCTCTGCCATCATTCCCAGGCAACTGGACAGTCCAAGGTAGAACACTCTGCTTTTTTTCCTTCTGGTCAACCTCCTTAGTTCCCCTGCCATTCTGGCAATTCCTTTAGTTCCCAATACCTAGAAAAACATTTTAGCTGAAACTGCTAGCAGTCATCAATATCCCAGAAGAATATCTTACTAGGCAATATACAGAAACCACATTATGGCTGAGAGAAGTAACAACAGAAACCAAGGAAAACCATCACTAAATACCTAGAATTACATACTTTCCCAACTCAAATGTCTAAATTCCTGCATAAAAACAAAGTTGAATGAGAATGAATAAAGAACAGACCCAAACATATGAGACACAGTGAAAACATTTCCAAGAGGTATGTGTGTAGCACTAAGTATTAAGTAGATAGATATACTAGCACCTTAACAGCACATTTGGACACTCTGTAATTAAGAGGATACCACTCCTGAAAAGAATAAATACCAAGAAATAGTAAAACTAACCTCTATCAGATCACTATGGAATAAGGGTGGTCTTCAATGGCAACAAAAACAAAAGAAAACCCACGTACACATGGAGGCTGAACAATGCTCTACTCAATGATAACTTGGTCAAGGTGAAAATAAAGAAAGAAATCAAAGACTTTTTGAAAGTTAATGAAAATGAAGGCACAACATAACCTAATTTATGGGACACAATGAAAGCAATGCTACGAGGAAAATTCATAGCCCTGAGTGACGCCAAAAAGAAACGGGAGACAGCATACAATAACAGCTTAATGGCACACCTGAAAGCCCTGGAACAAAAAGAAGCAAATACATCAAAGAGGAGTAGAAGGCAGGAAATCATTAAACTCAGGGCTGAAATCAATCAAGTAGAAACAAATAAAATCATACAAAGAATCAACAAAACGAGGAGTTGGTTCTTTGAGAAAATCAACAAGATAGATAAGCCCTTAGCCAGACTAACCAGAGGGCACAGAGATAGTATCCAAATTAATAAAATCAGAAATGAAAAGGGAGAGATAAAAACAGAAACTGAGGAAATTGAGATCCTACTACAAAAACCTGTATTCAACACAACTAAAAAATCTTGAGGAAATGGACAATTTCCTTGACAGATACCCAATATCAAAATTAAATCAGGATCAAATAGACCATCTAAACCGTCCTATAAACCCTGAAGAAATAGAAGTTGTCATTGGAAGTCTTCCAACCAAAAAAAGCACAGGTCCAGATGGTTTTACTGCAGAATTAGAAGACCTAACACCAATACTCTTCAAACTGTTCCACAAAATAGAAACAGAAGGAAAAGTACCCAACTTGTTCTATGAAGCCACAATTACACTAATACCAAAAGCACACAAAGATCCGACAAAGAAAGAGAATCTCAGGCCAATCTCCCTTATGAATATCGATGCAAAAATACTCAATAAAGTTCTTGCCAACCGAATCCAAGAACACATCAAAACGATTATTCACTACGATCAAGTAGGCTTCATCCCAGGGATGCAGGGATGGTTCAATATAAGGAACTCCATCAATGTAATCCACTATATAAACAATCTCAAAGAAAAAAACCACATGGTCATCTCATTAGATGCTGAGAAAGCATTTGACAAAATTCAGCATCCTTTCATGCTAAAGGTCTTGGAAAGATCAGGAATTCAAGGCCCATATCTAAACACAGTAAAAGCAATTTACAGCAAACCGGTAGCCAGCATCAATCTAAATGGAGAGAAACTTGAAGCAATCCCACTAAAATCAGGGACTAGACAAGGCTGCCCTCTCTCTCCATATCGTTTCAATATAGTACTTGAAGTTCTAGCTAGAGCAATTAGACAACAAAAAAGAGGTCAAAGGGATACAAATTGGAAAGGAAGAAGTCAAACTATCACTATTTGCAGATGATATGATAGTATAATTAAGCGACCCAAAGAACTCCACCAGAGAACTCCTACAGCTGATAAACAACTTCAGCAAAGTGGCCGGATATAAAACCAACTCAAGCAAGTCAGAAGCCTTCCTATACTCAAAGGATAAGGAGGCTGAGAAAAAAGTAAGAGAAATGATACCCTTCACGATAGCCACAAACCATATAAAGTATCTTGGCGTGACTCTAACCAAACCAGTGAAAGATCTGTATGACAAAAACTTCAAGTCTCTGAAGAAAGAAATTGAAGAAGACCTCAGAAGATGGAAAAATCTGCCATGCTCATGGATTGGCAGGATTAATATAGTAAAAATGAGCATCTTACCAAAAGTAATATACAGATTCAATGCAATCCCCATCAAAATCCCAACTCAATTCTTCATAGAGTTAGAAAGAGCAATTCAAAAATTCATCTGGAATAACAGAAAACCCAGAATAGCTCAAACTATTCTCAAGAGTAAAAGAACCTCTGGGGGAATCAGTATCCCGGACCTCAAGCTATACTACAGAGCAATAGTGTTAAAAACCGCATGGTATTGGTACAGTGACAGGCATGTAAATCAATGGAACAGAATTGAAGACCCAGAAATGAATCCACACTCCTATGGTCACTTGATCTTTGACAAAGGAGCTAAAACCATCCAGTGGAAAGAAGATAGCCTTTTCAACAAATGGTGCTGGCTCAGCTGGAGGTCAACATGCAGAAGAATGCAAATTGACCCATTCTTATCTCCTTGCACTAAGCTCAATTCCAAGTGGATCAAGGGTCTCCACATAAAACCAGACACACTGAAACTAATAGAAAGGAAACTAGGGAAGAATCTTGAACATATGGGCACAGGGGAGAATTTCCTGAACAGAACTCCAATAGCTTATGCTCTAAGATCAAGAATAGACAAATGGGACCTCATTAAATTACAAAGTTTTTGCAAGGCAAAAGACACTGTCAAAAAGACAAAGCGGCAACCAACTAACTGGGAAATGATCTTTACCAACCTTACATTCGACAGAGGGCTAATATCCAATATATACAAAGAACTCAAGAAGTTAAACTCCAGAGAGGCAAATAACCCTATTATAAAATGGGGTACAGAGCTAAACAAAGAGTTCTCACCTGAAGAATATCTAATGGCTGAGAAGCACCTAAAGAGATGTTCATCATCCTTAGTCATTAGGGAAATGCAAATCAAAACAACCCTGAGATTCCATCTCACACCAGTCAGGATGGCTAAGATCAAAAACACAGGAGACAGCAGTTGTTGGCGAGGATGTGGAGAAAGAGGAACACTCCTCCACTGCTGGTGGAATAGCAATCTGGTACAACTAATCTGGAAAGCAGTCTGGCGGTTCCGCAGAAAACTGGGCATGACACTCTCCGAGGATCCGGCTATACCACTCCTGGGCATATAGCCAGAGGCTTTACTTGCATGCAATAAGGACACATGCTCCACTATGTTCATAGCAGCCTTATTTATAATAGCCAGAAGCTGGAAAGAACCCAGATGTCCCTCAACGGAGGAATGGATTCAGAAGATGTGGTATATCTACACAATGGAATACTACTCTGCAATTAAAAACAATGAATTCACGAAATTCCTAGGCAAATGGTCAGAACTTGAAAATATCATCCTTAGTGAGGTAACCCAATCACAAAAGAACACACATGGTATGCAGTCACTGATAAGGGGATATTAACCCAGAATCTTGGAATACCCTAGACAGAATTCGCATATCAATAGATTTCTAAGAAGATGGAAGGAGAGACCCCTGGTCCTGGAAAGACTGGATGTAGGGGAACGCCAGGACAGAGAAAGGGGAGGGGGTTGAATGGAGAAAAGAGGGAGGGAAGGGGGCTTTTGGGACTTTCGGGGAGGGAGGAAACGGGAAAGGGCAAATGATTTGGAATGTAAATTAAAAATAAATAATAAAATAAAATTTAAAAAAACGTATATATAATAGTAAAAAATCAAATAACCATTGGGACAAAGAGTTGGTTCTTTAAGAATGAAGATTCTTTGAGAAAGACTATTTAAATTAGTAAATTTAGAGAGTCAATGAAGAGGAATATAAGAAGACATGGAAGAAAATTGGAGAATATTAAGAAATATTTTAAAAATGTGCATTTCACCAAAGTGGAAAATTGAAATGTAATTAATAATTAACTTGATATATGCTTCCTACTGAAATTAAATCAAGATCTGTTAAGCAATTTACACTTATAACCACTAGTTAAATAAACATAGTCATTATAAATCTCCCAACAACAAAATATGCAGGGTCAAATGGTTTAGGGCGGAATTCCACCAGAATTCCAAAGAACAGTTAATGCCACTAATCTGCAAAATTTTTCCACAAAATAGAAACAGAAGGAAAATTGCACAATTCTTTTTATAAGGCTACATTTTTCTTGATACTTAAGTCACATAAATATACAACAATTAAAGAGAATTACAGACTAAGTTGTATTATGATCATAGATGCTAAAATTCTCAGTAACATATTTCTAAACCAAATTCAACAACACATCAGAAATATCATTCATCATGATTAAATAAGCTTCAAGCATAAATTCATTGATGGTTCAACATAAGTAAATCAATAAAATTAATGCATCATATAAACAAAATGAAAGACAAAACCACAAAGTACTCTTCATAGGTGTTGAAATGTCATTTGGCAATATCTAAAACATGATAAGACAGAATCCAAATTCATGAAGGATTAGGAATACAACAGACGTACCTCAACTTATAATGATAATTTATAGCAAGCCCGTAACCATAAAGACAAATGGAAGAAGAAAGCAAAGCATTTCCATGAAAATATAGATGTAGTCAAGGTTCAATAGTTGCTTTATATGTATTCAAAATAGTACTAGAGGTCTTAGTTAAAGTAATAAGACCATTAAAGAAACGCAAGGGGATTCAAGTTAGAAAAATAAAGTCAAAATACCACTATTAGCAGAAGATAAAATGTGTATTATATATACTTACATAAGTGATTCTAAAAATTATACCAGGAAACTCCTCCATAAGCACTTTCAACAAAGTAGCACAACTCAAAATTAACACACAAGTTCAGCAGCATCTTTATGAACAAAGGACTAACAGAATATTAAAGAAATCAGGGAAGCATCAACTTTCACAATGACCTTGAAATATAAAATATCTCGGTATAACTCTAACTAAGCAAGTAAACATTTATGTGATTAAAGCCTTAATACTTTAAAGAAAAAAATTAAAGAGGATGTCAAAAGATGGAAAGATCTCCCATGCTCATGGATGGTAGGATTAAAGTAGTAAAAATGGTCCTTCTACCTAAAGTACTCTAGAGACTCAATGCTGTCCCCATCAAAATTTTATCACAAATTTTTACAGAACTTGAAAGGACAATTTTCAACTTCCTATGGAAACACACACACTCACACACACACACGCACGCGTGTGCACGTGCACGCACCAGCATAGCTAAAACACTCCTGAATGGAACTGATGGTGGTATCACCATCCTCAATCTAAAATTTTACTACTGAGCTATAGTAATATATATAATACAGTAAGTAGTGTGGCCAAAAGAGACAGCTTGATCAGTGTTATCAAATTGAAGATCCAGACATAAATTTCCATGCCTGCTTTTTTTATAAAGAAGCCGAAATGCACACTTTAAAAGAATACAGCATCTTGAACAAATGGTTCTGGTCAAAGTGGATATTTGCTTGTAGATGAATACTAATATATTCATACTTATCACCCTGCATAAAACTCAACTATAACTGTATCAAATGGCTATGCTGAATCTGATATAAGACAAAATAGTGAATAATACTGAAGTCATTGCCATAGGGATTATCTTTCTGCACAGAAGAGTATAAAGTAAGCTCAAGCATTAAGAACAAAAACCAATAAATGGAACGCTATGAAACTGAATGGCCTTTCCACTTCAAACATCACCATTTGGCCAAAGCATCAGTTTTCAGCACAAGAAAAGCTTTTACTAACTCTACATCCTGTAGAGAGCTATTAATCCAAAAGATATAAAGAAATTTTTAAAAATTGGACATGAGGAGAACAAATAACCCAATTAAAAAATGGTGGCATAGATCCAAATAAATAATTCTCAAAAGAAGAAACTCAAATGACTGAGAGGCACCTAAAGATATCTTCATCATTTTTAGTCATCAAGAATGGAAATCAAAACTACTTTAAGTTTTCTTCTTACAGAAATCAGTATGTCTAAGGTCAATAAAACAAAATTCTAATAAGGATATGGAGTGAGGGGAACACTTACCCATTTCCAATATGAGTACACACTTGTACTCAGTATGTAAATCAGTGTGGCTGCTCGTCATAAAGATGGGAATTGATAAATACTAAAGATCTAGCTTTGCTACTCTTGGGTATATACCCAAATAACACTTTATCCTACCATAGAAATACTTTTCAACTATATACATTTCTTCTTATTTATAATAGTCAGGGCTTGAAAACAATCTACCTGTCCTTCACCAGATGAATGGATAAGAAAATGTGGCATTTTTGCACTGTGGAATATTACTCAGACATTTAAAAAATGAAATCATGAATTTTACAGGTAAATTATATGACAAGAAACAAAATCATCTTGGGTCAAGTAACTCTGATCCAGATGGTATGTTTTTGTGCTTATGTATATATGAGATGTTAAGTCATTGATAGACAAGCTGTAGTGAATATAATCATAGAGGTTATATAGAGTAAGGAACTAGCAGGTATAGATGGATCTCCCTAGGAAGGGGAAATCTGATATATACTTATGGGTAGATTTGAGGTGGGAGAACTGTAATAGTGGGATCAAACAGGGAGAGAACAAAATAGGAAACTAAAGGAGGAATGACAAAAGGAACAGCTACATCCAAGGGCCATTTGTCCTATGGAAATTTCATACAGTAGAAACATTCTAAATATAGTATTGTAGCTAAGTGAAATTGCCAAATATGAGGGGAGACAGAGCCCCATCTGTACATTTCTCTTTACCAAATGAAACTTACATCCCTGAAATTGTTTATATATAATCAAGTTCTTGACCAAAGGGGTCTCACGGAATCCCTAAACAACACAAGCTATTGCCTTCTAGGCACAATAGGTCTGACACACATATGCACACTGACAGAATGAACCAGGCATGCATGAGTCTGCACAGGATCAAGTTCTAGAGCTGAAAGGGGAATGTACAACATCCCTAGCACAGATGCTAGCTTCGATGTATCTCTACTTCTGAATGAGAAATTGGTTTTCTCACAGGGAATCTCACTGGAAAAACAATCCACTTTTCAGGGTATGCCTCAGGCACAGCAGTAAATGGGCAAATTCAAACTAAGCTTAATAATGGAATCTTTGTACTTTTCAGGTTTATTTTATGTTCTTGTTTGCTATTTGTTGAGGTTTTTTTGTACGATTTTTTCTTTTTTTCCCTTTCTTTTTTTGTCATCTCATAAACAGGTCATTTTTTTTTCTTTACCATATATGTCCTTTGTATATATATTATGGCTACTGGATTAGTAACTTATAGGAGTTTGTGACGTTTGTCTTTGCATTTACATGTGTGTTTCTTGGATCTCTTTCTCTCTCTCTCTCTCTCTCTCTCTCTCTCTCTCTCTCTCTCTCTCTTTCTGTTTCTTTATTGTTTGGCTGTTTTGTCATATTCTGATTTTTAAAAAGATTTATAAAGTTTTGGTGTATAATTATTTCTTAAATGCCTGCTTGCTTTCTAAGGAAAGACAAAAATAAAATGTGGATCCAGATGAAACAGAACATAGGAGTAACAGGGAATAGTAACATGGGGGAACACTCTAATCACAATATATTCAGGATCTATTTGCAGTAAAATAAAACAATGAACTCTTGAATATCAGAAGCCTATTGCTTTACAGTTGATTTTTAGTTTATTCCAACTTCCCCAAACAATATAAACTATTATTTTTGTACTTGTTTGCTTACCAGAACTTGAGGATAAGGCTTTTACTGAAGACCATATACCTTTTAGACATAGGACTTTGAAGAATGGAGTTGTAACTGGTCTTTAAATCTTCTTCCTGAGGTCCTACTCTCAAGTATCTAAAGCTGTTATGTGCTGCCAATGGAGAAAATTAATCAATAGTCCTAGCCAGCTGTAAACCCTGAAAAAGCTGATGATGACCAGTCAGCCCAGAAAGATGTTTCTTATGTTTCGATAGTGGAAATTTTATCTTGGGGACAACCAAGAGTTGTGTGCTTGGATTCATGGCCTCCTCAGATGAATGAAATTTATATCTGTACTGTAAAGATAGCCTACTACTTATGGCTAGCAATGTAACAGTCCCTAAAGAAAACCTACATTCAACATTTTCTTAGAGTCAATATAATTGAAAACTGTATTCTAAATATGTAACTTTATATCCACCAAAATGTACAGATCTCACCCCTCATAAAATAAATATATATTTTTTAAAAGATAAAAACTATTATAAAACATAACTGATGCACCTATAGAAAAATATCTGACACTTAGGCTCAGATATATTTTCTGATGTGAGAACAGGAAGATAATTTTCTGAAGTTTGAGTGATAGAAGATGCTAAATTATATCATTACTTTACATTTTGAGGTATATTTAATATATTTTATTTTTGTGGTTTTAAGTAATATTTCTTGTTTCCTATTAGACTTATTATGACCAACTCTCCTTTATGTTTTAGTGAAGATGTTATTTCTAATACTTTAATATCAAGCAGTTTAAATGCTACAAGTGAATCTATAGGTCATCTGTATTGTATTGATATTGTTATAGTAATGATAGTTAAAATTTAGAAACATGAAGCATCTTTCGATCTTCATATATCTTCAATTTCTTCAGTGTTTTATCATTAATGTAGTGATTTTTCATCTTGTTGATTAAATGTGTTCTTTAATTTTCTATATCTATTTCTAAATGGAATAGCAGCTATTTTAAATGTGGTTAGATTTCACTGTTATATTTCAAATAATTGTAACTGGATTATGGCAATTTTGCTTATTTTGTTTCATTGTGTTTTATCTTATGACTTTGCTTAATTTTGTTCATTATTTCTACTAGTTTAGTGTAGAAACTTTTATTTACACAGATCATCATGTAATCTGTCTGTAATTATGCTTTGATTTGCCAATTTCCAATTGGGCAAAAGCATACCTGTTTGGAATAATCATATATTACAAGTATTTCTTACATTAGCCATTGTTATTACAAAGCAGCTATGCTTGCATAATGGCAAAGTGTGGAAAGCTAATGTAGTCTATGTTCTTCCAAATAAAAATAAAACATAGGTTACTTCTAGTAGACTCTCTTGCTGGTGGATTTCCAATGTTGTTTCTTGAATTTGTAGGGCAATAAAATTATTCTGTATAATGTTATAATGGTGAATATGCACACACACACATACACACATGCACACACACACACACATATATGTATATGTGTACATAATATTACATTTCTTCAGACTCTTAGAATGCATACCAAACATTAAAGATTAATAACAGTGTGAACTGTGGGCTTCTACTGGTAATTCACTGAGAGAACTGTATTAGTTACAACAAAGGCATCTATGTTATGCGTCATGGCAATGCTAGAGAACGTTCTCCATGTGTCCTCCAAGAAAGTTGATGGACAATCTTTTTTTGTAAACTTAAAAAAAATGTTTAAAGTAGTTTGTTAATACATTTTAGAAATAGTTTAATACCACAGGTTTTGTTTTAAATATCCTTTCCAAGTTGTCACATTTGAAATACATTCTTTTTTGAAGTCCTAATACATATTGGTTATTTTTCTCAGGTTAGGTGACAAAAAAAGGTTGGATGACATTCAGTGGGAACAATGCCCTTTTCCCCAACTGAAACCATGTTCATCAGCAACTCCTAGAGGAATGGAAGTCTGTGCTAGGGAAACAAAATTTGGCATTTGAGTGATGATTTTATTCCTGCAGATTTGTGAAGGGATCTTTTCTAATGTGAATCCTGGTAAAGAGAAAATAAAGTTAAGGGAAAAGAAACATGTAGAAAACAGTTCTCCACTCAAAGTCTATCAAAATCAAATGTTTCTTAAGTACATGATAGCATGTATAGAAGATACACAAATTTGTCAAGTTGTCTTTAAAATCTCACAAAGAGTGAACTGTACCAATGAACTTTGATCTAGTGTGATCATCTAAGTTGAGTCTCTTTCAGTATTCTTGTGTGCATGTTCCCTCAGTTTTCTGTTTGGGCTAATGAAAGTCAGTACATTTTAGTTTTTCCATAATTCCACATGTTTCAATTTGTGTTGAACATACTTATCCTCGACACTTTGACAAATATGATTCTGTAAATGAACCAAAACCCCTGGTGCAAAGGAACTTCTCTACTCCACAGGCTGAGAATGTCACTTGTCCAGGAGTATAAAAGTAAATATTGAAAAAAAAAATCAATGTTCATTAGCAAAACAATTAGTGCATGTTTTCCTCTGAGTTTAATGACCTACCTAGACACAGGATTTTATAGTAGTATATTCATATTTCCTTCAGCATGGCAGACTTCTAATAATAACTAACTAGTTATCAACAATGTATCTGTACCACTATTTCATCAGGGAGCATGTATTCCTGACAGGGCAGTATTGTGGTGTATAGGGTTTATACTTGTTTAATAAGGTTTATGTTTTGTCCCCTAGCAGTTCTATAGCATCTTCATGTACTATGGATACTGCTTAGTTGGCAAAAAATTTCATTTCAGTTCTAACTGGAATTTTCTATTTCTTACAAACAAAGTGTGTAGTATCATTAGGCATAGTGTTTTATTATTATGTTTTTGGTGGTAAATCAGGTGAAATATAAAAATCTGGATTCTTTAGAGGCTTCTGAAATCTTACTATCTTACAACTCATATGGAAGCATTCTAAATCTGGTACTGATATATTTATTTAAAAGCCCATGTCTTCTAGAAGCAACACTATCAACCCATAAAGAATGATTCTATTTCAATTTCCTTTTATTCATAGTATTACTATTATATACATCCAAAACTTTGGGTTTTAGTTTGAAAAATAGTTGAACAATGCATTCCTTTTTCATGCATCCTTAAGTTTACCATCTTTCTTAATTACATTTACCACACCAGCATACTCAAACCCCATTTAGACAGTTTCATGCTTAGTAGTTCATACCCCTAATTATCTATTCCTAATTCCTTTCTGAACTGGCCCAATATGACCACAGTGATGTTTTTTAAACCATTTCTCCTTCTGTAGCTACTTTTCATTTTCAAATTTGTCACTTAAATATTTTCTCATTCACTCATTCACATTTGTAAAACATGTCTGAAAAATCACAAAACAGTTACCACATTAGTGTTGGAAGCTTCAAATTAAAATGGGACCAAGTTTTAATATTCCTAGGAATTACAATCTTACTGTACCTTATAATGGCTATAATTATATAACTGTATGTGAAGCACATTTATTGGTACATAAATAAAAAGGAAGCAAACAAACAAAAGAGTTCAAGTCAAGAGATCAAATGTAACTTGTGTCTAGAAGTAAATGATTCAGTTAGTAGTCCTAAGCAAGGACTCTAATTTTCAGTATTGTTGTCCTTGACCCAGACAGCATGTAGCTACAAATGTATGAAAAGCTTTTCTCTAATGTGGACCAGAGCAGAATAATGCTTCTAAAGTAATTTCAAAGTGAAAAGAAGAAAGCAATAATCACAGTGGTTGGTAGATTGGAGACTGTGGGAATATATGCTCAAAGGAAAGTCTTCTCTAAATGAAGAGAAATGAGGGAATCCACTGCAGACAGACTTGCCCTTGTGTAGCCAGATCTGTTTTGATGCAGCTTATTTTCCCCATCACTGAGAAGGGGCAGCTGGGCCATCAATCATAGTCAGATCATTTTTTTCTGTGTTAAATAGACAACTTGTCAGGTAGGTAACTAAATATGTGTTATGCTCCAACAATGTCACTTAGAAGCAGAATCAACACTCTGGGCATGACTTTCAGAACACAACATTTCATTACTAAGTCGGCAGCCATTCCAATAAAGCTCCGAGGGCAATTCCACAACAGCCAGTTCAGGGAAGTCAAAGTCAGTTGAACTTTAGCAGAATAGAAAATGTTACTTCTGTGAAATGTAAACCTGCTTGAAACAGTTTCCCTACTAACATTTTTATCAGAACACTTAGAAGACAGAACTTTTCATTGTTTTAGAAGGTAGAATTAAGTCTGTACTTTAAACCTCAAATACTAAACAAGAAAATGAATGTTGTAAAAGAAATAGATTTTTAAATTCATGTTGAAAAGATTATATCAGTCATGTGTATGTAGTAAAAGGTTCACATTAAACTTGATTTTATTTTATGCAATTGCTTAGACATGTTAAAAAATGATAATGTAACATATCAACACTCTCAAGAGAAGAATGATGTCTACATGATTATTCCGAAGAAAACACTTCAAAATTTCAAAACTGCTTTGAATGGCTTTTTTTTTTTTTGGAATGATAGGATGAGAGTATAGAGCATTTAACTCTAAAGCTAAGGAAGCCTTGGCGGACATAGGAAATGACAGTGTCATTTTGAACTGGTTAGTAATCAAAATATGTCTACTGGAATGGAAGGAGCTTAAAGATCACCTGGAGAAATGCATAAGATAGGAGAAAACTGAATTAGCTTTTCAAAAATGAGGGCTTATAAGTTAGATAAGAAAATGATAATTAACTAAGTTATTCATGATCAGTTGTTCCATCAACTGGTAGAGCAAACTGAGTCCTGCATTATTACTCACATATGCCATCTAAATCTAAAATGTGATTCCATTATTGATAGGGCAAGCTCATTCTAACTCCCTTTTAACTATTACCTTAGAGACAATAAAAGAAATACAATTACTATATACAAGAATATATTCATTAGTTAAAATCAGTAAATTAACATGAAATTTCATATATATATATATACATATGCATATATATCTGTATATAGTATACGTGCAGATATGTATGTTTGCCTGTCTGTTTTGGTACATACACATGTACTGGAGTTACAGGTCAGTGCTAATATATCAATCCAGTAAAACAGCCTTAAAATAAATGTAAGCTATGATAAAGTACACCAGGTTTATTTGTGCTTATGAGAGAGGGCTCTGCAGCCCAAGCAGTACTAGACTTTATGTTAGAGTGCAGACTAATTTGAAACTCAGTGATTATTCCTTGGTCTTTGAGTGCAGAGACTATGAGGGTGACCTCTTTGTGCTCTAAAATATGTATTTTCAAATAGTTATCAAACAAAATTTCTTTAAAAAGTGGTATCATTATAGGTTTTGGATATAAGCCCTCTATCAGATTTGGGGTTAGTGAAGAATTTCCCAATCTCTAGGTTGTTGATTTGTTATATTTATTATGTCCTTGCCTTACAGAAGCTTTCTAGTTTCAAGATGTTGCAGTTATCAATTCTTGATCTTAGATCCTGAGCCACTGGAGTTCGGTTTAGGAAATTCCACCCAGTGCCAATGATTTTGAGGCTCTTTCCTACTTTCTCTTCTTTTAGAATAAGTGTATCTGTTTTTATATTGAGGTCCTTGATCTACTTGGACTTGAGCTTTGTGCAAGGTAATAAATATTGATCTATTTTTATTTTTTGAATACCAACTTCCAGAAGACCAGCACCATGATCAATAGTGAGTCTCTGAGTTAATCACCATATGCTGCAAAAGAAGCTTCTCTGTTGAAGGTTGAGATATGTGTGAATCCAAGGTTATAATGGTAAGTGATTTGGAGTTTGTTTAATAATACAACTGCTTAGGAGAGTAATAATAATAGGTTCTCAGTAGGATGTATGACTGTCTAGCCATAAATTCTTGGCTACAACAATGGTGCCAGGTATGCCTTTAAACTCATAATCCTCATCTTAATTTTAACAAGAAAGTGGTTGATTACTTGCATGTTTTGTTATTATATTTCTATTGTCCCTACAGACAAAGCTAGCCTTTGCTGAAAATATTTTATACTTAATCAGATTTAAATGAATATCCCTTTGTCTCATAACTGTAACCAAATACTTCTCAAAAAACAACTTAAGGGAGAGAACATTTATTTTTATTAACAATACATAAGAATGTAATCAACCTTGATATAGAAGATTTGGCAATGACAGCAATTTTGTTAGTATACTTGTTTATATATATATACACATATATATATATATATATATATATATATATATATATATATATATATATATATATATATATATATAAAATGGAAACCCTAGTACTAGTCTGAATTTTATATATTTCTCTTTCATTTGCCAGTATTGCCATCATATTCTGGAGGTGGGGTTTTCCATCCTCAGGTAAACCTTGTAGAAAATTACTCAAAGACATATACTGAGTTGTACCTCTTAGAAATTCTAAATCCAGGTGACTGATCATAAAGATTAACCATCACAAGCTAATCATTTCTCAATGTGACAACGAAACACATCATTTTTAAGGGATGAATTTATACATATATTATGTGAGTGCTTTACCTACATATGTGTATATGCACCATCTGCATTTTTGGTGTCTGCAGAAGCCAGACGAGCATGTCAGATATTCTGGAATTGGAGTTATAAATAGTTATGAGCTAACCATGTGGATCCTAGAAATAAATCAGGTACAGCATCAACATCAGCAAGTACTCTTAACTACTGAACAATTTATCCAGATGCATAGACATACACCTTTAATTCATATAATATTTCACCTCTATTACTCAAATACTTATGCCAATATCATAATATAACAAATATTTATTTCATTTGTAGGAGTTCCTGAAATCTTAACAATTTTGATGGAGTTCAAACTCTCAGTGTTCAAAGATATTTCTAAGTCTCAAGATTATTTCCTAATTTTGAGTGGCCATAAATTTTAAAATAAGAGCATATTGAACACTTACAAAATGTTATGTGAAAAGGAAGTATTTAAGGATTTACGTTGTAAAGGGGAGTAACACTAGGGTACTGGTTCTTTAATTTTTATTTTCTTAATATATATATATTTTCCTCTTTTCGCCATACAGGTACTTTATTTGTATATATTGTGGCTTATATTTGTGTGAAAACAAGCGGATCTCTGTATACACACACACACACGTATATTCATATATATTTACATATATATTGTGTTTTATTTGGGTTCTTTTCCTTTTGTTTGTTTGTTTGCTTCTTTGCTTGCTTCCTTTGTCCTATTCCTATTTGTTAAGATTTTTTTCCTATCTACTTCCATTTTATTATTCCATAGAAGCATGTTTGTTTTCAAATAAAAGACATACTGTGGTGGACCATGACTGGAAGGGAGTTAAAAATGATCTGGGAGTAGTAAAAGAAGAATCCATAATCAAAATATGTTATATGAGAAAAAATGTCACTTTTCAATGGAAGGCATATACAATTAGTTATTAAAATAATTATTTATTGGATACATCTAAAAAAATACTGTTACAAGTAAACTTCAGGGAATAATAAGGAAGAGGCAGAAAAATGTAAAGAGCTGGAAGATAAGGGAGCTTGCTGTGGATGTGATAACTATAGATCTGATGTTATAAAGATATCATATGTTTAATTATAATACCAAAGTTTATACTCATAAAGTTTCACTAACATCTCTTTCCAAATGTGAGCTAAATGAGGGGTGACAAGCTTGATATTGAAAATTTCACAGGCCTTAATTGTACAGAAAGCATTACAAGCAACAGAGGAAAACTGGGAATGGAAGACGACATCCCAAAAGAAGATCACAACAGTTCATTTTCAGTACCAAATTGTAAGCCCTGAGAAAAAGCATGCATTCAACAGTATGTGGACTGAACATGTTATAATTAGCAATATATGCATACATATAAATCTATATGCATACAATAACAATTAGTGTTTTTAAAAGTCCATAAATTTGAAGGGAAGAATGGACAGGAATATGGTAGGGTTAGGAAGGAGGAAAGGGAAAGGAGAAATGATGCTTAATATTGATAATATCAAAAAGTTTTAATATATCAAAACCAGATACACTGAATCTAATAGAAGAGAAAGTTCTAAAGAACCTCAAACTCATTGGCACTGGGGGAAATTTCCTAAACTGAACTTCAAAGGCTCAGGATCTAAGATCAAGAATTGATAAATGACCTGGCAATGGTGGCACATACCTTTAATCCCAGTACTTGGGAGGCAGAGGCAGGCGAATTTCTGAGTTCGAGGCCAGCCTGGTCTACAGAGTGAGTTCCAGGACAGCCAGGGCTACACAGAGAAACCCTGTCTCTAAAAACCAAATGAATAGATAGATAGATAGATAGATAGATAGATAGATAGATAGATAGATAGATAGATAGATAAATGGTCTCAGATAAATAAATAAATAAATAAATAAATGGTCTCAGATAAATAAATAAATAAATAAATAAATAAATTGATAAATGGTCTCAGTAATAGTGTCAGGCCTTCAGGCCTCCACTTGCACTGGTTCCCACTTTGGGCCTGCCACTGGACCTTCTATTCCTCAGGCTTCTCCTCTGTTTCCATCCTTGTAATTCTTTCAGACAGGAACAATTATGGGTCAGAGTTATGACTTTAGGATGGCCCCCCTCCCTCATTTGAATCCCTGTCTTTCTGCTAGAGGTAGACTTTATTAGTTCCCTCTGCCTACTGTTGGGCATTTCCTCTAAGATCCCTTCCTTTTATTTCTGTGAGTCTCCCACCTCCCAGGTCTCTGATGCATTCTGGAGGGTACCCACAACCTCCTATCTCCTGAAGTTGCTTGTTTCCATTCTTTCTGCTGGCACTCAGGGCTTCAGTCTTTTCCCTCCCCCAATGTCAGATCAGTTTCCCCTATCCCCCTTCTCCTCCCTCTCCCCTCTCTCCCACCTCTCCACAGCATCATCTACTTTACCTCCCAGGTTCCTCCCTTCCTCCTCACTTATGGAGAGCTCACAACAAGGGACCTAGCATGACAGCAACCAACAGCTGAAAGACTCAGATGCAGATATTTGCACCCAACAAATGGACAGAAGCAGCTGACCCCTGCTGTTGAACTAGGGAAGACTTAATGAAGCTGAGGGCAAATCTGTAGGACCAGCAGTCTCAATGAAACTGGACCCCCGGGATCTCTCAAATACTGGACCACCAAACAGGCAGCATACACCAGCTGATATGATGCCCCTAGCAAAGATAAAATAGAGGACTGCTGGGTCTGTGTTCATTCAGAAATGATGCACCTAACCCTCAAGATTCTAGAGGCCCCAGGAATTTTAGAGGTCAGGAGCGGTAGTGGGTAGGGACATCCACTTGGACACAGGGGGACGGGAGGAGATACGGGATGTGGAAAAGTTAGAGGGTGAAAAGGGGTTGGCAGGGTGGGGAATAAAATATGGAGGATATAAAATAATTAAGTGACAAATCTGTATGACAGGAATTTCAAGTCTCTGAAGAAAGAAATCAAAGAAAACCTAAGATGGAAAAATATTCCATGCTCATGAATTGGCAGGATTAATATAGTAAAAATGACCATCTTGCCAAAAGCAATTTTCAGATTCAATGTAGTCCACATCAAAATCCCAATTCAATTCTTTATAGAGTTAGAAAGAGTAATTCTCAAATTCATCTGGAATAACAAAAAACCCAGAATAGCTAAAACTATTCTCAACAGTAAAAGAAAGTCTTGGGGAATCAGTATCCCCGACCTCAAGCAGTACTATATAACAATAATGTTAAAAGCTACATGGTATTGGTATAGTCACAGGCAGGTAGATCAATGGAATAGAATTGAAGACCCAGCAATGAACCCACACTCCTATGGTCACTTTATCTTTGACAAAGTTGCTACAGCAGTCCAGTGGAAAAAGTATAGCCTTTTCAAAAATGGTGCTGGTTCAAATGGACGTCAACATTCAGAAGAATGCAAATTGATCCAGTCTTATCTCCTTGCACTAAGCTCAATTCCAAGTGGATCAAAGACCTCCACATAAAACCAGACACACTGAAACTAATAGAAAGGAAACTAGGGAAGGACCTTGAACATATTGGCACAGGGGAGAATTTCCTGAACAGAACTCCAATAGCTTATGATCTAAGATCAAGAATAGACAAATGGGACCTCACAAAATTACAAAGTTTCTGTAAGGCAAAGGACACTTTCAAAAGGACAAACCAGTAACCAACAAATTGGGAAAAGATCGTTACCAACCCTTCATCCGACAGAGGGATAATATTCAAGATATACAAAGAACTCAAGAAGGTAGACTCCAGAGAGCCAAATAACCCTATTAAAAGTGGGGTACACAGCTAAACAAAGAATTTGCACCTGAGGAATATCTAATGGCTGAGAAGCACCTAAGGATATGTTCATCCTTAGTCATCAGGGAAATGCAAATCAAAACAACCCTGAGATTTTCACCTCACACCAGTCAGAATAGCTAAGATCAAAAACTCAGGAGACAGCAGGTGTTGGAGAGGATGTGGAGAAAGAGAACACTTCTCCACTGCTGGTGGGATTGCAAGCTGGTACAACCACTCTGGAAAGCAGTCTGGCAGTCCCTCAGAAAACTGACCATAATACTACTGGAGGACCCAGCTATACCACTCCTGGTCATATACCCAGAGGATTCTCCAGCATGTAATAAGGACACATGCTCCACTATGTTCATAGCAGCCCTATTTATAATAGCCAGAAACTGGAAAGAACCAAGATGTCCCTCAGTGGATGAATGGATACAGAAAATGTGATATATTTACACAATGGAATACTACTCAACTATTAACAACAATTAATTCATGAAATTCTTAGACAATTTGGTTGAACTGGAGAATGTCATCCTAAGTGAGGTGACCCAGTCACAAAAGAACACACATGATATGCACTCACTGATAAGCAGATATTAGTCCAGAAGCTTGGAATACCCAAGAAACAATTTGCATACCAAATGATGCTCAAGAAGAAATAATGAGAGACCTCTGGTCCTGGAATTGCTCAATGCAGCAGTGTAGGGGAATACCAGGACAGGGAAGCGGGAAGGTGTTGATTGGGGAGCAGGGGTAGGGAAGAGGGCTTATGGAACTTTCGGGGAGGGGGATACAGGAAAGGGGAAATTATTTGAAATGTAAATAAAGAATATATCTGATAAAAAGAAAAATAACTAATAAAAATAGGAAAAATAAGAAAAAATAATTGACAAATGGGACCTCATGAAACTAAAAAGCTTCTACAAGGCAAAGGACATAATCAATAGGATAAATCAACAACCTATATTTTGGGAAAATATCTTCACTAACCCCTCATCTGATAGAGGTATAATATCCAAAATATACAAAGAATTCAGGAAGGTAACCTCCAAAAACTCAAACAAACCAATCAAAAAAGAGATATACATCTTAACAGAGAATTCACAACAGAGTAATCTTGAATGGCTGAGAAGTACTTAAGACAATGTTTAAAGTACTTAGTGTTCAGAGAAATGCAAATCAAAACGACCCTGAGATTCTACCTTATACCAATCAGAATGGCTAAGATCAAAAACATAACAGCATGTGTTGGTGAGCATGGAGAAAGATTAACACTCTTCCATTGCTGGTGGGATTGCAATCTTGTACAACCACTCTAGAAATCAGTCTCTAGGTTCCTCAGAAAATTGGAAATATATCTACCTGAAACCACCCCCTAATACCACCCTTGCAGATATAGCAAAAAGATGCCCCACCATTCCACAGGAACATCTGTACCACTATGTTAATATCAGACTTATTTATGAGAGCCAGAAGGTGAAAAAAAAGCCAGATGTCCCTAAACTTAATAATGGATACAGAAAATGTGGTTCATTTACACAATGGAATACTACTCAGCTATTAAGAACGAGGACATCCTAAGTTTTGCTGGTAAATGGATAGAACTAAAATATACCATCCTGGGTGATTTAACCAGACCCAAAAGGACATGCATGGTATGTCCTCACTAATAAGTGGGTATTAGCTAAAAAGTATAAAATAACCAGTATACAATCTGTAGAACTTAAGAAGGTTCACAAGCAAAAGGCTCCCAGTGAGGATCCTTCTATCCCAACTGAGAGGGAGAAGAAAGCAATCACTGGAGGCAAAGGGAGGTAGGGACCTAGGTAGGAGAGGAGAGGTGGAAGGGAAAAGGGTAACTTGACCCAGTATTGGGCAGGCAAGGAGTGGACAGGAGAGAAGCCCTGCAGGCCAACAGAATTAATGGAAATATGCAAGCTCAGGAGTTGGCAGGTTGTGGGACCCTCTAGAATGCACCAGTGACTTAGTAGGTGAGATAGTCTCAGAACTCAAAGGAACCTTATATGAAATGCCCAACAGTGGAGAGAGGGTACTTGTAGAGTCCAACTCCAATAGAAAGGCAGGACATTAAGTTGAGGGATGGGGTTGCCATATGACAGTCCAAAGCTCTGTCCCAGAATTGCTCCTGTTTAAAAGAACTGCAGTGACAATAATGAAGAAAAGACTACAGGAAAGGAGGAACAGTGATTGGTTCAACTTGGTATCCATCTAAGGGAAGGTTCCAAGGCCTGACACTATTATTGGTGCTATGGTGTGCTTACTGACAGGAGCATAGCATGACTGTCCTGAGAGGACCAACCAGCAGGTCATTGAGACATACTCAGATACTTACACCCAAGAAATGGACTGATGTCAGGGACCTTTATGGTTGAATTAGGGAAAGAATTGAAGAAGTTGATTAGGAGGGTGACATCATAGGAGGACCAGCAGATTCAGGTAACCTGGAACCCCTAGATCTCTCAGATACTCATCCACCAACCAGGCAACACACACTAGCTGGGAAGAGGCCCCTGATACATATACAGGAGAGGACTGCCTGGTTTGGCCTCAGTAAAAGATGTGTCTAACCACTCAGAGACTTGAGGCACCAGGGAGTAGTGAGGCCTTGTGAGGTTGTGGGGAGTGGGGAAAGGGGTGGATACATCCTCTTGGAGACAAGAGAAGGAGAAGTGTGATGAGTAACTGTGGTAGGGCAGACCAAGAGTTATATACTGACTGGATTTTAAAAAATTAAAGATAAATAATAATGATAATGATGATAATAATAATAATAATAATAATAATAATAATAATAATAATTTTATCACTCTTAGATAGGCTTGTGCCTATGCAACTCATTCACCAATACAGTGCTTAGACCCTGTCCTTCTAACAGCTCCTATTACAAACTGTTCAGGGTGATTAAGTAATGCAAGTTATGGACCAGATAGTAAATTCATGATTATATTAGATTCTGATTTAATTATAATCAAGTATTTTAATATTATTCAAATAGAAATTGTTAAGAGTAGTTAAGGTTTAGTTGTTCATATAATATCGATCTATCTAGCTATCTACCTACCTATCTATCTATCTATCTATCTATCTATCTATCTATCTATCTATCTATCTACTCATGTATATTAGATAGATAGATACATAGGTACATAGATTCATGATAGATAGTCTTCAAAACATCAGAGATCCAGAAAAGATGGCATTTAACTTGTTTCATTATTAATAAATCTTTTGACTAGGAGACATGTCTACTCTTAACAGTATCCTCTTCATGGTTCAGAGAACATATTGAACATTATAACCTCCATGTAGAGTTGCTCTATTTGAAGCAAGGTAGCCACTGGGCAAGAATTGTCCCTAATTCATCTGTAGAAAAAAAAGAAAAAGAAAGAAAGACAAAATAGAGAAAGAAAAAAGAAAGAAAAATAGAAAGAAAGAGAGAGAGAAAGAAAGAGAGAAAGAGAGAGAGGGAGGGAGGGAGGGAGGGAGGGAGGAAGGAAGGAAGGAAGGAAGGAAGGAAGGAAGGAAGGAAGGAAGGAAGGAAGGAAGAAAAGAAGTAAAGAAGCAAGGAAGGAAGAAGAAAAACTACTGTCAAGGAAATGGCACATTGTACAGGATAGACATCTTTAGTTGTGCCAATACAGAATAAGCTACTCTGTCATAATGCCTGCTTCGGTTAAGATTGTCAGATGGTTCTGGGTCAGAAGTCTAAAGACAGATGCTCAACATTATGAGGAATATAGGGAACTGTCAAGAAAATCTTCTTTATTTACATTTCAAATAAATCTTCCTTTCTATATATCAATCTATTAGCAACCATACATATCTCTGATTCTCTTAGCCAGATCTAGGGACTCTTCTATGTCTCTCTGTGTGTGGTTTTTTTACTCTGTTACCTTATTCCTACATCATAAAATTATAACATGGTTTTGTAACTTCTATGATTTTTCTGGGTGTTTGTTGTTAGCAATGACGGTATCTATTTTGTCACTGTTCCATACCCCATATATTGTAAAAATTTAATAAGTATTAATATTTCAGGCACCATTGCAAAAGTCATTATCTTTTAGTAAAAGGAATTAAAGAGAAGATTAAAGAGATTTCTATATCTCAATAATATACTCAAGAATGAGATACCGCACATGATAGCTACTAATGACAGAAAAGGCTAAATTGACCATTTCTAAAGATCCATGCAGCAGTATTAGTGCAAGTTTTCTATGATTATACTACTCTTAACATTCAGTATGATTTAGCACTAGAGGGGACCTGTTTCTAACAAGGGCTCTTATTTTATGCAAGCTCAGAATACTGATGTAGAAAAGTCTCATATCAACTTCTTTTTTTGTCTTGAGAAATATAATTATTCTAATGGACCAGAAAACTAAGCAGTATGATTAGCATATTCTTTTAAAGTATGAAACTGCAAGAGTCAAATAATAAAGCAAAGGTTGTTTGATGAGTTTGAGATCATTAAATATTTGAATACTGAATCTTTTCAAGTTTATTAATGCTATGATCATCTCCACAATATGATATTATATTCCAGAGAGCACTGAATACTCAATCATAGGCCTCTCTATTTAGCCTATGTTTATAAGGTGCATATATACATGTTTCTCTATGATTTTCTTGGGACACCTTTTCTTTTCTTTTTTGGTTTTTCAAGACAGGGTTTCTCTGTATAGCCCTGGCTGTCCTGGAACTCACTCTGTAGACCAAACTGGCCTTGAACTCAGAAATCCTCTTGCCTCTCCCTACGAAGTGTTTGGATTAAAGGTGAGTACCAACACTGCCCACCATGACAACTTTTCTATTTTGAGTTTTCTGTTGCTTATGAAAATATGTCTGACTAATTAAGAAGGATTGATTTGGTAGGCTTGCAAATGTTGAGTATATCACTCTCTGTCTTCAAATATATGTAAGCCAAGAGAATAAAACTTAGTTTGGTTATATGCTGTGCTTGTTGCAAAACCCCATTTCTATATTAGATTAATAAAAATAAAAATAAAAATTAGAGTAGAGAGCAAAGAAAAATCACCCAGCAATAGATGTGAAAAGTCTACTTGAACGTAGGTACATAGCAATATTATTTCCAGTAGATTTTATTCTCACAATAGTTGCTAGTACATAGAAGAGTAAATCAGAATAGAAATGGCACAAGTAGTTCCAAGTATAAAAGATTTAATGATATTCGAAGAATCTGAAGAATAAACAATGGGAAAAATGTTCTCTCAATAAACAATATAAGAAATACTGGATATGAATATGCAAACAAAAATATAAGTAAGCAATTCTAGACCTAGCTTATATCATGTTGAAAATTAATGCAAAGTAAGTTAATGAAATAAATGCGTTGACTGACTCCATTTCTAGCATAGTTTCTAGCTATTTGGTTGTGTAACAGTGTTTTGGATTCATCACATCAAATCCTCAGGCAATATATTAAAAGAATGTTGCATAAATAAGTCTAATCCTCAGGAAAAAAGAGAAGAGTCAATAGCAACCAAAAGGTAACCTATAGAGAGTGAGAAACTATTTCTAAATCAAGTAAGGTGTGGTGCTTGGAAGCAAGTTTCCCAGTTAAGGATACAGAAGAAAAGGAAGATGCTACACAAAGTAATACAAGCCCAGGGAAGCAGGGTACTGTCAGTCTAGAGCAGGTCTCTGGTACCTCATGAACACTAACTAGGGCAGGACTAGCCTAGCAGAGGTTGCCACAGGGATCAGGCCAAAGACAGCAAGCATTCTCTAGAGCAAAAAGGAATTACTTAACATGTGATGCTCTGTAGACACATTCACTGACCCATAATTTTTCCTGTCTGAAAGAACTGCCGGATTGGAAATAGAGAGGAGCCTTAGGAAAAGAAGATTCAGCAACAGGCTCAAAGTAGGATACAGCTCAAGGGGAGGCCCCAAGACCTGACACTATAAGAGAGGCTATGGAGAGCTCACAAAAAGGGACCTAACATGACTGACCACCGAAAAACTCAAAAAGCAGCTGAAAGAGTCAGATGCACCCAACCAGATATTTGCACCCAGCCAATGTCCAGAAGCTGCTGACACCTGTGGTTGAATTAGGGGAAAGCTAGAATAAGCTGAGGAAGAGGATAACCCTGTAGGAGGACCAAAAGCCTCAATTAACCTGGTCCCCTGAGATCACTCAGGTACTGGAACACCAACCAGGCAGCATACATAAGCTGATATGAGGCCCCCAACACATATACAGCAGAGGACTTGTGGGTCTGGGTTTAGTCAGAGAAGATCCACCTAACCCTCAAGAGACTGGAGTCTCCAGGGTGTTCAGAGGTCTGGTGGGGTGGGGGTTGGGGGGTGGGGAGTGAGGACCTCCTCATGGAGACTGAGAGGGGGCGGGGTGGAGGTATGGGATGTGGAACAGTCAGAGAGTAGAGTTGGAGGGAAATAAACTCTGGAGTTTAAAATAAATAAATTTAAAAATTAAGTCCCAATAAGAAGTCATTTGAAACCAGTAGCACTGCTTGTAAGGCTTACTGGTTTAAACTTAGTGCTGCTGTGGCATTCAAGAAACGTTCTAGATCTTTTTATTTATTTATTATTTGTTTTTGTAAGCTTTAAAGCATCCAAAGTCAAATAACCATTAAGTCGTGTTCTTCAGCTGCCCAAAGTGATTTTGAGAAGAATGTTATGCTCTAAAATATTTTTTCCTTAGTTTTTAATGTTGTAACCAACAGAGGGGCTGCAACACTTTACAAATAATTCAGAATTACACAATGATTTCATGGTGATTAATGAATATTTCACAAAAATAAAATGATGAATTTTGTTTAGAATCTTTTGGTATTTAGGATAATGTATGAATAGTAACATAGCACTATGAACTATTTTATGATTAGATATATGAAAAAACAGTATATTAATTTTTGAGCATTAGGAGTTTATATTATAAATTTTTGATTATGCTGTGCATCAACACCTCTTTTCATGTTAATGCATGTGCTGTCTTTACCACTATATATGTAATAATCTCCAATGTTGTTATGAAATGGTCATCTTTTTTTTTCCCTCTTAATTTTTTTTTAACCATAAGTGAAGCAAGCACCCTAAATATAGATACGAGCATAGAACAATCTTGGCTAGTTCAAATAGTAAGCTTCTTCGAGGACTAGTATCTTATAAGAAAGCATGTAGTGATTTTTATTCCTTTTAAATATATTTTTCTCATTAAATTAAAGATTATTATCATGTTTTAAAGATCTATATATAATTCTAATGATATGTATGTATTATACAAATATGACAGATCATTATGTACAAATAAGATTGTCATTGATTCTTATATATTAAAGATACCTTATTTTTTCAAATCATTAATGATTATTATTTGATAGCTTCTGATATACAGTACTGGCATTACTTCTTTTTGCACTTGTTAGTCAATGAAATTCCATAGACACCTCACTAAAACATTAACAGCTATTGCCAGTGCTATTGCATATTCTCTAGAACTTGACAGTAAGATTGTATTGCTGAGTAAATAACGTGTTTGAGCACAGAACATTGCAAAATAAAGCCAGTGCAGATCTGGAAACATTCTATCTACTGACCTGCTTTCAAACTGCTGTAAATATCTATGAATGCTATTTGAGGTGAAAGTATCATCAATTGTACCAAACTGTTTGGCCCAGAAAGACATGCACATTTATGTAATACTGTCATGAATCTCATGGAAGTAACTAATAAGTTTCTCATTGAATTTCTATAAGATGAAATCTGTACCTATCACCATCTTCAGACTAAGAACCAATGACTAGCTTATAGCCCCTAAAGAAGAACCGATGATGCTAGTACTTAAAGTTTAGTATTAAACTGACTCCTAGTGGCATTATTATACTCATAGATCAATGAATCTCTCATACCTCTTCTAAGAAATTTCTGATTGAAATAGAATGGCCTCACACAGAAGCACAACTTTCCAAGGTACAGAGAATAAGAAACTGCAGAATGCTCAGTCTTAAAGGAAACATGTACCACAATCTCCTTCAAAGCCTCAGAGACCATTGTGGAAGAAAAGACAGAAAGAGTGTAGGAGACTGAGGTGGAGGACAAAAATGAAGGGACATAATCTTCTGGATAATTACAGCAGCAGACTTGCAGACATGAACTCACTTGTGACAGTGCTTGTGACAGCATGCAGAAAACAAGGACAAGCCAGACAAAAATCTAGAAAGGAAAGAGAAGTAGCACATAGTACCTTGATTAGTCATAGAAATATTGGCAATTGTTAGCTGCTGGATGAAGGAGAAATGGTTTTCTCTAAAAGTGTACCCCTGGTAATTAAGTCAGACTCCAGTAGAAGATCACATACCCAAGAATATTTGGGCAATAGAAAATTGGTCTTGAAGGCTTTAGACAAAATGATAAAAATGGCAAAATTCAGTGGATAGTAAAGTGGGGCATTGATAGGAAAGGTGTGTGGGAGATGGTAAATATAATCAAAATATGTTGTATGAAATTCCCAATGATCTAATATATAGATATACATTAAAATAAATGAATAAAATATTATTAAAAATATTTCAAGCAAATATTTATTAAACTGCTTACATACTCTTTCAATCACTTAAGTCACAACTAGAGTTGCTTTGATGAAAATCACTAGATGCATTTAACTAGCTGGGGAGAAGAATAATAAAATACAAGTGTTATTTACCATTTAAACACTTAAGAAAGAGCTGCAGAGAACATGATTTTCAGTTCAATACCTGTCACTTACCTTGTTTAATCCTCAAAGAACAAACAAATGAAAGAAGTCTATAAAGACAATCTTAAATTATTTCAATAGCCTTATATGTAAAATGTATCAATTCAGGGAGATTACATTTTCAGTTTGTTAATGAAAACATTCTCTAGCAGACATAATTAATACATAAGCCAAAGTGCTGTGGCTTTGATCAAATCACACTGTAAATGACTAGACAACTACAAAAACCTTGAGCAATTTTCCCTTCTATCCTTCTATGTATCTCTATGGAACTTTATTTCTCTTTCCTATTTCTTTTTACAAATTGATTTCCTCTTCTTTTCAACTCAATTTATTTAAAAATATTTTACAAGTGAAATGAAAATGTAGACAAATGTATTTACTCTAATGTGCCTCACTATATTGAATGATGAGGTCTTTCTGCCTATTATGAAAATTATGCTGTAATAGCAATAAGGTTTACTGACTATGTATGTGAATTCCCATGTCTGTGAGTGAAATGTGAATTAAATTATAATGCACAAATGATTTACCCTTATTTTTGAGCATTTATGTTAGTTTAAGGATTTACATGTTTATGAAAAATTCACTGGTGAAAAACAATGCACAGTTTTTCTATAGGTAAACACTTTCATCCTATATTTGATATCCACATAGTCCTTCATAATTAACTATAAGAGATGTGATATGTGGATAGACACACTCTCAGTTCAATTAAAAAGACTTTGAAAGGGAAGTAGTAATTTTTTTAATAATGTACTAAGACATTGTCAAGTTATGTCCACATTCATTAAAAAGATTCAAATAAAAACCAAAATGTAACTGAAGAATTAGAAAGCATTTATGTGGGTATGAAAAATAGGCTAGTTACTTTTGTTATTCTTTAAACTATAATTTATAATTGGGAAGATTTATATAGTACACTTAGAAACATTTTCTTGATCTTTTAAAAGAGGTAATTTCTCTAAAGCAAATAACATGTTTTATATACATACAATTTGAGGCATTAAGGTAGTAAATAATATAAGTTGAAAGTTACTCATACTGAGTGAAATATCAAACTTCTATTATTCAGTTTGAGAGAAAATAGCAATTGTGATTTTAAATGAATTTACACAATTTTGTGTGATGAATACATTTAACAAAGTGCAGAATTATTTTTAGGAGGAAATGATTTTAAAAAAATATTGAAAGACACTCACATCCATAAATAATACTCACAACTTATATAATTTCAATCCAGTCAAAATCCTGGAGTAGCTGAAGGGTTGTGATCATAAAGTCAGCCTCTATTTAGGGGATACTAGTCACTAATGGCTACTAAGACAGGAAGTATTATCACAGTTCTTTAGGGATACAGGTCCCTGACAGACTACCATACCAGTCTACTAGATATTACCATACCCATGAACATACAGGCACATTAAATTGACAGGGGGAGGGAGGGAGGGAGGGAGGGAGGGAGGGAGAGAGAGAGAGAGAGAGAGAGAGAGAGAGAGAGAGAGAGAGAGAGAGAGAGAGGAGAGAGACGAGAGAGACAGAGACAGAGACAGAGAAAGATAGAGACAGAGAGACAGAGAGACAGACACAGACAGAGAGACAGACAAGAGTACATGAAGTTGGAAGGGAAAAGTGATGGGAGGAGTACAGGAGCAGAATTGAAAAGAATACAAAATATGATAAGTGGTGGATTGGATGTACATTGTGTAACTGAACATGATATAAAATACTTACTTTTAGGAATGAGATATTTCACCCCTTAAATAATGTCACCCACTTTTGACTTTGATGTACACATTTTAAGATATTCATATTATTTGTATATATGCAATTCTTTCTTTTACCTTATAACTTCTAATAGGGCTATACAATAGCATTCTATTTATGTTTTATATTAAGAAAGAATAAAGGATGTTCTCAAATGATGTTCTGAACTATATAAATAGAAAATTAAATCCGTGAAGGTGCTGACCTATTATTTACTAATCTTAAAGCTTCTATTTTTTCACATAGCATCAAATTTTAGAGAGTGTTATTTAACAAAGTGACTTTGGTCTGTACAACTATCCTTTCAACATGCTCTGGTAATGTGGCTTAGCAGCAGGGATTTTGCCACTGACTCTTACTACAGCAAAGAACTCTCAAAAGGGCAATTGTTCTGTGTGAGTCCATGGTGGGAAATAGAAATGAACAATGTGTTGAAATGTAAATTTCCTTCAGATTTCTTACAAATTCTGCTCTACAGGGATTTCATATTTCAAAGGAATATTCTATATTTACTACTTCACTTGTTAAATTGTAACTCCCTGGGCCAAATTTTGTCAAATGATCAGAGAACTGTCACCACAGGACTAATTCAGGCTTGTCCCTACCCTTGTTACATGGTACCATTTTCAACCTAAAAAGAGTGTATCTCAAAAAAGGTGTGAAAATGATTGTAAAAGTGAAACTCTCATTGTTCCATAAATCTTTTTATCTTAAGAATATATAAACCAATGACTTTTTTAGAAAGATAACAGTCAAGGATAGATTTTTTTTGCATAGCTCTTTCTCACCATGTCAATCTAATGCATTTATGAAGATATTAGAATACATATTGAAAGCAGACGCAGGAGGGTCATATGTTCAAAATCCATATAAGTTGCAGAGTAAGATTAAGGTTAGCCTGGAGAATTTAGTAATAACATCTTCACAAAAATTAAAAATGTAAAAAGAAGTGGGAAGGGAAGAACTAAGTTCTATTTAAGGAGAAGATCAATGAGAGCTTGACCATGCTCCAGTGAGTATATAGATAACATGAATGAATTTTTTTTTTATTTTGGGACTGAGGTCACAAGGATTGTGGGCAGACCTAGGAGGACCTGGAAATGAGTGTAGTTGGGAAGAATTGTGTGAAACTTCAAGAGAATCAATAAAAATATTATGTTAAAAATGTAAAAATAAGACTGGGAGTAAAATTTACATAGCCTAATATAAGACTTGATTAAATACATAGTATTTTTTTAAAAAAATAGAAAGATAGATAAAATGGATAAATGTATGAGATAATTTTAATTTAATTTAAAAATAGTTAAAGCTAACTTTTTCTTTCTTATCCACTTTGATGGCATATATGTAAAACATTGTTTGGTTTGGGGATTTGTATGAGCTTTAGAAATATTACCATTTTGAGAACTTGATGGTTAAGATAGTTTATTACATGCTAAATATATTTTATCAGTTATTATGTATATTAGTTTTAGTTTAAGTAACTATATATTCAAAATGTTTTTTACAAACCAAAAGGGCTCCATTTCCTCATGTGAGACATTCTGATGAGTAGAGAATTATGAAGATATACCATAAAACATATAAATTGGGTATGTGAATTTGTTATTGATATTCCAGCATCCATATATGAAATATCTAGTCATTATGGTATGGTATTATACATTTAGGAAGCACTTAATGTATTTAGATTAATATCTGTAATATTCATATCTTTAATTATGAGTATTGATATAAAGTAATTTATTTTAGCTTGTTATTTATAGAGTTGTAGAGCTTTTAATAAAATACTTAGGTTTTTATTTTTATTTATAAGTTACAAGATTGCATGTTGTCTACTGCATAAGATAAGGAAAATGAAACCGACAAAATGTGCTATATGAGCTGAAGATATAATTTTTGCCACTGTGATATGAACAACATATTAGATGCCAATGGAATATGTATGAGAAATATATAACCTAACTACATTAGCAATGTAGAAAGGAATGGGAGAGGCTTAAATAATCAAAGTACTTGATGAGGTAATCTGTCAATTATCCATGTATTTTAAAGGAAAATTAATTACATTCACAATACATTCAACGTGGCACCAAATTTAATAGTTTAAATAGTATTGACTGTATATTGCAGACTGAATAATTGAGAATTATGAGTATGGTGGTTATAGAGTGAATGTCTCAGTGGATGTTATTAACTGAAACTGCAGAAATATGGAAAATTTTTCTGTCTGTTGCTCTCTTTCCTCCTCCTCCTCCTCTCTCTCTCTCTCTCTCTCTCTCTCTCTCTCTCTCTCTCTCTCTCTCTCTCTCTCTCTCTCATACACACACACACACACACACACACACACACACACATTTACTTTTTACTCTTTCTCTATTTCTTTCTTTTTACTCTTGTCTTACTTTCACAATATTGGGCATTGAACCAAGGACTGGTGTATCTTCAATTCTCTCATTACTGAAACATATGTCCAAAAAAGGCAAACTATTTTTAAAAGAGCAGTTTGTGTATAATTAGTTCTTATCGTACTGATTTTAATTGTTGAGTTTGGCAAGTTACAGCAATTCAACTGTGTATGTGTGTGTGTGTGTGTGTGTGTGTGTGTGTGTGTGTGTTTTACTCAGGTGCACACAGGCATGTGCACATGTGAACCCATGTATGTGTTGTGTTTATACCCAATACATATGTATTCACATATTCATACAGGTGCAAGAGGAGTCCAACAATCTCTTTGGGCTAATTCTTCAATATCTCTTCACCTTATTATTTTAAGATAGTGTTTCTTCTAGATGGGAAGCTGACTGAGTTTGGTAGGATGGCTGTCAAATGAGTTCCAGAACTACAGCACAACCTTCCTATAGCGAAAATTGCATTTTAATGTGAGTTCTGTGGATTTGAAATGAATTTCTCATGTATTCTGAATACTGTAAGCCTCTACACTCTTTAGTCTTCCATATACGTCTATGACCTACATCTAGTTCCCTTTCAAACATTTATGCCAACGTTCAGGATTGTTTTTATTTTGTCTTGATTTTATTTAGTTTGTTTTTATTTGTTTTGAAATAATCACGACCAAATGTGATTACAGTATCATTTGTATGATCTTGGTTTTAAGACGATCCATTTGAAGTTAATGGTCACCTCTATGGATGTTTAATAACTTCTTCTCAACAAACCCTTCATAATAAATACTTCATAATTGAGGGATAGAAACCCTTGTTCCTTTCCAAGATCTATGTTATACTCCCTATGGACCCAGTAAATGTTATAAAGTCATGATTGACTGAATTTCAAATTTCCAGAAACTAACATTTCATAGCTTTTTACTTTATGATCCACTTCTTAAATTTTTTCCACCTTTTTCTTATGAGGATTGCTGATTCTCTGTATTCATGACCATTCATTGAAAAGATAAATGTGTTTTATTAAAGCTCAGAACCACATTAGTCTATGAGTATAGACAAATATTTAGAAAATAACTTGGCTCCATATCAATTTAACTAGGCAACTGCAGCACATTCATTCCTATGGCTAATGATATTCTCAGCCATTGATTTTGTCCAGATTACAGTGCTAGGTATGAAAACCCAAACCCTTTTGCAGAGAAGTACTTTAATTCCATAAAAGGGAAGTTGATTAAACCTTAATAGTACAGTCACCAATTATTTTATTAAATGTAAATTTTATTTAATGGCTATTCCTGGTTGCCAACTTGACTATATCTAGAATGAACTACAATCCAGAATTAGAGGGTATACCCATGATCCACATCTAAACACCGGAAGATACAAGTTTCTGATCTACATCTTGGCAGAGAGATCTTGAGGCACAGTGGCCATGAAAAACTTAGGCTTAGACAAGATATTGTATGCTTTTAATCCCAGAAGACTGAGGCAAAGAGATCTTTGAGTTCAATATCACCCTGGGACAAAGCAAGACCCAGATCCAGGCATGGTGGAACACATCCTTTATATGGGGCACCCCTTTTCCTGTAGGCCTACATGAGGTTATTGGAAGGAAGATTCATTCATCTTCAACTGCTTACACTCACGTGCCAGCACATCTGTTGGAACCTACTTCCTCAGGATTCCAGCTTATAAAGAAGACCAATTGAAACGACTAGCCTCATGGGACTGAGCAACTACTAGATCCTTGGATTTCCCATCCTCAGTTGCCTATTATTTGGTTAGTTGGACTATAGAATATAAGTCATCACAATGAATTCCCTCAATATAGAGAGATAATCCATAAGTTCTGTAACTCTAGAGAACCCTGACTTAAGTATTAATATACTTAATAACTGAAAGTAACATTTTCAAATAGTTTTTATCAAAGCTAGAGTGTTTACTGCAAGTTAGATTTATATGGACTATACTCATTCATGTAGTGACACATGATCAAAATAAAAATGACTGATCAATAAAATGAAAAACATAAAAGAATAAAAATGGATGTATTAGAGAATATAAATCACTGCTTACTTATTACATAGTTGTATAAAGTTAGAATCTATGCCATAAAAGTATGGGAGATATTATTTTCAAGACAAATAACATTACTTATAATTTATATAATTAATATTCAAAATAGCTCCTTTGTTTAAAATATAGCTTCTAGAAAATAAGCTAAATAAAAAGAATCATGTGGAATCCCTGGAAGAGTAAAAAATATTTATGTTTAATACACCTACATCCACCCCATCACATGCACAAACACCAACACGCACACATATTGTCATGCCCCACACCAATTTGCATCCATAATTATAACACAATGTACTAAAAAATAGATTATAATAAAGTTAAAATCTTATAATTCATAAAGGTTTTGAAGTTTTAATTATATCTTAAAGAAGACAACATTTTTCATGTTTTGCTAATAAAAATTAATTGACTTTCCTGTCTTTCTTCCCCATCAATAAATTCCCCAACTAATATCCTTTTCAATATTTACCCATAAAAATAATTATTTATATAATCATAATTCTTACATTTTTAAATTTTGCTTGGCCTCATGGAAACTCTTAATCTGGTTTTGCAAAAGAACTCTCCATATCCATAGACAGTTGCTTATGGTAAGCTAAGTAGCTTGTCTAGTAGGTGAAAGACTTTGATCATTCTATGTGTTCTCTCATTCTCTAATACAGAATCCTTGGTTGATTCTCATGGCAGAAGCAAAACTGTTGTAGTAAATAAGTAATAATAAAACCATAAGAACCCAAATATTTGCAAATGCAGGTTTAAATGTATTCCACCAATCTATTGTAGAATACTTAGTGTAGCTCAGGTAACTGGTCAGTATATGTTGACTAGGCAGGAAACACAAACTTCTGGGTAGGGCTATGGATAGAGAGTGGCTGAAATGTAACTATCAGCAATTTTTCTAGCAATCCTCATGATTCAGTTCAGATTCTTCATACTATGATAAACAGTTTTTTAATGGTGCTGCTCTGGCTGTTGATGATGGCGCTTTGCCTGAAGTAAATTAAAACAGTCTGAGTACAATGGTGCATTCCTATGGGTCTATCACTCAAGTGATATAAATATGAGAGTTGCAAGTTCAAGACCTCTAAATACATAATGAGATCCTGAATCAGTAAAACAAAAAGAAAACAACACCAAGAGCAGCAACAGTAACAACAGATCTTAAATGTGAACAGCTAATCAGGGTTGTAGAGAGGAATTATTAATGTACATACACATTAAAATATATGAAATATATAATATAAAACATATCAACAAAATATCTTAAACATAGTATATTTCTTAGATTTTCTGATTTATGGACGATTTCTTAGATTTATTAATTTGTTCAACTGCTACTTCAATAATCATACAATGGTTGTGTTTAGGCTTAAAATTCAGTGAAACAAGACATCTTTGCATTCTTTAACCAGTTCAAAAAGCCGTAAGCCTCATAACAAAATAGAACCAAGATAAGGTTTCTGTCCCTTGTAGAATTCCTGAAAGTCCCACTGAAAGTTGTTGATTCCCGTCCATTTTCAACACATGAAGAATCTGAAGTGTAATTTCTATGGTAAAAAACAGTAGCTAAAGTTGTAGAGAGTTTACAAAATACCTCATTTTTTTTTCAGTCTAATACTTCAGCCTATTGAATAATACCATCCAAAATCTAGGTGAAACTTTCCACTGAATGAAATAACTGACATTCTAATCTTTTTAGATACAGCCTCAAAGATACACCCAGAAAATGTTTGTCACTTCTTCAAATATTTCTGACTCTAATAATTCTGTCAATAAAAATTAAAATTGACTTGTACTCTGTTACTCAAGAAGTTGAAAAGAATATGGATTCTCTTCTGATTATGTAACTAAAGTGTGGGCAATATTACTTTATCTTTGTTCTAAGTTTCAATATACTCACACACAATCCCAAATGAGTATGATATCACACTTTGTCTATAGAGTAGAGGTGGGAAGTTAATACATTTAATATTCTAATATTTAACCTATATATAAACTAATATATAAAATACATATAAAATGTATAAACTATATAAGAGGAATACATTATAATACATTATATATATATATATAATATGAGATGGGTATAATAAATAAAATGTAGTTTTGTTAAAGATTATTTTAAACAAAATTTTCCAATTTTAAGAACCCCTATAAGACTGAAGAAACTTACAATTTTTACAAGAATCATGAAACTTCTACCATAGCTTTTATAAGATATAAATAATCATGAGAAATGAATCTGTCTTGAAGTTTCATAAACATTGTATAGGAAAATTCACTGATAAAATCTATGTAAAACTTCATCCATGTTGATATGCCCATTTCAGAGTTGAACCTACCCATATCTTCTATGCTTCATTAAATAACCTCTCACTCTTTTTTCTGTAAGTAACCCAAAGAGGCTCACTTTTCATGAAGTTGTACTTGGATTGAAACATTTGTCTGGTATGTCATTGATGCTTTATATATTCACATCTTCCATGAAATGTCATCAAATACAATTAGTGCTTTAACATGGACCAAGAAAACCAAAGATGTGATTCTTAGAAATGGTTACATACTTCATATATATGTGATAAGATATGTACCAGAGGGTAACCAATCTGAGCATGGGATAACTATAATGAATTTATCAATGACTAAATGGTTTTCCTCTTTGTTTTGCTATAGGTGTATACCAATGTCTAAAAGTGGAACATTCCTGGAGGCAATCCCTTTATAAGCTATCTTCCTGAATAAACTGTGAGGTGCAATGCCCATGATAAATTAAATCTGTTAAATAGTTACATTGATTCCTCTAAAGTGATCAATGGACTAGATAATTTATTATAATCCTTAAAAGTAACACATTTTGGAAAATATTATAGACAACTATGCTTTTGATATGTATTCTTTGCTGTTACTGATAAGATGTGCATATGAAACTCATCTGAATATCCAGGAATAATTAACCCACAAAGAACGAAATTACTGTCTAGAAAAGGCATATCAATTCTATCCTCTTCAATCCTATGAGATGTGGGAAAAATTGAGAATGATATCATTGGATTGTCATTTTTTTTATTTTTTTTAAGATTTATTTATTTTTATATGTGAGTACACTGTAGCTATCTTCAGACACCCCAGAAGAGAGCATTAGATCTCATTATGGGTGGTTGTGAGCCAGCATGTGATTGCTAGGATTTGAACTCAGGACCTTCGGAAAAGCAGTCAGTGCTCTTAACCACTGAGCCATCTCTCCAGTCCTGGATTGTCATTTCTTAAACATGGTGGTGGGGCACAAGAGAAAGAAAAAAGAAATTTCATCTGTCTTCTGCCCTTCATTCTTGATATCCATACCTGAAAGCTAAGGGGTAAATCATTTGCTGAAAAGAAAGAGTACAAAATTAATAGAAGATAACCTTCAGACCAACCCTTTTTTAATATGAAGAAGAAAATCCATTTTGAACCTATAGATTAGAGCCTTAAAATGACCCAGAATAGAAAACCAAGTTTATTAACAAAGACCACAAATAAATTAAGAAAAAAATTAAAAGAATGGTAAAACATAATCACAGCTTGAGTTATAAAATTAAATGTCATGAGAGTGGATGAGATTCTTCTGAAAACAACCGTGGGAAGAGAGAGGTCAAATACTATGAGCAGTCACCCTTCAGTATTTGAAATCAACGTGGTAATTTGATGTATTATAAGGGATATTATTCTATGATAAACTATCCCATAAGAGAAAATCATATAGTAGTTTATTGTAAACTGATATCTCATGGATATTAGAAAGTAGACAATACCATAGAAAGTACATTCATTGCTGAAGGAATTGGTAATGTGTGTGGAGGCATTTCATGATCAGTTTTCTTGGATTGTGGATTGATAAAACAGTTCACAAGAGAATTAAGGAAATCTAAATGAGCATATATCTTAGGACAAAAATAAGGTTTTCATGGTCTTATCATGACCCATGGTGGAATTTAACACCCCTGAATTGCATAGATTAGCATGAAAATCATATTAACACATTACAAGATCAATAGAAGTGGGATTAGAATAATAACAAAGCATTCCCAATTGTTTTGTCGGAATTATTCATGGTCAGATATAGAGAGATTTGAGTCAACACAGAATTTATGGTTTTGGTTTGTTGTTGTTGTTGTTTGCTTTAAGGGCCTAATCGCAATAACAATTCAAAAAAGGATGAAAAGAATGAAAAAGAATGTTACTCCAGGTAAAATGATGAAATTTCCCCAGAGGTAGGCATTTTTTTCCCCACAAGTTAGCTGTGTATAATTCTATACTCCAAGGTAAATTTTGTTATAACTACAGATAGTTTGACTTACACAGGGTCTTTTTAGCAGCCCTGTGAGGAAGGAAGCTACGGTACTAACCCAAACTCTACTAGAGTAATGGTGGCTATTCCAGAGGATGGTGGGATTGGCTATCATTTCTTATTATTTTCAATAATGGTCAGTGCAATCAAGAAGATGTATACAAAAAGCCTGCAGTACTTCCTAGGAATGAGGAAATGGAGCATTTGAGGAGAATGACAGGACTATAGAGCACTAAATGACGTGTAGCTCCCATTCATGTTGTTGTATGCAATATCACTCTATGATAAAATAATAGATACAAATGTTATTTTTTTATTTTCTTTGCCATTCTTAACATTTTGGTTGTAGAATGTTAAGATTATCTGATCCTGTAGCAGACATCTAGACAGCTGGTACACCTCCATAAGATTAAATGCTAGCTACTGAGTAGCTTACAAATTTATAAAGCCATCTGTAAAGACAGAACATTTAACAGTTAGTGAATTTAAAAGAAAGTATCCAGCATATCTGAGAAATAAAGCATTCTTATAAATCAGAAGGTTGTTGAGTAAAATTCCAATGTTTATTATAGTCATAGTCGTAGATGGAAATCTTTTCAGCAGTAGACAGTAGTTATTGAAGAGATTCATGACTAGTTAAGCTGCTGAGAACAGGTGAATTGTAGCTGTGGCATAGTGGCTCAGTTATACATCAAATAACATTTTCAGACATATAAAATCCCCTCCATGGCTGAGAGGACACTGTAAAATCTGAAGAAGAAAAATGTAAAAAACAGAGAATACTGTAATGTTTTATAGTTATTTCCACAAAATTGAAACATTCCCCTTTAAGTAGACAGACAGATTATAAGATGTAGGAAACTAAAGAAATGTATCGATAGGGGAGTCTCTTGATTCTAGTTTGAATCTTTATATAAGTATATTTTGTTTGAAATACCCATAGAAGTTAAGGCATTAGTAAGGAAGTGAGGGGGTGTCTTTTAAGGGAGAAGAGCTAAAATGCAGTGGTATAAGTGTTTTATGGGGCTAAAATGGGACAGGAGGAATTAAATGGTAATAATTGAAGAGAATGAAGTGCACAGAATAGAATATGGAGAAAGATAAAACTATAGATAGTTTGAAAAAATACAGAAAGTAACTACTGTAGAATCTTCTTTAATACTTCTTTCTTTCTTTTTCTCTTATGCCCACACACACACATATGCACACACATACACAAACACACATACACACACACATACAAATTCAGAAATAGACATACAAACATACAGAAGGGGGGGGAAGCAGGCAGACAGACAGTCAGACACTCACAGAAAGAGATAGAGATAGAGACAAAGAGACATAAACAGAAATGGCTAAAAGAGAATTACTCTAGAATGAGGTAACAAGCCCCTTAATAGACCTAACAGGGTAACCAAGGCAAAGTTTAGTTCCAAGGAGAGAATATTACTATTTTGTGGTAGAAAGGCCCCATAACCCAGAATATTACAGGATATAGCCAATTCTATTTGTTACCCACCAAAAATTTTCATTATGATCCTATTTCAGAAGGTATCACAGGTTTAGATCATAGTACATGGAGAAATAAAACTCGTATTTACCTGAAAGCTCAATTTCTACTCACTAGTTTGAATAGTGCTGGTACTATTGATGCCCCCAGAAGAGAAAAATAGTCGTCTTTCTTATCCAGATATAAACACTGAGAACTACAATAATAGGTCTGGCAAGATATGCTCGCTTGGGCAATAGTGAATTAAATGTCATAGGAATGGTCCTGTTAGAGTCCATCGGAAGACCCCCACTCAATATGGCCACAGAGACCGGAATCGCTGCAATCCACAAGAGGTTTAATGTTTCAATGTACATTGAGGTCCCCCAGCACGCAGCAAGAGGAGACCCCGAGCTCACAAAGCATATCCTTTTTATAAACTTTTTGGGGGGGAGTTCAGTGGTCGCCTGAGTTGGACAACTGTGATTGGTTACCCTGAGCAACATTTAAAATTATTGGTCAACTCGAATGGGGAGGTTGTCTCTGCCATTCAGCCCTGTCCTGCCCACCTTGTGGTATTCGTGGTATTTCCTGGCATTGTCTTTTAGTCACTTCCCTCTCTATCCTAACCCTAAGCAGGGTAGTTCTGTTTAGCCCATTTCTGTATCTGTCCTTACCCCAGGCAGTCACGGATGGAATGGAAAGTTCCTATCTGGCTGTTTTCCCCCCTTGTTTGTGGGGAGCTGGCCTGCTATTTCTGACAGGGTTCTCACAGTCCAATATTTTATGGTTAGCTATGAAGCTCTGTGACCAAACTGAAACCAATACCTAGCACCAATTTTAAGGAAAGACACCACAGACAAGTCTTATGCAAGTTCAAATCCAATCAAAGTGCCCCCAAATCAAGTGATAGCTGGTCATGGAGTTCTACCTTTAACTGAGGAGTATTGTTAATGGATCTTTGCTGGGATAGAAATTGTAACTTTTTATTGAATAGGTATCCCCTTGTGGGTTGAGCATGCTTGAGTAGAATACCACCCACCAAGAATTTATGAGCAGCATGAATTGGATTTTGTAAGGAAAACATATAAAAGCACATAAAGTTAGGTTGGTAAAGAAAACCCTTTGAATTTAGAAAGAGATGTGGGTTGAATTTGACCAAAATTCATTAGAAGGGTAAATACATTGCTACAGAACTACTTAATACAAAGTGAGGAGGGGTGAGGAATCTAGTCAAAATATATAGTTTGAGAAGAAACCACTCTTTGGCATATACCTACAGAATTCCTCACCATGCCACAGGGGTCTATGTTCCACTATGTTCATAGCAGCCTCATTTGTGATAGCCAGAAGCTGGAAACAACCCAGATGTCCCATGATAGAAGAAAGGATACAGAAAATGTGACTGATTTCACAATGAAATACTACTTAGCTATTAAGAATGAGGACATTCCGAGTTTTGAAGGCAAATGGATGGAACTAAAAAATATCTTCCTGAGTGAGGTAACCCCAAAAGGACATGGTATGTACTCACTAATAAGTGTATACTAGTCAAAAAAGTACAGAATAACAAGGATACAGTCCACAGAACTCAAAAAGGTTAACAAGGTGAAGGGCACAAGTGAGGATTCCTCAATCCCACTTGGGAGAGGGAAAGAAATCACAGAAGAGGGGAGGGAGGGACCTGGGTTTGAAAGGGACGAGAAAAGAAAGAGGGGAACATGATCAGGTATTGGGTGGGGGAAAAGTACTGAAGCTCTGAGGGTCAGCAGAAAGAATGCAAACAGGCAACCTTAGGAGGTAGGAAGTGGGGAGACCCTCCAGGATGTACCAGAGACCTGGGAGGTGAGAGACTCACAGGACTCAAAACAGGGAGAAAGAACTTGGAAAGCCTACCTCTAGCAGAAAGACAGATCATCAAGTGAGGGATGGGGTTGCCATTAAACAATCAAAAACTCTAACCCATAGGTGTTCCCCTCTGAAAGAACTGCAGGGACAAAAATGGAGAAGAGCTTGAAGGAAAGGAGGTCCAGCGACAAGTCCAAGGTGAGAATTCATCTCGGAGAGAGGCCCCAAGGCCTAACACTACTACTGAGGCTATGGAGTCCTCACCAACAGGGGCCTATCATGACTGCCCTCTGAAAGACCCAACAAGCAGCTAAACACATCAGATGCAGATATTTACACCCAACCAATGAAGAGAAGTTGCTGTCCCCTGTGGTTGAATTAGGGAAAAGCTGGGAGAAGCTGAGGAGGAGAGAGAACCTTTAGGAGGATCAGCAGTCTCAATTAGCCTAGACACCTGAGATCTCTCAGACACTGGACCACCAACCAGGCAGCATACACCAGCTGTAATGACTCCCCAAAACATATACAGGAGAGGTTTACTGGGTCTGTGTTCAGTCAGAGAAGATGCTCCTAACCCTCAAGAGAATAGAGGCCCCAGTGAGTGAGGAGGTCTAGTAGGGGGTGGGGGTGGAAGCACATCCTCATGGAGAGAGGGAATGGGAGGTATAGGAGGTATAACAGTCAGAGGGTGGACCAGGAGGGGGCTAAACTCTGGTGTGTAAAAGAAGATTAAACAAAATGAAAAAAAGAAAAGAATTTTTTTTCCAAAACTATAAGCAAAGCACATATTTCAAAGAAGAGTTGAGTCTAACTTACCCAAAGTATGGAGTAGTACAGTCATCTCTGTGTTATGAAATATAAATATGTTTGTTATATTTATACATTGAATATATTCATTATATATAATCAATGAATTAATAATATAATTGTTATTTCTAGGTTTATATTTGATCATGCTATTGGATATCCAAATAGTAAATAAGATATCATTTTTGACTGCATCTATAAGAGTATTTCTCAATATCTTAATATTTGAAATAGCAAAAAGTATCATCTTTAATCTCACCAACATGGTTATAAATTGTACAATCTATTAAAGTCCTGGATTTAAAAACAGAAAGGTTAGGTTATTTTTTTTCAGTGTTCCTAAGGCATCTATTTTCTCTTTAGACATGAGGACCACTTTGTCAACCTTAAATTTCACATTAGGAATTGCATCTTTGGCTCATGCATTACTTAGTTCTTCTGGGTTTTAATATGAGCATGGGATGAGGTTCCTGAAAGATGCACATTGCATGTGTATCCACTCTATGTTCATTCTGTTCTTCCATTTCAAGATGGTGGCAGAATTTTATAAAAAATGCTTTACCTTGGGGGTTAAGCCACTAGCAGATTCTTAGAATTTCCTAAGAAATATAGTATAAGAAAATTATTATATATAATTATATAAGTATATAATTATATAAGTACATTATTATGCTTAGGGTTCACAAAAAGTAACTATATCTACATAGGACTCCATTTGATTGGAGAATCATAGAGGATTATAATAGTTTCAGCCTCATAGATACAGAAATTTAAAAACAGACACATGGAAAACTTGAGGGCCATGCATTAGATTTATGGGGGCAAAGATAGCAAAAGAGGGGTGAATGAATGGGGAATAAAGCCTTAGAGGGAGAGAAAGAAGACATTAAAACATCAAAATTTTCTATCTCCACAGATTCTGTGAAAAGAAACAAATATAGGATGGGGATTAACAGAAAAAAAATCACAAAGACAGCAGCCATGCGACTCACTGAATTCAGCTTTCCAGAGGATAAGACTTGAGATGCATAAATCCCAGTAACTACAATGGAAGCAGTTACCACTATGATATCCTTATACACTTTTGTTTCATTTCTAATTTTTTATTGGATATATTATTTAGTTACACTTTAAATGTTATCCCCTTTCCTTGTTTCTCCTCCACAAACACCCCTCCCTCTAATTCTATGAGAGTGCTCTCCCACCTACCTACCCGTTCCTGCCTCACTGCCCTAGCATTCCACTACACTGGGGCATTGAGCCTTCACAAGAACAAGGGCCTCCCCTCCCCCATCCTTTGCTACATATGAAGCTGGAGCCAAGGAGCCCTCCATGTGTACTCCTTGGCTGGTGGTTTAGTCCCTGAGAGCTCTGGGGAGGGGGTCTGTTTGGTTGATATTGTTGTTCTTCCTATGGGTTTGTAAACCCCTTCAGCTCCTTCAGCCCTTCCCCTAACTCCTTCATTGGGGACCCTGTACTTTAGACATGTTCCATTTCTTCCTACTTTTTGCCTTAGATTATTCTATTTTAGGTTCTTAGAATAGTATCTTCTCAGTAATATATCAGGGATTTTACATTAAATGGGGTTCACAACCTTGTCTGGACATCAGCAGTGTCTACTGTCTGTTTCAAATTGTTAAGGAGATAGTTAGCTATTAGCAGTAGACAGTGGGAAGGTCATTTTGGGTGGACCCCTTTCTAATGCTAGGAAGCTTATGAAAACCAAGAATTTAAGAACTGATTAGTGGTGAAAAGAATGGGATTTGAGTGATGTCTCTGACCCTGGGTGGAGACATGACATTTTGAACTGCCCTAAAAATAATAAGATTGCTATATAGCTACAGGCTTTCTTGTTAAAAAAAAAATGACACATCATTTCCCCCTTCATTAAACTTAATTCAAATGAGTTTCACAGCACTATTTGCTGAAGATGCTGCCTTTTTTTTCAAATGTGTATTTTTAGTGCCTTTGTCAAAAGTCAGACAGCTGAAGTTGTGTGGAATTATATCTGAGTCTACACTTCTATTTTATTGAACTGTGTGTCTGTCTTCATGCAGTACCACATTATTTTTATAACTATGTCTATGTAGAATGATTAGAAAGCTGATGAGATACTTCCCACCATATTTTTTTTATTCAGGTCTGTTTGGCTGGGTCTGATCTTTCATATAACACCTTTATATACATTTTAATATTTTTAAAAATATCTACAAAAAACAGCCCTAGAATTTTATTGGCAGTACTTAGAATCTATAGACTGATTTTTATAGAAGGGTCATTTTTACAGTATTAGTTCTTTGGAGTCAAGGTTGTGGAGAGTTTTACATCTTAAATGCTTTATTGTGCAGGTTTTTATATACCTACCTCCATTGTTTGCAAATATATTAGCACATCCATTAGCCCTTTGTGCCTTCTGACTACTAAGCTGGGCTTGTCTTGTTTTGTCTGGACATGATTACTTTGTTTCTCTATTATTTGAAACATGGACTATAGACTGGCTGATGTAGAATGGCTTCAAATAGGAAAATTTTTTGCTCCTAACAGTTTTACATATATTGCCAGTAGGCAGGTTAAAGAAAGGGGAAATCAATTCAAGTTCACAGGTGCTTTTCATACACTCTGCTTAAATTAATTTAAGTTGTTCCATTGTTATAAACAAACAGGATGACAAGATGGCTCCCAGGTGCTTCCATCCAAGCCTGCTGCTGAGTTTAATCTCGTAGACCCAGGTGCTGGAAGGAGAGAACTAAATTCTGCAAATTGTCATTTGATTTTCACATGTGCACCATGTGGGAGAGGGATGACTCTATACGGGAAAGTGAAATAGAATACATAGTTAGGTATGAATGGGAGTTGGGGACTGATCAATTGGAAAGGAAGGAAACAAGGGGTCAAGAGAGTTCAAGATAAGAGGTAGTTGATGAGTACTATGAAACTTGAGCATACACATGCGCATGAACACATGCACATTCATGCACACACATACATGCACACATGTACTCACATGATAAACTTGTGTGCCTTCATATGGTTTCAGTATCAGAATAATATTGACTTTATAGTAATTTTAATTCTATGGCAAAGAAAATGCTCCTTAAAGAAGACTTCCTGTCCCATAAATTTATAAACAATATAAAAGCCTCTCAAAAATATAGGTCAATTTAATTCTATCCTAACTATACATAAAAATAATAAATAAGAATATTCCCAAGACTTCTTTCCTGTACTGGGTCATGGGTACCCTTCAAGTAAACTGCTTGTCTTCTCCTTGTTAACAAAAATATCATATCAGAACGATGTAATGAAAATTGAGTCATAAAAAACATTGCACACATACAGATATTTGGAATGAGACAAGAATATTTGACACAGGACTATAAGTAATCTAAGGATGAAAGGCTTCTGATATACTGGGAATCTAAACTAACAGTATGTAAAACCATTTCCTACAGAATGCAACTTTAGTGTGCATATTACATAAATAAGGTGTTGAGGTCAAGGCTGTGGGCCTTTGCTTAGTTCTCACCAGCCCCCCTGTATCTTCCCACTTGTATGCTTATATGTTACCTTTTTACTGATTCCTAATTAAATTTTATTTGGAAATCAGTGTGGTAATTCTTTAGGTATTAAGGAAGAGATCTACTCCAAAATTCAGCTGTATCATTCTTGGGCATACCAAAAGGACATATCCTACAAACACAAAGACACTTGGTCAACTAACTCTGTTAATTGAGCTCTCTTGATAATATTCATAAAATGGAAGCAACTTAGATGCTGCTTAACAGATTAACTGGCAAGGAAAATATGATGCATTTATGCAATGTAATAGTACTCAGCCATTAAAAAAATAAAGAACTCATGAAATTCACATATATTCAAATGTATAGAACTAGAAAAATAATCATCCTGAGTGAGGAAAAACAGGCACAGAAAGACAAATATGGGGTAAACTTTCTTACATGTGAATATTAGCTGTTAAGTCAATGATAGTCAAACTACAATTCATAGACCCACAGATATTAGGTTTAGAGTAAGGGACATGGTGGGAGAGGGATAGCTCTCTATAGGAATGGGAAATAGAATACATACTATGTGTGAGGAAACAAGGGGTCGAAGGAGTTTAAGATAAGGGGCATTGGATGAGTTGTATGAAAATATAACACTGAAGATTCTTAAAATATATACATATCTGAAGATGATTTAAATGAAATCGCTCAAGAATATGAGAGGAAGAACCTCAAGTGTGTCAGAAGCCATCTAGAAAAGACTAAAGCATGCAAGTAAATTTTCTGGGGATGGCCCACCATTTGCATGGTGTATAATGGGTGAACTCTAGGAATGAGGGTCCTTAGAGACTTCATCCTAGAATTGTTCTTGTTTCACTGTTACATAACCTAGTAATTTCTGGCCATCAGTCCACCTTTGTAAGCAAATTTCCTGCAGATCAACATAAAGATGAATGTTTCTGAATTAATGCTGTTAGGTAAATTAATGATTTTTATCAAATTTGTGATTTGATTCAAATAATCAAAAGTTTTAGGCGATGGTTTTAGTTGTGTTACCAGAAAGATAAAGTTAGGATCAAGAATAGAATGTGCCCACATCTCATAGAAGAGTAAGTAAAGGCTGCATAATAAGAAATACAATGTATTTTCACACTTGCACTGAAGGGAAAAGAAATATTGGGGCAAATTTGTGATCATGGAAAAGCATTCATTTTAGGTAACTACCAAGGAGCAAGCAACAGGGGTACACTATGATAAAGCTAGGCCACATGAAACTGTTGCTTTGAATGTATAATAAGTTTATAGTATGAAAGACTGCTTTGAACTTACTACTGATATCCTTCTGTAATTCCCCTTTTGTGAAACATTTTATCTATAAGGTAATTTTCTAAAGAACATTTGTCTAAGGAGGTATAAGAAGACCAGAGAAAGAAATAAAGTGTAACATTTGGGGCTAAGCCCCATCATCCAAATATAAATGTATATATACATATATATGTTTATGTCTGTTTGTCTAAAAGTGAACACATACATATATGTATGTGTATGTGTGTATGTATGTAAGTATGCTTAAACACTTGTAGAGTTAATGAGACAGGTGGACCAGACCAGGTTTTGTGTGTGTGTGTGTGTGTGTGTGTGTGTGTGTGTGTGTGTGTTCTGTATAAATATATATATATATATTTTCTACTTTTCCTTTCTTTGCTCTCTGGTTCACAAAGAGTTAATGATTTCCAAGCCTCTCACCTGACCAGTAGAGGTCCTTGATCCAGAGTGAAAAGAGCCCAAGAGTTCATATTAGTCTCCTGCTACTGTCAGCAGGAATTTATTACCAGAAACCAGCAGCATTTAGTCACAGAATAGTAAGAAATCAGCACTTATTAGTACAATATAGTAAGAGAAAAGAAACAAGTGTTTATTAGCACAAAATAATAAAAGAGAGTTACAAGACCAGAGATGATTAATCTTTGATCTCTGTCCTTCCCAGTATCCTATCACATATCATTCATTCTAAAGTCAGGGACAGGTCCTGGCACAGGTGCACATCTATTTTTACCAAAGGAAACTTCCAATATCCAGAATGAGTTACATGAAATTGAATTATTGGCTAAAGTAGACTGAAGAGAATCCCCCAATAAACCAGTCTGTTACTAAGTCTATAGGCTGTTCTCCACAAAGCTGCAAAACATTATTTTGAAGCCTGTCAGGAGGTGATCTGTGCACAGGCAGACTGGTTCTCAGGTAGAGCAAAGACTTTGAACCTTGGACACAGTAGGGGGTGGCTTCCACCTACAACCTTGTGGGCGGAGCTTCCACCTGCAAGGGATGGGAGGAATCCTGGACCCTGGCTCCTGCCACAGTTGCAACCCCCCACCCCCAGGAGACACATGAGGCTATCAGTCACATAGTTGCAGCACCAAGCCTTCCCCACAAGTAAATAAGGTTTCCCCAAGCTCTCGATCCAAGCCAATGAGAAGTACCTTCTTCCAAACCCCGGAGCACCCCCAAATTGTATATAAATCCTATCCTGAATCCTATAGAACAATAAAGGGTGTTTAAGGATTACTCTGTAATCTGGGAGATTTTGTCACAAAGAGCTGTAACACAGAAGCCAATACCAAGCCTCACATGGAGAAGTTGAGCTGATGCCAACATAAGAGCTTTTACCATTAAATACTAGCATCTTAAAAAAAGTTGGTACTGAGCCTGCTACCAAAAGAGAAGCACAACATCAACCTAGCCACAAAACTTTTGGTTTATAATGGTGCCTTTCCTTCAGCATATGTTAGGACAAAGGTGGCAGCCAGTTTATCAGTCATAACAAATGAATATATAATTTGGCTAAAAGCTGAAATTTTAGTTGCTTTGTATAATTTCACTAATATATATTTCTTTGAGCTCTGGAACATTTCAATGATGTTGGGTTCTAATTCTGGAGACTACTAAATATTGCTTATTAAGGAAAATATATACTAGTGAGGCTTTTTCAATTAAGAATTTACCTTCATTTCCATGGGTAGATCATTAATGTATTTCTTGATATTTATAAGACAGACAGAGTGTGGCTAAACAGATAGAAGAGAAATAAGGAATTTGAACACTGATTGGAATGATACATCCGAAAGCTAAGGATCGCTAGAAACAGAACCTAGAATAACTCTACATTAACAGCCTTGAAAGTAAGTATTGCACTTCAAAATATTTTCACAATGGTAATGACTTGTGACCTTTTACCTCTAAAATACTGAAGTAGTGCATTACATTTGTGCCTATTTGTTACAAAATATGTGGTGTATTTTTGAAAACAGTCATGGGACTCCAATGCACTTGAAATTAAATATTCCTTATTAACTATTATCCAAAGTAAAGCACAAGTTTGATGTCAACGACTCTATTCTCTTCCACAATGTATCAAAAGAGATAGAATATAGTGAACAGGAACAAATGAAACCTGAAGATACATCATGTTATTCATGACATGAACACACACACACACACACACACACACACACACAAAATATATATTTTATTCTTATTCTTTTTAAAATAGCTACATAGATAGGTTTAAGATCAGTGAATATATGGAAAGAGAGAGAAATAAAAGCTAGAGGTTAAGAAAGCAAGTAGGTAAGCCGGCAGGTAGCTTGGTAGATTGGCAGACTAGAGCCTATTTAATGGTAAACCATCTTCTTTTCAGTAGGACTTTTGGCTGTCAAGTATGAATTTCTTTTAACAGAGAGGTTGCATATTTGGTTAAAATGTTTATGCTAGTCTATCTTTATCAGTAAGAAATTTTCATGTTATATCATAGTATCACTTCCCTTTAGTACTTCAATCATTTGTTTCATTCCATCTCATCTTTATCACGGAGTACTTAAATTACAGCATGAAGTTGCATCAAAATTCGCAGCTCTTCATTTCTCTGTGAGACTCAAGAAGCACAATATTCATTTGCATTTCAAGAGCTCTCTCTTCTGTACACTATGCTTGCTGCTGCTGCATGTACTTAAATAATATTTTATATTCTCAGCACAAGTATGAATTAGAATACATTTGCATGGAAATAGACTAAAAATTCAGCGGCACCTATTTTCATTAAAATCCATGCACAGACATTGATTTCTGATGAATTTTTATTAGAGTTTTCAGGACATTATAATTAGTTTTATTGAAAAACTTACATGTACATCTAACATACTAAATTTATAGAGAAAATTCTTATAACTTTTTTTTGCAACTTATATAAAATTAGAGTGAAAACACATCATAACTCCCACTATTTACTTTTGAGGAATGATAGAAATAACATTATTTCTTAAAATGAGGCATTCTGTGTGGTGATTTGAATGGAAATGACCCATACGCTCCCAGAAAGTGGAACTATTAGGAGATGTGGAGTGGCTGTAGCTTTATTAGAGGATGTGTGTCACTAGTTGTGGGTTTTGATGTCTAAAATGTTCAAACAAGGACCAATGTGGCCTTTGCTTCCCACTGCATGCAGATCCACAGCTCCTTCTCCAGAAGAATGTCTGCCTTCCTGCCACTGTGCTTTATGTCATAACAATAATTGATGAAACCTCTGAACTGTAAACAAGAATGTTTTCCTTTGAAAGAGTTTTCGTGACCAAGGTGTTTCTTCACAGCAATAAATCTACACCTAAAATATTGTTATAAATATATTTCCTAAATTTCTGAAATTATGTCCTAGTGATCATTTATATAGAAACTAAAACGCACAATGTATGGCTAATGATGGTCTTTTCTTTTGAATATAACTTATTTTAATGCAATATAACCATTCAATCAGAAATAGTCTCTTTTGAATTTATACTCTTTAAAAATTGTTAGCATAGTGTCCCAAGTATCATTGAAATTGTAGTTATCTTTTTGCATGTATTTCCCAAGTCAGCTCTCTATTCTTGTCTACACTTTTGAAACTGGTTATCTGAATTCCATATTTCCATATTCATTATTCTATCCACTTGTTTCATATTTTTGCTAACTGACTAATGTGGTATATATTCATTATTGTCATTGTTATTAAATATTTACAATACTATCTTTTATATACCACCCACAATTTTCTACTTTTGTGAACAGGAGAAAGACTAAACTAGGTGTACCTCACTCATTCCTATTTCCTTAGACTCTAAAATATAAATGGTACATACTGAGGAAAAATTATTTTTATTAAGTGAAAAAAAATTATTTTTATCAATATGACTATATTAGAGCTGGATTTTATCATGTTCTCATGTATAAAATATTTGACATGAATATAAAGAAAATACCAAGGAAATGAAAATTTATTTACACAAGACCTGACTTCATAAATGTTTCTATTAGAAAAGCTACATGAGTTATTAGGTAATTATTGCTAATTCCATAGACCTGATTATTTCTTCAGAGGTAAAACCCAACATTAATTTCATGTTTTAGATTTAATTTTTTATTGTGTTTTAATTGTAAGTGATTAAACATAAGTAGAGTTAATTTAGTACCCAAATCTTGACTCACACTTTCATGAATTTTATTTCAAGGAAATTAAACAAACAATAGAGATATTTTTCTGACAATGCTGATTAACGTATTTTAGTCATTTATGTTCCTCATTTCATGTTCCTACTAATATTTTTTGGTCAGATTTGTACTGGTTCACAAGATATGAATCCCACTCCATCTCAATGATAAATACAAAGTTGAAAATAATGAAAAGCTAATAACATTTAGATATATGAGAAAAGTGGGGTCATGGAAGAAAATATAACTCTGCAGTAGAAACAAACAAGTGAATACAAAGAACAATACTATACTTGATTATCAACTTCTATAGTATGAAGTTGAATTGCAGGACACTTTATATTTTCTGACTCTCCAGACATTTACTAGAACTATGTCTAGAAATAAAATCTTCAGTAGGAAAATTGTTTAAGCTAGACTCACACTTTTCTAAGCTTTATATTAAGGAGATTGTTGTAAAAAAATCTGAAAAAATACAATCTCTTACATCAATCAAGAGGCTAGAAAATTGTAATCATTTTGAAATGCATTAAGTTATATTTTGCTTCCTTAAGAAGCCTGACCTGACATTAAGGAGGGGAGTGAGGCTTGATGCCCCAGTTTAGAGGGACTCTAAAGCAGAGAAGTGGGAGTTGGTGAATGAGTGGAGGAGCACCCTCATAGAGGCAAAGGGGAGGAGGGAGAGAGGTTATGGGATTAGGGGGTTGGTGAAGGAGTAACTGGGAAGAGGGATATATTTTGAAATGTAACCAAATAAAATGATTAATAAAAAATTCTCCAATTAGAATATATGTTTTAAGCAAATCCTACTTTATTAGGCTTCTATTAAAACTTAACTAACTAGCCAGAGAGAAGATCACACTTTATCCAATCGTGTTTCACTTTGTTGAGTATAAAGAAAACTTAAAAAGGGTTTATAAAGATTAAGTTTCAAAGACAAAGGCTTTTTGAATTTCTAACAATAATAGGGCTATAGAATACTTCCTCTTGCACCATGTAATCCTACTTCATCCAAAGCTTCTGTACAGGAGTTCCTTTTACTTAGGAAATGGTGGCTTGCTAACAAGAAAAGTATGCTACACAAACACAAAAGAAGACACATGGAAGATCACAAATTAGAATGAGAAACAAACTCAGATATGTCAACAGTTGTTAAATTGGTAAATTAGTTTAAAGAAATATGAAGAATATGTGAATGGAAGGAATAAAAAGTATGAACTTTGTAAGGTCAGTTGAAAGCCTCATCATGAATATGAAACTGTAAGAAAAAACACAATTTTATAGATTAAACATAATACCAGCTAAGAATGATTCTAGTAGTCTTGGTAGATTGGACAAGACAAAATAAAAATTCATAGTATTGAACTTTAGCCTTTTTTTATGTTTTTTGTTCTTGAGATAAAATACCATAGCCAAATGCAACTTGGTAGGTTTATTTGGATTCATTTGACTTAATCTTCTACATGATAGTCCATCACTGAAAAAAGTCAGGGCAGAAACACAAACAGGTCAGAAACCTGGTTTTAGGAGCTGATACAGTGGCAAATCAGAAGAGTTACATACTAACTTGTTCCTTGTGGCTTGCTTAGTAGGTTTTCTTGTTACAGCCGGGACCAGCAGCACAGGAGTGGCATTGTCCACAGTGTGGTGAGCCCTCAGAATCAATCCATCTCTTAATTTGTCTTGTTTAACTTTGTTGTGATAGCTTTCATTTTATCTTATTATATTTTACTTTATTATATTAAAATAAGGAATGACTGTGCAGCCACTAGACTATAACAACTGAATGGTCATTTATACCAGCTGAAGAGGGAAAATAAACTTTCTCTCATGGTGTGACACAAGTTATAATAATCAGTACAAGGAAGCCTTCATTTTCAGGAGTAGTTGAGCAACATACTATAGACTACACCATTTTGTTGTATGTTTTTACTTTGTTACAGTTTGGTGGGTTATGTTTGGTTGCATTTATTTTAGGTGTTTTTTGTTGTTGTTCTTTGTGTTTTATGGATATTTATTGTTTTTTGCACATTTTTTGAGAAGGAACTGTGTCCCTGCAGTTCTTTTAGACAGGAACAATTCTGGGTCAGATTCTAAGAATTTTCTCTCCCCACATTTAGACATTTCATCTAAGGTCTCTCCCTTGGAGCCCTGAGAGTCTCTCACCTCCAAAGTCTCTGGTACTTTCTAGAGTCACCCTCACCCCCAGCTCCCACATCCTGAGGTTGCATATTTCCATTCATTCTGCTGTCCCTCGGAATTCTCTATGGTTTACCTCCCCATACCTGACCATGTTCTCCTTTTCCCTTCCCACTCCACTCTCCCACCCAGGTTCCTCCCTCACTGCCTCCTGTGATTATTTTCTTCTTCCTTTCAAGTGGGACTGAGGCATTCTCACTTGGGCCCTTTGGCTTGTTAAACTTCTTGGGTTCTTTTGATTTTATCCTAGGTATTCTGTATGTTTTTTAGGCAATATCCACTTACTAGTGAGTACATACCATGCATGTTCTTTTAGGACTCTGTTACCTCACTCAGGATGATATTTTCTAGTTCTTTACATTTGCCTGCAAAACTCATGATGTTCTTATTCTTAACAGCTGAATAGTAATTCCATTGTATAAATGAACCACATTTTCTGTATCCATTCTTTGTCTGTGGAACATCTGGGTTGTTTTCAGATTCTGGCTATCACAAATAAAGCCACTATGTACATAGTGGAGCATAGATCCCCGTGGTATGGTGGGGCACATCTTTTGGGTATATGCCCGAGAGTGGTATATTTGAGTATTCAGGTAGATCTATTTTAGCTTTAAATTGAGCTGTTAGCCTGCCACTCGATTCAAAAATTGAAAACTATTGATTTCAAATTTATGTTTCTTTGGAATGCTTTGGGAAATCCAGTCATTTCCACAATAGAAATCTAGTAGTTTCAGCATTTCAGAAATCCTAATCCATAAACATGTGCTTGTGTATGTATGTGTATGTGAGTGTGTGTGTGTGTGTCTGTGTGTGAATAAGAGAGATAGAGATAGAGAGAGAGAGAGAGAGAGAGAGAGAGAGAGAGAGAGAGAGAGAGAGAGAGAGAGAGAGAGAGAGAGAGAGAGAAACCTCTCCAGACCTTGGTGCTTCAATCATCTCCAGGGTTAGGTGCATCTTCTCTCACTGAGGCCAGACCAGGCAGTCCTCTGCTTTACATGTGTTGGAGCCTCAGATCAGCTAATGTATGCTGCCAGATCTCGGAGGTCCAGTTTATTTGAGACTGGAAGTCTTCCTTTGGACTCGCCCTCCTCCTCAGTTTCTTCTAGTTTTTCCCTAATTCAACCATAGGGGTCCCCAACTTCTGTACATTGCTTGTGTGTAAATATATGTGTCTGAATCTTTTAACTGTTTATTGGGCCTCTCAGAGGGTAGTCATGCTAGGTTCCTCTCTGTAAGCACACCATATCATTAGTAATAGTGTCAGGCCTTGGAGCCTCCCCTTGGGATGGATCCAAATTTGAGCCTGTCACTGTACCTCTTTTCCTTCAGTCTCCTCCATTTTTGTCCCTGCAGTTCTTTTAGACAGGAAAAATTCTGGCTCAGAGATTTTGGCTGTGGGTGGCAACTCCACTCTTCCAATTGATGGCCTGTCTTTCTACTGCAGGTGGACGCTACAAGTTTTCTCTCTCCACTATAGGGTATTTCATCTAGGGTTCCTCCCTTTTAGTCCTGAGAGCCTCTTACTTCCCAGGTGTCTGATATATTCTAGAGGGTCCTCCTACCTTCTCATGTTGCCTGTGTTCATTCTGTTGGCCCTCGGGACCTCACTCCTGTCCCCCAAGTACCTGATCATGTTCCCCTTTAACCCTCCTTGTCCCCTTTCCCACAAGAGGTCCTTCCTCACTTTGCCCTTGTGATTGCTTTCTTCTCCCTCCCAAGTTGGATTGAGCCATCCTCACTTGGGCCCTTCAGAGTTCTGTGGATTATACCCTGCCTTGTATGTTTTGACTAATATCCACTTATTAGTGAGTACATACCATGCATTTTGGGTTTTGAGTTGGGTTTGAGTTACCTTACTCAGGATGATATTTTCTGTTCCATCCATTTGCCTGCAAATCTTATGATGTCCTCATTCTTAATAGTTGAATAGTATAGTATTCTATTGTATAAATGAACTACATTTTCTGTATCCATTATTCTCTTGTGGGACATCTGGGTTGTTTCCAGCTTCTGGCTATCACAAATAAGGTGGTGAATATAGTGGAGCATGAGACCATGTGGTATGGTTGGGGCATCTTTTGGGTATATGCCCAAGGTATAGCTGGGAAAGACTCTTATTTATAATATGAATACTTTGAATTTTTATCATTATTTATGATGTTGGCTTTTGGTGGTATTGTCATAAATATATATACACACAAGTCAATGGAATAGACTATAGATCTCAAAAAAATAAATTACTTCTATAGACATATGCTTATAAAAATTGGTTTTAAAACATCAGTTGCGTATTGGTGTACTTCAAAGCAGATGGTACTGAGAAAGCTAGAAAAGACATTCAAAACTACCAAATGATAACATAGAGAGCATACTAAAAATTTTAAAGCCTTTTATTAATTATTTGCGAATTCTATACATGATAATCCAACCATATTCATCTCCTTCCTCTGTTACATCACAGATCCAATCTATATTTCAGAATCATTCAACATTTTACTGGCAATTGTTTTGAAACCCATGAGTACCATTAGTGCTGCCTATATACTTGGGTGTGTTGGTACCCACTGGATCATGTTAAACCTACCAAGGACCATACCTTTAAAGAAAGAAAATTCTCTCTCTCCTTGCAGCTAATAATTATTGGTAAAATCTCCATACATAGGGATGGAAGTTGGTGTCCACCTCATTCACTTATGCTGACATTTTTGTATTGCTTGAGCTTTAGTAGGCATTTTGCATTCTTTTATATCCATTATAAGATTTCCATATATATAACTATCCTATTTTGCCCAGAAAACACTGTTTGCTTACGTTTATCTATTTATCCATTACCTGTGGCTCTGATCTTTCTGCTTGCTCTTCCACAATGATGTTTGAGATTTGGGAGGAGGTGTGGATGATACAGGTGTCCCATTTAGAGTTGATATTTCTGAAGTCACTTACTCTATGCATCTTCTTACTCTATGCGTCTTCATTAGCTGCTGATCTCTGTAAGATATATATAAGATATCTTATCAACTCTCTGTCATGCAAGGCTGAAAATGAATACAATAGTACTTCATACACAAAAGATACTGTTTAAAACAATACTTAAATGAAGCAATGTGTGACAATTTATTTTGCCATTATTAGTATCTTTGAGTTTATTTTAGAACTTTGATTTAAGAACAAGATTTGTCTTTTCATCAAATCTACAATATGATCAAAATAAATTATTGGTAGTAGCATCTAGAATATTTTTATAATAAAACTATAATGACTAGGTATATATCTCATCCAGTCCCTTCTTTATTAACAGATATTCAACACAGAAATAAATTCTACTTATCATCTACTTAGATATATTTGTTGCCTATACACAATTAAATATTTGGAGAAATTTAAATACCAAAAGAATAGACAGTTTTACCTTTTATAGGCTAATTAGAGATAATTTATTCAACTTGTTAAAGTTATAATATTGCTTAAATTTAAGATATTGATCCAGAAAAATACTATACTTTTGACAGAAGAGCAGTTCATACATAAGGCATTACATTATATTTATGTTGTGAAAAATTGCCATACTACTAGCAGTAAGACAGTTAATGCTATCATGAATATGGTATTTGTAAAAAGCAAATCTGTAGGTAAATTCCAATTTTAAGTAACAGAAAGTGTCTTATGATGAAGAAAATATACAAAGTTTTATAGATTGAACAGCAGAAACGTTCTGAGAAATAAAGAAGCAGGCACACAATTAAGTTACAATAATTTAATTGTTACAAATAAGTCAAAGATTTAGCATGATTTTAAAAACCTGCTAGGCAACATAATGACATAGAGGTACCTGATCCCTTTTGACTTCTGTCAGTAAAACAGATTTTAAAGTAAACTCCCTTGTTTATCAATAGCTCACTAGTATCATAAACTCAAGTACAGATGAGCCAAGTCTTCATCAATTTACATGACTACAAATGTTGGAGGTAGCATATCTTCTTCTTTCTTTAATAGAGGAGGTGTTGTTCTGGTAATTAAATAAGACAAGAGTTATGGTAAAACCTGAACACACACTACCATTGTACTAACCTCCTTTTATTTTGGCATCTCTCAAGTCTCTTAAGGTGAATGTGTATCAGAATAAGGTACACATGCTCTTTTGATCAAAGTTATTTCTTTTTAAAAATGAACAGTTTAATTTTTTATAATAATGAACAAATAGATACCATCCTGGCATCAATAATTATATAAATAAATAAATAGTACAGTGACCTGGAAATTTTCCTAAAGTTTCACTATCAAGTGATTGCAGAAAAGAAATCAAAGTAAATGAAGAAAGCAAGATTGAGTAAAAATGATCTAACTTGTAGTCTAGAAGTATCTGAAGATTCTGATCTTCCAGAGGTCTCTGAAGGTTGAACAGATCTTTTGACTGTTCTAAAGTCATGTTTGAAAGATTTGACTTTTGTAATGATTAAAGTCCTGCTGATTGCAATCCAGAAATTTCCTAAAAGATGGTAGTCTTTTGTGCAAAGTCATTCTCAGCCTCAGATGGTCTTTTCCTGTGAGCAACAAAGCTGTGAAGCTTAATAATTATTGGGCCAAACTTACAATGTCTGCCTCATTTATCTCTGTTACATTTTGTTCACAGAACATGACTGAATATTTTTCATCAAATATGAACAAAGGTTCAACTTCTGCTTAAAAGTACTTAAACCTAGCCTCTACTGAAATAGTATCATGCTGAGGGTTTTTTGACCACAAAATTAGTTTTGGAATTCAAGCAACTATTGCCACATTTCTGTTTCAAAAAAGATGCAGAATCAATATGCAGAACGTATACAAATGTTTAGCATTGTCTGTGTACTAGTGTCACCAGCCCTAAAAATACAGCAGTGAAGCTGTAGAGGTCAGACAGGCCAGCATATGTAAGCTCCAGAGCTCTTCTCCAGGAGGGCTCTTGGGTAGACTGAAATGGGCTCTGCAGATGGATGGTGCAGGTGCTGATGCATTTCATTACTCTTCTCTGGGCAGCAAGGCACCTGGCATGCTTCCCATTACTGGTTCATCTAAGGATCACAATACAACCCTACCACATTGTAGCTGTTGTGCAGGAAGCCAAGCACAGGATGAAAATACCTCATCGGGTGTACATTCTTTCCTGGAGCATCAAGTTAACTGAACACAGAAAAATAGAACTGGAGTTTACAAGCCTTCTGTATTATAACCTTACCCTATTATTTCATTTCAAATCATAAAATGCTATGTTATATATTTTAGCTTTACTTTTTTATTTCATCAAACAAGTTTTTGCTTATTCTTTAGCAATTTCACACACACACACACACACACACACACACACACACACACACACACATAGAGCTCTCCAGCTTACTCCTCCCATTGTCTTTATAGACTATATAAAAGATCCACAAGTCTTCTGTGTGCTTTTTTTTTTTATTTTACTAACTACCAAGTCCCAATTGATGCTGTCTGATGGATATTTTCAGCATACACTCATGTATGACTTGTGTAAGTAACCCCATGTGCAATGACATCATGAAAGCAACCACCATGTCATACTCAAAAGACATTTCCCAGTACACTTTCCCATCCTCCCATTCTTATATTGTTTCTATTGCTTCTATGATGCTACCTGAGCTCATAACATGTAGTAGAGGTGATACCATGTTCCATTTAGGGTCAAAATTCCATAATGGTTTATTCTCAGAACTTTGAACAATTATAGATCTTCATATCAACTACTTACGCTTTAGAAAGAAACTTCAGTGGCCAAAACTGAGAAATTCAAACTTTAATTTTAAAAGGAAATTTACTCAGCTAAAGATCTATTATAATTGTAGCTGCACAAAGAGAATTTTGTCTATACAGAATATACAGAAATATATTTTTCCTTAGAAAAATATACAAATATACAGAAATATATTTTTCCTTAGAAAGTTTAGAGATTTTATATTAATTGTGGATATGTTTATTAAAATTTCTAGTAGTCTCAGTATATGGACAATAATCTTAATTGATTATTTTATCATTAAATTTGGTAATCAATTATTACTTTGAAATTTTGTTTGTTATACTGTAAAGATATCTGTGATATCTGTTATATTATTTACAGAAATATTTGCTATAAAAGAAGCTTGGAATTACCAACATGGAATATAAATGTACTTGGAATGCTTTTAGGCTCAAAGTGTTCCTTAATAAAGCATTTTGGGAGCAAAGAAGTCACCTACTTACCTCTGGCAGTTTACTGCTGCCCCATATTTTACCAAGAAACCTGTTTGAAACTAATATTTATCTGAGTGAAAGGTGACTTTATTTCTCACAGTTCTGGTAAGTTTGTCCCTGTTATTAGAGATAAAGGTCAGATGACAGAGGATCCAGCACCAGAGGCTACTCCAGATAAAGCAGAGATTTCAGAAAGCCAGATCAGCCAAGTAAACTTTTATAAAAGAAAATAATACTGAGTGCAAGATAAATATAAATGACTTCTTTTAGTGTCTTCATATTTCTTGCTATTTAAATCACACAGTGAAATTGTCAGTTAATATTTTGAAACACAAATCTGAACCCTGAAGATTTTATTAATGTATCTTATAAGGTACAATCAAAAGGAGAGATTGGCAAGTATTTTTCTTATTAAAACTTGTTGTAGTCAAAGTAATTATTCATTATTGTTTGTATTAAATTTAAAAAGATCTTCTTAATACACATAAGAAAACTCTGATTCCTTATAATCTGCCCTCTTTCTGTTCAAATGATATAATCAAAATAAAGCTAGTATACAGAGGAAAAATGTTCAGTTACAACATTTCTAATATTAAAAATCAGTTACAGTTCTGTAATTTAAAATTAATGAACAAAGTAGTTACTTTATTGGTAATCATCTCACTTCATACAAAAGAAGTTGTGCCTAATGTTTATATATAAAATGCATTTTTTAGACAAAATTTGCAAATTCAAAGAACCTAGAATTTAACAGTGGGATTTACTAGAACCATTTAGTCACTGTTTACAAGTTTATTTTTGACTCATATATTTTAGTCTATAATTATGTGTGAATAAAAATGTATACATTGCTGTATTAAACATTATTTTACAGCTTGAGGAGCTACATGATTTGTGACATTTATTACCATTTTTCATCATGTGAGTGTTCTTGTCCATAGAATCATCTCTGTATCCTTATTGTGTTATTTTTGACATAACCAACCTCATTGTAACTTAGAAGATGGGTAGCAAACTATTAAAATATAGTAACTAATAGGATGAAATATGCTAATGAACAAAAAATGTTAGATTCCTTTTCCAAACTGATATTAATTGCAGGGAACCATGGAGTTGACCTAGCTGCTTGAGAAATGTAAATCATAAGTTTTGAAGCTTAGAAACTATGTTTCCTGGAGCACACTGTGCCTTCCAGTTCCTAAGAGACTGATGTACTCCCTCAGACAGTGAAGTGTTCTCACTGCTTTATGTTTCTCTGTATGTTCCCTTAGTAACCAAGCAATCATGGATGCTTGACAGGACAATTGGTCTTGGGCATTAATCTTGTTTACCCTGTAAAGCTTGCAAATCTCTTTGTATCTTGGCAACTACAACTGTATTGATTCTGGCAATTTTTATTATATTCTGTTTCTGATAAAGGTATAAAAAGTGTGATTGCTCCCAATAAAATTGTTACAACCTCAGTCTTGCTGTGGCCATTCTTACTGACCTGATTTAATTCCTCTCAGCCATTTCTGGTAATTTTGTCCTGGTAAATGAGGGCAGTTACAGTTTATAATGAAGTAAAAGACTGTATAGTAATTTAAAAGTTTTTTTTCACTTTTTAAAATAAAAAATTAAACATTGAAGATATATTCTGAAGAAATAAAGAAATATAGACAAATATGTGTACAGAAATATTAAAATAAATGTACATATAATGATCTAAATCTGAAAATACTGAAATAGTCTCCATTGGATTTGTGACTAAACAGAGTGTAGTTTTGTAACTTTGTCATCATAGAATAAACCCTGAGGCTACTAATACAGACATAACTGGTTGAACTGTCACAGATTTATAGTACATAAAAAAGGTCCATCCTCAGAGATTACATTTCACTATCAATGTTTTTTAAAGTAACTTTTGTTCACTAGGTGTAACTGCTGAATGAACTCAAGCTTTCTAACCTTTCGGAACTCTGGCTTGTTGAATCAACTTAGCTATTCTGGCTCAAACTCCTCTCTAAGCTGACCAATACATCGGACTTCTCTTGGCTTCTCAGTGAATTGTTCTTCTTGGCCTCAATCTAACTCTGGTAATTTGTTCTAGTCTTTGGCTCCTTTTTATTCCCTGGTTTCAGCTGCTTCATCTGGCCTGCATTGAACTGCATGAATTCATGAATAAACTGCTCCACTACACTGAACTCAAATGACTGACTAGAACTGAATGAACTTTACTCACTGAACTGCCCTCCCATTAGATATCACTTTCAAGGATGGCTTCTCCTTCTACCAACTAACCTTACCTGCATTGATTGGGAATAAATGTGTGTACTAAAGGCATATCTGCATTCCAGCTGGATCTCACAGACCTAGGAGTTCTTCATATGTGATCCCTTGTCAGAGCAGCCATGTTGTTAGATTAAAATTCCTCTACAAATGTCCTTGGAGCAGCAAGTGTAGAAATGGAGAAGCACTTAGTGGATTCCAGAGAAATCAGAAGATAATTTGGAAGCAAAGTGGAGGGTGGAAAATACTGTCTTCCATGTCACTATGTTGTGTAATATTCAGAAGGAACTTCAGTGGGCATAAAACTTCCTGGAGATGGCCCACCATTTTGCACAGCTGTGATAGCTATATCTCTACCTTGGAGAGACAGATCCCAATGGATTCATCTCTGGATTGCTTTTTGCTGGTGCTGTGCCTTCTCATGTTTGTCATTGTAATAGTCTTCCTGTATCTATCATGCTGTGAATGAGCATGGAGAAACCCTCATTGCCTAGAGTGTCATGTGTCTTCTTGAGAGACAGCACAATTTATTTGACAATTTTTTGCAGATCAATATGAAGATGAAAGCTCATAAAATAATATTGCTTAGATAAATCAATTATTTTACTTAATAATGATTTAATTTAAATAGTGAGATAATTTATGTTGTTTGGCCAGGAAAATATAACAAAGATGGAACTAATAATAAAAGGTGTCTCTCTCCTTGTAGAAGAGTAAGAGTAGCATAGTTTTGAAAAGAAGAACAGTGAGCTTTCATTAGTACAAACACCTAGTTGTACTTGGAGGAGAAAAATGCTTAGGAGATGTTAATGATCAACGGAAATACTTATTTTACATTGAGTCTGAGTTCCTTGATCTCAGGGAACTATTTCTAGGGGTATAGTCATAGTTTTCAGTGTGCAAAATGAAAAGACATGGTTATCAAAAGAGCTCAGTAATTCTATGATCAGTGTTATAATAGAGAATAGATGTTTAGCCAGTTCAGCTGAACAGGACTTCAAAAATAAGATGCAAATTATATGATCTGTTTCTTGGTAAATACAGATTGTTGTCAACTAAGCACAGGAAGAAACTTGCTAGTATAGACGTGGCTTGCTTAAATTTTGTAAACCGATGAAAAGATAATTATTGCTTTGAGGCTACTATGAATTAGTGGAGAGGAAGATAGATGGGGAATGTTCAGTTAAGTAAGAATTTCAAAAGGAGAATATATAATCAATGATTCTGTTGTAATTTCCTTTTGTGTAATGATGTTAATCTTTTTTCTGAAGAAGATGTTTTTTTGATGGTTGTTCTTGCAGTATATGTAACTTGGGGCTATGAAGTAATACTTTTCCTTACAACTAAGAATTTTTGTCTTAGGTATTATAAAAAGGCTAAGAGAAAAAAAATAAAATTGTTGGAACTGGTTGAAACTTGCTTCGTTCATCAAGTCTGAATGTGTGTCTGCTTTGCCTCATTGCTTACCCTACATCCCCTCCTTGGTTAGCTGAATCCATTATCAGAGCTGGCCTCTGATCATATTCTGAGTCAGTTGCCTTGTTTTATACCCTATATGATTTGAACCATATATTGAAGAACTTACTATATTGAATAATATTAAAATTTGAGGATTTGTATAATTTGAAGTTTATTGTCTCCACTCAAGATGCATTGGGACCTCAGCGAATAGAGTTGATAAGTGAGGCAGACTAAAATTTCATGCACATCCCAACTTTATTCTTAGCCTGAGACAATTTATTTACTGAGTTTTAAGAAAGGTCACATGAGTAAAGTTCTCATGAGTTCAAGCTACAGTAACAAGGACAATCTCCATGTGAGCAAAATCATGCTTATTCATAGAGACATATGAAGAATAGTTTAAACATATAGATGAATAACAAAAGTAAGCAATAATGAGAGATCTGAAGTAAACTCATTCCTTTTAGCTAAACCTGGTAGGAGCACAAAGACATGTTCCCAAAACATGACTTAAAGAAACTGTAGTCACAAGGTTCTTGATTTTGTGGAGTATTTTCAAGACTTTTCCTCACTCAATGCCATTTATGGATTGTAGTCTGACAATTTATAACTCTTCATATTGAGACAATGTGTGCCTGTTTTGTAAGGATGTCAAGGAAGGATGTTGAATCCCCAAAAACTGGAACTGAACTTTTTCATGAAAAAGTGCCTTAGAGCACCAATTCTTTTCTCCAGCCCTACTGATATATTTTAAATGGCAAGTAAATTGAATAGAAAACATTTCTTAAGTTTTCCAAGTGCCATACACACACACACACACACACACACACACACACACACACACACACACACACACACATCACCATTGGTAGATTATTTTTTTAATTTGAGTGATAATAAAGGCCTTAATAAATTCCATAATAGGAAAAGTCTAATATTATCTAACCTAACTAATATGTGTGGGAGGGTAATATTGCCAATTTTGATTACTAATTCACAACAAAATACCTAAGATAAGAAATATATTTATTGGTCACTGATGCAAGCTGAATTGTGTGAATTTAGCTAGCACTCAGTGTTAAATCACAATAATTTAATGATCTGCCAAATTACTTTTAATAGTATTTGAAATTAAAATAATGTGTTACAATAACTTGAGTCTACTATTTTTCTTTACTTGAGAAGAAATTCTCCACATGGAAACATATGAGAAGGCTTGAAATCAAAATTTCCTTCTCTAATTTACAAGCTCTTTTTCTTTTAAATCTATACTACTCAGAATTCTCATGCTTCCTCTAATTTCTTCAAATGTATTCACTTAATAATATTATATTTACAATAACAGTCACTTAGACCAGTTAACATGTATTCACCATGTTTTACAAGGTCTAAGCAACTAAAAAACATACATCATCTCTGTTTCTTGTCTTCCCTGTTAGGGTTTATCCTTATTTTTCAAATTAGAAACTGGTGGTTTTGTTGTCAAGGTAGAGACTATGGTAGAGCCTATGGCAAAGGAGAGCCAATTAATCCAGTACTACATTATAGTCTCTTTTATTGTACAAGTGTGCCTTTGAGAATGAAAACTTGTCAAATAGTCTTTGTGACATTTTTATTAAAAAAAATAGTTGACAGTATTGGTTTGAAAACAGGTAAAATCTAGTAGTGTGAAGAAACATACTGCATTCTAACCATCCAATAATGTCTTTTAGTAATTTTTCTATCTTCTCATTCATATTGGCAGGTGCAACTTACAGTGAGAGAAAAAAGCAGTATTTGGCAAAAGTCCACTAATCTAGTTCTGAGGTCATTAAAATTAAGATCTTTTTTTCTTTTTCCCATATTCTTTGTCAACATTCTAATAGAATTTAATCATATTACTCTTGAATATATTCTTGTCCTGCACACTTTGTAAATAAAACAGATCCATGGGTCTAGATTTTCTCTTTGCTAATGTGCATAAAAGCAACTTATGATTTCAAAATGCCTGAAGGAACATATTGAGTATACTCTTTTTTTTTTTTTTTGGTTTTTTCGAGACAGGGTTTCTCTGTGTAGCCCTGGCTGTCCTGGAACTCACTTTGTAGACCAGGCTGGCCTCGAACTCAGAAATCCTCCTGCCTCTGCCTCCCAAGTGCTGGGATTAAAGGCGTGCGCCACCACCGCCCGGTTTGAGTATACTCTTATCCATGCAGGATTAAGAAAAGGCAAAAGCAGGGTTCAACCTGAGTCATGCTCCAGTAGACCCACCTAATCCTTGCCAGAGTTATTCCACATGCTATGTTTATCTGTGGGTTGGCAAAGTCATTTTAAAATTTTAGTAGCACCCATAATTGATACTGTGAAGTGAGGTTTATATGACCTAGCAAAAAGTGTTGTGGATGTACTGTTAACTGGCTTTATGAAAATATAGTTACAACCATTCAGGATTCCTCTGCTTATATAGAAGCAAATTGTTCTATGTATCTTCACAGATCTATTGGAATATTATGTATTTGGGGATTGTATTCCTATCTATATTCTGTTGAGGATATTTACACTTTTGCTTTTCTCTAATATTTATTTTAATTTGGATGAGCAATACTAAATAGACTCAGTGGAATACAGATATTTATATATCACAATACATAGGAAAATCTCACCAATATACTTGTTTAATTAATACCTGAAAATGATGATAACTATTGATATGCCAGCATAGATATAAAAATATCTTATCAGGGGGTCCATGCCTTGATGAAGAACCATAGACAAATAAAAACTACCAAGAGAGGAAGAGTCCGTCTTTCTCAGTGTTGAACATCATAATTGGTTATTCAATACAGCTACACTTAGTGAATATCCTTTGGTTGCACAACATTTTGTTGTCAATCCTTGGTGGTTATTATTTGCAAGAACCTAATGAATCAAAGACTACTAGCAAGAATCACATATTTGGGCAAAGACAGATTTATTTAATTAATAAGGAAAGAGAAAGAATTCCTTGGATAATAAAGAATACAACTCCATACAAATGATTAGACAAAACTCTTAGCTTAAGTTTAGCATCTGCTGGCATATCTCCTTGGTGATTATAAGGGACTTTTAAGTCAATTCTGATTAGTAGCTGTCTCAGAAGTAGGTTTAGAAGAGAGATTAACCTGAAACTAGACTCTGTCCCCAGGCAAAGACAGTTTACTGATTAGGCATCACTAGTAATAGATGAATGGGTAAAGTTTCTCTAGGGTGTCACTGACAAAAAAGCAATAATCATTAAAGAAAAGGACACTTTGCAGCTGTTTTGTAGCATTGGGGCAAACAGAATTAATTTGCAGCAGGCTTTGTCTGAGTGTGCTCCTGCCTCATGATTAATAGTAGAGCTTCCTTCTCTCTCTCACTCCATGTTGATTTTTAGTCTTTCAGTTCTACCAAGGATATATTCCATAAAATAGTCTTCATTGTTTTATACAATGAAGCTGTCACATAACATCATATATTTTTCTCCCATTATTGTAGCAAAACTTTCTAGTAAACCAAACTCATTATTTGATCCATGGATTCACTAATTTTGAGATTTTGTGTGATGCATCCTTTTTTTAAATTGCCTATGGAAAGTCAATGAGAAGTTTCTGCTATCTCCCATGTTCATGTACATGCTATTTTAAATTCATTTAGATATATCTTTTCAGTAAAAGAAAAGGTAGTGTGTAAGTTATCTGCATAAATAAAACCAATGTAATAGATGTGTGTGTATTAACTCATTTGAATAGCTTTCAGAGTGACTAAGTAAACCCAAGATTGTTTATCCGTACCTGAGATCTTTGATATTTTAATATATGACACAATATTTAAAAGAACATAAAGTAGCTATTTCCTCAGATATTTAGAGTTTTGTGATTAAAGTTTTCAAATTCCTTTCTTCTACTCTCTAGAAAAGTAATTTTCATTTTATCTGTAATCACCATATGGTACAGAAGAATTCTAGAAATTACTTCTGTTTTTTCCTTTGTCTTTCCTTTTTTATTTAGTAATCATTTTATTTGATTACATCACAAATGTTATACACCTTCCCATTCTCTCCTCCACATACCCCCCATTCCCTCTCCTCCCATTTGTCTCTAAAAGGGTGCTCACCCACCCACCTACTCACTTCCACCTCATCAGTCTAGAATCCCTCTTCTCTGGAGCATCAAGCTGCCACAGGACCAAGTGCCTCCCTTCCCACTGATGCCATATAAGGCAGTCCTCTATGACATACGTAGCAGGAGCCATGGGCTGGCCCATGTATACTTTTTGGTTGATTGTTAATCACTGGGAACTCTGAGGGCTCTGGTTAATTGGAACTGTTGTACTTCCTATGGGGTTGCGATCCCCTTCAACTCCTTCCGCCCTTCCTCTAACTCTTCCATTGGGGTCCCGGGGCTCAGTCCAATGGTTGCATATGAGTATCTACATCTGTACTGGTTTGGTACAGGCAGAGCTTCTCAGAGAACAGTCACACCAGGTTCCTGTCTGTAAGCATATTTTGGCATCAGCAATATCATCTGAGTTTGGTGTCTGTTTATGGAATGGATCTCATGGTGGGGAGATTTCTGGATGGCCTTTCCTTCAGCCTCTGCTCTGTTTTGTCCCTGAATTTCTTTAGACAGTGACAATTCTGGTGTAAATGTTTTTAGATGGGTGAGTGACCCCATCCTCCACTGTGGACCATATCTATCTATTGAATATGGTTGCTTCGCATTCCATATCTTTACTGTTGGTTATTTCAGCTAATATCATCCCCATTGGGTCTTGGGAGCCTCTCACATCCCTGGTGTCTAAGATGCTTCTCAGCGGGTTTTTAAGTATTCAAACTTTGCCCTTCCTTATTTAGGAACTTCTATTGAGTTCTACAGTGGGTATTTTGAGCTTTCGGGCTAATATTCACTTATCCGTGAGTATATACCATGTATGTCTTTTTGGGTCTGGTTACCTCACTCTGGATATTTTCTGCTTCCATCCATTTACCTTAAAAGCTCATGAAGTCATCATTTTTAATAGCTGAGTAGTATTCAATTGTAAAAATGTACCACCTTTTCTGTATCTATTCTTCCATTGAAGGGACATCTGGGTTATTTCTAGCTTCTGGCTTTTATAAATAAGACTGCTGTGATCATAGTGGAACATGTGTCCTTGTTATGTGTTCAAGTATCTTTTTGGATATATGCCAAGAAGTTGTATAGCTGTGTCTTCAAGTAGAGCTACTCCCAATTTTCTGAGAAACCACTGGATTGATTTCTAAAGTATTTGTAACCATTTTTTATCCCACCTGCAATGGAGGAGTATTCCTCTTTCTCTACATTCTCTCCAGAATCTGTTGTCACCTAAGATTTTGGTCTTAGCCATTATAATTTGTGTGGCTATCACAGCATCATTTACATTTGCATTTCCCTGATGACTAAGGACATTGAACATTTCTTTAGGTGTTTCCCACCCATTTGAGATTCCTCTGTGGAGAATTTTCTGTTTAGCTCTGTACCCCCTTTATAAGTTGAATTATTTAGTTTTATGGAGCCTAACATCTTGAGATTTTTGGGGTTTTTTTTAATATATATTTTGGATATTAGCCCTCTATCTGATATATGGTTAGTAAAGATCTTTTTCCCAATCTGTGGGCTGTTTTTTTTGTTTTATTAACAGTGTCCTTTATCTTACTGAAGCTTCTCAGTTTCATGAGGTCCCATTTTTCAATTGCTGATTTTAGAACCTGAGTCATCGCTGTTCGGTTAGGAAAATTTCCCCTGTGCCAACGTGTTCAACAAAGGCTTTTTCCTTCTCTTATTTCCTACTAACCTCTGTAACCATGAGTAGCCACTATCTATAAATGACCTTTTTTTTTTTACTTTTTTACATAGAGATAATGTGGCATTTTTTTTTGTATATCTGGTCTTTTATTCATGATATGATTATTTCCAAGTTCATTTCAGTATGGTCTCCAATAACAAAATTTATCCTTTAGATGCTTACATACTATTCTACTTCACTTTCATTAAGTTTCTTTGTCAACCCATCAATTGCTAAGTGTTTATGTTTACATAGTTCACATTTCTTGGCAATTGTTGTCAATACTACACAAAATGTGGGAGTTTGGCACCTGATATGCTGATTTCATTGAATTGTTTAGTCATTTGTAGAATTGCCATAGCATAAAATAAATCTGCTTTAAATTTTTCAGTAACCTTCCCAGATGTACATAATTGTTTACCAATTTAAATTATTCCTAAAAATATGATTACAAACCTGATGGATATTTATTTATTTATTTATTTATTTATTTATTTACGCTCCAGATTTTATTCAGCTACCCCATCCACCTACTGACTTTTCCACATCCCATACCTCCCCCTGCAACACTCCTGTCTCCACAAGGATGTCCCCAAACCCCAACCCCCAAACTGAGGAAACCTCTAAACTCCCTGGGGCCTCCTGTCTCTTGAAGGTTAGGTACATCACCTCTGACTGAACCCATACCTTTGCTTATATGTGTTGGGGGGCCTCATATCAGGTAGTGCATGCTGCCTGGTTGGTAGTCCAGTGTTTGAGAGATCTCAGGGGTCCAGGTTAAATGAGACTGCTGGGACTCCTACAGTGTCGCCCACCTCTTAAACTTCTTCTAGTCTTTCCCTAGTTGAACCACAACTTCTATCCATTGGTGGGGTACAAGTATCTGCATTTGACTCTTACAGCTGCTTGTTAGGTCTTCCTGAGGGCAATCATGATAGGCTCTTTTTGGTGAGTGCTCCATAGTCTCAGTAATAGTGTCAGGCCTGGAGACCTCCCCTTGAGCTAGATTCTACTTTGGTCCTGTCCCTGGACTTTCTTTTCCTCAGGCACCTCTCCATTTCCATCCCTGCAGTTCTTTCAGACAGGAACAAATATGGGTCAGATTTTTGTCTGTGCGATGGCAACTCCCTGCCTCACTTGATGCCCCGTCTTCCTGCAGGAGGTAGGCTCTGTAAGTTACCTTTCCCAACTGTCAGGCATTTCATCTAAGGTCTTTCCCTTTGAGTCTTCAGAGTCTCCTACTTCCCAGATCTCTGGTGCATTCTGGAGGGTCCCCTCTCAACCTCCTACCTCCCAAGGTAACATGTTTCCATTCTTTCTGCTGGCCATCAGGGCTTCAGTCATTTTCCCTCACCCAATACCAGATCAGGTTCCCCTCTCCCCCCAACACCCATCCACTTTCTCTCCCAGGTCCCTCCCTCCTTCCCCACTTGTGATTGCTTTCCCCTCCCTCCCAAATGAAACTACTTGTAGACGTTTTTGAGTTCTATGGACTGTATCTTGGGTATTCTGTACTTTTATTTTTTTCCCTTTGGCGATTATCCACTTATTAGTGAGTACATACCATGCATGGCATTTTGGGTATGATTTACCTCACTCAGGATGATATTTTCATTTCCATTCATTTGCCTACAAAACTCAGAATGTCCTTATTCTTAATAGCTGAGTAGTATTCCATTGTGTAAATGAACCACATTTTCTCTCTCTATTCTTCTGTCATGGGGCATCTGGGTTGTTTCCAGCTTCTGCCTATCACAAATAAGGCCACTATAAACATAGTGGAACATGTGACCCTGTGACATGATGGGAGTCTTTTGGGTATTTTAGGGTCTTCAGGTAGATCTATTTCCAGTTTTCTGAGGAACCGCCAGACTGATTTCCAGAGTGGTTATACCAGTTTGCAATCCTACCAGCAATAGAGGAGTGTTCCTATTTCTCCACATCCTCACAATCATGTGTTATCACCTCAGATTTTGATCTTAGCCATTCTGATTGGTGTAACATGGAATCTCATAGCTGTTTTGATTTGCAGTTCTCTAAGGACCTTGATTATTTCTTTAGTTGCTTCTCAGACATTCGAGATTCCTCTGTTGTGAATTCTCTATTTAGTTCTTTCAATACCCCATTTTTTTTGATTGGGTTATTTGGATTTTTTGGTGGACAGCTTCTTGAGTTCTTTATGTTTTTGATATTAGCCCTGTATCCCATCTAGGGGTGGTAAAGACCTTTTCCCAATCTGTAGGCTGCCGATTTGTCTTATTGTCTAGGTCCTATATTGTAAAAATGGCCATCCTACCATAGACAATCTACACTATCAGTGCAATTCCCATCAAAATCCCAACATATTTCTTCAAAGATAGTACAATTCTCAAATTCATCTGAAAGGCAAAAATCCCAGAATAGCAAAAACAAATTTTAACACTAAAAGAATGTTTGGGGAAATCACCATCCCTGACCTCGAGCTTTACTACAGAGCAATAGTTATAAAAACTGCATACTAAACAAAGAGTTCTCACCTGAAGAATATCTAATGGCTGAGAAGCACCTAAAGAGATGTTCATCATCCTTAGTCATTAGGAAAATGCAAATCAAAACAACCCTGAGTTTCCATCTCATACCAGTCAGAATAGCTAAGATCAAAAACACAAGAGACAACAGTTGTTGGCGAGAATGTGGAGAAAGAGGAACACTCCTCCACTGCTGGTGGAATTGCAAGCTGGTACAACCACTCTGGAAAGCAGTCTGGCAGTTCCTCAGAAAACTGGGCATGACACTCCCGGAAGATCTGGCTATACCACTCCTGGGCATATACCCAGAGGCTTTACCTGCATGCAATAAGGACACATGCTCCACTATGTTCATAGCAGCCTTATTTATAATAGCCAGAAGATGGAAAGAACTCAAATGTCCCTCAATGGAGGAATGGATTCAGAAGATGTGGTATATTTACACAATGGAATACTACTCTGCAATTAAAAACAATGAATTCACGAAATTCCTAGGCAACTTGTAAATATCATCCTTAGTGAGGTAACCCAATCACAAAAGAACACACATGGTATGCAGTCACTGATAAGGGGATATTAACCCAGAATCTCGGAATACCCTAGACACAATTTGCAATATCAATTAGCAATTATCAATAGATTTCTAAGAAGATGGAAGGAGAGACCCCTGGTCCTGGAAAGACTGGATGTAGGGGAATGCCAGGATAGAGAAGCGAGAGCTGGTTGAATGGGGAAAAGAGGGAGGGAAGGGGGCTTATGGGACTTTCGGGGAGGGAGGAAACAGGAAAGGGGAAATGATTTTGAATGTAAATAAAAAAAACTTAGAAAATAAAATTAAAAAAAAAAGAAAAACAAAACAAACAACAACAACAAAAAAAGCTGCATACTACTGGTACAGAGGCAGACATGTTGATCAATGGAGTAGAATTGAAGACCCAGAAATAAAACCACACCCTGAGGAACAGTTGATCTTTGACCAAGATGCCAAAAATATACAATGGAAAAAAGATAGCATCTTCAATAAATGGTGCTTTTCAAACTGAATGTCTGTATGTAGAAAAAAAATAGACCCATATTTTTCACACTGCACAAAGCTCAAGTACAAGTGGATCAAGGAACTCAACATAGCTCTTCCTTCTACCCCCACCTCCACTGCTGTCTGCCCAGTTCCTTCTGCTGTGGTGGACCCCTGCCAGTTCTGACACAGGGAAGGCATCACTTTCTGATACTTTCTAGAGAACCAGCAGCCAGCAGGGTATTTGAGAAAGAGCAGCACGCAGGGCATTTGACCCTGCCAGGTCTGCTTCATGGAAGACCCCATCCCCTGATACTTCCTGGATAACCAGCCATATGCAGGGCATTTGAGGGAACAAGAATCCCAGGAGTACAGATACACAGGCTTGCAAGTCAGAGAAGCCATGGTCAGAGACAGCAAGACGAGCTAATACCAAAAATAATTAGATGGTCAAAGGCAAATGCAAGATCACTACCAACAGGAACCAAGGCAACATGGCACCATCAGAACGCAGTTCTCTCACAGCAGCAAATCCTGGATATCCCATCACATCAGAAAAGCAAGAGCTGAATTTAAAATCACATCTCATGGTGCTGATAGAAGACTTCCAAAAGGACATACATAATTCCCTTAAGGAAATACAGAAGAATATGTGTCAACAGGTAGAAACCCTTAAAGAGGAAACACAAAAACCCCTTAAAGAAATATAGGAGACCATGGATCAACACGTATAAGTCCTTAAAGAGGAAACACAAAAATCTCATAGGGAATTACAGAAGAACATGGGTCAACAGGTAGGAGCCCTTAAAGAGGAAAAACAAAAATCCCTTAAAGAATCACAGGAAAACATTGGTCTACAGGTAGAAGCCCTCAAAGAGGAAACCCAAAAATCCCTTAAAGAATTTCAGGAAAACACAAACAAACAAGTCAAGGAACTGAACAAAACTTTCCAGGATCTAAAAATGAAAGTAGAAACAATAAAGAAATCGCAAAGTGAGACATCTATGGAGACAGAAATCCTTGGAAAGAATTCAGGAGTCATAGATGCAAACTTCAACAACAGAATACAAGAGATAGAAGAAAGAATCTCAGATGCTGAAGATTCCATAGAAAACATTGACTCAACAGTCAAAGAAAATGCAAAATTCAAAAAGCTTGTAACCCAAAACATCCAGGAAATCCAGGACACAATGAGAAGATCAAACCTAAGGATCATAGGTATAGAAGAGAAGAAGGATTTATATCTTAAAGGGCCAGTAAATATCTTCAACAAAATTATAGAAGAAAGCTTCCCTAACCTAAAGAAAGAGATGCCCATGAACATCCAAGAAAGCTACAGAACTCCAAACAAACTGGACCAGAACAGAAATTCCTCCCGTCACATAATAATCAAAATACCAAATGCACTAACAAAGAAAGAATATTAAAAGCAGTAAGGGAAAAAGGTCAAGTACCATATAAAGGCAGACTTATCAGAATTGCACCAGACATTTCACCAGAAACTATGAAAGCTAGAAAATCCTAAGAAGAAGTTATACAGAAATTATTCCATGCACCTTATCATATCACCATGGCTTAAAGCTTGTTTTAAGTTCAAACAAAAACAATGGAAAAGCACATACACATGGATTTTGAACTCAAAAGTGAACTCTTCTCAATGATAGCTTGGTCAAGGAAGAAATAAAGAAAGAAATTAAAGACTTTTTAGAATTTAATAAAAATGAAGACACATCATACCAAAAGGTATGGGACACATTGAAAGTACTGCTAAGAGGAAAACTCATAGCCCTAAGTGCTTCCAAAAAGAAATTGGAGAGGGCTTACAGTAGCAACTTGACAGTACAGTACACCTGAAAGCTCTAGAACGAAAAGAAGCAAATACACCCAAGAGGAATAGATGGCAGTAAAAAAATAAATCTCAGGGTCTAAATCAACCAAATAGGAACAAATAGAATTATACAAAGAATCAACAAAACCAGGAGCTGGTTCTTTTAGACAATCAGCAAGATAGTTAAAAACTTGGCAGGACTAATCAGAGGGCATAGAAGCACTACCCAAATTAATAAAATCAGAAATGAAAATGGAGACATAAAAGCAGAAACTGTGGAAATTCAAAAAACCATCAGATCCTACTACAAGAGCTTATACTCAACAAAATTTGAAAATCTGGATGAAATTTACAACTTTCTAAATACAAACCAGGTGCCAACGTTAAAACAGGATCAGATAAACTATATAAATAACCCCATAAGTCCTGAGGAAATAGAAGCAGTTGTTAATAGTCTCTCATCAAAAAAGAAAAAAAAAAGCCCAGGAGAGATGAGTTTAGTAGGGAATTCTTTCAGATCTTCAAAGAAGAGCTAATATTGAAACTCTTCAAACTATTCCAAGAAATAGAAACTCAATGAACACTACTAAACTCTTCTATGAAGCCACATTAATGCTTATACCTAAACCAAACAAAGACCAAACAAGGAAAGAGAACTTCAGGCCAATCTTCTTTATGAACATTGATGCAAAATGTTCAACAAAATTCTGGTCAATCAAATCCAAGAATGCATCAAAAACAATAATGCACCACGATCAAGTAAGCTTCATCCCAGGGATGCAGGGATGGATCAATATACAGAAATCCATCAATGTAATCCACTACATAAACAAACTCAAGGAAAAAAAACACAGAGTCATTTCATTAGATGCTGAAAAGGCTTTTGACAAACTCCAACATCCATTTATGATTAAAGACTTGGAGAGATCGGGAATCCAAGACCCATACCTAAACATAGTGAAAACAATATACTGCAAACCAGTAGCCAATGTCAAACCAAATGGAGAGAAACTTGAAACAATCCCACTAAAATCAGGGACCAGACAAGGCTACCCATTCTCTCCTTATCTATTCAATGAAGTCCTAGCCAGAGCAATCAGACAACAAAAGCAGGTCAAAAGTATACAAATTGGAAAGGAAGAAGTCAAAATATCACTATTTGTAGATGATATGATTGGATCCTTAAGCAAACCCAAAACTTCCACCAGAGAACTCCTAAAGCTGATAAACAACTTCAGCAAAGTGGCTGGATATAAAATTAACTCAGACAAATCAGTAGCCTTCCTATACTCAAAGAATAAACAAGATGAGAAAGAAATTAGGGAAATGACACCCTTCACAATAGTCACAAATAAAATTACATAACTTGGTGTGACTCTAACCAAGCAAATGAAAGATCTGTATGACAAGAATTTCAAGCCTCTGAAGAAATAAATTGAAGAAGATCTCAGAAGATGGAAAGATCTCCCATGCTCTTGGATTGGCAGGATTAATATAATAAAAATGGCCATCTTGCTGAAAGCAATCTACAGATTCAATGCAATCCCCATCGAAATTTCAAATCAATTATTCATCAATCTAGAAAAAGCAATTCTCAATTCATCTGAAATAACAAAAACTCAGGATAGCAAAAACTGTTCTCCACAACAAAAGATCTCATGGGGGAATCACTATCCCTGACCTCAAGCTCTACTACAGACCAATAGTGATAAAAACTGTCTGGTATTGGTATGGAGACAGGCAGGAAGATCAATGGAATAGAAGTGAAGACCCAGAGAAGAACCTGCACATTTATGGTCACTTGATATTTCACAAAGGAGCTAGAAACATCCAGTAGAGAAAAGAGAGCATTTTTAACAAATGGTGCTGGGTCAACTGGAGGTCAGCATGCAGAAAAATGCAAATCGACCCATTCTTATCTCCTTGTATGTAGCTCAAGTCCAAGTGGATCAAGGATGTACACATAAAACCAGACACACGGAAGCTTATAGAGGAGAAAGTGGGGAAGAAACTTGAACACATGGGCATAGGGAAAAATTTCTTGAATAGAACACCAATGGCTAAGGCTCTAAGAACAAGACTCTACAAATGGGACCTCATAAAACGGCAAAGCTTCTGTAAGGCAAAGGACAAGGCCAAGAGGACAAAACAGCAACTAAAGATTTGGAAAAAGATCCTTACCAATCCTACTTCTGATAGAGGGCTAATATCCAATGTACACAAAGAACTCAAGAAGTTAGATTCCAGAGTATCAAATAACCCTATTAAAAAGTGGGGCACAGAGCCAAACAGGGAATTCTCAACTGAGGAAACATGAATGGCCCTAAAGCACCTAAAGAAATGTTCAGCATCCTTAGTTATCAGGGAAATGCAAATCAAAACAACACTGAGATTCCACCTCACATTGGTCAGAATGGCTAAGATAAAAAACTCAGTGGACAGCAGATGCTGGAGAGGATGTGAGGAAGGAGGAACACTTCTCCATTGTTGGTGAGATTGTCAGCTGGTAAAACCACTCTGGAAATCAGTATGGCATTTCCTCAGAAAATTAGACATAGTACTACCTGAGGACCCAGCTATACCACTCCTGGGCATATACCCAGAAGATGCTCCAACATGCAATAAGGATACTTTCTCCACTATGTTCATAGCAGCCCTATTTATAATAGCCAGAAGCTGGTAACAACCCAGATGTCCTTCAACAGAGGGATGGATACAGAAATTGTGATATATATACACAATGGAGTACTGTTCAGCTATTAAAAACAATGAATTCATGAAATTATTGGGCAAATGGATGGAACTAGAAAGTGTCATCCTGAGTAAGGTAACCCAATGGTGAGGAACACACATGATATGCACTCACTGATAAATGGACATTAGCCCAAAAGGTCAAAATAAAAAAGTTACAATTCACAGACCACCAGAAGCTCAAGAAGGAGGACTGAAGTGGGAGTGCTTGGGTTCCTCTGAGAAAGGGATCAAAATATGCACAAGAGCAATAATGGAGACAAAGTGTGGAACAGAGACTGAAGGAAAGGTCACTCAAAGACTGCCCTATAAAGACCGCCCTGTAGGGTGGGGATTCATCCTATAAACAGTCACCAAACCCCGACACTATTATGGAGGACAACATGTTCATATCAAAAGGAGCCTGTTATGGTTGTCTCAGGAGGGGCAGTGCCAGAGCTTTACACATACAGAGGCAGATGCTAGCAGCCAACCATTGGACTGGGTGTGGGGTCCCCAATGGAGGAGTTGGAGTGCAGACTGGAGCAGCTGTAGGGGCTTACAGCCCCATGGGAAAAACAATGAGGTTGGCAACCTAGAAGGCCCAGGACTTCCAGGGGCTAAACCATCAATCAAGGGGTGCACAAGGTTCCAGTCAAAAATGTGGCAGAGGAATGCCTTATCGGGCATCAGTGGGAGGAGAGGTTCTAGGTCCTGTGAACCTCAATAGATGCCCCAAATAAGGGAAATTGAGGAGGGGGAGGTTTGGAGGTGGAGGATATATTTGGAAGCGGGGGGTGGGAGGAGAGGTTGAGGGTTTTCAGGGAGAGGGGAAACCGGGAAAGGTTTTAACATTTGAAATGTACATGAAGATTATATTCAATTAAAAATAAAACAAGGAATAGCCTTTTATATAAATTAAAGAATAAACAAAGGTCCTCAACATAAAACGAGATACACTGAATCTAATTGAAGAGAATGTGTGAAAGAACCTTGAACACATTGGCACAGAGGGAAATTTCCTAAACAGAACTCCAATGGCTCATGCTCTAAGATCTAGAATTGAATGTTGCTTTTTTTTTTAATTAATTAATTTTTTTGTTTTGTTTTTCGAGACAGGGTTTCTCTGTGTATCTCTGGCTGTCCTGGAACTCACTCTGTAGACCAGACTGTCCTTGAACTCAGAAATCCCCTGTCTCTGCCTCCCAAGTACTGGGACTAAAGGCGTGAGCCACCATTGCCCAGTGAGTCTTGCTTTGTTGCTGTTGTTATTTTGTTATCTAATTGACACAAACTAAGTTAACTAAGAAGAATGAATAACATTTGACAAAATTCCTCCATAAGATGAGCTTTTGGCCAAGCCTATGTGAACTTTTCTTAATTGTATTGATGTAAGAGGGCCCAGTCCATTATGAATGGTGCCATCCCAGAGCAATTGACCCTGTACAAATATCTTATTCTTACAAGGCCTCTGCTTCAATCATCTACCTGCTACTTTCTGCCTTGATTACTTCCCTTGTCTTCCTTGATATGGGATGTTGTACTATAATCTGACATATATTTGTTCCACGAGTTGCCTTTCATCATGGTGTTTTATCACAGGAATAGAAATCCTAACAAAGAAATTGTCTGTGAATAGATAAGTTTCATTGAGGCAAAACCTGAGAAATGTTTACCCAGGGTGATCATACAAAAGACACAGAACTCCAAAGCTGTACCTTGTGCTGACATTCTGAGTAATGTGTAAGTTTCCCAGCCTTTGAAGACATGAAAGGGTCATAGAGGGCACATGAGGCTGGATACCTGAGAGGTCAAGAAAGAACAATGAAGAAGATGTAGCCTCAGTTGCCAAAAAAGCCCCATCATTAATGGTGCCATGGTGAAGAGCTAAAGCTCAGAACTTTAGGGTTCCAAACCCTGAAGAAAGCTATATGAATATGCAGAGAGCCCCAGTCAAGGTAAACCGTTGTAACAGAGAACACAGAATTTTTGAGATGCCAGGACCATGAGATGCCTGGTAAAGACAACAGCAGCACTAGAGGGAAGTCTCCCATAGCCTAAGAGGCACCTTGTGTGCTTCCAAATGCCAACTGCAGAGCTGAAGAAATAGAGCCCTTTGGAGGAGTTCAGATAATACCGAGTAAATTCCAATGCCCTACACTGACTGTATTTTACATGATTAGATTTTGGTTTTTGCTTTGATTTGATTGTAATTGGGCCTTGGCCCCTCCTTTGTAAAATAGAAGTTATATAACTTATTTTTTAATTTCCTGAAGGGTACATTTTAGAGATTTTGGAATTTTATAGTTACTTGGGATTTTTAAAGACTTTGTTATAAAAACATTGGACATTTTATAGAGACTTTGACCTTTAAAGGAGCTTTTGGATATTCTAGACAGACTAAAATTTAAAGTCTGGACTTTTTGAAGTTTGGAGTGTATTTTATATTAAGATATTGTTATTGATATAAGAGTTTTGATGTGAAAAAAGTAAAATCTGTTGTTGAAAAGGTAAGCATTTGCATGTCAAATTGACTGGAGTCAGCTGTTTTGCCTTGTTTGATTTTTAAATAAACACATGCTAGATTTCTGTAAAAAGAGTGGATCATAGTTGAGAAAAATTCCTACATCCTCTGTGTCATTTTCTTTTAGGGTTTAATGAGGGAAGTTCCAGCCCAATGTGGATGTTGCCACCCCTGAACAGAAACTCTTAGAGTATAATTAGAAAGCAGGCTGAAAATGCTAAGCAATCAGAATTCATCCATCACTTCTGCCACAGTTCATGCTTCCCATGATCCTACCTTGAGTTTCTACCTTCCCTTCCTTTGATGATGGATCAAGGAATGGAACTGTTTACCCCCCCCAAAAAATGCCCTTTCTACCCCAAGCTGCTTTTAGCTAAGATGTTTAATCACAGCAGTGAAAAATCCTACCTATGTAAACCAGTTTTTGGCCTTAGCAACCAGAACAATATCAAGGAAGTTTTTGTTCAGTTCACTTTAGCTTTGAATGATTTTCTATACGATACTTCTGCATGTTCTGTTCGTTCCTTCCTGAGATCTATACCGACATTCCCACAGGCATGGCATGTTTACTGCACACTGATACCTCAGTATTACAAACAGTTTATACAGCTAAATTATTTAAAGACAAACTGAAAGCTATAGAATCATGAAGATCTTGAATTATATATGTTTAGAAATTATGTTATCCCCTATTTTTCTAAATCCAGTTCATGCAACAAAATTGGAAAACAGCTTTTATTTTACACAAGCATTTTTCTTATTTTTCTTTTTTTAAGAAAATGGTGTACGTGCATGAATGTGTGTATCTGTGTGTGTGTGTGTGTTATGTGCTACATATGTAGGTGTACTTAGGTGTGTCTGTGTGTTCTTCCCTATTTCTGTTTAGGTAGGGGACAAGGAATAACAACAGGTATGCCATTCCATCACTTTTCACATTAGTTATTGGAACAGATTCTCTTGTGGAACATGGCATTTTAGCTACCCTTGTTGGCCAGTGAGCATCCAGGACCCACTCTGTTTTTCCAATATTTCCACTGCTGAGGTTACAATAATTAATTTTACAAAGCTCTGGGCATCTGTAAATAGTAACTCATGTTTGCACAGCAGGCAGTTTTACCACTGATTCTTCTCTCGAGACTGAAACAAGCATTTTCTCAAATATTTTGTTCACTTTAAGTCTTTGAATGCTTTTTTTTAAAACCTAAATCCTGAGTTTTTGTTATTAAAGTTTACTCCCCTATCTTTGATACCATAATACATATGTATACATATTAGTTAGTCTTCTGCTACTGGGGTAAAATACTAAGACCAAGGTAACAGAAGGAAGAAAGAACGTGTGTGTTGTGGGTTACATTTCCAGAAGTATTCCATCATGGCATCATGGTTGAGAAACACAGCAGTAAGCAAGATCCACGGCAATATGGGTCAGAAGCAAAGAGCTTACTTCTTTTACCACAAGCATGAAGTACAGAGAAAAATCTGAAAGTTTTTCATGGCTTTTAAGCCCATGTCACCACCCTCAATGACAAACTTTCTCACCCAACACTACATCACTTAACCCTCCAAAGAGCACTACCAATGAGGAGTCAAATATTCAAGTGCCTCAGAGTAGGGAGAACATTTCTCATTCGAACTTCCACAAGAAGTCATCCATTTCTAAACCAATATTAAATCCTGGCCCATGGAACTTCACCAGAATAAAAACTATAGTCAGAAGACTCGTGAATTTATTTTCAGACCCAGACCCATTAATTATTTGCCAACCGTATATTTCAGAGTTATCATCTCAATGTCCTTGTAAGAATGTACAGTGTCATAGTGATTTAAATGCATTTTCTAAACATTCTAGATTTTACTAAATGGTATATTGGGTTCAGCAAAGGAGTGACAAATTAAAAACCTCAGACCACTTTCCTCTCCTATCATTATCAGAGCCTAGATTCCTGCGATTATTCTGCACTCTGGGATATGTAAGCTCAATACTTTATTTACTGCAATGTTTATTTTCTAACTCTCGTACAAGAACACTCAAGATAAAACCTCATTTGTTTTATGATTTTTTATTTAGAGGGAGAGAGTATTATCATAATCAAGGTAATTATTATGTCCATGTATTGGTTAATATTTACTGTCAACATTATGGTAAGTAGAATCATCTAAGAAATTAATTTTTGTACATGTTTGCGGAGATGTTTCCAGAGATGTTTAACATTCCTACTGCCATGAATTCTCTTCCATAATGAACTGCATGATCAAACCATGAACCACAAAACAGAATAAACATTTATTTTCTACCTTATTTTGCTTTGGTCTGAAAGTGCAATATATTATACACTAATTAATGCAATACTTCATCTTATATAATTATTGTATGAGTGTACGGTTAAAAAAAATCTAAGATAAACTCATCAGGGAACAAACAACCCTGAGATTCCACTTTACTCCAGTCAGAATGGCTAAGATTGAAAACTCAGGTGACAAGATGTTGGTAAGGATGCAGAGAAAGAGGAACAATCCACCATTGTTGGTGGGATTGAAATCAAGTACAACCACTCTGGAAATCAGTCTGGTGGTTCCTCAGAAAACTGAACATAGTACTGACTGAGGACCCAGCTGTACCTCTCTTGGTTATACACCCAAAAGATGCTCCAAAGTATAACAAGGACACATGCTCCACTATGTTCATAGCAGCCATATGTATAATAGCTAGAAGCTAGAAAGAACCCAGATGTCCCTCAACAGAGGAATGGATACAGAAAATGTGGTATATTAACACAATGGGATATTACTCAGCTATTAAAAACAGTGACTTCATGAAATTCTTAGGCAAGTGGATGGAACTATTAAATATCATCCTAAGTGAGGTAACCAGTCACAAAAGAACACACATGGTATGTGCTCACTGATAAGTGGATACTAGGCAAAAAGCTCAGAATACACTTGATACAACTCACAGATCATATGAAGCTCAAGAAGAAGGAAGACCAAAGTGTAGATGGTTCAGTCCTTCTTAGAAGGAGGAATAAAATACTCACAGGAGGTAGTGGGAGGGGGAGACTTGACAGCAAAAGAGGAAGGGGAGGGGGAAAAGTGGGGGACAGGATCAGGTATGGGAGGAGTAGGGCGTGGTACAAAGAGGTGAGGGAAATTGAACAGAGGTATGTAGAAATGGGGGATGGGGAACTGGAGGTAGCCACCAGAAAGTCCAAGATGCCAGGAAAGCAAGAGGCTCCCAGGAACCAACTGGGATGAGATTAGCTGAAATGACCAACGAAGGGGAGGGTGAACCTATAAAGTCCATTTCCAGAGTTTAGACAAGGCCCCCATTTTGGGGATGGGCCCACCCACTCATCTTCAAGTTTTTATACCAAAACTGCTCATGTCCAAGGTACAAAGTATAGAGCAGAGACTGAAGGAAAGGTCACTCAGAGATTGCTCCGCCTGGTGATCCATCCCATATACAGGCACCAAACCCAGACACTATTGCTCATGCCAAGAAGTGCTTGCTGGCAGGAGTCTGATAAAGCTGTTCTCTGAGAGGCTCTGACAGAACCTGATAAATACAGATGCTGATACTTGCAGCCAACCACCAGACTGAGCACAGGGATCACAATGGAAGAGTTAGAGATTCTCCAATATGACTATGGCCAATTTTCTGAGGAAATGCCAAACTGATTTCCAGAGTGATTGTACCAGCTTGCAATCCCACCAGCAGTGGAAGAGGGTTCCCTTTTCTCCACAACCTCTCCAGCACCTGTTGTCTCCTGAGCTTTTTTTCTTAGCCATTCTGACTATTGTGAGGTGGAATATCAGGGTTATTTTGATTTGTATTTCCCTGATAATTAAGGATGTTGAACATTTCTTTAAGTGCTTCTCAGCTTTCAGTACTCCTCAGTTGAAAATTCTTAACTAAGCTCTGTACCCCAGTTTTAATAGGGTTATTTGGTTCTCTGGAGTCTAACCTCTTGAGCTTTTTGTATAGATTGGACATAAGCCCTCTGTTGAATGTAGGGTTGGTAAAGATCTTTTCCCAATTTGTTTGTTGCTGTTTTCTCCTAATGACAGTGTCCTTTGCCTTACAGAATCTTTGTAATTTTACGAGATCCCATTTGTCAATTCTTGATCTTAGAGCATAAGTTATCTGCATTCTGTTCAGGAAATTTTCCCCTGTGCCCATGTGCTCGAGGTTCTTCCCCACTTTCTTTTCTATTAGTTTCAGTGTGTCTGGTTTTATGTGGAGGTACTTGATCCACTTGGACTTGAGCCTTGTACAAGGAGATAAGAATGGATCGATTTCCATTCTTCTGCATGCTAGCCACCAGTTGAACCAGCACCATTTGTCAAAAAGGCTATCTTTTTCCCACTGGATGGTTTTAACTCCTTTGTAAAAGATCAAGTGACCATAGGTGTGTGAGTTCATTTCTGGGTCTTCAATTCTATTCCACTGACATACCTGCCTGTCATTGTACAAATACCATGCTGTTTTTATCACTGTTGTTCTGTAGTACTGTTTGAGGTCTGGGTTACTGATTCCCCCAGAAGTTCTTTTATTGTTGAGAATAGTTTAGCTATCCTGGGTTTTTGTTATTCCAGATGAATATATCGAGAAGATTCTCCTACATGTAATAAGGACACCTGCTCTACTATATTCGTAGCAGTCTTATTATTATAGCCAGAAGCTGGAAAACACACAGATGTTCCTCAACAGAGGAGCGGATATAGAAACTGTGGTACATTTACCCAATGGAATACTACTCAGCTATTAAAAACAATGAATTCTCAAAATTCTTAGGCAAATGGATGGAACTAGAAAATATCATCCTGAGTGAGGTAACCCAATCACATGAAGAACATGGTATGCACTCACTGATAAGTGGATATTAGCCCAGAAGTTTGGAATACCCAAGATACAATTCACAGACCAAATGAAGCTCAAGAAAGAGGAAGACCAAAGTGTGGATACTTTGATCCTTCTTAGAAGGGGGGAACGAAGCAGCCATGGGAGGAGATACATAGACAAAGTGTGGAGCAGAGACTGAAGGAAAAGCCATCCAGAGACTGCCCCGCCTGGGGATCTACCCCATATACTGTCACCAAACCCAGAAACTAATGTGGATGCCAGCAAGCACTTGCTGACAGGAGCTTAATGTAACTGTCTCCTGAAAGGCTCTTCCAGTACCCGACAAATACAGAGGTGGATGTTCCCAGCCAACTCTTGAACTGAGTACTAGGTCCCCAATGGAGGAGATAAAGGACCCAAGGAGTCAAAGGAGCTGTCAGTCCCATAGGAGGAACAACACTGTGAACCATCCAGTATCCCCATAGCTAACAGGGGCTAAATTACCAATCAAAGAGTACATTGCATGTCTATAGATAATTCTGCTAATTATCTACAGACAATGATAATCAACTCATTTTTTTAAAAGGGCTAAGAACATTTTGCATGATTTTACTCTAAAGAAATATGTACTTTGTGATCATATACATTCATGACTTGAATATTTTATAATATGTACTTGCATCAACACTTCCCAAACTAGAATCACTGGGGCAGAGAGCCTTAATTGAGACACTGTCCACACCACGCTTGCCCATATATACATCTGTGGAGTTCTATATTGATGGCCATCATTGATTGGAAAGACCCACTCTAAATGTGGGTATGGCTAATAACTGTTTATAGTAACACAGATAAAAAAGAACCCAGACAATGGAAAAGATTTGCTTCCTGCCTTATTACCCGTCCTTGTTGCTGCCCAGATCACATTAATCCTGTTAGAGTGGCCACTTCCTTCTTTACTAGCTTCAAAACCAGCTTCTCCAGGATTCCAACAGTGACTGGGGAGAAAGGAGGAGGTGGCCAGGAGGAATGGTTCTCAGAAAACACCAAGCCCTTCAGTATCAGATTAGGACTGCTGAGGGTTCCACTGTTGTGGATTGAGCAACTGCCAGGTTCTTGGTCTGTGACATCTGCAAGGATTTATTCAGGCCTTTCTTCAGTGTGTTGCTACTGCTTCCACTGTTTCTGCTCCTCTAGAGAAAGAATGCTGACTAATTCGACTGTTAGTCAAATAATTAACTAATGTTATATTAATCATATTTAAATATGAAGCTCAGACATCTAAAAAATTTATTTAAATTCTGTGTGTTATAAATATAATTTTAATAAATTTTATGCCCTATATTACTAGAGGATATTTTCGTGAAGTTAGTAATGCAATTTTAAATGTGAGGAAAAATTTTAATTATCATTACAATGTTTAAAAACTTATTTTAAAATGTACTTTAAACCCTTTCTGCACCCTTAACAAGTGAAACATCAAGAAGGTAGTCAATTCACATTGGACTTCTGCATAGGCTTTATGCTGGTCTAAATCAAAGGTGTTAGAAGGGTGGCCAGACTCCTGCTGCTGCTCTTCAGCCAATGGCAATTATTTTCACTTTAGGTTAATAGGGCACCATCGTACTGTATATTTTGACAACTGAAACTTTGCCATTTAAAGGTTAGAATTTGTTCTGGGAGGAAAACAGAGAAGCCCTTCCATCTTATGAGACATTTTGTCACTTTCAAAAATATGTGAGAATATTGTTAAATTGTATAACCCATAACTTTAAAGTAGGACAACTTACTTTTTTACTTTTAATTCACCCAGTCATCTACATCTGTCGTTGAAACTTGATATCAGAGAACTCATCAAAAGTAAAATTAGAAATCAGATATAATCTCACAATTTTAATAAATAAATACATCTTGAAATACTGAAAATCATTAATACTCAAAGAGAAAAAATGAAAATCAATTCAACACTTAATTAATATTTTATTCTTGTTGGACTGGTAACAATTCAAAAACTGAACACCACTAAATATTTCTATAAATATGTATGCAAAGAATTATTCATGCAAATAATCAGTATCTTGCATAAATCAATAATGTAATATCTTTTAAAGACTATAACAAATATAATTCTCATTATTTCATATTTCAGAAAAAGTATAAAGGAATATAAGTCAAACTATTTTACATAGCGTTATCAGGTATATATGTTCATACTTCTTAGAAATTTAGAGAGAAAATATGAATCTAACTTCTATATATATTTTAGTGCTCCTATATCTGTATGTATGTTATATATACTTATATAATTTTAGTCTATTTTTCATTATAATTTTATAATTTCTCATATACACTAACAAAACATACATAATCATCATAACAGAATTTTCCTATACAATAATATACAATAGCATTATCTTTACTGGATTAATAGTATATTCTGCTCTGTAACTATGTAGGAAAGTACAAAATGCTTAGTGATAGTAGTGACAGCCATTAAACAAACTTTTGCTATTATTTACACAAAGATGAATATTGGGGAATTCTTAACATCTCCTTTTAGCATCTTCCTTATTGTGATATTGTAGTACATTTTAGAACTGATATCTTTTCATATCAAAGTCCTAAATACTGAATTTATTTTTCTTAAAAAGTAAAGTTCTCAATCGGAGCTCAACAGGGATGATAACAATGGGCTTGTTAAACTGATGAGAGAAAGCAAATGAGGGCTCAATAATACACAAAGAGACACATGCAGCTGAAGAACACTGGGAAGGGGAGAGATTGTGTTCTGGGGGCAGAACACAACAACTGATTGTCCATTGCCAAGAGGTCAGCCCTGAAATCCAGCATATCAGTAGTATTCTTATAAGAACTCAACAGCTTGTATTAGGAATAGGAATAAGCATATACTTATATGCAGGTAATACCAATTAGTAAAAAAAGTGATCATGAATCTTAAAGAGGGTTGTGAGATATATATGAGATGGTTTGTAAGAAGGAAAGGGAAAGGAGAAATCTTGTAATTAAATTGTAATCTTAAAAATAAAATGAATGAAAAGAATCAGAAACATCTTTTAGAAATCCTTTTCCAGTGAGATTTTGAAAGATAAAACATTAGTGAAAACCTTACTTAATTAAAAAAGAACCCAACTATTATTTTGGTGGCTGAAGAGGTGACGCAGTGATTAAGAAAAATTGTTCTTGCAGAAGATTTAGGTATGGTTCCCTAGTATTCATATGGTATTTTATACCCTTCTGTAATTTCAGTTCCACAGTTCCAGTTTATTCTTCTGGCCTCCATGGGCAGCAGCCATGCAAAGGGTACTAATACACACATTTATACAAGCAAACAGTCAAAAACAACATTAAAGAAATTAAATATGATAAGTATAAAATTACTAATATTGCATTCATATTGTGGTGGCAGAATGGAATTCCTTCCAGAGTTTTGATTAGATTTTGATAATTACTATGATACATGCTGAGAAATAGATGCAGGTTTCAAAAGATGTATCACCTACCTAATGGAGCTTTATAGGAAAAAGAAGGTTGTCTCCCAAGTTCATCTAAAAATTTCTTATGCCTTGTATTAGTTAATATTCTAATAGTTTTTAAAAAATACCTATCAAAAAAACAATTTGGGGAAGGGTGTTCATATAGTGCAAGAAGATATACATCACTATAGCAGGGAAGAATTGATAGCAAACAACTCTATAGCAGTTGAAGGGTCAGACTTGTAGTTGTTTATATGACAATGGACAGGAAGTTGATATAGCAGGAGGCAGACTTGAACCATAAATAAAAGTCCTGGCCCATACTGAGTCATTTCATCTAGTTAGGTCCCACCCCTAGAGTTTTACAACTAAAACAGTGCCACTATCTGGGGATGAATTGTTTTAATACATTAGCTTGGCAGGGCATGGGGGGCATTTTACACGTAAATTGTAACAAGAAGGTAGGAGTTTGTCAACTGCATAAAGTCAGGAATTTACCCCTGTATAACAATTAAGTTTGATTGGACCTAGAATAGAGAAAAGTAAAGAATAACAAAACTCCATTTCTAAATATCTATTCAAGGACCACAAAACAAAACAAAACTCCAGCAACATCATCATCATCAACAACAACAACAACAACACATTGAAAAAACAATCCAATAAATTTTTATAGTACCTGGAAACTGATACAAAACATTTCTTGTTGTTGTGGTTGTTGTTTTCTTTCTAGTTAGACAAGAAATCCATGTTATATAACTTTATGAACACCCAGAATCCATGTTTGTGTGTCTCTTCAAGACAAACTTTTATTAAACAGCTTCAGGGAAGAAAGTAGGTATGCTTCATATATAAGAAAATTCACACTTTTAGAACTAGATGAATTCACCAAGAGCTTTAACTTGTTATTCATAAAAGGAAAAACAAGTAATAAAAATAGTCTCTAAAACATAAAACCCTCTCAGAGAATAAAATACAATACAAGAGAATACAGAGAATAAAATGCAATACAAGTCTATAATACAATACAAGAGAATACAGAGAATAAAATACAATACAAGTCTATAATGTTGAGTATAAGTCAAGTTATCTTCAAGTTTGTCTCTTCCTTTTTCTGTTTTAAAAAATATTTTTATAAGGCATATTGACATTTGAGTTTTCACACTGCCTTTTTATCTATCACAACGTGACTGATGCCTACTTCGAAATTCTCATATACAATTTTATCTATCGAAAGTCAAGGTTTTCTTGACTCCTCAACAGAAAGACTCTTCCTCTGTATTTAACTCTATCTTCTGAGATGCTGAGGCTTCAGTTGTTCCAGTGAATTCAAGTAAGTTTTTCAACTCCAGTCTGAAAATGAAGCTACAGAACAACTCTGTGTGGAACTCAAATGTGAGCTTGTGAAAGGCTTAAATCTGCTTAAAGCAGATTCATACAAAACAAACTTTGTATCTTACCCTTCTCTCATTTGACCAATACTCCCTCACAGAAATAATTCAGTTTTTCCTGAGAATCTATAAAAACTGGAGAAAAAGATGAAGGGAGCCCAGAGTTCAATCCTGTAACATTTAGATTGTATTCATACTGTCCTTTATTGATATGCTACTCTGACCTGATCTAAAAATATTATCCAGTGATTTTATTTTCAGGTAACCTTTAATGAGTTGAACTTTGAGTATTGGAAAACAGAATGAGAAAATTTATTGTTTCCATTTTCTATTTTTGATCCAATGAAAATTAGTTATAATACAGGGGCAAATTCTTGACTTTAGGGAATTGACAAACTCTAACATAAAAAGCCTAAAGCAATGTGATTACTCTGACTGGCATTCTTGACCTGAGTCTATTGTAATTGAGTAGAATCGTGGAAATATTAAAAAGCTAAGAATTTAGAGTGTCTCAAAGTAAAAAAGACTGAAATTGTCCTGCCTTTGAGGAGATATTTGCTTGTTAATTCGTATGAAAATACATAGAATTTATTGTGATAATTATTATAATTAAAAATAAATTCACAAGAAAACTATTTAACACTCCTAAAGTAATACAAATATATTGAAAATGTATAAGAACTTTTCAGTACTTTTGTGTTGTGTTGTTTGAAGAGAAGTATACATTTGAGAAAGATCGCTTCAGGCTGGAAAGATTGCTCAGTGATTAAGAACTTGAATTACTCTTGCAGACAACCCTGATTTGGTTCTGAGAGCATACATAGGGCATCTCACGATTGTGTATAATTCTACTTCTGGGGAGTTTAATATCTTCTTCTGGCCTTCATGGACATCTAAAGCTACATATATAAATGTGCATTCAAACACATAATTACACTTAACTAAAAATGAAAGTAAATCTTTAAAACTTTAATACCTTTAAAAATCCTATTTACTGGGAATAGGGAATGCTGTTGTTCTGTAATCTGAAAAATCAAATTATTACACATTCTTGTATATTATGAATTTTTTATTTTTACAAAATATGTTTTTAAACTTTCAGTCTAATATTTGATTCATTATTTCAAATGCAAATTTCCTTTTTTTATTTTTTTATTTTCTAAATTTTATTATTTATATGTATTCATTGAGTACTAGATTAGTTGGTAAGTTACTTGCTTCTTTTGCATCTTGATGGCAAGAACTCTAACATATAAGTAATTTTTCAAATTTACCCACATTTACACAAGATCATTGGCAAGCACATTCAAAATTTCAAAGAACTTTGATATAAGAATTGATTATTTGAAATAGCAAAAGTAAAGTAAAAAATGCCGGTGATGAAGGATTTGAGAAAATGCTCACTATTTAAGAGGACTGGCTGCTCTATAAGGGACTTGAGTTCAGTTTTCAGCACTACGCTCTGGCTAACAATCATCTGTAACACATGTTCAAGGGAATCCAATTTTCTGGCCTCCATGTGCAACAGGAATGTATGGAGGGGGCAGAAATACATTCATACAAATCATCATATCCACAAAATAAGAATAAATATTTTAAATTCAATGATGAGAATGACATTTTCCATCTTTATAGTTATAACAAGATATTTCTAGAACTAAATTGACTCCTTCAACAAACTGTTGTGCATGCCTATAAGTATATAAAAGCATTTGATCATTAATGTCTCCTCTCTCTCTCTGTCTCTCTGTCTGTCTCTCTCTGTCTCTGTTTCTCTCTCTCTCTCTCTCTCTCTCTCTCTCTCTTTCTCTCTCTCTCTCTCTCTCTGTTTGTGTGTGTGTGTGTGTGTCTGTGTGTGAGTAAGAAAGAGAGAGAAAGAGAGAGAGGGAGCAGGCCTTAATCTATTAAGTGACAGTAACAGAGAAACAAAACCCCAAAGAATCTCTTATGTAGTACTGGCTGCCATAGATAATACTGTATGCCCAGGCTGGCTTCACAATTCCCATGCAGCTGCTATGGCCTTCCAAGTGCTAGATTTCCTGGCAAGCATCACTTTGTTCTTCATGCATAGATTATCCTGAATAATAAATAACAAATAACATGATATTTTTGTCTGTAACTTTACCTGTTTTATTGATTCTTTTGACTTCTGGTGCATTTTAAGTAGAAGCTATGAAATAAAAACATGAATATTAAATAGAATCAAATTTTAAAAGATTTATGACAACAAATGACTTGAACAAAGTCAAAAGAATAAATAAGTTGAAATAACTATCTTTACCTATAATATAATTTATGATGCCCTTCAAATTCAAGAAGCAAATGTGAACTAGAAAATAGAAACATCCATTAGAACTCTCTTGAGAGACATGTAAATGTGTGTGTGTATGTGTGTGTGAGTACATAGGTCTGTCTTTCGTTTTCTTTGTGTGTTTCTTGTCATCTGTCTGTCCTTGATAGACTGAGGTCTGTCAACTTATCTATTGATAGACTGGAATGATTTAAATTTAGATAATTCCTTCTGTCCACTGAAAACAACCCTAGATATAGGTCAAATAAAATTTATCAAATATTTATACTTATTATTGCTCTTATATGTAAACACCAACCTATTTTCTTAATTGTGTTAAAAGAATATGTTAATATTTAATAGTTTAAATGAAGTTCATTTACCTCATAAATTTCCAGATTCTGAGAAATTTCCATTCATAGAGTATATTCCTTAAGTATATTTCTTGAATGATAGTATTTCTTTTAAAATATGCATGGTATTCCATCAGTACTTCTTGATTAATAGGTATTTGCCCATTCCCTATTGCTTCACCAAAGCTGAGTAAAATGGATATAGATTCATAGTTAACACTGAGTGCCTGGAAGGCTCTATGCTGAATGTGTCGATCTCTGTGGAAAACTTACCACTGCAAGATATTCAGGACACATAGGTGATTTTGATCTCTTTTTGAAGCATATAAATGATAATTCAAAGATGTGGAAGTTTTGTTTGTGTGCAGTGACAAGTTTAACTACAAGGAATGAGTGTGTGAGAATATTCAAGACATTATCTAGGTCTTACTTATCATTATTTGAATATGAATTCCAGTAACAACTGGCTTGGGGTCTCTTCTTTTGCATCTCATTCTATGTTCCTGACTAATTGGAAAACATTGAATCTACAATACAGATTTTCTAAAACTTTATATAGTTGGAAAATTTTTACATAACATTCTATGGGTTCATTTGGTGTTTAAAGCAGATTTGGATTCTCAGTAGGAAACATTATTTTATTTTTCATCTTTCATATCCTCTAGGAGTTTTATATTACATCCAAATTGCCATGGCAATATGCAACCCAATTGTCTTTTCTGTGAGTATGTGGGTGGTAAAGTTCATGAACTGGGTATTAGTAAAGAGCTTTTATCTCTAACATACATTCAAGATGTCTCTGAGATGAGTCCTAAATGTCTGTTTGACAATAATATTTTATTGTGATTTTTAATGTTGAGCTCATGAACACTTTTACTACATTGCCAATCTGCATATTGCTGTTCAGTCACAGGCTTAAACATTATATATTCCAGATTGTGATCCACACTGTTCTGTAAGCAGCATTACACCTCACACAGATTTCATAACAGAAGCATTTTGAAATGCTTCACAGATATAAAATGCAAATTTAAACTGCAGAATTCATGGAAATTAAGGATAAGCAAGGAGAAAATTAGGAATAGCAATCTTGCTATAAGAAACTCTTTCTATGTAGGTATCAGATATATTCTCGTAATATATATTCATAAAAATTCCATATGAACTCACCAGACTCTTGCATGCTCCCTAAGTGACTAAAGAATGCCATCAATTGGTGAGATTATGATTAAGTTTGGCATACATAGACTTGTGAATATGCAGTCATCCTCTCTCCGTGCTGTTAATTACATAGCAGAAGCAGACATACTTAAAATATATAAACATACAAATGAATAAAATGTTTAATTCTGACACGTTCTATGTAGCAGAGTAAAACTGAGGAAGAAAAATGGTTATGTCCAAGATAGAGTTACAGAGAATATTCATTCTGTATGTAATAATCAGGAAATGTTTTTCTAATAAGAAAAAATACAGCAAATGTCTCCTGAACTAGTAATACAACCAAGCAGATACATGTGGAAAAATGTGCAGAAGCTTTTGATCAGGTATGCAAGTACCACTGTGGAGACAGACCTGCTAGGACAGACTGAGTAAAGGATGAGTAGTGAAATAGAAAGATGTCATTGTGCCTGTATCATGGAGGACACTGTATAAAATTCCAAGGACTTTTGTTTAGAAAACTTTAAAACTTGAATAATGCAAAAGATATTAGAAAACTTCTACAAGTCAAATATATATATACTCATAAAATGCATAACAGTATAGCCTATTGATGACAATAATTAACTGGCGTTAATTCAGTTAGTCAATTGCTAACCTTTGGGTCTATAATAAGATGGTTGCTCATTGAAGGTGTATATGATTAGTGGAAGCTGATTATCTCGTGGTGTCTCAGAAACAGAAAGGGAGGATTAACTAGTATCCCAGAATAATTTTCGAGGCTGACCTTCATATGACTAGAAAACTCCTACCTCTTTATGGTTGTAACACCTCCCAATGGTGTCATTCCCTTCAGATTGAGCCTGTAACATGTGAATCTTTTGGAGACACGTATCCAAACCATAGCAAACAGTACAGCCAAGACTATGTCTTTTATGTTTTGGATTACCATCCAATACTAACTTATTCAAATTGTTTCATTTAAAAACATTGCAAGATTTTTGTTTTGTTCCTTCTTACTAATAGATCAAATAAAGTATCAAAACTGTATTTGTTTTTTCTATATTTTTTCTGTTATCATTTTAAAACATGCATTATTATTTTGTTTATTTTTTTGAGAAAATACTTTATTATAGAACCCAGGCTGGTATTAAAGTTACTAGATAATCCAGACAGACTTCAACTTATGTTGATTATGTTCATTCTTTCAAGTAGTAGAATTATAGGTTTGCAATAATACACATAGTGTGTATATAATTATTTACATATATATATATATGAAGCTAATAATCTATGACCTAACAATAATCTACTACATATTGGGTGAAAAATATTGTTCTATTTATGATTTTTAACTTGCAGATATCTAGTTAGAGCAGCACCTTTTATTGAAGTTGCTTTCTTTTTTCCATTGTTTGAGTTCAGCTTCTTTGTTGAAAATCAAGTATCCATATGGATATGGGTTTATTTGTGGGTTTTGAACTCTATTCCATTTATTGATCTGTCTGTTTCTCTACTAATACCAGGCAGTTTTTATCATTAGTGCTCTATAATACAGCTTGAGCTCAGGGATAGTGATTCCTCAGGAGGTTCTTTTATATTTTTGGTATTGTTTTGGATATCCTAGCTTATGTTTTTCTATATGATGTTCAGAATTGCTCTTTCAAGGTCTGTAAATATTGTGTTGGAATTATAATGATGATGGCATTAAATCTATAAATTGCTTTTATCAGGGAGGCCATTTTCATTATGTTAATTCTACCAATCCATGACCATGGGAGATCTTTCATCTTCTGATATCTTCTTTTATTTTTCTTTAGGGACTTGAAGTTCTTGTCATACAAATCTTTTGCTTCCTTGGTTAGTGTTATACCAAGATATTTTATATTATCTGTGACTATTGTGAAGGGTGTTGTTGTTTTCCTAATTTCTTTCTCTACCAGTTTGTCCTTTGTAAAAAAGGAGAACCATTGATTTCTTTGAGTTAATTTTATGTCCTGTCACATTGTTGAACTTGTGTAGTAGCTCTAAGAGTTCTCTAGTAGAATTTTGGGATTGCTTATGTATACTATCATAGCATATGTGAATAGTGATATTTTGACTTCTTCTTTCCAAATTGTATCCCCTTAGTATCCTTGTTTTGTCTTATTGCTCTAGCTAGAACTTTTAAGTACTATATTGAATAAATAGGGAAAGAATGGGAGCCTTGTCCCTGGTTTTAGTGGGATTGCTTTATTTTCCTTCCATTTAATTTGATGTTGGCTATTGGCTTGCTTTATATTTCTTTTATTATGTTTAGGTATATACCTTGAATCACTTATTTCTTCAAGACTTTCAACTGAAAGGGTGTTGAGTTTTTTCAAAGGCTTTTTCAGAGATGGCATATGATTTTTGTCCTTCAGATTATTTACATAGTGGAATACATTGATGGATTTTTCTACATTTAGTCCTCCCTACATCCCTGGGATGAAGCCTACATGATCATGATGAATGATATTTTTGATGTATTCTTGGATTCTGTTTACAAGAATTTTATTATAATTTTTTTTCAATATTCATGAGTGAAATTGGATGCATAAGTTCTCTTTCTTTTTTGAGTCTTTATGAGGTTTTGTACAAGGGTAGAATGAATTAAGCAGTGTTCCTTCTCTTTCTATTTCATGGAATAGCTTGTGAAGTATTGGTATTAGCTCTTCTTTAAATGTCTGGTAGAATTGGATACTAAATACATTTTTGGTTGGAAGATTTTGATGACTACTTCTATTTTCCTAGGGTTTATGGTACTATTTATGTTGTTTACCTGATTGTGAAATAAATTCGTATATGGTATCTGTGTAGAAATCATCCATTTTATTCATATATACCATGGCTTTTGTCCTAAGCTCAACCATTGATTAATGAGACCTCATGACACTGAAAAGCATTTGTAAGCCAAAGGACACTGTCAACAGGACAAAACATCAACCTAAAGACTGGGAAAGATTTTCACTAACCCTACATCCGACAGAGTTCTAATATCCAAAATATATTAAAAAATTAGAAGTTAAACTCCAATGAATCGAGTAAGATAATTAAAAATGTAGATAGAGAACTAAACAGAATTCTCAACAGAGGTATCTGGAGTGACTGAGAAGAACTTAAAGAAATACTCAGCATAGTTAGTCAGGGAAACGCAAATCAAAATAGGCCTGAGAGTCCATCTCACACAAATCAGAATGTCCAAGATAAAAAACACATAGGGCATCACATGCTGACAAGGATGTGAACAATTGCTGTGAGCTCCTCCATTGCTGGTGGGACTGCAAACTTGTATAAACACTCTGGAAATCAACTTGGTATTTTCTTAGAAAATTGGAAATAGTTTTACCTGAAGACCCACTCTTAAGCATATAGGCTAACAATGCTTCAGCAAACCACAAGAATTTGTGTTCTACTATGTTCATAGCAGCTTTATTCATAATATCCTTAAACTGAGAACAACACAAATGTCCCTCAACCAAAGCATGGACACACACAAAGTGGTACATTTACACATTGGAATACAATCCAGCTATTAGAAATGAGAACATCATGAATTTTGCAGCAAATGAATGAAACTTGAAATACATGAGTGAGGTAACAGACCCAATAGGATATGCATGGTATGCACTCATTGAAAAGTGAATAGTAGCCAAAAAGCACAGAATATCCATGATACATCCCACAGATCCAATGAAGTTAAAGATCCAATGAAGGAAGGCCCAAGCATGAACCCTTGAATCATCATTAAAAGGGGAAACAAAATAGTATTAGGTAGAGAAAGGGAGGGAGGAAAGTGAGTAGAAGAGGGGATGGGAAAGGAATGAGGATGCAGGAGTGGGTGTGGAGAAAGACAGGAGAGTGGTCCACAGTTCCAGAAGAATGAATTCAAATCTGCAGTTGTACAGAGGTGAGGGAAGTGAACCAAGTCCTAGGGCTTCTAGGAAGTCCCAGAGAACCTGGATAGGGGAGTATCCCAGGAGTCAATGTTGGAGACCATAGCAGAGATGCCTAATGGTGGTGATTTGGAACCTAAACCGGCCACCTTCTATAGCCAGGCAGGACCCCAGGAGAGGGAATAGACACCAACCCACCTACAAAACTTTGGTCCCCAAACTTATCCTCTTTAAAAGAAATGCAGGGATGGAACAAAACCGAAGAAAAGGCCAACCAATAGCAGATCCAACTTGAAGCCCGTCCCAGGGACAAGCACCAATCTCTGACATTATTAATGATAATGTAGTATGCTTGCAGACAGGAACATAGCATAACTGTCCTCTGAGAGACTCTACCCAGCAACAGACTGAAGCAGATGCAGATACCCACAGCCACATTAGATGGAGGTCATGAACACATATGGAAGAACTAGGGGAAGGACTGAGAGCCCTGAAGTAGATAGGAACCCTACAGAGAGACCAACAGAGTAATAAATCTGACCCCTGGGAGCTCTCAGGAAGCTCTCCACCAAGGAAAGGGCATATAAGGGCTGGAACGAATCCCCTGGCACAAATGTCAGGCAGCTAGTTCTTCCTGGCTGCCTTTTTTGACCACAGTGGGAGAGGATATGCCTAATCAGGCTGAGACTTGATGTGCCAGATTGGAGAGATACCTCATTCTCTCAGAGGAGAAAGGGAGGGGTGATGGGACTGACGAACTCTATGACAGAAGTACCAAGAGGAGGAGCAGCTTTAGGGATATAAATAAATAAATAAATTACATATTTTCAACAAAAATAATTTTTCTAAAGGATGTCTCAATTGAAATTATTTTCAGATATTCTCTAGAGGGTAGGTAAGAAGGGAGACTAGCCAGAGAGTAGGGAGGGAAAATTGTTGTCAGGATATAAAATATGAGAGAAGACTAAATTAATTAATTAATCAAAAAATAAATAAATAAAACAACTATTTAGCCTCTTTCACTGGCATCTCTCACAAATCAATTCTGCGTTTGTATTTTTTGCTTGATTGAAACTTTTATTATTAAATAATTCTATTGCATTTATTATTACAGGTTTTAATTTTTTTCATCTTGTTGAGAATATTTGAATTATGTTAGGCTAAAACATTCCCCTACCCTGCCACATATAAACAATTAAAATTAGTTTTAAAAGTTAAGAACAAACTTTCTGAAAAGATAGAACTTGAAGACATTGCACATAGAAGACCGTTGGTAATTGAAGCAAAGTAGTCTGAGAAGGATATCAGTCTTCATGAACACTTTACTGATGACTATAAAATAGCTTCAAGCTGCAACTCAAATATCTTACTTTACTTTTACCTTTCTTCCTTATTTCTACCTTCTACCATTATGTCACATTTTGTCATAGCATGAGACTCTTCACTCAGTAGGACGACCTATATTGGGCAGGGTTATCTAGAAAGTAGAAATGTCAAAAAAGGAATAATAATAATAATAACAATAATGATAATAAATATATATATTCATGTGAATAGCATAATATATTTATTTGTATATAAACTAGTACATATTATTTATATATAAATATTTTATATATATTCAACTATACTTATAAGTATATATTTATAAACTGAAAATTTTTAATCTATAGAATAATTATACTAAAATAAAATAAATAATTATAATTTATAAATACAATATATTTACAAATATAGATTTATAAGTACATATATATATATATAAATGTTAAACACTGGTTTTATATACATTTGCTAGTAAAAAAGAAATATTGAATAAGTTTTGTCTTCAAATATTCTAACATTTTGATCTATTTCTTTAAAAACAGTCCTATACTTAACACCAGTATGCAATTTGACTTCCAAAAATATGAACAAACAAATATAAGGAATAGTCAAATACTGAATTAGAAAGTCCAATTGAAAGATTTGGCCCTGAAATATCATGAATTCTCATAAGTATAATTAAAATATTCCAGTAAAGTAAATATATGCAAGAATAATTAAAGATCTTAAGATGAGAATAAAGTATTATACATAAAGGAGTTTGAGGCTACTAACAAAAATTTTATAAAGTGCAATTTCTCTTTAATTTCTGTCTCATATAAATGTATACATGTATAGGTACACATAGATTTTTGTTATCATAACAAAATATGAAAACTGTCAAGAATGTGCAATCATTACATTATCCTCTGTGAAACTGAGAATGAGTGCAGTGCCTTGAAATGTTAGGACAATCATAATCAAGCAATCTTCTGAGAGATGCGAATAGAATAGACCAATACATGTAAGTTATTATAGAATCCTCCTGCTCATTACAGTATTATTCACAAATATGTTCAAACAAGCTGTATTTCCATAAAAAATTATGAATGAAGAATTTGTGGCCTTTACAAACAATAGCATATTATTCAGTCCTATACTTTGTGATGAAAGAGAAGAAGAATTAGTGAAAACAGGTGGGTTACTTGTGTGTGCTTGATTCAGATCCAAAAGAAGCTGAATGGAACGAACCAAAATCAAATTTTATATTAAAATTTGAGTGAACTGTATTTGTAAGAACAAAAATAATTAGCTTCTAAATTTATACTATATTAATCTCTATATAATCCTAAAACTAAAAATCTAAGACTAATTGGGGATTAGTATTAAAATATTGTACTCTAATACTACCCACTATTAATTATAACAGAAAAGAGCTACTGGTATAGAATGAAGACATGTTGATAAGATAAGCTGAGTATAACCTGCTTAGTCTGCTAAATCTTACTTGTACATATGTTTCCAGGCTGACCATCTGGTATTTTTAGCCAGCTTGTATGTTCTTTTCCAGGGAAGATTATTTCTCCTGCCTTCTGCATTCGTTATACTTGCTTGCAATCCCTTGTGTAAGGTTGAGATTTTGTGGTCATTTCAATTGTCATTTTGAGATGTTTATTGTCTTTGTTCAGCACATGTTTATGAAGTCATATTGAACAGAGTTTATGGGTGCAGGTTTTGACATTATAAGGGAAAATAGTACCACAGCAAACTTCCTGGTCCTCTGAATCTTATAATCTTTCTATTCATCTTCCATGCTGTTCTCTCAGCTTTCTTTGCTGGACGCTTTTTGGAGCTATATCTACTGGGACTGGACCCCACAGATCTGTTTTGTGACTGGTTGTGATATTCTATCACGGTTTCTGTTTCTGGTTAAAAAAAAAACTCCTTATGAGGGATGAGAGCTACACATATCTGTAGGTATAAGGATAAGTATTTAGATTGTAGTTAGAGATTAAGTTATTTTAATATTGTGTCAGTTGAAGCTCAACTTCCAAGATCCATGACTTTACTAGTACTGGATAACTGGCTAGATTTCCAGTAACAGAAATGCTTTCCTTCTTGTTAAACAAATCCTAATTACAACTAGAGAATTGTTAGTTGTCACCAAAGTATGTGTGCCATTACTGTACCCTTATGGTTACTATACCATGAGGGTCACTCACAAGGTTCTTAGGTATAACACCCAGGTACAACTGTTCGTTGCTTTTTTTCTTTGTAAGTTTGCATGGCCTAATTGGATACCTTGAAAGTTTGTTCTTAGGAAAGTGATATTCAAATCAGTTCCATCTCTGGGACCTCTGCAACCGTTGTCCTGAGTACATGCACATGTAATAATTAATGAATAAAAGAGGCAACGAATTTGAAAGAACAAAGTAGGGTATATAAGTATGCTTGGATGGAATGAATGAAAGGAAGGAAATGTATAGTTGTATTATAATCTCACAAACAAAATAAATAATGTTATCCTGACAATAATAAAGGAAAGATTTATATTATCAATCTAGGACATTTTCTAAATTACTCATGGCTTCATTATGTATTCCTACTTAATTTTCACAGTTGAGCTATTACCCAATATTCAAGGAGAGACCTGTTAGACTGGATACTTTTATCTATAGGTTTTGATCATCATAACTTAAAAATATAAATTCTACTCTTTAAGTAATGTTATATACAGATGATTGCATTAAGTATAGAGTAATAAGAAACAATATCCCCATGAGGAAATGCTGTGATACAAGTCTCCTATTTAAGCTGAAAATGATATTCAATGCATTTATTGTTGTCTTATCAAAACTTAAAAGAAAGAACAAACTAATGTTAAAGAACTGGGGTGCTATAAGCATACAAAAGTTCAGAATCAGTTCTAAACACTATAAGCTGAATTATGAAGTATCATAACTGCTTCAATAAAGTAATAATTCAAGTTATAAATCTAGTTACTGTTGCTATATGGCAAAGCATACATCAGATGCATTGCAGAATTAGAACTGAAATTATAGTCAAAATTATGTTATTTAAAATGCATGGATTAATCTGTGCATGTTAATCTCTCTTAAATATAATGTTCCATCAAAATGATGAAATTAGAAGACTTACTTTCTCTTAGACTTATATTAAAGGATTCATTTACCTAAAATTCATTTAAGATCTTAAAGGACACTATTAAATGTTAGAGATCTCCTTTGGGATAAGGGAATTACTATATTTTTTAATGTTTCTATTATGATTATATTATAACATTGAGGAAAATGTTTCATTAACTACTTTGTTTGTGTTTTTAAACATGTTTCGGTGATTGGCCACAAAGACAAGAATATCTAGCCAGGACTAGTTGGATTCAATGTGTTTAAGAAAATGAAGATGCAAAGTTGACTGGGGAATAGAGAGAAAGTGGAAGATTTGGGGCTGGGTAGTGAATATAATCAAAATAAAATATATGAAATCCATGTTAGTTGGTCTTATTCCAATTTTACAAATTGTAGTTAATATTCATTCAAGAACACCATTGGCAATTTCTGTTATATAATATTTATATATATTATGGTATTTTCAAAATGAAAAGGTAATGAATATTTATTGAGAACATGATTATGTGTTTGATATTCATGACACTCATTTAAACATCTGTTAATTGTTGATTCATAAAGATTGCCAAACAATAGTTGACAAAAATGAGATTTCTCACCACAAAGAGAAAATATAGTCACCACATATTGACTATATTATTATCATAAGAGCAAAACATCAAATACTGCACACACCAAACAGACAGACAGACAGACAGATAGATACACACACACACACACACACACACTACATATATACACACCATACACACATACAAACCCCCACACTGTACACACACACCACATACACACTGCACACACACACACACACACATACACTTCAACACACAGCTGAAACTTAGTTTTCGATCAAACTGTACTGACCCTTGTTTCCATTGTTCTCATCCTGAATATATAAATGTACTATATAAATGTAAACATGAATAGGAAATTGAATGACTGTAAATGTATTTCTAAGGAAAGGGTATCGTTCTGAATCCTGATGTAGAATTTTGAATTACAACTCTAATATATTCATTGAAATACATTTTGCTTATAGTTTTCAATAACAAACAAGCTTGTTCTCTCACAATAGTATGCTGTATTTGGGGCATTCTTTAAGAAATCAAAAAAGTAAACATTAAGGCAAAATAAAATATTCATTTTATTATTGTCAATCTAGTATGAAACCCTAAATAATGTAATATTTACACATCAACTTGCTCAAAGGAAAAAAAATCTGTAAGTAAAGGAAAATGTGCTGTTGAGCAAAAGAAAACTGAATTTTGCATCATCTGAAGAGTTGTATAACATGCAACCTCGTATTTGCAGAGATGGAGTATTTAGCTGCTTTAGTTTGTGAACCTCAGGGTCCACTCTATACCTAGTTTCTGAAGGATAATATCTCATCAATCATACCCTATAACATTTTTGCTCTACTTCCTTATGTCCTGTTTACTTTGTGAGTTCATTGTTAAAAGATCTTTATCAAACCTATTTCTAACACGGCATCTAGAACAGCCATCAAGACTTTTAATGAATTTGTTATTTTCCATTAAGTCACTTCATAGCCAGGTGAATGATGCTGACATGACTGACTGCTTCTCTTCCTATTGAAGTGTGAAGTGCCGAGGCCAAGGTAAGACTTCAGGCCATGGTGTAACATTGTCACCTGTGTTCACTATCCTGCCTGTGACTCTCAAGGAGGTCCTTTAATCGTATTTAAAGATTTTTTAAATGTAATGGACTGAACTGAACTGATTATTAGCTGACATATATTGAATAAATGCAGAAAATTCATTATGAGCTTGCATTTTGTGGAACCCCACAGTAGCACCCAGGATGTCAGACTTAGAACTAACTCAAGGTACATAAATTTCATGTTCTAGTAAATATCTGAGATTTCAAAAATCCTGATGTAGGAAATGTAACAGAACACAGAGAAAAAGGAGCTATTCGAAGATGTCATAGCAAAGTTAGAGTGAAAAATGCTGTTTATTTTAAGATTATACATGTGAAAATGCAGAGTCATAATGATGGTAGATTTTATTTTCAGGGTACAAAGCCACCAATAAAGCAGAGAATTTTAAATATTTATTTATCACAGTTCCTAGCTCAATTTAAAATAAAACATTCCACATACCTTCAAAAGGAAAAGTCAAAATTGAGCTTATAAACAAGAAAACCTCGTCCCAAAACACAACTGAGCAAATGAGCAAATCACTCATGAAGAAAAAAATTGAAATTGAAGACGAGTGTGATTCTGTAATTATCTCTAAAGGCAAATTGTCTTTCAATAGAAAGATAAAAGCTATTATGAGAACTAAGAGAAACTGGAAAATGTATTTATGAATTATTGTTCCTCACTTGTATATATTGCACACACATATGAAAAGAGAACAACAACAAAAAAACGGTGTTTCAAAACAAACCCATAGGAACACAGAATGTGCTGAGTGTTCTGTGTGTTTACATCCTGTGCACTGCATAAAAAATTGCAGTAAGTATTCTGTGTGCTACTCACAAAATTGAATTTTAATTCGTATTTCTCATAAGGCCTTCACGTAGAGGGCTAATATCCAAGATATACAAAGAACTCAAGAAGTTAAACTCCAGAGAGGCAAGTAACCCTATTAAAAAATGGGGTACAGAGCTACACAAAGAGTTCTCACCTGAAGAATATCTAATGGCTGAGAAGCACCTAAAGAGATGTTCATCATCCATAGTCATTAGGGAAATGCAAATCAAAACAACCCTGAGATTCCATCTCACACCAGTCAGGATGGCTAAGATCAAAAACACAGGAGACAGCAGTTGTTGGCGAGGATGTGGAGAAAGAGGAACACTCCTCCACTGCTGGTGGAATTGCAGGCTGGTACAACCACTCTGGAAAGCAGTCTGGCGGCTCCTCAGAAAACTGGGCATGACACTTCCGGAGGATCCGGCTATACCACTCCTGGGCATATACCCAGAGACTTTACCTGCATGCAATAAGGACACATGCTCCACTATATTCATAGCAGCCTTATTTATAATAGCCAGAAGCTGGAAAGAACCCAGATGTCCCTCAACGGAGGAATGGATTCAGAAGATGTGGTATATTTACACAATGGAATACTACTCTGCAATTAAAAACAATGAATTCACGAAATTCCTAGGCAAATGGTCAGAACTTGAAAATATCATCCTTAGTGAGGTAACCCAATCACAAAAGATCACACATGGTATGCAGTCACTGATAAGGGGATATTGACCCAGAATCTCAGAATACCCTAGACACAATCAGCATATCAATAGATTTCTAAAAAGATGGAAGGAGAGACCCCTGGTCCTAGAAAGACTGGATGTAGGGGAACGCCAGGACAGAGTAATGAGAGGGGGTTGAACGGAGAAAAGAGGGAGGGAAGGGGGCTTATGGGACTTTCAGGGAGGGAGGAAATGGGAAAGGGGAAGTGATTTGGAATGTAAATTAAAAAAATAAAATAAAATATTTTTTGTTCAATTTTTAGAACATATACTTTAGTTCTTATTAGCTTATATATATATGTATATGTATATATGTATACATACACACACATGCATATATATATATATATATATATGTATATGCACATGTGGGCACACATAAACACACACACACACACACCCTTACTCACTCACTATTTCTCTTATTAACATTTGTAGTGTAACCTAGTAGTAAGATTAAGGATAAAATATGTGATATTATAATTCATGAGAATTTTCTGAATAAGATTCTTTTACTAATGATATTCAGTGCTATGCCAGGACAATGGGAATAACCAGGACCATTTGCAAGGATGTGCTTCCAAAAAATCTTTTGGGACATATAAATAGCAATATATCTATCCCCTGGCACAGTGGAATGTTAGATGTTCGGGAGAGAGGCATGGGTGTTCTCTGTGTCAATAAATCAGTTTTTGACACAAATGCCAACATACTCACATCCTCTAATACACATAATTTCTGGCTCATAACTCTTTTGTAAATTGTAGGTTTAGTAATTAATGTTACTTTTCTTATGAAGAGAAAAGGTACTCTCCATGCACAGAGAAGGTCAGAGACGTGTTTTGGTGAAGAGGAATGTCTAATTCACAATCTAAAGGTAATCAATTTTGTTGCATGATTTTTTCCCCAGGAAATGTGAATGAATATCTATTCACCCCCACACAGCAACTGATAACAGACCAAAGAAATGGTGTCACTGAACTTTGGCTTGGTGAATCAACGAATTTTCTAGGATTCCTTATAGGACTTTGCATGTGTTATTACACATAATACTCACAATAGTTTGCCTTTAGAGCTCTCTGAGGAATTCAACTGAGCATCTTATATTTAAGGATACTTAGGGTGATATTTAGGGTGGAATATATACAAATTAATAAAATAAACAGTAAAAGAAAATAAAGTAACCTAAGGCAATGGTATAAACTTCTGGATTTTGGAAGAGTCTAACTGCAGGATAACATGTTTCTGAGAAGCAATAGCACAGGAGAAATCCCAGACTTCCTATTGTGAGGAAACTGAGACAAGGGACAAAGATTATTCCAAATTTCATTCTGTTCTTATCCTGTACTGATAATCAATAACTATGAAAGAATTTATTTTATGCTCTATGTAGCCAGGAAGGGTATAGAAATTCACTTGTCATCTTCATATAATGGTGACCCACAATAATGAGTTATAGTTCATGCTGGTGAGGATGTGAAGCAAGGGGAACCCTCATCCATTCCTGGTGAGAGTGCAAACTTGTATAGCTACTATAAAATCAATATGGTCGGTCTTCAGAGAGTCGTGAGTCAATATACTTGAAACCCAGATATATCACTCTTGGGCATATATCCAAAGGACACTATATTGTATTAAAAGGACACTTTCCTTTTTCATGGAGGCTTTATACGTAATAACCAGAAACTGGAATCAACCTCGATGTCCCTTAAGAAGAGAGAAGACTGGATAAAGAAATTGTTGTATAATTACAGAATGGAGTATTTTAAGCTATTAAAAATAATTGACATCATATTTTTAGGCAAATGGATGGAAGTAGAAAAAAATTAATCCTTATCAAGCCTGAGAAGGAGAAAGACCCAGAAAGATAAATCTGATGTGCATTCACATGTAAAGGGATATTGACAATTACATAAATGATAATTAAGCTGCAATTGGAGGCCAGAGAGGTTAGGAAAAGAGCAGGGATGGAAGGGAGAAGCAGTGGTCTCCCTAGGAGGTTGAAATGGAATAGATTTTAAGGATGGGCTGAAAGTTATTGGGAATAGATAGAGGAAAATCGGGTGTGCTGGAGATAAAAGTGGAGGGAAAGAGTGAGGGGAGATGTTATTGGAATTAGCGGGGTGGGTTAGCACTTGAGGGTGGTGTAGAAACTTAGTGATACGGAATTTTCCTGGAATCCATGAAGGTGGTGTTAATGAGGATTCCTACTGATGGAAACTATGGAGTCTCAAGTAACCATTTCTTGTAGCTAGGCAGGCTTCCAGTGGTGGGACTAGGGTGCATTCAATTGAATTGTTTTCCAAGTGGGTCCCATGGAGATCCCCAAACCAAATTCTGAATATTGGGCCCCATTGCCAAGGATAATTTCACAAAGCTCATTGAACATGGAGTAGTCTAGCTGGTGCCTATGTGAAACTATCACCACTATATCTTTTCTTTGATGCATTAAAGTACTCTGCAAGCTACTGAAAGAGAAACATTGACAACAACCAAGCCACAAAACTGTTGACCTACACTCTATCCACCCTACAAGATGTGTTAGGGCAGTGATGGCACAGAATGTGTGGGAGTAGCCAAAAGGTGTCTGATTTTTCTAAGTCGCTCTCCAGCAAAAGGAACTCATATCCAAGACTATTTGGGTAACCAAGAACCAGAGACTAGACTACCCAGAGACCTAGCATAAAACCCAACACTATTGGCTTTTAAAAAATCAATAAAATTATTACTAATGATATTCTGCTATACTCATAAATCGGTGCCTTGCCTGGTTATCACCATAAAGACTTCTGTAGCAAATAGGAATATGCAGAGACTCACAGTCAGACAATAAATTTGGGAACACTATCAATCCCTCATCTTGAAGTTCAGGAAATCCACTAAAAAGGAATCAGAAAGTTTGGAAATGACAGAGGTGATGGAGGATACCAGGAGAACAGGACCTTTGATTCAACTATGCAAAGAGCATAGAAACTCATAGTACTGAAGTACACAGTGCATTGCCTATGGGTCTGCTCTAGTTACTCTGAGTACATATTGTAGCTATTAGGTTGGAAATTTTATGGAACTCCTGACTGAAAATGAGTGAGTCCTGACTCTTGCACAGGCTCATAGAAATCCTTTTCTTCTGTTGGGTTTCTGTGTCTAATTTTGATATGATAATTTTTACTTCATGTTTACATTGAATTTTTCATGTTTATTTATCTTTCAGAAGCCTATTCTTTTCTAATAAGAGACAAAGAGAATGGATCTAGAGGAAAGGGAAAATCAGGACGCACTTGAAGGAATAGAAGAAGGGGAAATTATAATTAGGATATATTATGTGAGAAAAGAATCTATTTTCAATACAAAGATTTTATAAAGCAAAAATTAAACATAACAAAACAAAATATGTTTATCCATGATACATGCAGCTTCTGGGTAAACCCAGAGAGAAGATAGAGAGTTGCTTTAAAGTATAAATATCTTTTTTTTTCAATATTTTAAACACATTTTATGGACAAATCTATTTTCCAGTGTGAAAGATGTAAGACAGCTATGGAAGAAACCAAAAATGTTGCTCTTTATTATTCTATTTATTTTTTTAAAAAATGGGGAAAATATGAAAATCTACCTTATATTTTAGAAAGAATGACTGAACAAGACAGGGTAATGCTGAAAAATAAGTTCATGATTGTTACAATTTCAGGAGTTGAGTGAATAGTTGCATGTGTGTGTGAGAGAGAGAGAGAGAGAGAGAGAGAGAGAGAGAGAGTCAGTCTTACATAAGGTTTTATGTTTCTAACTAAGACCACAGCAACTCTTTAATCGAAGGCTAGTTTACATTTCAGAGGTTTAGTCCATTGTGATAATGGCAGGAAGCATGGTGGCATGAAGGCAGACATGGTGCTGAAAAAGCAGCTGAAAGTTCTATATCCAGACCTGAAGGCAACAGAAAGAAATTGAGACACTGGGCTTGCCTTGTGCATCTGAGACATCAAAGCCAACCTCTAGTGACACACTTCCACTAAATCCACAGCTATTCCAACAGAACCACATCTTCTTATAGTGTGACTCCCTATGTGCCAATGGGGCTCATTTTTATTCAAACCACCATAGAGAGTAAGAGTATGTACAGTCAAGGCCTTATATGTGTCTACAAGTGTCAGTCTACGTATGTAAGCTGATACCTGGAGTTGAGAACTACCTCTGCTCTGACGCATTGGTGATCTGTCTCCCCACAGCTAGGATCATAGCACATGCTTCCACACTCTTTTTCTTTTTTTCTTTACATAATTTCTGGGTTACGGAATACAAGGCCCCATCATTGTAAGATAAGCACTACTAATTGAGCAATAATCTTATCTCCATTCATATATTTTGCTAATTTTAATAATGCAGCTTTAAAAACTTTTATTGCTCATTAAATCTTATATTTTCTTGTTTATTTGACTTGAAGCATTCGGTTGTACCACTGAAACAATTTTTCATTTTATTTCACAAAATATCCAGTGTAAATTATACAAGTTTCAAATTCAAAGCAGCCACAAGAAACTTGTATTAAATTCCATATGAAAAAAAATTAAATTTCATAAAATGATAATTCATGTATTTTCATCATATACTGGTAGTTACACTAGACTTTTGTTGACATATTTGTCATTTATGGTTCATTAAACAAGAAAGATGAAACTAGATAAAATGAATAATTTAAACCCAAATCTTTCACAGTATCAGTGTCAAGGTTTTTCCTTAATTTCCAATTTTGTTTTGACTAATCACTGCATGGTTTCTCATGTTGGATTACAGGATCCAAAACATGCTTTCTTATTGACCACTCCAAACCATCAGCTCTCATTAACTTGTATCCTTAGTGGGAAACAGATACTGTTCTGACTTTTTTAAATTTCTCCTCCTCTCCCTCTCTCTTTTTTTTTTGAGAGTTTTTTTTTTTTTTTAACACTTGAAACACATAGGCAATCCAATTTTGCAAACTAGTGGTTAGAACACACATAGCTGGACAACTGGGGTTGCAAGGAATGCTGGGAAAGTTATCAAAATGACAAAAGAAATGCAAGTGTCTTGATTAGCTTGAAAACCAATTCAGCCCTCAGGCTAGAAACTGATCAGAGTCAGGACTGTAAGTAGGCAAAGAAAGCATAAGTAGAAATGACGAAGAATTTCTGCCATGAGTATCCTTCACCAAACCACAGAAAAAGAGTCTAAGTTTTTTAAAAGTTTACTAATTTAATAAATAACTAAATGTCAAAGCCTTGGTGTAACTGTGATTTTTCTTTGTAAATCCAATCGTAAAAGTGCATTCAGAATGCTGTAATTGGTTTGGGAAGATACATCTATGGGTAAAGGGTTGTGAAGATATAGGTTCATCTCTTCACCACCCAAATACAAAGCCAGACATGGGCATGTTCAATAGTCTAAGAACTGCACATTCAGAAAGAGAAAGATTCTGAGAAATTGATGACCTGTTATTCTGGCCAAATTGTTGAATTCAAGATTCAATGAGAGCTCAGTTCTTAAACTCTAAAGTGTTCTAGAGTAAGGAAGTGATGCTTCATCAGATTAGTAACTGTATAGAATACTTGGCACACACATGCATATGTGTACCCACAGGAAAATAAACAACATAAACATCTACAGGAACACATGCAAATAACAAAATAAGATGTCTCAACATTATACTAGTTTATATTTAATTTGTTATCAATATTGTGTTGCTCTTTACATCAAATCCACCAATTCAAAATACTTTTTTGAGAATACACCCACTATAAGACTATTTTACTAAGTGCTCATATTTGAGGAGTATTGTGTATACTGCCCTTAATGTTACATGAATAATTTCTCTAATTTAAGCCTTTAAATTCTAAAATTATATAAGGCTTATAATAATAAGTAGTTTCAATGACAGTTGCAAGCACTTTTACACTGAATAAGGCCCAGAAAGTTCACTGTTGTTCTTCCTTGGAAAAGTTTTACATGAATATAGCAAGTTTTTTTTTTAAGTCAATACAAAAGCTAGACTTTCCTTTATGAACTATTAGATAAATAGCTTCAGGTATCCTTATGTCCCTTGAAAATGAGATATATATATTAATATCATAACTTTTTTACAGTGTGCTTCTAACTAAAAAAATGCAATCATATCAGGACATCATAGATTCCATATAGTTTATGGATGACAAATGTAGTAAATAGATTGCTTCCTCAGAGGAAGATGACATTTTAGGAAATGAGGGACTGGATTCTGAACAATGTGACATTTCTCCCTCAGTAAAGATCAAAGAGACACATATGTGCTTTCATCTGGATTTGCAGACTGTGCTCAGGTGATGATCCTTAGTACCTGATCTTTAACATCTATCCATTATTAACTCACCCAAAAATGTTCACAAGTAGGTTAGGTAGCCTGTTGTTAAATATTGTCCAAAATTAGCCTCAATTCTTCTTAGGATAAGTTTTTGGCAACAAAATATACTACACTAATAGGTGATACATTATTCGACCACTGAAGCGCTTTTAGCAATTATAGAACATATTACATTTTGCAAAGTATGGTAAAAAATACCACATAGATTGTACAGGAACATACTAATTATAACTAGAGAAACTATTGAACCTATGCTCTATGGTTTTTATAGCTCTATGGCTTATTTATACACTCTGAAACACTTAAAATATTCTATAATAATTTCCTTAATGTATAAATGTATCTCAATCATATTCACCCCTAAACTTACTACTCCCCATAGGACCTCTCATCATATCCTCCCTCCAACTTCATGTTCTACTTTCATAATTATAATGTATTAATTAATAATTTATATGAACCTACTATATCCAATAAATGTAACATATATGTGCATGGGTGTGGCTTCGTGTACTTTATCAGGAAGACCTTACTACTGCCCATGTTATTAAAGTGACTCCCCTTCCTTCAGCAACCATCAATGACCAAAGGTTCCTCGTCTACTGGTGTGACCTCAGGAGCCTCTCCCCATTACATGATGACATATTTAACTGACCTAATCTCATGCATGTGACTACAGATGCTGTGAGTTCTGGGTACAACTATTATATCACTGAATTCCTCCTGACTTCCATCTCTTCTATTCTTCCAAACACCTCTTCCTGGATGTCCCTTTAGCCATGGCTGTAGTAGGTTGATGTAAATGTTCCATCTATGGCTGAACATTCACTATTACTTATTCTTTTTTTAAATTTTTTTTTATTTTTCTCTATTTACATTCCAAATGATTTCCACTTTCCCGGTTTCCCCCGCTCCAAAAGTCCCATAAGCCCTCTTCCCTCCCCCTGTTTCCCAGTCAATCCCCTCCTGCTTCTCTGTCCTGGTATTCCCCTACACTGCTACATCCAGTCTTTCCAGGACCAGGGGCCTCTACTTCCTTCTTCTTGGGAATCAATTGATATGTGAATTGTGTCTTGGGTATTCCAAGCTTCTGGGTTAATATCCACTTATCAGTGACTGCATACCATGTGTGTTCTTTTGTGATTGGGTTATCTCACTCAGGATGACACTTTCTAGTTCTGACCATTTGCCTAAGTATTTCATGAATTCATTGTTTTTAATTTCTGAGTAGTATTCCATTGTGTAAATATACAATTGCTTATTCTTAGCACTTTGTACAGTAATGCGTCTTTGCATTAACCACTACTCTATCCAAAAAGAGCCTCTCACCCTAGTGGTTTAAAAGGAAATAGTAGAAAAATACATGTACCATAAAATTTATCACTTTAGTCTTTCCTTTTAATACAGATAAGCAATAATGAGTTCATTTATAGTATCTTACAAGTGCTGTTTATGATCTCCTCAGCACTTAGTAGAAATGTTGCTATGAACATAGGCATACAACAACTTCTACAAGCCCCTATTTTCAATAATTTGTGATATGAACAGAGACTTTCTGACTTATGGGTGTTTTCCATTTTATTATTAATGTGTATGTGCTCATATATATACATATACACATACACATACATGTGCACATATATGTACACATGCACATACACATATACATGTGTGTGTGAGTGTGTGTGTGTGCAGGTGAGTATGTGCTTATGTGTGTGTATGTGTGCGTGCACCATTTTCACTTATGTGGAATTCACAGAGAAACACTCAGATGTTGGTTCACCAGAGTAATTTGAACTGAAATCAGTTTACAGGGTTTATGAGACAACTATGTTTGCCTGCGGATCCATCCTAACAGCTTGGTCATAGAGAACTTACATGTTTAATATATTTTAAGGCTACTGTACTATTTACTATATTGGCATCACTATTTAACAGTTGAAATTAGAGTACACCAAGATTTCATTTTCTCTAAATCTGTAGAAGCCCTTATCATTTTTTTCAACTATATCTTAATGGTAGTGAGAGAAACAGGCTTTAAAGGCGTTGAATAGGGTTTGAGAAATAGCCTACTGAATAAAGCACTTGCTGTGAAATCATAGCGACTTTAGTTCAGTTCTTCATATCCACATAAAATATTGGAATGCTTCCGGCACACTTGTAATCTGAGCTTTGTGGGTCATGGAGTCAGGAGGATATCTGGACCTATTGTCTGATATTCTTTTTTTTTTAAATATTTATTTTATTTTATTTTTTTAATTTACATTCCAAATCACTTCCCCTTTCCCGTTTCCTGCCTTCCCGAAAGTCCCATAAGCCCCCTTCCCTCCTTCTTTTCTCCATTCAAACCCCTCTCCTTACTCTGTCCTGGCATTCCCCTACATCCAGTCTTTCCAGGACCAGGGGTCTCTCCTTCCATCTTCTTAGAAATCTATTGATATGCGGATTGTGTCTAGGGTATTCTGAGATTCTGGGTCAATATCCCCTTATCAGTGACTGCATACCATGTGTGTTCTTTTGTGATTGGGTTACCTCACTAAGGATGATAGTTTCAAGATCTGACCATTTGCCTAGGAATTTCGTGAATTCATTGTTTTTAATTGCAGAGTAGAATTCCATTGTGTAGATATACCACATCTTCTGAATCCATTCCTCCGTTGAGGGACATCAGGGTTCTTTCCAGCTTCTGGCTATTATAAATAAGGCTGCTATGAATATAGTGGAGCATGTGTCCTTATTGCATGCAGGTAAAGCCTCTGGGTATATACCCAGGAGTGGTATAACCGGATCCTCCAGGAGTGTCATGCCCAGTTTTCTGAGGAACCGCCAGACTGCTTTCCAGAGTGGTTGTACCAGCCTGCAATTCCACCAGCAGTGGAGGAGTGTTCCTCTTTCTCCACATCCTCGCCAACAACTGCTGTCTCCTGTGTTTTTGATCTTAGCCATCCTGACTGGTGTGAGATGGAATCTCAGGGTTGTTTTGATTTGCATTTCCCTAATGACTAAGGATGATGAATATCTCTTTAGGTGCTTCTCAGCCATTAGATATTCTTCAGGTGAGAACTCTTTGTTTAGCTCTGTACCCCATTTTTTGATAGGGTTACTTGCCTCTCTGGAGTTTAACTCCTTGAGTTCTTTGTATATATTGGATATTAGCCCTCTGTCGGATGTAAGGTTGGTAAAGATCATTTCCCAGTTAGTTGGTTGCCGCTTTGTCTTTTTGACAGTGTCTTTTGCCTTGCAAAAATTTTGTAATTTAATGAGGTCCCATTTGTCTATTCTTGATCTTAGAGCATAAGCTATTGGAGTTCTGTTCAGGAAATTCTCACCTGTGCCCATATGTTCAAGGTTCTTCCTTAGTTTCCCTTCTATTAGTTTCAGTGTGTCTGGTTTTATGTGGAGATCTTTGATCCACTTAGAATTGAGCTTAGTGCAAGGAGATAAGAATGGGTCAATTTGCATTCTTCTGCATGTTGACCTCCAGCTGAGCCAGCACCATTTGTTGAAAAGGCTATCTTTTTTCCACTGGATGGTTTTAGCTCCTTTGTCAAAGATCAAGTGACCATAGGAGTGTGGATTCATTTCTGGGTCTTCAATTCTGTTCCATTGATCTACATGTCTGTTACTGTACCAATACCATGCGGTTTTTAACACTATTGCTCTGTAGTACAGCTTGAGGTCCAGGATACTGATTCCCCCAGAGGTTCTTTTACTCTTGAGAATAGTTTTAGCTATTCTGGGTTTTCTGTTATTCCAGATGAATTTTTGAATTGCTCTTTCTAACTCTATGAAGAATTGAGTTGGGATTTTGATGGGGATTGCATTGAATCTGTGTATTACTTTTGGTAAGATGCTCATTTTTACTATATTAATCCTGCCAATATATAAGCATGGCAGATTTTTCCATCTTCTGAGGTCTTCTTCAATTTCTTTCTTCAGAGACTTGAAGTTCCTGTCATACAGATCTTTCACTTGTTTGGTTAGAGTCACGCCAAGATACTTAATATGGTTTGTGGCTATAGTGAAGGGTATTATTTCTCTTACTTCTTTCTCAGCCTGCTTATCCTTTGAGTATAGGAAGGCTTCTGACTTGCTTGAGTTGATTTTATATCCGGCCACTTTGCTGAAGTCGTTTATCAGCTGTAGGAGTTCTCTGGTGGAGTTCTTTGGGTCGCTTAAGTATACTATCATATCGTCTGCAAATAGTGATAGTTTGACTTCTTCCTTTCCAATTTGTATCCCTTTGACCTCTTTTTGTTGTCTAATTGCTCTAGCTAGAACTTCAAGTACTATATTGAAAAGATATGGAGAGAGAGGGCAGCCTTTTCTAGTCCCTGATTTTAGTGGGATTGCTTCAAGTTTCTCTCCATTTAGATTGATGCTGGCTACCGGTTTGCTGTAAATTGCTTTTACTATGTTTAGATATGGGCCTCGAATTCCTGATCTTTCCAAGACCTTTAGCATGAAAGGATGCTGAATTTTGTCAAATACTTTCTCAGCATCTAATGAGATGACCATGTGATTTTTTTCTTTGAGATTGTTTATGTAGAGGATTACATTGATGGATTTCCTTATATTGAACCATCCCTGCATCCCTGGGATGAAGCCTACTTGATCGTGGTGAATGATCGTTTTGATGTGTTCTTGGATTCGGTTGGCAAGAATTTTATTGAGAATTTTTGCATCGATATTCATAAGAGAGATTGGCCTGAGATTCTCTTTCTTTGTTGGATCTTTGTGTGCTTTTGGTATTAGTGTAATTGTGGCTTCATAGAACGAGTTGGGTAATGTTCCTTCTGTTTCTATTTTGTGGAACAGTTTGAAGAGTTTTGGTGTTAGGTCTTCTTTGAAGGTCTGATAGAATTCTGCACTAAAACCATCTGGACCTGTGCTTTTTTTGGTTGGAAGACTTCCAATGACAACTTCTATTTCTTCAGGGGTTATAGGACGGTTTAGATGGTCTATTTGATCCTGATTTAATTTTGGTACTTGGTATCTGTCAAGGAAATTGTTCATTTCCTCAAGAATTTCTAGTTGTGTTGAATACAGGTTTTTGTAGTAGGATCTGATGATTTTTTGAATTTCCTCAGTTTCTGTTGTTATCTCTCCCTTTTCGTTTCTGATTTTATTAATTTGGATACTATCTCTGTGCCCTCTGGTTAGTCTGGCTAAGGGCTTATCTATCTTGTTGATTTTCTCAAAGAACCAACTCCTCGTTTTGTTGATTCTTTGTATGGTTTTATTTGTTTCTACTTGATTGATTTCAGCCCTGAATTTGATGATTTCCTGCCTTCTATTCCTCTTTGGTGTATTTGCTTCTTTTTGTTCCAGGGCTTTCAGGTGTGCCATTAAGCTGTTAGTGTATGCTGTCTCCCATTTCTTTTTGGCGGCACTCAGGGCTATGAACTTTCCTCTTAGCACTGCTTTCATTGTGTCCCATAAATTAGGGTATGTGGTGCCTTCATTTTCATTAACTTTCAAAAAGTCTTTGATTTCTTTCTTTATTTCCACCTTGACCAAGTTATCATTGAGTAGAGCATTGTTCAGCCTCCATGTGTACGTGGGTTTTCTTTTGTTTTTGTTGCCATTGAAGACCACCCTTATTCCATAGTGATCTGATAGGAGGCATGGGATTATTTCTATCTTCTTGTATCTGTTGAGGTCTGATTTGTGACCAATTATATGGTCAATTTTGGAGAAGGTACCATGAGGAACTGAGAAGAAGGTGTATTCTTTAGCTCTAGGATGAAATGTTCTATATATATCAGTTAGTTCCATTTGGTCCAAGGCTTCAATTAGATTCACTGTGTCCCTGTTTAGTTTCTGCTTTCCTGAACGATCCATTTCAGAGAGCAGGGTGTTGAAGTCACCCACTATTATTTTGTGCGGTGCGATGTGTGCTTTGAGTTTTAGTAAAGTTTCTTTTTCGAATGAGGGTGCCCTTGCATTTGGAGCATATATATTCAGAATTGAGAGTTCTTGATGGTGGATTTTTCCCTTGATCAGTATGTAGTGTCCTTCTGTGTCTTTTTTGATGACTTTAGGTTGAAAATCAATTTTATCTGATATTAGGATAGCTACTCCACCTCGTTTCTTAGGGCCATTTGCTTGTAAAATTGTTTTCCAGCCTTTTACTCTGAGGTAGTGTTTGTCTTTGACACTGAGGTGCGTTTCCTGCATGCAGCAAAATGCTGGGTCCTGTTTAGGTATCCAGTCTGTTAGTCTATGTCTTTTAATTGGGGAATTGAGACCATTGATATTAAGAGAGATTAAGGCATAGTGATTATTGCCATCTGCCATTCTTGACGCTCTCTTTGTGTTTGAGTGGTTATCTACTTTTGGGTTTGATTCAAGAAGGTTATTATCTCATTTTTTCCAGGGTGTTGTTTCTCTCCCTGTATTGGAGGTTTCCACCCATTATCCGTTGCAGGGCTGGATTTGTGGAAAGATATTATGAAAATTTGGTTTTATCATGGAATATCTTGGTCTCTCCATCTATGGTGATTGAGAGTTTTGCTGGGTATAGTAGTCTAGGCTGGCATTTGTGCTGTCTGAGTGTCTGCATGAGATCTGCCCAGGATCTTCTGGCTTTCATAGTCTCTGGTGAGAAGTCTGATGTGATTCGGATAGGTCTTGCTTTGTATGTTACTTGGCCCTTTTCTCTTACTGCTTTTAGTATTCTTTCTTTGTTTAGAACATTCGGTGTTTTGATTATTATGTGACGGGAGGTATTTCTGTTCTGGTCCAGTCTGTTTGGAGTTCTGTAGGCTTCTTGTACGTTCATCGGCATCTCTCTCTTTAAGTTAGGGAGGTTTTCCTCCATAATTTTGTTGAAGATGTTTACTGGCCCTTTAAGTTGCAAATCTTCACTCTCATCTATACCTATAATCCTTAGGTTTGGTCTTCTCATTGTGTCCTGGATTTCCTGGATGTTTTGGGTTACACATTTTTTGCATTTTGCATTTTCTTTGACTGTTGAGTCGATGCTTTCTATGGAATCTTCAGCACCTGAGATTCTTTCTTCCATCTCTTGTATTCTATTGTTTATGTTTGCATCTCTGACTCCTGATTTCTTCTCAAGGTTTTCTATCTCCAAAGTTGTCTCCCTTTGTGATTTCTTAGTTGTTTCTACTTCCTTTTTTAGTTCCTGGATGGATTTGCTGAGATCCTTCACTTGTTTGTTTGTATTTTCCTGTATTTTTTTAAGGTATTTTTGCATTACCTCTTTCAGGATTTCTTCCTGATGACCCACGTTCTCCTGCACTTCTCTGAGCGATTTTTGTGTTTCCTCCTCATGGGACTCCATCTGTTGATCCATCGTCTCCTGCATTTCTTTAAGCAGTTCTCGTGTTTCCTTTGTAAGGGCATCTAACCGTTGATTCATTTCTTTAAGCAAATTTTGTGTTGCCTCCTTATGGGCATCCATCTGTTGACCCATATTCTTCTGCATTTCTTTATGCAAATTTTGTGATTCCTTTGTGAGTGCATCTACCCGTTGATTCATCTCATTAAGCGATTTTTGTGTTGTCTCCTTGTGCACCTCCATCTTTTGATCCATGTTCTCCCGCACTTCTCTAAGCGATTTTTGTGTTTCCTTTGTAAGGGCTTCTAACCATTGATTCATGGTCTCCTGTAACTCTTTATGAGATTTATTTGTGTCCTTCTTGTGATCCTCTAATAGCATCATGAGAAGTGATTTTAAATCCAGATCTTGTCTTTCGGGTGTGGTGGGGTATCCAGGATTTGCTGCTGTTGGAGAGTTGGGTTCGGATGGTCCCACATTACTTTGATTTCTGTTAGTAACATTCCTACGTTTGCCTTTTGCCATCTGGATACCTCTGATGTTAGTTGGTCCTGCTGCCACTGGCTGTTGGTTGGACCTCCTGTGAGCCTGCAAAGCTATTTCTGCCCCCCCATGGATTACCAGGATTCCCCTGGCACCGATTTCTGGGGCCTGCCTGCTCCTGAGTGACTTTGGAGCCCTAATGTGCCTTGCCCCAAGTGATCTTATATTGGCGAGGCCTTGCACATCCAAAGGCTCAGCCTAGTGGATTCCTGGAGCAGAGGTCGCCAAAGGGAGGCTGGTAGGCTCCTGCCCTGTGCAGGGGTGTGTGATCTCTCCCAGAGTGGGGGGGAGGGGGCCTCCCTCTGCCAGGTAGAAGTCCCACAGCAGAGCTAGCACGCTGGTTACTGCAGATCTGCCCAGCACTTGGGAGCCGCACACACACAATCCGCCCGAGACCCAAGCGATATTAAGCCTGTCTGTCTTAGAACCTGGCTGTCCCAACTTCCCAGTCACTGGAGCAAAGATGGCGGAGTGCAATCTGCACACTCTCCGTGGCACCGCTCACCCTGAAGACGCGATGGCCTGCCGATCTGGCACCCAGACGACCACAGTGCTGACCCGTTCTAGGACGCAGAAGGAAGCCCCAACAGGCCGTGTCCCAAGTGATGTTATATTGGGGAGAGAGAGCCTGGGGTACCTGTCTCTTCAGTGTAGTCTGCGGGAACAGAGGTAGCGGAAGGAAAGCTGGTAGGCTCCCGCCCAGTGCGGGGGGGGGGGGGGTCCCTCTGCCAGGCAGAAGTCCCACAGCAGAGCTGGCGCGCTGATTACTGCAGATCAGCCCAGCACTTGGGAGTCGCACACACACAAGCTGCCCGAGACCCAAGCGATATTAAGCCTGTCTGTCTCAGAACCTGGCTGTCCCAACTTCCCCATCTGGTATTCTAGTACATTCTATTACTAGTACATTCTAATAAACTGGACAGGTATTAAGCACTTTTAAGCCTTGTTAAAATAACAACTTATACTAATGATAATCTCTTCAAATTTGTATATTAAGCATCCTTTGTAACTCACTTTCCTGTAAATAAGTTAATATGTTGAAGATGGGCAATTATAATCTCTAATGAGTGACTTTTGGATTCTTCTTGCTTCCTGGGCTGCCTTAAGCAAAAAACTGTCAGTCTTAGCACCCAGTGCACTGCCATTATAACAACTCTGGCCAGTTCTGGACTTGAAGTCTCAGTAGATACCTGAAGTCAACCACACAAAAATTGCATGTGGTTTTCTGGCTTGTGAAGGTTACCACTTCAGTACAGGCTGCCTGAATATGTTTGTAGCAAACATTCTGCTATCAAGCTCAGATGAATTCCAGATAGTTCTGAAACCATTACCGTCCTGGAAAGAGGGGAAGCCGTTCCTCTACTGGACTATGAAAGGGGCTACTGTAACTGTTGTGAAGAGACGAGGCTGTAACTCGTCCAGATGAATGACTGAGCATTCAACTTCATACTGTACAGCAGATGCTCTGGCTCATTGACTGAGTCAGCTGGGAAACTCTCCCAGTGCTGCCTCCCTGGGTGGGCCAATGTGATGTGTCAGGAATCATTTTCTCTGGAGGGATCTTTTCTTGTATACTTGCAGTAGTGCTATCTGATGGAAATAGATTTAAAAAGCAATAGATTGAGCATAGTATGGTAGCAGCAGGAACAGCTGAATGGCACAAGTAGCAGAACTGTAGAGGCTACAACTGAGAGGCCAGCAAACCAAGCTGTATCATAAGCAAGGCAGTAATATTCCTGCCACCTAGGGAAGCTACAACAGCACTGGAGGTAACAGGGGCATGGGTCTCCACCAAGCACTGTGGCTTCAAAGCGCCCCTGATGAGTACCCAAGCAGTCTTGAGTAGGTGATCAGCCAAAGTGGTTCCAGTAGCTGCTCCTTGTGAAAATGGTCAAGAAGACCAGCATTCTGTGAGGGATAGAATTCAATCATGACATTAACACATAGAGGATTAAAGCACATATGAAGTAAATCCTACATTTAAAAGTTAAACCAAAGCACACCTTGATTTATGAAATTATGGTTGATGATAGAGAATTTTATACCACTACTAATAATAGCATATACACACATGTATGGGCACATATACACAACAAACATACACACATTCCCCCCATTCCCCCTACACACACACAGGAAGGAGGGAAACAGAGAAAGACACACAGATAGACAGAGAGACAGAGAAAGAAATAGACAGAGAGAGAGAGACAAGAATGTTCTACAAAAAAGAGACATATCTTGAAAAATTAGAATAGTCTTACAAACCCATATACTCTCTTCATAAAATTGTATTTGACATTCTGGCAAATCTATTCCTAACCTTATATCATGTACAAGATAAACAATTTGTGATTGACATAAAGAACTTTACAATCTGTGAATTTGGAACTATCCAAGAAAAAGAAAATTTCTCTTACCAATAAGAAAGCAAAAATAGGATATATGAATGATAGCAAAATTCCTGATTCTAAGAATAATATTTACAGTGCATGATATAAACTTAAAGAGGCAATGAGGCCATTGAAGTGAAAGACTTCACAGACTCACAATAAAAAATTGTTCTCTAATCTAGTGGAACATATGCTACTAATAATGAGTGGTAAACACTGAATTTGGAGAAAAAACTGGTATCTAAGAAACAGTGATGTAGTAACATTGAAAGACAAAGGGATAAGAAAACTCTCTTATTCATTGGCGAATGAATACTTCTGTTAGCATCACACATACACATATGCAACTTAGAAATAAAAATAAGAATTTGGAATGCAGCCTGCAGCACCTTGGGTTTTAGGTTGTTTTAGAGAATCTTACATATTTAATGAAAAACAAACACCGACATAAAGAGGAATCCAAAGTATGGTATTATGCAAATATTCTTTGTTCTCTAATTCATAAAGTGTAGGGATGTGCATGATTACAAAACACTTCAATGATAGCTATTTTCTTTAATATAAAATAACAAAGCTTTTTACATTTTTATTTTTACAAAATAATTTAAAACAAGTTATCTAAAAACATCTGTCAATAAACATTACTGGATTATTCTTACTTATAATAGTGATAAAACTCAACCTGACCCAGATAATACTACCTAATCGAATGTTTTTATTTTTGCATTTATTTTGCAGTTTGGGTGTTATTAATTATGTTATTTCTTCTGTGACATTACAAGTATTGTCACATGTATATATTTTCTGCTAATTATTTTATAAAAATTGTTCCAAAGCTTATTTAATTTTATTGCAGTAACTGAAAATATTATAGCAAGATGCATTGATTTTAGTCATATACCTTATCTTTCCTTTGCTTTTGGTGAAGAAAATTGCCTTTTGTGTTAATTATGCTCAATTCACAAACTGTGAAGCCCTGTGTGTCAGTTAGAAGAGGGTCTCAATTTTTCATCTTGCTCTGAACTGATATACATCCTCTCTTCATCACACACCCAGTACATTGCCCATTACATCAACCTTTAACTATTTTTATCCTTTGTCTTCATCTTTTTCTTAGTCATTGATCAATGGACTGATGTGGATGTATACAAGTTCTGATTCTGAGCCTAAGAAATTCTCATGATTTGTGCCTTGCATAAATGTTACTATTTTATAATCTAAAGGGCATTTGGAATCTAGAGACAGTTATTTTAAGAGAAGGCAAAAAAAGAGTTATTCTAAGATCTGGAGCTTGGAAAAGGCCTAGTTTCTTATATATTTGAAGAAGGTAACTGTGAGACTATATATCTCTATCTCTATCTCTATCTCTATCTCTATCTCTATCTCTATCTCTATCTCTATCTCCATCTCCATCTCCATCTCCATCTCCATCTCTATCTCTCTATCTCTATCTATGTATCTATCTATGTATCTATGTATCTATCTATGTATCTATGTATGTATCTATCTATCTATCTATCTATCTATCTATCTATCTATCTATCTATCTATCTATCTATCTATCTATCTATCTATCTATCTAGTTGTCCATAATAGGAGAGTTCTATATTCTATTATCTCTCAAAAATCACTTCAGCACTTGAGAAAGATGGATGTTGATTAAATGGTCTCCATTTTCTCCCTTTTACTATGGTAGAAATGGTCTGTTTAGCAAAGTCTTCTACACTAATTTATGTATGTATGTATGTGTGTATATATTCAGGGATTCTAAACCACGACCTCTTGGATTCTCCTTGGATCTGCATTGAGGTAGAAATTATGGCAAAAGATGTTGCTGTCCAAAGCTGTATAGCTCATGGGGGCCAGATTCAGAGAGAGGGAAAAGGGACGAAAGAAAAGAGTACAGTAGGAGAAGATGTCAAGTGGGAAAGAGGGGCAGAATAGATAAAAGGGAAAAAGAGAGAGAGGGGAGAGGGAGAGGAAGGAGAAAAAGAGACCTTAGTTTTATTGTATGTCAGACTTCTAAATCTGAGCTTAATGCTGTGAAGATAATTTATGAATGGTTTTGTTTTGTGTTGTTTGCATTCTACACAATAAGATGAGCAAATGAGTAGCTTTTCATATGAAATTTTTATTCAGAAAGAGTTACTGGTATTTACATGTTTGTAACTTCAACTGTGCCACTCCCAATCCATATGGTCTATGATCTGCATTAACTGAGACTTCTTGGTCTATGCCCATGTATGCTTCTGCAGACCTAGAAACAAGCATAGAAACACATGAGAACTATAAATATGCTGATTCCATCATGCTGTGAGCAAGCCTAAATCACCATATCCCAGAGACACACAAAGCTCAACAGACAGCTAGAAGAATGCGGAAACTCTCTGCTAACCTCACAGAAAACAACCTGAATATTTCCAATGACAAAATGAGTCCCTGAATTTGGAATTAGATCACATTATTCCAGCTGATACACTTACTAATAATCTTCAACCATAATAGAATTCTGAGTTGCTACATCGGTGGAATAAGGAAAAGTAAGACACGAAGGTATAGCATTGGTACAAAATTTCAGTATGTCTCTAGTATACTACCCTCACAAGAATCAATGGTAGTCTTCCATGTTGGATTAGCCTTAGAAAAAGCTTTCTACTAACAAAGAATTCAGTTGCATATGAGCAACTGCTTAGATCATCTTTGACTTTCATCAACTTTTAGTTTTATCTTTCTCTTAAACCTGTGTTATAATTCATATTACCATCTAAATATAATTCTTTTTGTCCATTTTTGTATAACATTTGGGTTTTAAAAATTATTTTATTTTCTTTCCAGTCATGGCCAACCTGGTCCTCCCTCTCACAGCTCTTCAATCCATTTCTCCTCCCCCTATGGTTCCAAGTGGGAAACCCTGACCAGGCCTCCCCACTTCCTGGAGCCTCAATTGTCTTGAGGAGTAAATGCATCATTTCCTACTGAGGAGACCTCTGCTATATATGTGCCAGGGACTTTGGACCAGCCTGTGTGTGCTCCTATTGGTGACTCAGTCTCTGGGAGTTCCCTGAGGTCCAGGTTATTTGAGAATGCTGGTCTTCCTATGGGGTTGCCCTCCCCTTCAGTTTCTTTAATCCTTCCCCTAATTCAACCATAGTTGTCCCTGTATTTAGTCCAATGGTTGGGTGTAAGGTGAAGTTAATTTTTAGAAGGAAAGCATCCATGTGTGAAAGTAACATCTAATTGAGGGTGGACAAGGTGACAGATTTGGCAGAATGAGTCAGAGATATTTAACTCACAGCAAAACAGCATAGGCAAAAGAGAATATTAAGATCAACAAAGGGAGAGAGAAAGGTGTGGGTGTGGTAGTTTTAGTGGGACAATTTTGCAAACAGAGGTAGTAGATGGAACAAACTAGACACAGGTGAAGACAGAGTGACCCAGCGCATGAGAGGAGCCAGAAGATTAGAACATTTTACTTACCGAAGTTAGGATGAGTCAACCAGATCAATTCAGTGAGAAGCTAAGAAAAGCTGGACTGATTAGCCAGCTTCGAATATTGTAGAGAGGCTAGAAGCTTCCACTCCTAAGCCTAGGGATAGAGAGAACAGAGAAGGACATACTCTGAGCTAAGCTCAAGTCATGTATTCGTAGAGTTTGTGCACTGCTTTCATCTCATCCCTTTATCTGAGGAAATAAAAGGGACATTTACAACCCCCAAGATGAATAAACTATGCAAAGGGAAAAACAGAAGTATTTTATCCATTTCTGCTTCTGCTTTGCAGCAGAAGATTGAAAATGATAAGATGCTTCAAGTTCATACAGCTAGAGCATCCTTCGCCTCTGCAATTGGTTTCCTTTTTCAGATGTACTGAATACTTAAACTATGAGCTAAATAAACCCTTCCTTCATTGTGTTGCTTTTATTAAGTATTTTGTTACAAAAAAGAAAAAAGTAACTAATATGTTTGGTAGATTTGATTCCATTTTCTCTTTTGGTATGTTAGGAACATCTTGACAGAACTAAAGACAGTTGTCTATCAACTGGATGAAGTATCAAATAACATCATCTCAGAAAAGAGAGGCTGCTTACTTCAATTATCAAATTTCAGAAAATGACTGAACATGTGTAGACATGTTGCAGTTGTCAGTTAATCTCTACTTTAACCGAAGCAACAGTGGCTTATGTAGTCCACACTACCATCCCCAATGTTCTGGGTTCCCAAATGAAAGACACACACATGCAGCCATATATTATAATAATAATAATAATAATAATAATAATAATAATAATAATAATAATAAATATATTATTTTCTAAGTTTTTTTATTTACATTCCAAATGATTTCCCCTTTCCCGTTTCCTCACTCCCCGAAAGTCCCATAAGCCCCTTCCCTCCCTCTGTTCCCCATTCAACTCCCTCTTGCTTCTCTGTCCTGGCATTCCCCCTACATCCAGTCTTTCCAGGACCAGGGGTCTCTCCTTCCATCTTCTTAGAAATCTATTGATATGAGAATTGTGTCTAGGGTATTCCGAGATTCTGGGTTAATATCCCCTTATCAGTGACTGCATATCATGTGTGTTCTTTTGTGATTGAGTTACCTCACTAAGGATGATATTTTCCAGTTCTGACCATTTGCCTAGGAATTTCGTGAGTTCATTGTTTTTAATTGCAGACTAGTATTCCATTGTGTAAATATACCACTTCTTCTGAATCCATTCCTCCGTTGAGGGACATCTGGGTTCTTTCTATCTTCTGGCTATTATAAATAAGGCTGCTATGAACATAGTGGAGCATATGTTCTTATTGCATGCAGGGGAAGCCTCTGGATATATGCCCAGGAGTGGTATAGCAGGATCCTCCAGGAGTGTCATGCCCAATTTTCTGATCAGTTTTCTGTGGGTCAAGGACCTCCAAATAAAACCAGACACACTGAAACTAATAGAAAGGAAACTAGGGAAGAACCTTGAACATATTGGCACAGAGGAGAATTTCCTGAAGAGAACTCCGATAGCTTATGCTCTAAGATCAAGAATTGACAAATGGGACCTCATAAAATTGCAAAGTTTCTGTAAGGCAAAGGACACTGTCAAAAGAACAAAGCAGCAACCAACAAACTGGGAAACGATCTTTACCAACCCTACATCTGACAGAGGGCTAATATCCAATATATACAAAGAACTCAAGAAGTTAGACTCCAGAGAGCCAAGTAACCCTATTAAAAAATGGGATACAGAGCTAAACAAAGAGTTCTCACCTGAAGAATATCTAATGGCTGAGAAGCACCTAAAGAAATGTTCAATATCCTTAGTCATTAGGAAAATGCAAATCAAAACAACCCTGAGATTCCATCTCACACGAGTCAGAATGGCTAAGATCAAAAACACAGGAGACAACAGTTGTTGGCGAGGATGTGAAGAAAGAGGAACACTCCTCCACTGCTGGTGGAATTACAAGCTGGTTACAACTACTCTGGAAAGCAGTCTGGGGGTTCCGCAGCCTTATATTTTAATGCGCCTTAAACAGCTCAGTGGCTGGGCCACTCCCAAACCTACAAATGGCAAACATCTCCCCTCCAATATTCCTGAGTTATTACTTACAAAAATCTATATTCCTTTGTAGTTGCCCTAGATTCAGTGGTGGAGGCAGGCAGGGCGTTGTCTAGGACTGCTCTTCCCTGGCTCTTACATGTTAGCTATCTCTCTGTCCTGCCTTCTCATGTGTGGCACCTACTCTTTTCCCAGCATGTCAGCTATTCCTGCCTTCTACATAGGTCCCTTGAAGGTGTGGGGGGGGGGAGGGGGGAATCCTAATGTCTCACCTTTGTCTCCCTGCCCACTCATTGGCTGCCAGCAACTTTATTTACCAATTAAAATCAACTGAGGACAGGGACCCTCAGTCTCTTAAGTGCAGATTCTCATGCAATTTTGGGGTCCTAATACAAGCGTTAGACCATACCACAACATAGACAAGATAAATTGAATATATCTCAGGCCATAGAAGTGTTATAGTCCATATATAAGATCATTCATAAAAAAACAAAACTTTATATAGTGTAATATTCTATTTTTAAGCTGGTTGGCTAAGTCAATATATTAAATAGTCAGAAGATTAGTTCTCTAAAACGTGAGTTGGAATAGAACATGTTAAATAGAGAAAATAAGTAAACTCAAGAAAAGAAGCCCAAGTTAGTTAGTTACATTATGTCTTGTAAGACACCTTTTATAAATAAATACCTTTAATTTAAAATGTATTTTAACTGCAATGGGCATTTTGTTCCAAAAGTATTTTAATATGAAATTTTAACTACTCAATTGTTTTTTTTTATGAAAATTTAAAGCTTAATAGAAACCAGCCTTCATGCAGAATTATGTTGCTTCCTATAGAAGAAAGTTATTCTCTGTAACTGGATGATCAAATATTGAAAAACAAATTATTTATAGGGATTCTTGAAGGCAAGATGCTCTTCAGTGAGTATTTGAAGCTAATTTGAATTTCTCAAACCTCATAAATTCACAGGTGATCTCATGACTATATGTAAACAAGGAATGAAATGAATTTCTAAGTAGCTTTGAACTATGTATTCTTTATGAAGAAGATACTGAGCTTCAGAAAAATAAACATTAAAGCATTAATATGGTAACATATATTATTTTAAAATAAATCCTCTGAATTTGTAGAAGTTATGTTTATTTATTTATTCTTCTACAAATACCATTATTGGAGTCTCAAAAATATCCAATAAATGTAAGTAAAAACTGATGAATATTTGTGGCATGCAAGATCATTTAATGTATAAAATCTATTTTCCAATAAGCTAGTATGACTTTGCAGTCATGAAATTGGAATAAAACTTTTACATTACAGAAAAAAATTGATCAGAAAAGTATGCAATTTATTAAGAAAATAGAAGCAGATCACAATAACCATTCAGGCAAAGTGGCATTTTAAAATTTATTTTAAAAGTGTAAAATTAAGATTGTTATCATTGAAATGGAGTCTTTACAGCAGTAGGAAATAAACTTTCCCTATAACGCATATAGACACAAAAACATGTTCAGAGATGTAACAACTGCAGATGGAAACGTTACTCATAAAAATCAATTACTTTTAGTTGCTGGATAAAAGGGGGTGTGTACTTTTTTATGAATACAAGTTACCTTCCCATAAGACTGTGATCTCAAGCATGAGTTTCATATAGTTTTTCACTATGAAAAAAATTAATAATTATAAACTTCAATGAATGTGTATCTTATGAGAATAAAAGTATTAATAAAAACACATTGATATTGAATTAAAAATTTAGTGAAAACTTCTAACAGTATCACTGGAGTCACAGTTAACAATAAATAATAAATCTATCTACTGCCTTGTGTTGATGTTTTACATCATGGACATTGACCTTTTTGTAGCCTGCTGAGAGTGTTTTCGAAGCATGGATCTTTATTCAATGTTTTAAAATTTTTAGTCTACATTAACAATTTATGGTTATATATTCATTTTGAAACTGAAATTGATATTGTGACTTATGAACACAATGTTTTTAATTATCTTAAAATAGTCCATATTTCAACAACTGCAAATGCTTAGATAAAAAACCCTTACTAACTTCAAATATTCACAGTGATATAAAGTATATATTCATCTCAAAAGAAACTCTCCTTCCTGAGACTTTTGGATCTGACACACATACTTCATTCATTTGTCTCAGACCCTGTTTGCTGGTCTGCTTCTAGGACATTTGTGTTATCTTATGAATAATAATTCAAGATGCTGACTATGAGTTGTAATTTCATGTATGTAGGGTTCTCCAATTTGATATATTTTGTTGAAAATCACAGAAAAATGCCTTTGTTTCAGCCCACTAATATTCCAGTCTTTACTTGCACCACATTTTTTTTATCCATTCATGTATTGTTGGGCATCAGAATGGATTTCATACCTGGACTATTGTCTATAGCACTACAGTAAATAGGGCTCTTGGGACACTTCTCTTAGAAATTGACTTCAAATCCAGCGGGTTATATCCAGAAGGAAGATTACATGATTACATGAGAAACCTATTTTCTATTCATAGACACATCAGTAGTAATTGTACTATTACATATCCTAATTTTAATACAAAATAATCCTTTTGGCCACAATTATTTTTAAACTGTAAGCACTTTATCATAATGTTCTCAGCATAACATGCTTGTACACCAATTCTGCACATGTGGAACAGTGTAGTATGGAAGAGGAAAAAGTAACTATTTATCATTTATTATGCATTGTTGAATTGTTAAAGCAGTCATTTAGACTTCTTGTTAGTTATATTTCTGCAAAAGCTATTTAAAAGATAATGAGGAAAAATGCCCTTGCTTTGGTGGAATATTGTTTTGATGGTGCTTTGAAATTCATTTGGAATACAATTTAAAGAGAAACTTTAAATGTGGCATAGGCCTTTAAAACTTAGTTTTCTTATATGAGAATAATCATAGTTTTGAAATGATGTAAGCATTTTCCAAAAACTTAAAACAATTTAAACAGCCCAGAAAGTTATCAGATGCCCTGCACCAAGATGATCTTACCCTGTATGGTCATTTGATTCATTTGATATATATAATGAAAATTTATTCATACATTATTCTTAATCAAAATTCATATATTATTGTGATGTTTTTAGCCTTTCAATTGAATTTTACCTAATGCCCATCTTCATTCCTGAATTCCACAGCAAATGTCATATCAAATTTGTGAATTCTCCTCAGACTCCTTTCATCTGTGACAGCTTCTCAGATTTTCCTTGTTGTTTATAATGTGGACAGTTTGAAGAAAACATGACAGGTATTTTGTAGCCATTTTAGTGACTTGCCATTGTTGATGTTAAGTTTGATCACCTTGCAGAAGAAAGGCTTGTCAGGTTTTCCTCAGAGTTTCTGTCTTCCTTTTATTTTTCCTTCTGCTTTATACACTGCACATTTTGCAAAGGTTCTTATACCTTGCTACACACAAGGAATCGAAGATTATATATCAGCTGCTTTGGGGTGGTGCTTAAGAAATAATACATAACAAAATATATTTTGGATCAACTTGTAACTTCTCATATATTTATTTACTTAGCAATAATTTATTCAAATCAGCATGGATTTCTTGACATTTATTTATCAGGTGAGTTACAACTTAGTTTTTACTTTAGCCAGATCTTGCTCAAAGTGGCCATTTATTCCTTGCTCCTTCATTTGGCTGCTGGGTCCTGCATTGATATTTTTTTCATTACTCCCTTGCATCTGGTTTGAAGTGCTCCACTTAATTGTATATGCTTCCAGTCCAATTTCTTCAAGATGTCTTATTTTCTCCTACTGGTATACGGCTATAGGAGTCAAGATCTTTTTCAGTTGTATGATCATTGCTATAATATCATTATACCAAACATATGCAATGCAGCAAAAAGTTAAATATGAGCTCATTCTATTGTTCTTAAATAATCTCTTATAACAGATGTTTCTATGTTTTTCATTTCCTTAGCTCTTAACTTTAACACAATTAAAAGAAACACAGCTTCTACTTATTGAGGTTTGGTCTACTGTAATCCTAAATGTGGGTTCCCAAGACCTGATTGTTCTCAGGACCATAGAGTCCACATGTAAGACACTAAGGATCTTACTGTGTACTGTTAATGGATTAAGACCTACCCCCATGTTATTTCTGATTGGTAAATGAAGATGACAATGACTAATAGCTGGGCAGAAGAGACATAGGTGTTGTTTAGGATTTCAGGTTTTGAGAACAAAGTAGAACCATGAAGGGAGAAAAAAGGCAGGAGATAAAAGGAGAAGCCAGGATAAGTTAGTCAAGGGAACATGGCCCTGAGTGTTGGGCCTAACTTTGCCAAAAATCTATGGCCTAGTTGACAAAGCAGAGCCTGGTTCAGTTTTAGAGACCTGTCATTTGCTTCTGCTTGAGAATGACTCAGCATGTCCTACCAACCTGAATGAGACTGCCTCTGTCTAGCTACTGCTGATGTGTACATTTCTTTCTTTCTTTTTTTTAAATCTATATATTAAAGTTTTATTTGAAGAAATTAATGAGCAATACAGAACTATGAGACAGATTTTGAATTCCTGGATGTCATGCATAGTCTTCGGGAATTATAATCGTCAAACGAAGAACAACTGTGGGAACATGAAAGCAGATGTATCCTATTACAAAGTACAAAAATATGTACATTTGTGACTCTGTATAAAAATATGAAGAATACCATAGCCTGGCATTTCCACCTAATCTCTGATAACAAAAAACTCAGGATAGTGAAAATTACTATCAACAATAAAAGAACTTCTTTGGAAATCAGCATCCCGGACCTCAAGCTGTACTACAGAGCAGTAGTGACAAAAACTGCATGATGTATAAATTTCTTAAAGGCCCTGTGACATCACCCACACCTCTCAGCATCTCACGTCATCCCATGTCATTTCACCTCATACTTCTATCCCTACCTCCTTCCCCTGTCTTTATAAACAAATTGCTGCCGCATTAAAGCAAGTTCCTGCTTTGACAAGACTCCTTGCTTGATGTGTTTCTTTTGGGTCATGACATTCGCCATCCTCCTCAGCCCTGGACAGATCCGGCTGGACTGGATTCTCTCCTCTCTCACCTGGACTTGCCAGCAAAGTGCCAACACTGGAGAGCTGGTCAATGGGAGATAAGAGCATCCCAGATAAAGCATAGTAAGTAGTAACTCAGGGTTATGTATAGGATAATAGGTTTCCTATCTGACAACACAGAGGATCACATATGCTCAGCTCTTGTACTGTTAAAAGATTATCATAAATATAAAGGTTGTGTGTGCTTTTTATCTGGGAACTAAATGATCAAAGGTGGGATAGAATCCCCAGGCCAGGATTAAATAATTTCTACTGCATCTATTACTTACCATCCATTTCCTTCGTTGTTGGATTTATGTTTAGCAGTATCAGAACTGTTAACACACACTCCTACAGTAAACCCACTCCTAAGTAAAATGCGGTACCTCTGTGGACTTACTTTACCTCTAAGCTTTGAAGAATATCCTTCCTTCCAAGGTATCTTACTTAGGTTAGCAATCTCATATATTCATAACTACACATTCTTGGCAATGCTTGCATTTGTCCCTAAGACCTTTAGTGTTCTAAATGTTTTAAAATCTTGTATATATTGATTTTCAATCTTTGTGTTCCATTGTTCTATGCTTTTGACATATACATATTATAACCAGGGAGTACAGTTTTGAACCATTAAAAGTCCCCCATACTTGAGCTGTCTAACATTCTCTTCATTTCTAAACCTCAAGGAACTTCTGATACACTCTTTCAGTGTTACTATTTTTTTCAATTCAGAAAGTCAGGTAAGAGAAATAATGTGTAGTCTTTTAAAACTGGACTTATTCACTTACTGATATGCATTTTAAATACATATGTCTTTGCATGTGAGGTCCATTCAGCTTTCCTATCAATTAACATGTCATTGTATGGTACAGGTATACTATTAATCCATAAACATACTGATGTGATCTTGCTTGCTAAGGTTTTGTGCTTGTTTTGAATATGATAATTCTTTTAAATTTTTTTCTCTCATTCTGAGCTCTTTGTTTTACGTCTGGAAATGGTGTATTTTCTATGCTGCAAGATTTTAATTTAGTAAACTCTGTCTTAGCAATTTTTAGCCATATGTCTTTTTTGTAGAAACGAATTTAAAATCTCATATATTTTTAAGGTCTATTAATATTTTCCTGTTTTCATTTAGATAGCTTTAAGATTTGTGACAAACATTTCATGAAAATTTATCTACTTTGTATGTTTGTTTCTAGATAAGCTTTTGTTTGTGTCATTTATTTTGTTTCACACTAATAAGTAAATCTTGCTACATTATTTGTTGAAACAATCAAAGGGACAGGAGTCTCTGTCAGGTGTCAGCATAATGTAGCCAAAGCCTGTAAATGGGCAGTTAATATTGCTTAATTGTTTTTATTGAAGTGATTCTTGCCATAGCTATATTATCTTGACCATGACAACTTTATCTCTCAGTTAACACTGTTCTTAAATATTGTGTTGGCAATTGACTATTACCTGTTACTTCAAATGGTTATGTTTCCATTCCATGATTGTGTGTTGGACTTTAGCAGATGTCTTTTCCCCCCTAGCAACTGATAACAGGTCATTACATTCCTTACCAAGCTCATTAGTGGTACCTCAGATTTCTTGCTAAATTGTAAAGAAATATTATATAGGATAACTCACTTGATATATCTCACTTGTTATTTACCTATTTTGTACTGATAAAGTCACCTAACTAGTTTATTCAGTGACCTGTAATCAATACTTATGACATAATAATCAATATTTTTTCTTTTTTGATGTGTTTACAATTATAGAAAGATAATACCATCCTTATAGAAAGATTTAGCAAGCTGTTTATGATGCCTGGCTGTATGTCAACTTGACAGAAGGTAGAGTCATCAGGGAATGGGAACTCCTTTTGAGAAACTGATAAGAGGTAAGAGATTAATGCACAATTGTAGCCAAGCCTGTAGGACATTTTCTTAATTATTGACTGATATGAGAGGATGCAGCCTAATGTGGGCAGTGCCCATCCCTGGTTTCATGGTTTTAGGTTCTATATGGAATCATGCTGAACACACCATGGGGAACCAGACAGTAAGCAGCACCTCTTCATGGTCTCTGGAGCAGTTCCTGCCTCCAGGTTCCTGCCATGTTTGACTGATTTCTTGTCTTGATTTTCTGTGAAAATAAACTGACGGTGTCCTTTGCCTTACAGAAACTTTGTGATTTAATGAGGTCCCATTTGTCTATTGTTGATCTTAGAGCATAAGCTATTGGAGTTCTGTTCAGGAAATTCTCCCCTGTGCCCATATGTTCAAGGTTCTTCCCTAGTTTCCCTTCTATTAGTTTCAGTGTGTCTGGTTTTATGTGGAGGTCCTTGATCCACTTGGAATTGAGCTTAGTACAAGGAGATAAGAAAGGATCGATTTGCATTCTTCTGCATGTTGACCTCCAGCTGAGCCAGCACCATTTGTTGAAAAGGCTACCTTTTTTCCACTGGATGGTTTTAGCTCCTTTGTCAAAGATCAAGTGACCATAGGAGTGTGGATTCATTTCTGGGTCTTCAATTCTGTTCCATTGATCTACATGCCTGTCACTATACCAATACCATGCAGTTTTTAACACTATTGCTCTGTAGTACAGCTTGAGGTCCAGGATACTGATTCCCCCAGAGGTTCTTTTACTCTGGAGAATAGTTTTAGCTATTCTGGGTTTTCTGTTATTCCAGATGAATTTTTGAATTACTCTTTCTAACTCTATGAAGAATTGAGTTACAAAGTTTTTGCAAGGCAAAAGACACTGTCAAAAAGACAAAGCGGCAACCAACTAACTGGGAAATGATCTTTACCAACCCTATATCTGACAGAGGGCTAATATCCAATATATACAAAGAACTCAAGAAGTTAAACTCCAGAGAGGCAAGTAACCCTATTAAAAAATGGGGTACAGAGCTAAACAAAGAGTTCTCACCTGAAGAATATCTAATGGCTGAGAAGCACCTAAAGAGATGTTCATCATCCTTAGTCTTTAGGGAAATGCAAATCAAAACAACCCTGAGATTCCATCTCACACCAGTCAGAATGTCTAAGATCAAAAACACAGGAGACAGCAGTTGTTGGCGAGGATGTGGAGAAAGAGGAACACTCCTCCACTGCTGGTGGGATTGCAAGCTGGTACAACCACTCTGGAAAGCAGTCTGGCGGTTCCTCAGAAAACTGGGCATGACACTCCCGGAGAATCTGCCTATACCACTCCTGGGCATATACCCAGAGGCTTTGCCTGAATGCAATAAGGACACATGCTCCACTATGTTCATAGCAGCCTTATTTATAATAGCCAGAAGATGGAAAGAACCCAGATGTCCCTCAACGGAGGAATGGATTCAGAAGATGTGGTATATTTACACAATGGAATACTACTCTGCAATTAAAAACAATGAATTCACGAAATTCTTAGGCAAATGGTCAGAACTTGAAAATATCATCCTTGGTGAGGTAACCCAATCACAAAAGAACGCACATGGTATGCAGTCACTGATAAGGGGATATTAACCCAGAACCTCTGAATACCCTAGACACAATTCTCATATCAATAGATTTCTAAGAAGATGGAAGGAGAGACCCCTGGTCCTGGAAAGACTGGATGTAGAGGAATGCCAGGACAGAGAAGCAAGAGGGGGTTGAATGGGGAAAAGAGGGAGGGAATGGGGCTTATGAGACTTTCGGGGAGGGAGGAAACAGGAAAGGGGAAATGATTTTGAATGTAAATAAAAAAACCTTAGAAAATAAAATAAAATTAAAAAGAAAAAGAAAAGAAACTGAGATGTGAAAGCCTAAGACAAATAATCCCTTTCCTCTCCCAGTTGTTTGTGTCATAGTATTTCATCACCAAAAATAGTCTCCCTAAGACACTAGATAGTGTCTGCTACTTCCTTTCCATACAGGATATTAAAAAATTAATTATCAGTTCTGCATTTAAGGTTTAGTACAACTCATCAAACACTTATATTTCCTATTTGAAAGTTTATTTTTACATAGTACTTGACATAAAATTTGTAGATTTTCTATTTTTTCTTATATAAATTTTGGTAGTTACTTTTTCAAAGAAAAAAAAAACAACTTTAACAAGGCAATCAAAATATTGGCCATAGAATGATTTGTGTTTTCCCACATTGCCCAGTAAATGCCATCATGTTTGTCTAATTTGGATTTAACTACCTCGACAAAGACAGTGTTGGAAGCTCTTTATCAGTTGTTTCAAGATGTTTGACATCTCAGTTTTCAGAATTACTTATTGCTAAATTTTCAATTATTTTCTTTTGTTTGTGGGCCATTATAACCTTCTTTCTATCCTCTATCAGTCTCATTCAAAAAAACTGTTTATTTCTTTTTTAACATGTCATTATATTTATTTATGTTTCAAGTTTGAACAGGCATATACACACAGTGTATAAGTAGAGGTCAAAGGGATTTTTTCCAATCAATTTTCTCCTTCTACCTCCCTCTTATATTCCTGAGATCTAACTCAGCTCGTCAGATCCACTGAGCTATTCCTGTTGTTGGAGGAAGTAATTGATAAATGCTAGTTATAGTATACTGATGAATTGTGCTTTTTCTGTCAACATTTTCTTACAGATTTTATATGTGATACATCTTGAAGAGCATCCATAAGGACAGAAGTAAATAAATTAGATATAATTATCATTGATTTTTCTAACTGTACTAAAAATATTTGCTGTTTCTTGTTTGGTTGGGTGGTTTTGATGTTTGAAAACTGGGTTTACTTTGTAGTCCATGTTGGACTTGGATTCCCCTTATAGCCATAGCTAGGAATTCAATACTCTTTGGCTCACACATTTTGGGATTAAAGGGATGAGCCATCATGTCTTGCCACTATTGACTGGCATATTTTGAGATATATGTTCATTATGGAACTTACCATCTTTTGTTTTGGCTTTAACAAAAAAAGACTTTCTTTTGACTAGCTCTGTGCATTATATGTCTCTATCTCTTTACATTTTAAATATCTGAATCTTTTATTTTTAAAGCGTTTTTATAAATAACATACTGCTAAAGGTTTTAAATATACTTTTAATTGAAAATTTTCTTTATTTACATTTCAAATTTTCCCTTTTCTAGGTCTCCCTTTCACAAACCCCTATCCCATCCCTCATCCTCTGCCTCTATGAGGTTACATCCCCACCCACACACAATCTCCTGTCTTCTTCCCCTCGCATTTCCCTACACTGGAGCATCAAACACTTTCAGGCTCAGGGGACAATCCTCCCACTGATGTCCACAAGGCTATCCTCTGCCACATATGCGGCCTGAGCAATGAGTCCTTACATGTGTAGTATTTGGTTGGTGGTCCAGTCCCCAGGAGCTCCAAGAGGTAGCAACATTGTCAACTGGGGCTACAAACCACCTCAGCTCCTTCAGTCCCTTCATTTCCCATCAGGGAACCCAGCGTTCAGTCCAATGGTTGATTGCAGGCATCCACCTCTGTATTTGTCAGGCTCTGGTAGATCCTCTCAGAAGACAGCCATATCAGTCTCTTGATCAAGCACTTACCATCATCTACCATAGCATCCATGTTTGGAGACAATATATGGGATAGATTCCCAGGTGGGACAGTCTCTGCACAACAGTTTGTCTCCATATTCCCTCCTGTGAGTATTTTGTTCCCCCTTCTAAGAAGGACCAAAGTATCCACACTTTGTTCTTCCTTCTTCTTGAGCATCATGTGGTCTGTGAATTATATCTTGGGTATTCTTAGCTTCTGGGTTAATATCCACTTATCAGTGAATACATACTATGAGTGTTCTTTTGGGATTGGGTTACCTCACTCAGGATGATATTTTCTAGTACCATCCATTTGCCTAAGAATTTCATAAATTCAAAATTTTTAATAGATGAATAGTAATCCATTGTGTAAATGTACCACATTTTCTGTATCCATTCCTCTGTGGAGGGACATCTGGGTTCTTTCTAGCTTCTGGCTATTATAAATAAGTCTGATATGAATATAGTGGAGCTTGTGTCCTTATTACATATTGGAGCATCTTCTGGGTATATGCCCAGGAGTAGTCTAGCTGGGTACTCAAGTAGTACTATGTTCAATTTTCGGAGGAACTGCCAGACTGATTTCCAGAGTGGTTGTACCAGCTTGCAATCCTATGAGCAATGGAGGAGTGTTCCTCTTTCTCCAAATCCTTGCTAGCATCTTCTATCACCTGAGATTTTGATTTTAGCCATTTTGACTGGTGTGATATGGAATCTCAGGGTTGAATTGATTTGCATTTCCCTGATGACTAAGGATGTTGAACATTTCATTAGATGCTTCTCAGCCATTTAAGTTTCCTCAGTTGAGAATTCTCTGTTTAGCTCTGATCCCCATTTTAAAATAGGATTATTAAAAATAAAATAAAATAATATAAAATAAAATAAACAGAATAGTGTTATTTGGTTCTCTGGAGTCTAACTTCTTGAGTTCTTTGTATATATTGGATATTAGCTCTCTATTGGATGTAGGATTGGTAAAGATCTTTTCCAATCTGTTGGTTGCTGTTTCATCCTATTGACAGTGTCCTTTACCTTACAGAAACTTTGCAATTTTATGTGGTCCCATTTGTCAATTCTTGATCTTAGGCCATAAGCTATTGGTGTTCTGTTCAGGAAAATTTCCCCTGTGCCCATAGGCTTGAGGCTCTTCCCCACTTTCTTTTCTATTAGTTTCAGTGTATCTGGTTTTATGTGGAGGTCCTTGATCAACTTGGAAATTACCTTTGTACAAGGAGGTAAGAATGGATTGATTCAAATTTTTCTACATAATAACCACCAGTAGAACCAGCACCATTAGTTGAAATGGATGGTTTATCTCCTTTGTCAAAGATCAAGTGACCATAGATGTGTGGGCCCTAGAACAAAAAAAAAGCAAATACACCCAAGAGGAGTAGACAGCAGGAAGTGTTCAAACTCTGAGATGAAATCAGTCAAGTAGAAACAAAAAGAACTATATAGAAAGAATCAACAAACCCAGAAGCAGGTTCTTTGAGAAAATCAACAAGATACATAAACCCTTAGCCAGTCTAACCAGACGGAACAAAGACAGTATCCAAATTAACAAAATCAGAAATGGAAAGTTTGATATAACAACAGAAACTGAGGAAATTAAAAAAATCATCAGATCCTACTACAAAAGCCTATATTCCACAAAACTGGAAAATCTGGATGAAATGGACACTTTTTAAATATGTTTTGATGATCATTTTTAATTATTTTTATTATTTTTAATTAAATATTTTCTTTATTTACATTTCAAATATTATCCCCATTCCCAGTTACCCTCAGAAAATCCCCTATTCTCTTCCTCCTCCCACTGCTCACTAACCCACCCACCCTGCTTCCCTATCCTGACATTTGCCTAGACTGGGGCATCGAGCTTTCAGATGACCAAGGGCCTCACCTCCCACTGATGTCCGACAAGGCCATCCTCTGCTACATATGCGACTGGAGCCGTGGGTCCCTCTATATATACTCTTTGGTTGGTGGTTTAGTCCCTGGTAGCTCTGGGAATACAGGTTGGTTCATATCTTTGTTCCTCCTATGGGGTTGGAAACCCCTTCAACTCATTTGGTCCCTTCTCTAGCTACTCACTGTTCTCAGTCCAATGGTTGACTGTGAGCATCTACCTCTATATTTGTCAGGCACTGGCAGAGCCTCTCAGGAGCTATAGCTGGCTCCTGTCAGCAAGCACTTGCTGACATACACAAGAGTGTCTGGGTTTGGTAACTGTATATGAGATGGATCCCCAGGTGGGGCAGTTTCTGGTGACCTTTCCTTCAGTCTCTGCTCCACAATTTGACTCTGTATCTCCTCCCATGGATATTTTGTTCCCCCCTTCTAAGAAGGACCAAAGTATCCACACTTTATTCTTCCTTCTCCTTGAGCTTCATATGGTCTGTGAATTAATTGTCTTGGGTATTCTGAGCTTCTGGGCTAATATCCACTTATTAGTGAGTTCATGCTCTGTGTGTTCTTTTGGGCTGGGTTACCTCACTCAGGGTTATATTTTCTAGGTCCACCCATTTGCCTAAGTATTTCATAAATTCATTGTTTTTAATAGATGAGTAGTAATCCATTATGTAAACATTCCACATTTTCTGTGTCCATTCTTCTGTTGAGGGACATCTTGGTACCTTCAAGCTCCCGGCTATTATAATTAAGGCTGCTGTGAATATAGTAGAGCATGTGACCTTGTTACATGTTAGAGTATCTTCTGGTTATATGCCCAGGACTGGTCTAGTTGGGTCCTCAGGGAGTACTATATCCAATTTTCTGAAGGAACAGCCAGACTGATTTCCAGAGTGGTTGATTTTTTTTATTGGTTATTTTATTTATATTTCAAATTTTATCCTTCTTCTGGGTTTCCCCTCTAGATACCCCTATCTCATCCTTCTTCCCCCTGATTCTATGAGGGAGCTCCCCCACCTACTCACACAATCTAGCTTCACCACCTTATGATTCCTTTACATTGGAGCATCGAGTCTCCCTCAACAGAATCAAGGGCCTCCCCTTACATTTATGCTGGATAAGGCGATTCTCTCCTACATAAGCAGCTGGAGCCATGCTTCCCTCCATGTGTACTCTTTAGTTCATGGTTTAGTCCCTGGGAGCTCTGGGGTTTCTGGTTGGTTGATAATGTTATTTCTATGTGGTTGCAATCCCCTTCAGCTTCTTCTTTCCTTTCCGTAATCCTCCATTGCTGAACTTGTGCTCATGGTTGGGTGTGAGAATCCACATTCGTATTGGTAAGTCTCTGGTAGAGTCTCTCAGGGGACAGCCATACCAGGCTCCTTTCAGCAAGTGCTTCTTGGAATCAGCAATAGAGTCTGGATTTGATGTCTGCAGAGGGGATGGCTCCCTAGATGGGGCAGTCTCTGGATGGCCTTTTCCTTCACTTTCTGTTCCACTCTTTGTTCCTGCATTTGGTTTAGACAGGAGCAATTCTAGGTTAATAGTTTTGAAAAGGATGGGTGTCCCCATATCTCAACCAGGGGCCATGCCTAGCCTCTGGATATGGTTTCTAGAGGTTCTCTCTCTCTCCTTTGTTGTATATTTCAGCTAATGCCATTCCTGGCTGGGTCCTGGGAGTCTCTTGCTTTCTTGGCATCTAGGACTTTCTAGTGACTACACCCAGATCCCCATCCCCCATCACCTCTGTTCAATTTCCTGACACTCTGTTCTTTTCCCCTGTCTCCTCCCATACCTGATTCTTCCCCCTCTATTTCCTTCCCCTTCTTCTCCCTCCTAGTTCCCTCGCTCACTCAACCTCCTGTGATTATTTTGTTCCTTATTCTAAGTATGACTGAAAGATTCATACTTTGGTCTTTTTTCTTCTAGAGTTTTATATGATCTATGAGTTGCAGAGTGGTTGTTCTGAGCTTTTTGCCTAATATTCACTAATCAGTGAGTGCATACCATATGTGTTCTTTTGTGACTGGGTTAACTCACTCAGAATGATATTTTCTAGTTCTATCTGTAGTACTACTCAGCTATTAAAAACAATGACTTCATGAAATTCTCAGGCATATGGATGGAGCTAGAAAATATCATCTTCATAATCCTTTTTAAATCAGAGTATTTACAGATATGATGCATTTCTTGGAATAATTTGATAATTATTGCTCCAAGTAGATATTTTAATGTATTCTTTACATTATATTCATATTTTTCTCTTTCCTCATATGTTTTATCTCATTTTCATTTTATCTCACTTCACCTATTGCTATATAAACTTTGCATTTATTTTTATTGCTTTCTTCAGTGTCTTTCATAGAGTATGTAGTATACATTTTAAGTAATTTAAATATAATTTAAGTACCATGATATTACTACACATGGTGTTGCATATTTACACTCCTCTTACTTCTTTAAAAAATTTCTATTATTATTTCTTCCCTACATGTCAAAATTACTTAACAAATCAAAGCTACTGATTTACAGTACTAGTTTCAGATAAATTAGCAAAATACAGACTTCTTTTCTTTTCTTTTTTCTCTAACATATTGTTGACTTATAATTAGAGTTTTGAATGTCTGTTCCATGTCACTTTTTGAATATTTATTTTAAATTTACTACAGTGTATTTCTGTTAATGATAAATATCTTGTCTTGTTTTCATTCTTTATTTGATTTTATTTTCATTATTTTATTTTATTTTATTCTATTTTGTCTGTCTGAGACAGTAGTTTTTCTTCTGCTTTGAAGGGTGTTTTAACTGGATATAGAATTGTGGACTGGTATTGGTCTGTTTTAGTTTTCACTGAATAGTTTACATATATCACTCTACTTACTCCTTGGTAAGATTGGGCGCTCTAATCACCTGGACAAGCAAGGTTATTTGCATAGCACCCAGCTTCCAGTTGTTTGAAAATGGTGTGCTTTATGTTCTCTTTTGTTATACATGCCCTTTGGAAGTCAAGAGAGGAGCAGAGATTCAGTAGCTTGCTGCATGGTTTCTCATAACAAGTCTATTGCCAAGCATATCCTTTCTTTGCTAGAGTGCCTTCCTTTTCTCATAGAGATATCCCTTTTCAAAGTTTTCACTGCTTCAGTTATCCTGAAGAAAAGTTTACATCTTTCTATAACATTTCCTTTAGAAAAGGACCATGTCCAATTACTGCATGAACCTATAATTATAGGAAATGTCTTAATAATTTCAGATAGTTCATTATTTCATTGATGAGTACATGACATTATACTACACAACTGATGAATAATTTGAAAACAAGTTGGCTTACATTCTTTTAGATTATTGTGAAATATTCTTGATCATTGTATAATTTGTCCATCGACTTGACTAAATAATCTCAGTGGAAATGTGTTTCAGTTATCTTCAATGTTCCACTGATAGTAACAGAGGAGACTGGTTCTCAGCACCAGCAGATTTGGGCCAGAATAAAATCCTGCAATTCTTATACATTTCCCAATAATGTGCTGCTGCTTAGGAGCCAGTTTCTCACAATCATTCTAGTGTTTTCTTCATGAATAAATTGATCTGCACATAGTAATTATATATGTATAATTATTATTTGTCTGTGAACAGAATTTATTAATTATGTAAAGCAGGGACATCAGAACAGAGTTTGGCTTGGTTTGGGGTCTCAGTTGAATTCTTAATATCCTGAAATCATTCAAACAATTCGTTCACCAATTCTATTGATATGACAGCATTTCCTCTAAAAGGTTGAAAGAAAAATCAGTGTTAAATTAAGTATAAGTAGTGTTAAATTATTTAAATGTAATATACTTGGCTAGGAAACAATTGTCAGAGTTAGATTTAGTCAGTACATACAAACGGGAATCATGAGGATGTGCTGAATTGTGAAAAGGTCTTTATTACAGTTTTAAAATTGCCATTTGTTGCCAATATTATAGTTTATATAGGAAAATTACTGACAGTGACAATAAATAGAAAATAAAAAGTTTTATTGATGAAAACAGGAGTTGGATCTCATTTTCATACCCAAACAAACCCCAGCTGTGACTACTTCTATCCACCTAATGTGTAACACTATACAGGTCAATCTTCAGTGCTCTGACATGCACAGTGAAATGTTTTTATTACTTTTACTTTTTATATCTTCTTATATTGAAAATTAATACTTTTGTAAAATATATTCTGATCATATTTTCTCTTTAACCAAATCTTTCTAGAGCCCCTCCAACTTCCTGTCGACCAAATATACACAGTTTTTTTCTCTTTCTTGTTAGAAAACAAACAGGTATCTAAAAATATAATATAATATAACACAATATACAACAAAAACGAAGAGAGCAAACATAATAGGCATCTAAAACTAAATTAATTGTAATATAATAAAAACAAATAAATGGAAGAATAAGACAAAAAAAGACAGAAAAAAAGATCCAAAGATAAAGAACAAAAAACACACATAGTTGCAGACACAGACACACAGAAACACACTTGAAAGTACAAACTGAAAACCATAATATAAAAGTACAATAAGAAGGAAACAAGAAAGAAAGAGAAAGAGAGAGAAAGAAATTAATTCAAAGTTTTAACAAAAAGCATTATGATACAAAGAATCTCCAAAAACCCACTGCATTTGTTTTGTGTACTGCTGGACATGGGTTTTGCCATGCACTGTGGTTTTACACAAAATGAGACACTAATGGTTTCATGAGGGCTAGAATTTACCATGGAGGAAAAGCATGAAAAAGTCAAGGAAGGATTGGTAAGAGGAAAATGAAATGACTCATGTCATTTTCATGCACAGAAGTAGGCATAGAATAAGAAGAGGGTGGGGCTGAGCTGTATATCTTCACAGCTACCCCGAGTGAATCAGGGTTCCACCTCTCAAAGGTTATCTAATCTTAATAAAGAGCATCATGAACTGAGTGAGGACTCAGTGGTTAAATATAAAAGACTGGTGTGTGTGTAAGTAAAATATGAGACACCGACTGAGAGTAGCTCAGTGGTAGAGGAGCAGTTTTTCTAGCACGTGAGACCCTAAGTTCAATTACTACCTTTGTATTTACATACAATACAGGATGTCTGTGTCCAGGTAATATTCACCATGCATGAAAAAGACCATTTCTCTTCTATTGTGTTACCTTAACAAACACATCGGTGAATATATTTTGGTGTCAATAGTTTGGCATTATATTTTTAAATATTTAATTATCTGTGATAAAAAAACACAAGGAGGTTAAATAAATTCTATCTTCCTTAAGTCGTTTGTATCAGGGTAATTTTAGCACAGCAACAGATAAGTAAGTAATACAAGTAATCACAGCTTTAAACTCAATACATGAATTATTTCTTCCTAGAATGTAAAGAAAAGGAAATGCATTACATGGTTTCACCACAACAATGTCTTAGCAAATGTTTAACATTTGCAAATACCTTTATTTCAGATACTTATGTTTTTAAATTTTGTAATTTTATTTAGACCTTGTCAGCTGTAGGTACTTTGTGTAAATTTAACCATGAAAGTATTGAAAATAATGATAATAAAAAAAATATGTCCTTAAAGTGTACTGAACCCAATATTCAGTATATTTTCTCTATTTAGTTTTGCAGATACTATATTTTATTAGTTTAAAAAGACCACCACAAAGTCAATAAAGATTTTTGGTATTACTATGAGATGATTACATTAGTGGTAATTTCATATTTTCCTTCCTATATTTATTTCACCTTATATATTAGTTGTTTATGGGTTTGGGTTTTTTATTCATTGATTTATATATATTTTATACTTTTATATTGTATAATTATATATTAATATAAATATATATTCATATTTTATATTTTTACAATGTTTAAAATATAAACATAAGGCCTAAAATGGCATGTCTTCATCAAATCTCTCCTCTTAGGTCTCAGGAAACTGCAGAAAAGGTAGAAGAAAGAGTGTAAGAGTCAGAGGAGATGGAGGAACCAAGGAAGCAAAGCCCTTTAAATGCAGCAGGACTGGTCCACATATTTGCAATGATTTTCTGCTTTCTTTTGTCTGGCCTTCTTTGCCTTTGGTTTTGTCTAGTATGTTTACCCCAAAACAATAAAATCATGATTCTTGTTGTGTTTACATTAATTTTCATTATGATGATTTACTTTTATACATGAAGTTGGGTTTTATACTTTAGAAATACAATGTTATGATTTGTAAATATTTCCCAAAGACCCACACATGCATTGAAAGCCACTTGCCATTTGAAAGAATAGAACCATGAGATGAAGACCAGCTGGAGAAACCACAGTATTTCAGGGATATATGTGCCCTTTAAGGCAATATTAGGAATCAGCTTCCTTCCTCTCCTTTCTACTTCCTTGTTTCTAAGATGTCTATATTTTTGCTCCACTCTAAGTTGCTACCATGACATAATGATTCACCAAAACCAATCTAACAAGACTATTTCACATTGTGTTGAAACTCTAAAACAGTGAGCCAAGTCAATACTGCCCTATTTTGAATTTGATTTTCCTTGATACTTCGTTGCAATTACAAAAAGTTAAAAAATTGTTTGCTTTGGGTTATTTTCACTGGAAAATCAGAGATGTTTATTGTTTCCAACTTCCTTACTAAATCATGAAAGGTTTGACCTCTGCCTTACTTTGAATTTTTTGTATTAGGTTGTTCCCCGCAAACTGAAATAGATATTTCCTTTCCTAATGTTAACACCTGGATATTAAGGGTTCTACAGCTGCATGCATTTGAGAGCACACGAAATGCACAATTAGCTTTGAAAATCGGAGGTATGGTGTAATCACAAAGTTTATACATCAGAATGATGAGATAAGAATGATCCTTCAATTTTTATCTTGACTTGTGATCCAGCTTTGGCAATGAAAGCAGCTGAAGGAAGCCAGAACAAGCAAGTCAGAGCAGCTGGTAAGCCTTAATTGGAGCTAATTGCTGATTGGAGACTGGCGATTACTAATTACACTCACCTGTACAAATAGGCCTATATAAAACTTTATGAAAGTTAAGTAAAAGGATCCAATTTAATAGCCTGTTACAGGGAATATTAAAAGAGATAAAAACAAGTGATTGAAGCTATGGGAGGGAGAATAGTGGAGGCAAAAGTAAACTTGAACACTTTTACTTAATGGCATATTAGCTGAACATACAGTTAGTGTTGCCTTCAGGGCATATCTTGTTTTAGTGCACAGACTGGTACCAATTTTCTGCTTACTAAAGAAAATTACTCTCCCAATTTTAGAAAGAACATTTCAGAAGAAGAAAGCTTTTTAAATATATTGAAGAAGATACAATTGCAAAGTTTGAAAACTTTAAAAGTGGGTTGGGGAAAAAATGGAAACGAATGGAAATCTGATTTAAGACACAAACTTTTTACAAGGCAATTTGCATTTTCTATTGGGGTAAAACTAAATTCTAATATTAAGATTCTTTTCTTTTTTCTTTTTATTATTTACTTTATTTCTGAGATTATAATATAATTACATTTCTCTCTTTCATTTCCTCCCATTAAACACACCAATGTACTCCTCACTGCTCTCCTTTATATTCGTGGTGTTCTTTTACACTGTTATTGTATTCTTTTTTATTTAATATATTCTTTATTTACATTTCAAATGTTGTGCCCTTTCCTGGTCCACCCGCCCCCCAGAAAATCCCATATCCCATCTCCCCTCCTCCTGTTCCCCAATCAACCCTCTTGGTTCCCTGTCTTGGTATCCCCGTACTCTGTGGCTTCGAGCCTTCCCAGGAACAAGGGCCTGTCTTCCTTTCGGTGTCCAACAAGGCCATCCTCCGCTGCCTATACATCTGGAGCCATGGGTAATCTTTGGTTGATGGTTTTGTTCCTGGGAGCTCTGGGAGTACTGGGTGGCTCATATTGTTGTTCCTCCTATGCACTGCAAACTCCTTCAGCTCCTTGGGGTCTTTCTCTAGTTCCTCCACTGGGGACCCTGTGCTCAGTTCAATGCCTGACTGAGAGAGTACCCCTCTATATTTGTTATGCACTAGCAGAGCCTCCCAGGTGTCAGCTATATCCAGCTTAAGTCAGCAAGCACTTGTGGGCATCGATAATAGTGTTTGGGTTTTGTAACTGTATATGGGATGGATCCCTAGGTTGGGCAGTCTCTGGATGGTCTTTCCCTCACTCTTTGCTCCACATTTTGTCTCTGTATCTCGTCCTGTGGGTATTTTGTTCCCCCTTCTAAGAAGGACCAGAGTATCCATACTTTGTTCTTCCTTCTTCTTGGGGTTCATTTGATCTGTGAATCCACCAGAAATCTCCTAGAGCTAATAAACAACTTCAGCAAAGTGTCTGGATATAAAATTAACTCAAACCAATCTGTAGCTTTCCTATACTCAAAGGATAAACAGGCTGAGAAAGAAATTAGGCAAATGACACCCTTCACAATAGTCACAAAAAATATAAAGTATCTTGGTGTGACTCTAACCAAACAAGTGAAAGATTTGTATGACAAGAACTTCAAGTCTCCGAAGAAAGAAATCAAAGAAGATATCAGAAGATAGAAAGATCTTCCATGCTCATGGATTGGCAGGAATAATATAGAAAAATGGCCATCTTGCCAAAAGCAATATACAGATTCAATGCAATCCCCATCAAAATTCCAAAACAATTCTTCATAGAGTTACAAAGACTAATTCTCAAGTTCATCTGGAATAACAAAAAACCCAGGATAACTAAGACTATTATCAACAGTAATAGAACTTCTCGGGTAATCATCATCCTGGACCTCAAGCAGTACTACAGAACAATAGTGTTAAAAACTGCATGGTATTGGTACAGTGACAGGCAGGTAGATCAATGGAATAGAATTGAAGAGCCAGAAATGAACCCACACACCTATGCTTACTTGTTCTTTGACAAAGGAGCTAAAACTATCCAGTGAAAAAAAGATAGCCTTTTCAACAAATGGTTCTGGTTCAACTGGTGTTTAGCATGCAGAAGAATGGAAATAGATCTATTCTTATCTTCTTGTACAAAGCTCAAGTCCAAGTGGATCAAGGACCTCCACATAAAACCAGACACACTGAAACTAATAGAAAAGAAAGTGGGAAAGAACCTTGAGTACCTGGGCACAGGGAAAAATTTCCTGAACACCAATAGCTTATGCTCTAAGATCAAAATTTGAAAAATAGGACCTCATAAATTACAAAGCTTCTGTAAGATAAAGAACACTGTCAATAGGACAAAACTGCAACCAACAAATTGGTTAAAGATCTTTACCAACCCTACATCTGACAGAGGGTGAATATCTAATATACACAAAGAACTCAAGAAGTTAGACTCCAGAGAATCAAATAACCCTATTAAAAATGGCATACAGAGCTAAACAAAGAATTTTCACCTGAGGAATATCATAAGCATGAGAAGCACCTAAAGAAATGTTCAACATCCTTAGTCATCAGGGAAACGCAAATCAAAACAACTCTGAGATTTCATCTCACACCAGTCAGAATGACTAAGATCAAATACTTAGGAGACAGCAGGTTCTGACATGGATGTGGAGAAAGAGGAACACTCCTCCACTGCTGGTGGGATTGCAAGGTGGTACAACCACTCTGGAAATCATTTTGATGGTTCCTCAGAAAATTGAGCATAATATTACTCGAGGACCCTGCTATATCACTCCTGGGCATATACCCAGAGAATTCTCCAGCATGTAATAAGGACACATACTCCACTATGTCCATAGAATGTTTTTCTTTAAAAATAAAAAATAATTATGTATGTGCCTATTTGTTAGCCACTATTCCAGTGATTGTCATGCATCAATTGCAATAGAGAATATTTACATTTTCTGTGCATATAAGAAGGTAGAAATATGACATAAATGGTTTCTTTCTTTTGTATAAATTATAATCTATCTTTCTGCTATATTAATAAGTATGTTTTATGAAAATATTTAATTTCCAAGGGAAGTAGAAGAAGTCCAATATTCAGACATGGATGGAGGGATAGATGATTAGATAGATAGATAGATAGATAGATAGATAGATAGATAGATAGATAGAAAAATATTAGATCGATAGATAGGTAGAAAGACAGATAGGGTTAATGCAAAATTAAAAAAGAAAAGAAAACTACCTTGCAGAATGAAATGTGATACAGTTTAAAAAGAATCCAGAACCATTGAATTGTTAATATTTCATAAATGAATGATTAGAGTCAGCACACTCCCATACTGAAAGATACAAAGTTTTCCAATCAGTTACCTGTTTGGACTAACTGTACAGAATTATACAATGAAAAATAAACATTAGGGAGAAATTAAATTTATTTCAAGATCAAAATTTTAAAAAATGATATAATAATAAAATGTATTCATTTCAAAATGAGAGAACTGAGCCAGGTTAACTCCCTGTCAGGATCAAAATTTGTAATTTAGAAGGTGATCTAAGTTTCTGTTTCCCTAAACTAGACCAAGCTGGGCAAGTTAGTTTTTGAAAAACAAGAGTAGCCCACAGTCATCCAATTAGGCAAAAATACTCAGGATGAGTCAACAACAAATTCTAGCCTTTGCCCCTACCCTCTGAAAGTTAATTGACCCTTAGCCAATCCCAAATACATCCAAACCCCGAACCACAAATCAAATTAAAGGTAACCTACCCTCCCTGGATTTCTCAGAATCTGCTTTTAATTGAACCTTACAACTTACCTTTGTATCTCTTTTTTAAAGAATGGTGGACCCCTGCATGCGTTATTTCTGTAGAATAAGTCCTCTTTGCTTTTTTATCCTATTTGACTCTGAGGCATTATTATTTGGCAAATCACGGATCCTTACAAAAACACATGATATTTCTTATTTATTGAACGCCAAAAACAGTATTGCATTTTAATAATTTTAACATGTTTTAAATACCAGTTCAATATTACAGACCAAACAAATCAAAAGCATACTGTTGACATTTCTGTGTTCATAATACATGAATTCATATCTGTGTCTGATAAATATATACAATTTCAAAAAGCATATGATGAATTAAACCACAGTTGTCTGATAGGTGAAATATTTGAAGAAATTGAAGATGATCAACTGTCATTCTCGAACATTAGTTGTAATCTGACAATGCATCCCAATGAAAACAAAAGGTTATCTAGAAAATAACCTTTTAGAATTTTTCTTTTGTTTGTGTATAACTATGTGTATCTGTGTATGGCTGCAGGTGCTATAGTAGAGAGCAAAATATTTTATCTTAATACAAAGATAAAATCATAAAAATGTCTACATCTGGGGAAGTTTATTGAGTCAAAACATACCTTTAAAAATACCAAAATATATTGAGGACTTCCTCAATTTCTTTCTTCAGAGACTTGAAGTTCATGTCATACAGATCTTTCACTTGTTTGGTTAGAGTCACACCAAGATAGTTTATATGGTTTGTGGCTATCATGAAGGGTATCATTTCTCTTACTTCTTTCTCAGCCTGCTTATCCTTTGAGTATAGGAAGGCTACTGACTTGCTTGAGTTGATTTTATATCTGGCCACTTTGCTGAAGTTGTTTATCAGCTGTAGGAGTTCTCTGGTGGAGTTCCTTGGGTCGCTTAAGTATACTATCATATCATCTGCAAATAGTGATAGTTTGACTTCTTCCTTTCCAATTTGTATCCCTTTGACCTCCTTTTGTTGTCTAATTGCTCTAGCTAGAACTTCAAGTACTATATTGAAAAGATACGGAGAGAGAGGGCAGCCTTGTCTAGTCCCTGATTTTAGTGGGATTGCTTCAAGTTTCTCTCCATTCAGATTGATGTTGCCTACTGGTTTGCTGTAAATTGCTTTTACTATGTTTAGATATGGGCCTCGAATTCCTGATCTTTCCAAGACCTTTAGCATGAAAGGATGCTGAATTTTGTCAAATGCTTTCTCGGCATCTAATGAGATGACCAAGTGGTTTTTTTTCTTTGAGATTGTTTATATAGTGGATTACATTGATGGATTTCCTTATATTGAACCATCCCTGCATTCCTGGGATGAAGCCTACTTGATCGTGGTGAATGATCATTTTGATGTGTTCTTGGATTCTGTTGGCAAGAATTTTATTGAGTATTTTTCATCGATATTCATAAGAGAGATTGGCCTGAGATTTTCTTTCTTTGTCGGATCTTTGTGTGCTTTAAGATGGGAAAATCTGTCATGCTATTGGATTGGCAGGATTAATATAGTAAAAATGACCATCTTGCCAAAAGCAATATACAGATTCAATGCAATCCCCATCAAAATCCCAACTCAATTTTTCATAGACTTAGAAAGAGCAATTCAAAAATTCATCTGGAATAACAGAAAACCCAGGATAGCTAAAACTATTCTCAAGAGTAAAAGAACCTCTGGGGGAATCAGTATCCCGGACCTCAAGCTGTACTACAGAGCAATAGTGTTAAAAACCGCATGAAATTGGTACAGTGACAGGCATGTAGATCAATGGAACAGAATTGAAGACCCAGAAATGAATCCATACTCCTATGTTCACTTGATCTTTGACAAAGGAGCTAAAACCATCCAGTGGAAAAAAGATAGCCTTTTCAACAAATGGTGCTGGCTCAACTGGAGGTAAACATGCAGAAGAATGCAAATTGACCTATTTTTTTTCTAAGTTTTTTTTTTTAATTTACATTCAGAATCATTTCCTCTTTCCCATTTCCTCCCTCCCCAAAAGTCCAATAAGCCCCCTTCCATCCCTCTTTTCCCCATTCAACCCCCTCTCGCTTCTCTGTCCTGGCATTCCCCTACGTCCAGTCTTTCCAGGACCAGGGTCTCTCTTTCCATCTTCTTAGAAATCTATTGATATGCGAATTGTGTCTAGGGTATTCCGAGATTCTGGGTTAATATCCCCTTATCAATGACTGCATACCATGTGTGTTCTTTTGTGATTGGATTTCCTCACTAAGGATGATATTTTCCAGTTCTGACCATTTGCTAGGAATATCGTGAATTCATTTTTTTTAATTGCAGAGTAGTATTCCATTGTGTAAATACACCACATCCTCTGAATCCATTCCTCCGTTGAGGGACATCTGGGTTCTTTCCAGCTTCTGGCTAATATAAACAAGGCTGCCATGAACATAGTGGAGCATCTTATCTCCTTGCACTAAGCTCAATTCCAAGTGGATCAAGGACCTCCACATAAAACCAGACACACTGAAACTAATAGAAAGGAAACTAGGGAAGAACCTTGAACATATGGGCACAGGGGAGAATTTCCTGAATAGAACTCCAATAGCTTATGCTCTAAGATCAAGAATTGACAAATGGGACCTCATTAAATTACAAAGTTTTTGCAAGGCAAAAGACACTGTCAAAAAGACAAAGCAGCAACCAACTAACTGGGAAATGATCTTTACCAACCCTACATCCGACAGAGGGCTAATATCCAAGATATACAAAGAACTCAAGAAGTTAAACTCCAGAGAGGCAAGTAACCCTATTAAAAAATGGGGTACAGAGCTAAACAAAGAGTTCTCACCTGAAGAATATCTAATGGCTGAGAAGCACCTAAAGAGATGTTCATCATCCTTAGTCATTAGGGAAATGCAAATCAAAACAACCCTGAGATTCTACCTCACACCAGTCAGAATGTCTAAGATCAAAAACACAGGAGACAGCAGTTGTTGGAGAGGATGTGGAGAAAGAGGAACACTCCTCCACTGCTGGTGGGATTGCAAGCTGGTACAACCACTCTGGAAAGCAGTCTGGCGGTTCCTCAGAAAATTGGGCATGAGACTCCTGGAGGATCCGGCTATACCACTCCTGGGCATATACCCAGAGGCTTTGCCTGCATGCAATAAGGACACATGCTCCACTATGTTCATAGCAGTCTTATTTATAATAGGCAGAAGCTGGAAAGAACCCAGATGTCCCTCAACGGAGGAATGGATTCAGAAGATGTGGTATATTTACACAATGGAATACTAGTCTGCAATTAAAAACAATGAATTCACAAAATTCCTAGGCAAATGGTCAGAACTTGAAAATCCTTAGTGAGGTAACCCAATCACAAAAGAACACACATAGTATGCAGTCACTGATAAGGGGATATTAACCCAGAATCTTGGAATACCCTAGACACAATTCGCATATCAATAGATTTCCAAGAAGATGGAAAGAGAGACCCCTGGTCCTGGAAAGACTGGATGTAGGGGAATGCCAGGACAGAGAAGCGAGAGGGGATTGAATGGGGAAAAGAGGGATGGAAGGGGGCTTATGGGATTTTCGGGGAGGGAGGAAACGGGAAAGGGGAAATGATTTTGAATGTAAATAAAAATATAAAAAATAAAAAAAAAAAAATACCAACATATAGACAGCAAAGGACAACATGGAAGAGTCAATTGTTTTCCCCACCCCATAGTTTGCAAGAATCAAATTCAGGTCAACAGACTTTATAACAAACATGCTTATTCAATGAATCATCTATAGTGACAAGACAAAATGACATTGTATTATAAATAAAATATATTTGTGGCTAAATGTAAATTGCAAAAATTGGGTTGACAGTTTTGGGGAAATTAGATAATAAAATAAAAATTTGAATTAAAAAAGAGAAAGCACATTCAGACTTTGGAAAGGGACGAACATATCTATGATGATCTGAACTCTTAGTAATAAAGCCAGCAACTTATAGTTGTGAAACAAGGTTAGTGTTTTATACTCCAACAACAAATAACAAGTTTCATTCTTGATCATGTAAAGTAGACTTTCTTTTTTTTTTGAATAGTTAACCAAATATATTTATGTATATAAAACTCTCAATTACTTAAAGCCAATTTACAATGATAGTCTTATCTCATTATTTTTTATTATTTTTATTAGATATATTCTTTCTTTACATTTCAAATGATTTCCCCTTTACTGGTTCCCTCCCCCTGCCAAAAAAAAAAATCCCATATGTCATCTCACCTCCCCCTTTTCCCCAATCAACTCTCTCCTGCTTCTCTGTCCTGGTATTCCCCTACACTGCTGCATCTAGCCTTTCCAGGACGAAGGGTCTCTCCTCCCTTTGGTGTCCAAAGACTTTCTTAATACAAAGATAAAATCATAAAAATGTCGATGTCTTAGGATGTTTATTGAGTCAAAACATACCTTTAAAAATGGGAACAGGCAACCTCAGATAGGAGGTTGGAGCGTAGGGGGTCTTCCAGAATGCACCAGAGACCTGGGACATGAGAGACTCTCAGGCCTCAAAGGGAGGGACCCTACATGAAATGCCCTACAGTAAGGAGAGAGAGAGCTTATAGAGCCCACCTCCAGCAGGAAGACAGGGCGTCAAATGAGGGAGAGGGATACCATCCCATAGTCACAACTCTGACCCATAATTGTTCCTGTCTAATAGAATTAAAGGGATGGAAATGGAGAGGAGCCTGAGGAAAAGAAGTTTCAGCTACAGGCCCAAGGTAGGATCCAGGTCAAGAGGAGGTCCCAAGGCCTTACACTATTACTGAGGCTATGGAGTGCTCACAAAAAGGGACCTAGCATGACAGCACTCAGGAAGACCCGTCAAGCAGCTGAAAGAGTCAGATTCAGATATTTGCACCCAATCAATAGACAGAAGCAGGTAACTCCTGTTGTTGAATTAAAAGCTGAAAGAAGTTGAGGAGAAGGGCAGTCCTGTAGGAGGACTAGCAGTCTCAAACTGGACCCCCGAGATCTCTCAAACACTGGACCAGCAAACAGGCAGCATACACCAGCTGATATAAGGCCCCAAACACACTTATAGTAGAGGACTTCCGGGTCTGTGTTCATTCAGAGATGATGCATGTAACCCTCAAGAGACTGGAGGCCCCAGGGAGTTTAGAGGTCAGGTGAGGTGGGAGGTAGGTACATTCATGTGGAGACAGGGGTGGGGAGGAGGTATGGCATATGGAACAGTTGGAGGGTGGGCAGGGGTGGGGGAAAATAAAATGTAGAGTATAAAATAATAAATTAATTTAAAAAATCAATCCTAAAACGCACAATCATAAATGTTAGGAGTGAATTAATATGATAAGAAAAGATGAATAATTACACATTAAAGTATTTGTCCATGGAGACTTTAATAAAAATAAAATTTGGATTTTGATGATAGACCTCATTGCTGGAGAACTTCCCTAGCATATAAACATTCCTAGATTTCTCTTGACCACCACAAATCATTAAAACCAACAACCTTTTTGTTGTCTATGTAACAACGAATTATGTGTGTGTGTGTGTATGTGTGTGTGTGTGTGTGTGTGTGTGTGTGAGAGAGAGAGAGAGAGAGAGAGAGAGAGAGAGAGAGAGACAGAGAGAGACAGAGACAGAGAGAGACAGAGACAGAGACAGAAACAGACATAAAAAACAGAAACAGAGAATTAGAATGTGACCTTTATGTTGAATTATTACAATCAAACTGTAGGGAGATTAAAGTCCAGACAAATAGAAAAATAAAATACACTCACGATAGAAACAGTAATGAAAGGAATACATTCTTATCAAAAGACATCCAGGTCATGGGATAGTCATAAAACTGGAACATTGTAGTCGTATGAAAAGTCATTAAAGGAAAATTTTATTAACAACTAGTTTTAAATATTAATGGAATCCAAGGTGATGTTTTCAAACACATACAGAGCATGAAATGTTCAGTTATTCACTTCTCCATCCACTACCTCAAACATCCTTTTCTACTCAAGTTTCCACCCTAGGAATTGCTACTAAACTTTCAGATTGATTTTGTTTTTCATGCTATTTATTAATGTTTCACATAGTTTTGTCATTTGTTCCTGCATGTAAAAGCATGAAAACATATCTTTATATCATAGTTGATTTCCATTAACATAATGTCATCTAGTTGCATGAATTTTTTGAATAATAGGATTTTATTTTTCTTTATGACTAAGTAATGTTGCAATATGTACCACTATTTTCTGTATCTGGCCATCTGTTGTTGAGCTAATTGCCTAAGAAATGAATATAAAGGGAAAAAAGCAAATAGCCTTATCCTGCCCAAATATTCATGATAGCTTTTTAGTGAGTATATGAAATTTGAGAAATATGAAATACTTGGAATTGATATTAAATTATTGAACATCAAACATAATGTGTACTTAAGATAAGTGAAGAAAAATATTCCAAGTTTGATAAATATATATTAAGATGTATTATGTGGAAGTCAAGAACAAACACAAGAGTTTGTGGGAGGTCATTTTTGTAATTCCAATGATTGAGACACTGAAACAGGAAGATTGGTATAAGTTCAAAGACAAAATGGGCTACCCTGTGAATTCCAGCACAGCATGGGCTACACTATGAGAGCTAACATTCAAAATATATAAATAATTCAAGAAGGTGACCTCAAAAATAACCAAACGGCTCCCAAAAAATTAGGAATAGAACTAAACAGAGAGTTTATCACAGAGAAATCTTGAATGACTGAGAAGCATTTAAATGTCCAAAATCTTCTATCAACAAAAAAAGGCAATTCAAAATAACTCTAAGATTCCACCTTACATCAATCAGAATGGCTAAGATCAAAAACTCACATGACAGTACCTGGTAGCAAGGATGTGGAGAAAGAACCCTCTCCATTGCTGGTGGGATTTCTTTTTTTCTTTTTTTTGTTTTTTGGTTTTTGGTTTGGTTTTTCGAGACAGGGTTTCTCTGATACAGCCTTGGCTGTCCTGGAACTTACTTTGTAGACCAGGCTGGCCTCCAACTCAGAGATCCGCCTGTCTCTGCCTCCCAAGTGCTGGGATTAAAGGCATGCGCCACCACTGCCCATGCTGGTGGGATTTCAAACTTGTAAAACCAGTCTGGAAATCAGTCTGGAGGTTCCTCAAAAAATTGGAAATAGATCTACCAAGACCCAGCTGTACCACTCTTGGGCATATACCCAAATGATGCCCCACTATGTGACAAGGGCATCATTCATATTCAAATTCATATTCATCTTATTTGTGATAGACACAAGCTGGAAACAACCCAGATGCCCACAATGGAAGATTGGATATAGAAAATTTGGTTCATTTACACAATGGAATACTATCCAGCTATTAAGGATAAGAACATCAAGAATTTTACAGGCAAATGGATGGAACTAGAAAATATCATTCTGAGGGAGGTAACTCAGGCCTAAAATGACATGGTTTGTACTCACTAATATGCTGATATCAGCAAAAACCTTACAGAAAAACCAGTATAAAATCTACAGAATTCGAGAAGGTTAACAAGCCAAAAGGCCCAAGTCAAGATGCCTCCATACCACTTGGGAGAAAGAAGAAGACAATGAATGATAGGGGGCAGAGGGAAGGAGGGACCTAGGTGGAAGAGGAGACAGGGAGAGGAAAAAGGAAACATAATCATGTATTGGTAGGGAACAGGAGTGAGGCCCTCAGGGTCAGCAGAAAGAATGGAAACAGGTAACCTCAGGAGGTAGGAGGGGGGGGACCCCTAGAATATACCAGAGGTCTAGGATATAAGAGAGGCTCAGGACTCAGAGAGAGGAACCTTAGATGAAATGCCCAACAGTGGGGAGAGGACACTTGTGGAGTCCATCTCCAGTGGAATGATAGGAGATCAAGTGGAGGGATGGGGTTGCCAACCTAAACTCAAGAGCACTGACCCAGAGTTGTTCCTGTCTAAAAGAACTGCAGGGATGTAGATGGAGTGGAGACTGAGGGAGGGGAGATTCAGTGAACGCCCAAATTGGAATCTAGCTCAAGGGGAGGCTCTAAGGCCTAACACTGTTACTGACGCTATGAAGTACAGGCGCCTGGTATGGCTTCCCTCTGAGAATCCCAACAAGCAGCTGAAAGAGCTGGATGTAGATATTTACACCCACCAATGGACAAAAACTGGTTGAATTAAGAGAAAACTGGAAGAAGCTGAAGAGGAGGGAGCCCCCATGGGAGGACCTGTAGTCTCAACTAACCTGGACCCTAGAGATCTCTAGGACACTGAGCCACCAATTAGGCAGCATACTCTAGCTGATATGAGGTCCCTGACACATATACAGCATAGGACTGGAATCAGTGAGTGAAGAAGCACCTTTAGAGACTTGAGGCCTCCTCGTGAAGTGGGGAGATCTGGAGGTGGGGATGGAGGGGTGGATAAGTCCTCTTGGAGCTGGGGAGGGGGGAGGAATTGGGAGAAGTCAGAGGGTGGACATCCAAGAGAGAATGTTGACTGGACTGTGAAAAATGTTTAAAGAATATTAATTTAAAAAATAGCAAAAAAATAAAATCCCACTTAGACTATTTAAAATACAATTCATTTAAAAATAATTCTCTTCAGTGTGTTCTATTTAAGTGAAACTAAATATTTGCGCTTAAACTAGCAGCTCAATTCCAAAAGCAAATGTAATTGTTATTAATTCTGGAACAGTGATCAGAAAATTATATAACAGTACTTATTTTAGTTTCTGTCATTTATGAATGTAGCAAAAATGAATAAAGATTACCTAGTCTAGATTTATAAGATTATTACTTTCATTCTTTAGAGAAAACTTTAAAGTCAAAATATTATCTGATGGTCATAATTCTTACAAAATTATTCTTGAGAAATTAAAAAATAAGAGTGGACATCTTTCCCAGGCAGAGACAGCAGAACTTAGAATTGTGTTGGCAAGCAGGAAGCAGAGACCATAACGTGTATCTTCATGTAGGATAGCACCTTAGCAACTTCATTACTAAGGAAATCACATTCCTTTGACTTAATTTCCCAGGCTGACTAGAATTTCAGTCTGCTAGCTTGGAGTTTATAATCTGTACCACGAAGTCATAGCTGTTCCAATCATTTTTCTTTTTTTTTTTTTTAATTTAATTTAATTTTATTTTTTTAATTTACATTCCAAATCACTTCCCCTTTCCCGTTTCCTCCCTCCCCGAAAGTCCCATAAGCCCCCTTCCCTCCCTCTTTTCTCCGTTCAACCCCCTCTCATTACTCTGTCCTGGCGTTCCCCTACATCCAGTCTTTCCAGGACCAGGGGTCTCTCCTTCCATCTTTTTAGAAATCTATTGATATGCTGATTGTGTCTAGGGTATTCTGAGATTCTGGGTCAATATCCCCTTATCAGTGACTTCATACCATGTGTGATCTTTTGTGATTGGGTTACCTCACTAAGGATGATATTTTCAAGTTCTGACCATTTGCCTAGGAATTTCGTGAATTCATTGTTTTTAATTGCAGAGTAGTATTCCATTGTGTAAATATACCACATCTTCTGAATCCATTCCTCCGTTGAGGGACATCTGGGTTCTTTCCAGCTTCTGGCTATTATAAATAAGGCTGCTATGAATATAGTGGAGCATGTGTCCTTATTGCATGCAGGTAAAGTCTCTGGGTATATGCCCAGGAGTGGTATAGCCGGATCCTCCGGAAGTGTCATGCCCAGTTTTCTGAGGAGCCGCCAGACTGCTTTCCAGAGTGGTTGTACCAGCCTGCAATTCCACCAGCAGTGGAGGAGTGTTCCTCTTTCTCCACATCCTCGCCAACAACTGCTGTCTCCTGTGTTTTTGATCTTAGCCATCCTGACTGGTGTGAGATGGAATCTCAGGGTTGTTTTGATTTGCATTTCCCTAATGACTAAGGATGATGAACATCTCTTTAGGTGCTTCTCAGCCATTAGATATTCTTCAGGTGAGAACTCTTTGTTTAGCTCTGTACCCCATTTTTTAATAGGGTTACTTGCCTCTCTGGAGTTTAACTTCTTGAGTTCTTTGTATATCTTGGATATTAGCCCTCTGTCGGATGTAAGGTTGGTAAAGATCATTTTCCAGTTAGTTGGTTGCCGCTTTGTCTTTTTGACGGTGTCTTTTGCCTTGCAAAAACTTTGTAATTTAATGAGGTCCCATTTGTCTATTCTTGATCTTAGAGTATAAGCTATTGGAGTTCTGTTCAGGAAATTCTCCCCTGTGCCCATATGTTCACCTCGGAAGATGGAAAAATCTGCCATGCTCATGGATTGGCAGGATTAATATAGTAAAAATGAGCATCTTACCAAAAGTAATACACAGATTCAATGCAATCCCCATCAAAATCCCAACTCAATTCTTCATAGAGTTAGAAAGAGCAATTCAAAAATTCATCTGGAATAACAGAAAACCCAGAATAGCTAAAACTATTCTCAAGAGTAAAAGAACCTCTGGGGGAATCAGTATCCCGGACCTCAAGCTGTACTACAGAGCAATAGTGTTAAAAACTGCATGGTATTGGTACAGTAACAGACATGTAGATCAATGGAACAGAATTGAAGACCCAGAAATGAATCCACACTCCTATGGTCACTTGATCTTTGACAAAGGAGCTAAAACCATCCAGTGGAAAAAAGATAGCCTTTTCAACAAATGGTGCTGGCTCAGCTGGAGGTCAACATGCAGAAGAATGCAAATTGACCCATCCTTATCTCCTTGCACTAAGCTCAATTCTAAGTGGATCAAAGATCTCCACATAAAACCAGACACACTGAAACTAATAGAAGGGAAACTAGGGAAGAACCAATCATTTTTCAAGACTGGAAATAGAGAACACAGTGTTCTCTGAGGGTCAGGAAATGTATGTTCACATTAAATACATGTTTACATTTTGGTAAGTAGTTAAAATACCTCCCTATCACCCAGAATGGAGAAAAGAATTGAATTGGGGCCGCACACTTTAACAAAGGCACTATCTCCTAGATTTTGCTTTAGCCATTAATTAAATTTATGTTTATGCTTAGTCAAATTCTATTTAGTTTGAACAATTATATTTTAATATGAATACAAAATAATTTTAATAACATTTCATTTAGCAAAACTGAATTTAATGCAATGAAATACCTTGTAAAATACGGTTGAAGCAGTATAGCTGTCCTTGAGCAAAGAAAATTTCACCAATATTGGAGTTCTAAGATTTCTGCTAATTGTTTAACTTAATAAGGTATTAAAATATTACTTGTATAATATTTTATGCAATATTAAATATTATATTTCCTATAAATTATCAATAAACATAGTCTCAATAAAATATAATATAATCAATATGACCCATACTATTACTATGAATCAGAATTTTCTAAAAACCAAGAGGGTTGCTTGTAGGCAATGAACTACAAACTGATAGATACTTTGAATCTTTATCACCAGGCAGAAGACTGTACATATAACTCATATAAGCATATGTTGCACCTCACAGCACAGTAGACACGTTTCTATATAATAATGAATTCCAAAGCTTTGTCTTCATGTTCCTTATACAGAAAAATTAATTAAAGCTGAATTATGATGAATTAAGTAGAAAACAAAATAAGTACATGAAGAGATGCTTTGGTTTTTCTGGAGAAATAATCTCTGCCTGATATGAGGTGTATGATGTGGGGGTTTGGAACTAGATTTTCTCATATCAGTCTTTTGTAAAATTATTTGTCTTTATTTCTGGCTAAATTTTCCTGTACCTTATAGTCTTTGAGTTAGCTAATAGGTCAGCTTTTAATACTTGTCTCAAACCTTTCCATGGGTTCTCTCAACTAATAATGTTTCACATTTTTTAATTTTTATTTAATTTTTTCTTTTTTATTAGATATTTTCTTTATTTACATTTCAAATGTTATCCCCTTTCCTGGTTTCCCCCCTGATAACACCCTTTCCCATCCATTTAAATTATTATTTGTAGAGATATTCCATGACAACTAAGCCCAAAGTAGCAATATTCCCATCATGTATAATTCCCAATATAAATTTTGTGCATATAATTTACATATTATGAATTACATGTATAATATAAATTTTGAACTGGTAAACTACTGATTGAAAGACATTGCTATCCTTACAAGATCACTATAAAATTTAGACAAGTTGATTATGGTTTTATCATAAAATTGAATAATTTATTTTAAATCTTTTTTTTCAAGTAACATTGTGTATATATCTGTGGGAGATAAACTAAGACTTTTTTCTTCTATAAGAGTTTGAGTTGATTATCGTTTTCAGATAACAAAATTCAAGTGCAAATGGCTTATAACATGGGGAAAGAGATGAGACAGATGACGATGAATCAAGCATATCTACAGCCTTTAATAAAAGGCTTTGATTACTTTATAAAGATCAGGATACCACTAAAGCGTCTTAAGACAAGAGGACATGGCCATGTGTACCCCCCTAACATACACCATGGCTTCAGTGAACAAGAGCATGATCTATGGGTTGCTCCTGAATTATTTATGGCACCAAATATTTATTTGCCCACAGTCTCAGGAAAGAAATATGAAAGCATTCAAAGAACAGCTGGAGCGCTGATGGTTACAAATGGTTTCTCTTATTCTCAGTGTTAATCATTGTCGTGTTACCATGTTAAATTCCTAGTGACTTAATTCAGTAAGTCCAAGTGCACGTCCTCTAAGTAGAAATGCTGATGAAAACAAATGAAAAGTCCTTTGCCTGAGAGTTATTTAACTCTTTGTGTATTTTCAATTGAAAGTATTACTTTAACAGTGATAAATTACTAAATGAGCCTGAATCATTATGAGTAAATATGTATGCAGACAAAACAAATACAGCTAGAACTTGCCACATATATGCTCCACCTATGTTGAATTCTATCTTGAATCATTTCACATTTTCAGTAGCAGATAGTTTTAAATGTATCTCTATAAGTATCCAATGTCATGATGAGGAACAGGAGAGGAAAAGTTGAATTTGTATAGAAAATTGGTTATATAAGTGTGCCTTAATCCTAAATGGAAGCAAATGATGCTTAACAGATGTAATATACTGATTGTTTCCAAATTGTAGCTTGAGAGTTAAGATATTCTAAAAAAAAAAATCAATTATTTAACATGATGCTGCTAGATGGACTATATTACTGTTCAAATATCAAATCATTAATTTTTGTAGAACATTCATAAGTTGTTTTACATATTTAAACTTGATTATCATGAATTATGATGTAAGCTCATCAAGACTGGATAAGAGTAGAAATATTATTTGATCTATCAGTATATTGGAGTGAAAGCATTAACAATGTATTACATTAATCATTTTCTTATATGCTAATTATGCAAAGAGTGAGCCTGCACTTCATTTTCTTATGTTTTTTAATTTTATCATATGGAACTAGATTAAAGAGAAATGATTGTTGTAGAATTTTAGTTGTTAGGAGTGAATGCTCTTATGAAACACTGAGAATGCATGCTCAGGAAATTCTGAAATGTGTTTGTTAAAAGAATATGTCTTTCTTAGGTTGAAATTTAAAAGTCTTCCAAGGGCCAGATACTAAAGGTTCTTTGGCTAAACTAGGCTCTACAGGTAGTATAATATGAGAGGCAGGTGCTAGTCAAGCAAAATGAAATAATTGGGAATGTGCTCATAAGGAAACGTTTGTAACCACACTGCTCTTTCGCTGCTTTGAAGGGAATATGCTTCTTCTACAAGGAAGTTGTACCAGGATGTTCTGCCTCACCACAGGTCCAAGGAAATCGAGCCAAAGGGTGTGAACTGAAAACTCTGAAACCAAAGTTAATGCCTTTTCTTCTGATAAGTTAATTTTTCTAAGATATTTTGTTGTATTAACAATAAGTTCAGACAGTATCTAATAAGAAAATCAGCATATGAAATTTATGTGAAAGAACATTGTTTAACTCTATACAGAATGACACAACACTAAATCACTGCTTTAATAAGTTGGTTAAATTTGTTCTTGTCCATATTCCCTTTATACTTTAAAACTGGTGCATAGAAGTATTTTAGAAGGCCAGTTTTACTGCTTAATAATAGGCTTTGGGTGTTTCCTCTATATATCTTCACCTATTAATTTTGTTTTTAAAGGGTTGATCAGTTTCTTTTTGATCATCCACTCATCATTTTAACCAGATGTGTTGTCCAAAATCTTAGATTCTCATAAAAACCTTCCTTTATTTCAGATAGAATAGAGAGATATAACAAGCAAATTTTCATATTTTCTATCATATTTTCATATTATTATCAATATCATTGCTTATTCAATTTTTGCCAAGATCAGATAACTGAACATCTACCATAGCACACTGTGTATCACATATGCTTCCTTTTTTGAACTTAATACTTTTTTCTTTATCTACATTTCAAATATTATCCCCTTTTGGAGTTTCCCCTAGAATCCCCTATCCCATCCTTCCCCCCCCCGCTCCTATGAGGGTGTTCCCCAACCCACCCACTCCCTGCATCCCTGCCCTTGCATTCCCCTACACTGGGGCATCAAGTCTTCACAGAACCAAGGACCTCTCCTCCCAATGATGGCCTACAAGGCCATCCTGTGCTACATATGTGGCTAGAGCCATGGGTCCCTCCATGTATACTCCTTGATAGGTGGTTTTGTCCCTGGAAGCTCTGGGGGGGCGGGGGTCTGGTTGGTTGATATTGATGTTCTTCCTATGGGGCTGCAAACACCGTCAGCTCCTTCCGTCCTTTCTGTAACTCCTCCATTGGGGAACCCTTGCTCAGTCCAATGGTTGGCTGCAAGCATCCACCTCTGTATTTGTCAGGCTCTATCAGAGACTCTCATGAGACAGCTCTATCAGGCTCCAGTCCACAAGCACCTGTTGGCATCCACAATAGTTTCTGTGATTGGTGACTGTATATGGGATGCATCCCCAGGTGGGGCACTCTCTGTGTGACCTTTCTTTCACTCTCTGCTCCACCCTTTGTATTTGTTCCCATGAGTATTTTGTTACTTCTTCTAAAGAGAACAGAATCCCCCACACTTTGCTTTTTCCTTCTTCTTGAGCTTTCTGTGATCTGTGTATCTTGGGTATTCTGAGGTTTGGGGCTAATATCCACTTGTCAGTGAGTGCATACCCTGTGTTTTCGTATTTGATGGGGTTACCTCACAAAGGATAATTTCTAGTTCCATCCATTTGCCTAAGAATTTCATGAATTCATTGTTTTTAATAGCTGAGCAGTACTCCATTGTGTAAATGTATCATGTTTTCTGTATCCGTTTGTCTTAATCAGGGTTTTTATTCCTGCATAAACATGACCAAGAAGCAAGTTGGGGAGGAAAGGGTTTTTCAGCTTACATTTCCAGATTGCTGTTCATTACTAAAGGAAGACAGGACTGGAATGCAAGCAAGTCAGGAAGCAGGAACTGATGCAGAGGCCATGGAGGGATGTTTCTTACTGGTTTGCTTCCCCAATCTTGCTCAGCTTGCTTTCTTATAGAACCCAAGACTACCAGCCCAGAGACTGTACCACCCACAAGAGGTCCTCCCACTTTGATCACTAATTGAGAAAATGCCTTACAGCTGGATCTTATGGAGGCATTTCCTCACCTGAAGCTCCTTTCTCTGTGACAACTCCAGCTTGTGTCAAGTTAACACAAAACCAGCCAGTACACCATTTCTCTGCTGAAGGACATCTGGGTCCTTTCCAGCTTCTATTATAAATAAAGCTGCTATGAACATAGTGGAGCATGTGTTCTTGTTAATATTGGAGAATCTTTTGGGTATATGCCAGTACTGGTATAGCTGGGTCCTCAGGTAATAATATGTCCAATTTTCTGAGGAAATGTCAGACTGGTTTTCAGAATGGTTGTACCAGCTTGCAATCACATATGCTTCTTATCCTTCAGTACACATTATCTATTTTCTGTTCCAATTCTGTGTTTTTAAGTTTTAACATGTGGAAAGGGACATTAGGCTGTGAGGTAGTTCTTTATATTGCCTTTGTTTACTTATTTATTTTTATCATTTTTATTTGTTTTATATTTCAAATGATATCCCCATTCACGGTTATCCCTGTACAACCCACCCCCATTCCATTGCACCTCATCCCCCTCCCTTTAGTCTCTATGAGGGTGCTTCTCCACCCATTTATCCACTCCTGTCTCACTTCTTTAGCATCCCTCTATGCTGAGGTACCAAGCTGCCATAGGATCATGGGCCTCCCCTCCCACTGATGTCAGATAATGGCATCCTCTGCTACCTATGCATCTGGAGTCCTGGCTACCTCCATGTGTCCTCTTTGGTTGGTGCTTTAGTCCCTGGGAGCTCTGGGTGGTCCAGTTAGTTGATATGTCCTCCCTATGGGGTTTTGATCCCCTTCAGCTCCTTCCCCTACCTCTTTCATTGGGGTCCCTGGGCCATGAAATCCAATGGTTGCCTGTGAGTATCTGCAACTGTATTGGTCAAGCGCTGGTAGAACCTCTCAGGAAACAGCCATACCAGGCTCTTGTCAGCAAGTGCTTCTTAGCATTAGCAATAGCCCCAGACTCCAAGCAAGCAGGAGTCTCAGAGGACCCAATGGTGATGTCTTTAGCTGAAATACCTAACAGAGGGTTCATGCAACCTGTAGAGAGTATCTCCAGTAGGTTGCCATGGACTTCAGTTAAAAAATGGGGCCATATGCAAATTTCAAAATTTTTAACACTGTCCAAATAAAACACTAGTACAAAAAAAAAAAGAAAGAAAGAAAAAGAAAGAAAGAAAGAAAAGAAAAAGAAAAAGAAGAAAAAGGAACAGAGACTGAAGGAAAGGCCACCCAGAGACCACCCCACCTAGTAAGCTACCCCACCTGCAGACACCCACAGAGCACACTATTGCCCAGTAATTCTTATCCATCTTCTGACTATAACATTGCAAACCAGGCTTTTATACAGAATAGGAATTAATGGAAATTTGACATTTATAAAGGTATTGGAAGAACTAAAAGACCAACATCCATGAATTTCACCACCAGTTCTTTTAGGGTTTTCTAGGAACTGATCTATCCCAGCCTGGTGGGGACATGAGACAGTTCTACAATCTAGACAGGAAATCCCAGAAGTCTCCTTTTGCTGTAACTATGTAGGTGGAACCTCCTAACTTTCCAGAAAGCCAATGTGTCTAATGAGATATCTGTGATGTGGATCTACTGGAAATTAATGTCTTATCTATTCTTTTCCCCTTTGCCAGTTTCTGTTTGGTGTCATTCTACTATCTTTTTGTTGAAGCCTTGGTTTGACTGAAAGTGCATTAAATGATAGCTTCTATTAGGCTGGAAAGGATAGTTAGCTGAAACCTGTCAATGTGCATAGAAAAACAAGTGAGTGTTAAAAATAAAAATTTAAGTACAAACAAGAATACATGAGTAATAAATAATAAATAGAGAAATTATTGACTTCATTTTGCTTATTTTAATATATAAAATAAATATCTTAAAATTAAGGTAAATATTTTCACTCACAGATTCAGATGTGTTTCTATAAAACACATAAGTACTCTTTCTTATTCACATTTCCATATATATTTTTAGAACTATACAGTAAGGACAATTTGGGATTCCATGTTCATCTGGTTTTGATCCTTTTTTTCTATTTAAATTATGTTCATAGTCAACCTCCAAATTTCAAAGTTCTATGATTTGTTGTTAAATTTGGCTTTAATACAAAAAGGTCCATACTCATTTGGTGTTTGGAGATCATTGAAGCCCCTTGTGTTGGTTTTGTGTGCAAATATAAATTATATCCTTACCAACTAAGTCTTTAAACTCTGTCGTTGGTACACATTCCCCAGTCAGTATTCATTGAATGCTCATTACATCTAAGCGCTCTTGGTGGAACTAAGGATACTTGGCACCTGCTTCTAACAGCTAAAAGATGGTAATTCACTGTTTAAAGCTCAAACAGTTCTGGTAAGTGCCCTAGATGAGACAATTGTACATGATTGCATAGAAGAATGGAGGTATATCACATTTTGTGACTTCCATGGCACAGGTGTGAATGACAGAGAGATAGATAGATAGATAGATAGATAGATAGATAGATAGATAGATGGATAGATAGATAGAGACAGAGACAGAGAGACAGAGAGCATAAAGGTAGATTAAAATTCTTTTTTTTCCTTCAGGATTAATTGTGATCAAATATAGCTTAGACATTTTCTACTTGGCAGAATTAAAAGAATTTTAAATTCTGAGATTGAGTTGAAAGAAGAAACAGGAGATTGAATTCAATCCCATTTCTCCACTTTGAGAATACATATATGTTCTGTAATTCTATTAACAGGCTGCATAGCCAAACAAACAGACTCACTGTGTTCTACTTATGCAAAAGTTAGTCTCTCATGGTGCCTGCTTACTTGGAGATCATTGTTGTATCACTTGAGAAGTAGACATAATCAGTATATAATTCTTCAGTTGCTTTTAAAGGAATGACTAACACAGTTTTAATTTTGCTAAATAGAATACCTACAATTTATATGCTTTCGAGATGAAAACATATGAAGATTTTTTGCCTAAAGTGATGACATGAAAATAAAATATAATTAGGGCCCAGTGTTAAATAGAAATCTCCAAAATATAAAATATATACTATATTACAAGCTATTAAACCATTGTGAAAATGTATAAAACATGCATATGTTTCTTTTTCTGTTCCCTTTACTTATTCTTTCTTCTTAGTGTTCATTTTCTGAAGATTGTGACAGATGAAAAGAACATTGTATAGTATCAAGGAAGTGTTCCTGAACCTCAAAAGACTAGTCAGGAGTTGAGGTGATGCAATCACACCAGAGTCTTTATTTGGGCTAGCTTGGGCTTAACTCACCACTGACCCACAGCATGGTTCTGGTGGAGGAAAAGCCCTAAACATTCATTGAGACAAGTTTTACAAAAAGCAACAAGCAAGGGGTGAGTGTTTCTAGCCTGGCAAGAATCTAATTGGGGTACTACTGTGGCCTTTAGCATAATTGGCTGGTGCTGGGAGCCAAACCATAAACTTAAGTTTGGATTTCTTCCTAATTGGTGGTTGTTTGGCAGAGGGTAGGCTTGTTGTGGGTAACCTGGGAACTTGTGCTAAAGAAAGGATTTGTTTGTGGAGATTAACCTGAAGACTTGGTTCTTGTATGGGTTAGCTTAGAAACTGGAACTAGGCTAGAGTTTTCATGGGGGGTGGGGGGGTAACTTGGAAATTGATGCTAGGTACCACTCTACTATTTTGCTTGAGTTCAAACTTAGGTCAGATTCTCTAAGATGGAGTTTGAACCCAAAAAATTTGGTGCCCCAATTGTTCATTTGCCATCCCAACCAAGACCCTTCAGGGTGGGGGTAAGGAAGCACAGTGATAAGGGTACAGACTACAGGAACTGGACGTATAGCAAAAGCATACTCATTTAATGTAGGAATTGAGAAAACCTTTATACTTTCTACCCGGTGCCCATTGACCCATGCCTGTTCTATGTAGTTGGAACCATCTGATTGCATGTTCTGGTCATGTGCTCTGTTATTTGTCTGCTGGAACCAGGCAGGTTTTCGAGTTCAGCAGGCTCATAAGCTAGAGTTGAGCATTGTGAGCTGCTGGTAAGGGTTTGCTGACTCATTCCTCCTACTCCCATTCAGATCCAGCAGTCCCTAGACTAGTCATGTCAGTGTTATAAACTACTGAAAGTCACTGATATATGCATGTTAACCATTAATTTGCCTACTTATTGTCATTAGCTATTATGTTTTTCCTTGTTCAATATATTTTCTGGAAAGGATATTAATAGACACATATAAGTACAGGTAATATCAGTTTAACATTTGAATTTTGTGTAAAGTGAAACTAAAGTTTGCTCTGAGCCCGGTACTCAGATGTCTAGAAGTTGCCAGTCCAAAATGTGTCCTCTCTTCACTGTTTCTTCTAACTCATTCAGGGCTAGCAGAAGGAAAGAGAATGCTGGAGGTTCTTTTAATTTCCTCTGATTTTCTTAGTAAACTAATGTAGCTAAAGTTTCTGAAAACAATAGTTTTTTTTCTATAAATTCTTCTCTACCCTAAATTGAAGACATTAGCAGTTTTTATTTTTTAAATATAATAGGGCCTTTGACAGAATATTTCCAATGCCTCCCTTATATTTTATTGCAGCTACCAATATTTTCTTTGTGAATTGTTCATACTAGTTTGTCTCTCTTTCTATGTACACATAACTCTGTCTGCCTACTGGTACAAATATTATTTGATAGATGGTTTATTATGCTGTAGTATAACTATATAAATCCTTCATCTACAGTGACATCATTCTAAAGCACAGATTCAATCAATAAATAGCATTGTATATTAGTATGAAAACCGACATTTTCTCAAAAATAAAATTTAACTTATTTCAAATCAACTGTTGAAAATCACAAACTTTGTTTTTATTATTAATGCTTTAAATATTCCTTCCTTCTTTTTCATCATATATATATGATTCTGTGTGGCAGAGTATAGTGTAATCCCTATTGCAATATTTTAGAACATGAGATATTTACTTATTTTCCAGGACTCTGTACAGCACTTTCTGTTTACTTTATCACACCATGTTATCAGAGCTGGAGACTGTCCAGTATGACCTCTTCTATAAAGTCTACCATTGCCACAGGTTCTCTGTCCCATGGCAGAGAGAAACCCTTGGTTTCTCTCTCAAACTCTGAAGCAGATTGAGTAAGAACCGTTTAGCAAGCCCCATCTCTCTTTTCAACTGGTAAACAGAATTGGATTACTGTTATATAGATTATTTGGTTCTATTCTCTTCAATTTAGGAACTTTGTTTTTCCTCTGTTTTTGTTTGTTTGCTGTTTTTGTTTTTCATGAATGAGTATAAGCAATTTGAAATACTTTTCCCACAAGAACTTAGTCGGTTCTATTTCTTTATGAGATGTGTTTAGATTGTTAGAAATATTGTTTTATTTATTTACCAAAAAACCACATTGTATTCAAAACAGAATTGATTTCTTTCTCTCACTTATCTCCTTCAAAATTCACTGCTGCTCAAATCCTTTGGTAATTCCAGTAAGTTGAAAAGAATTACTGGACAAAAATTTGTTGAAAAGAAGGTGTACTAAGCTGCCTGTTTATATCCAGTATTAATAAGTGATCTTTCAAGCTCTTCTTGAAAGAAGTGTTTTTATTTTTCTTTCTTTGTTGTTGAAGTAAGTGCTCTAAGTTTGCACAAGTTCATATGGAATTTTCAATTTAGCCAGGTTTGGTATTTCTATCAAAATGGTCTTCTCCAAATATATAAGTTTTGGGTCATAGAATTTCCAACATCAGAAGACAGAAGAAAAGTTGTTTTGTTTATAGAACCCACAGTATTTTCCTTGCAAAGACATGCAGCACTAAGGAGGGGATACCTTTCCATCATTTTTTAAACCTTCTCAGTACAGTGTAACATCTTGAAACTTTATATGTTTCACAGAGTAGATGATAATATTCTTCAGTACTCTATGTCAGTAGTGATATGTGTCTGTCTCATTTTAATTAAGTGATAGTCAGTTGGTTTCCCATTATGTCAATCAATCAAATTTGTGCAGCCTGTGGACGGCATCTTTAGAAAAATATGTTTACCATGCTTATAAAATTTAAAATTAATTCTTCTCTTGAAGTTTTACAATGTAAAATGAAACATGAAAGAATAGGAGTAATTTTACAGTGAATTAGTCCTATAACATTTATTAATGTAGACTTTGTCAAGAATATCATAGAATTTGCTTAGAGCATACTAAGCTTCAGTGGCTGTAGGATGTGTTTGTTCTCAGAATTGACATCTTTAGAATTTGAAGACAAGGAAAGTTTCCCAGAACCAAGCAGTTCTGCTATCTCCTTGCTTGTATATGATACAGCTTTGCCATAGTATCTCATACTGCTAAAGTTGAATTTACTCTCAATACTCAAAGTGTACTTAAAAGTCTCTCTCTCTCTCTCTCTCTCTCTATATATATATATATATATATATATATATATATATATATATATATATCTTAGGTTAATTTCAAGGTTATATATTCATGTACCTAGTAATTTTCTAATTTTACAAACGACATATTTCTTCTTTTTTCTTCACAGTTATTTTGATTGTGCTTGTGGTACATCTTGAGTCAATAAGGAGATCAAAGTGATGCTGAAGGATGGAGAGATGACTTACTCTATATTCAAAATAACCACCACCAAGAAAGCAGAAAGGAAGTAAGAGCTAGCCATTTACAATTGTCAAGGCACTGGAGCAGCTACCAAAGTTATTACTATAGCAAAGCAAAGCATTCTGTGTGTTAGAAGGAAGGTGGAGTAGGATGAGTCCCAACAAAATGTACAGGAAATGCCATTGGGGAGATAAATAAAATATCATGCAATTATCCCAATTTGCCTCCTACTATTCTTCTTTAACACTGAAAGTCCTTTTTCTCATGAAAGTTCTCAAATTCAGACATATCCCATTAGAACTTCATTCTTTTCACTTATATTTAAGGGCTCTGTTCGCTTATTTGTTTGTTGTTTTGAGACAATGGCTTATTATGTAACCTTGTCTGGTCTGAAAGTACCTACATAGAACAGGCTGACCTGCCTTACTCTCATGAGTTTTAGGATTAAATGTGTGGACTACAAGGCAACAAATAATAGATGCTAGTGAAGATGTAAAGAGAACTCCTTACACACAGCTGAAAGGGACATTTATCAGGATAGCTGTTATGGAAAACTGTATGAACTCTCTTCAAAAGAAAGATATACACAAAAATTAAAGATCCACAAAATCATCCCGCTACTGGAAGTAAACACAAGGGAATTTGTCACATCAGAGAGGTACATGCAATGCGACTTTTGAAGAAGTCCCATTCATTATAGCTTAGATATGGAATAAAACTTGACGTCCTTCAACGATGGAGTGACAAAGAAAATGTATGATATAAACAGGAAATTATCATCCATCTATAAAAAAATGCACTGCTCTCAGCTGCAGTAAAGTGTATGGAGCTATAGAACCTGGCATATATTATATATTTTTCAGGTACTATAAGAGCCAAGCTACAGTCTCTGAATACAAAGAAATAATATGACTACAGGAAAACCAAGAAACTTAAGGTTATCAGCAAATGTTGCATAATGACCTACATTTTCAAGTATATTCTATTAAATCTATAACATTAGTTTTATTTAATATACTTAATAAAGGAAAAACAGAAGTGATGAGGGAGATAAAGAGAAAATATGAGGAAGGAAAGACAGAAAACAGTAATTCTGAAACATTTGTCCTGAGCACCTAGCAAAATGAAATTATATCAACTGAGAGAGTGAGTGGATGATGGAATCTGTGTGTATGGAACACTTTATATTTTAAGGGAATGTTAGTCTCTTTCAAAGAGACACGAATGTATAAGTGTAGCTTCCTGAAATGTAAATTGAAGAGATAATAAATATCTGTGAAAATTTTTATTTGAAAATGTTATGACTTCTTCAGTAAGGAGCAAGGAGAATGAGGACGATAAAATAGAAGAGTTAAGGAGAAAAACATAAGGAACTAGTTTTTGTTTTAACCTGAATATCTTATTTGATTCAATCTATATAAAACATTATCATTTTAACATATTATAAATAGTAAACATTATATATATGCTTTACCTTTCACCTTCAAAAGTTTAGGTGCATTTCACACTTAAAATACATAGAAAATTCAGACAGTTTCATTTTAGTGCACGTTTTCTTAAAAATTTTACTGGTATATGTGTGTGTGTGTGTATATGTGTGTGTGTGTGTGTGTGTGTGTGTGTGTCTGTGTGTCTGTATGTGTGTGTGTGTGTGTCTGTGTGTGTGTGTGTCTTTGTACATGCACACATGAGCATATGTGGAGGCCAGAATAAAACTTGTGAGAGCTATGCCTCTCCTTCTACCATGTAGTATTGAGGGATGGAACTCAAGTTATCTGACAATAGATTTTCCTTCTGAACCATTTCACCCACCCTATCTACCTTTTTTGTTAAACCATTCATCTAAAGGTTTCATTATGATTTTTTTCACTTTACTAAACATAGTTAACATCAGTGATACTACCTATAGGAAAGCAGAGGAGGACAAAACAAAAGTAGGAAACTCAGTAGACATACAGATCACAATTTATCTATTGGATTTTAAAATCTACTTACAAAATTATTAAACAGAATGCACTCCGGGAAGTATTCACTACTCAATTTTAAAGGGACTGACAAGTAAAGCATATAGCTCTGATAAGGGATTTTAGGTATATATCTACAGCACATCTTTTAATAAGAACACTTCAAGCTTTACAAAAAGAAACAACAATTACATATAATTCCCAAAAAGGAAATGGCTGGTATAAATAATCTTTGGAATTAAAATACAATAACATCATTTTTCCCTCTTCCATATTCTCCCTCCAACACTTCCCATATAAAGCTCACGTTTTGTACTTTCAAATCCATGTCCATTTTTTCTTTCATTGTTACACTGTTTTCAAGAATAAATAGAATGTTTGAACTTGGGAAGAAAATAACAACTCCTGGACTGTACCAGGTTTCCTTTTGAAAGGAGAGCATTCTTGTAATTAGGGCTTACAGGTTACGTTACTCAATTGCAGGATAATATAAAGGGTATAGTTTGGCATTAGTGTGGATTTCATATGAAACCAAATCTTTAATAAAAAGATAGTACATGGGTATATTTATAAATAACAAAATAAAATAGGTAGAAAAACTATTACAAGATTGAAGAGCTATTTGAAAACTAAAGATGTTATATGAAGTTTAACTAATGACTATAAGAAAACTGTGTTTCCGATTTAATATAAAGTTATAATATTGTACTCAGAGAAGAGGTGATACCACAGAGAGGTAAGAAGAAGAAAATTTAAAAGATTATTTTTGGAGAAGGATTTGTGAAATTCTGGCATTTTTCTGTAGCAAGATTTCTGTAGATTTGTAGAACTGGGAATTAAGACCAGAGTAAGAACAAATTAAATGAACACTAAGAAGGAAACAAAAAATGATAGATTTTGGTGATGATAGATAATAAAAATGGAAATTGGGAGTATGGGAAATATTAAAAACAAATCGACACATTCTGTGCTTGGGCCCTCAACTCTCTGCTTTGGCAGCCTGGCCAGCCATGCATTTGTTGGCAATGGACAGCCTGTTTTTATCCCATGGAGACTCAGACTCAGAACGCCACAGTCGGTCCACACAGCTTGATAGGTTCCCACTGATGGCTTGCTACCTCACCAACTCCATGCTTTGCCTTCATACCTTTCTCTTGAACCCAGACAAACTGCTCCGTGAAGGAAAACACAACACAAATTTAGTTCAGAAATGATGGTAACTCATTTTGCTGGGTGCAAAAACTCAAATCCTAATCTTGTAACCCTTATTAAATCTAATTCCTATGGTGGTGAATCCTGACAGATCCACCATTGAAACCGGGAGACACTCATATCTACATCTTGTCTTCATGCTATCCCTGTCCAAAAGGCCCTAATTCTCTCCTCCTCCTTCTCTTCTTGGGTCCAACCTGGAAGTCCCACCTACTCTCCAAGTGATTGGTTCCTTTATTCATTAGGGGATCGGTTCACAAGAATGCACCAGGTTACTTGACTCACTCCTAGTCTCAAGCCCCTCCTAGCAGAATTAGCATCAAAATACAAACAGCACCAGGCCCTTTCACAATAGATAATCTAATGAGTGATTTAGAATTCATCAGGAGAATTCGAAGGAGATAAAGGAAAAAAAGAGTTTTCTAAGATAAACAAAAAGGATAGCAATGTCTTTTGGTTCAACTGACCTTGAAGCTAAAAAAAAAAAAAAAAAAAAAAAAACAAAAGGAGCACTCTTTCATTTGAAGACCAAAAGAGAAGCCAATGAGTGAAATTTTAGAGAGCAAATCAAAGACATGATTGACTCAACTTCTTTGGCTGTGGGTTTCCTGAATATGGAAAAGGCCTATGAGACATTTGTTTTAAACTTACAGAGTTTCATTCCAGCAAGATGGCTGCATTGCTGGTATGGTTAGAGAAATAAGAAGACTGTGCACTCCTATGGTGACAGATGATTCATAAGATGAAAGAAGAGCAAGTTTTACTCTAGGTTCTGGCAACTAGAATGCAGAGCATGAATAAAGTGACTCTCAATACCCAAAGCTTTGTGTGTTTAGAGACAAGACAATTTTCAGGGTTATAGGAAGTTAATTAAATCCATCAAGATATGTCCCTAGTCTCCTGAAAATTAAAAAATAACACACACACACAGAACAAAAATTATTAATCTACTTGATGAATAGTTTTATAATAATAAAAGCATTTTAAGACACTATGGTATGATTTCAACTTATGGTTCTGTACTCAAAATTGAGTCTTCTGGAAAAATATTGTTTGGTAATACTTTATGTGAATATTTATTTTTAAAGTATTAGTATAGTAGTCAATTAATTTGTGTGAGATTAGGTAAGGAGAAATACTAAACTTATATTTTGTTGCTAGGTAACATAAATTGACCAAACACTTAACAAAATGAACTTAATTATAAATTGTATTTTCCAAGACTATTCTTTCCCAATATACAATTCTTCTGATCCATGAAAGTCCTTACTTTGGTTTCTCAACAGCAAAATATATAATAATATTATTGAAAAGCATATTTAAATATATTTTATATTTAAATAAAATTAAAATTTTCCCTGCTAAAGAACAAATCTCTCTCAAATTCTCGTCATCTATGAAAAATAAATGAGCAAATTCTATCTTCTGTTCTAATCAGAACAATAATTCTTCTGTAGGACTATTTGACCATTTGTAGAAAAGACACAGAGTCATTTCTAGGAAGGTGAGAGCAATTTCTCAAATCTGTAATTCAAGTGAAGATGAAGTTAAGGATAGGGCTCCCAACCTTACATCCGACAGAGGGCTAATATCCAATATATACAAAGAACTCAAGAAGTTAAACTCCAGAGAGGCAAATAACCCTATTAAAAAATGGGGTACAGAGCTACACAAAGAGTTCTCACCTGAAGAATATCTAATGGCTGAGAAGCACCTAAACAGATGTTCATCATCCTTAGTCATTAGGGAAATGCAAATCAAAACAACCCTGAGATTCCATCTCACACCAGTCAGAATGGCTAAGATCAAAAACACAGGAGACAGCAGTTGTTGGCGAGGATGTGGAGAAAGAGGATCACTCCTCCACTGCTGGTGGGATTGCAAGCTGGTACAACCACTCTGGAAATCAGTCTGGTGGTTCCTCCGAAAACTGGGCATGACACTCCCGGAGGATCCGGCTATACCACTCCTGGGCATATACCCAGAGGCTTTACCTGCATGCAATAAGGACACATGCTCCACTATGTTCATAGCAGCCTTATTTATAATAGCCAGAAGCTGGAAAGAACCCAGATGTCCCTCAACGGAGGAATGGATTCAGAAGATGTGGTATATTTACACAATGGAATACTACTCTGCAATTAAAAACAATGAATTATCATCCTTAGTGAGGTAATCCAATCACAAAAGAACACACATGGTATGCAGTCACTGATAAGGGGATATTGACCCAGAATCTCGGAATACCCTAGACACAGTTCGCATATCAATAGATTTCCAAGAAGATGGAAGGAGAGACCCCTGGTCCTGGAAAGACTGGATGTAGGGGAACGCCAGGACAGAGAAGCGAGAGGGGGTTGAATGGGGAAAAGAGGGAGGGAAGGGGGCTTATGGGACTTTCGGGGAGGGAGGAAACGGGAAAGGGGAAGTGATTTGGAATGTAAATTAAAAAAAATTAGAAAAAAAAAAAAAAAAAGGATAGGGCTCCAGTCATAGTTTGGCCTAAGAAACATTTCAAGATGATGAAATTCAACAAACGAAATTGAAAACACAGATAGTGAACTAATGGTATTGCTGAATGATTACATGTAGAACATTAATAATTACAGAAATAAAAATGCCTTAAGCCTTTGCTTCAAACATGTGGTGGTATCCTAATTTAATTAACCAAAAAGGAGGTGTATAGCAGGGAGTATAGCAGATTTAGTATAGCAGGAAGAAGTTAGAATCATAATTTTCAGTATATGTTTTACATGTTAGATTATCTTCATGTATATTCCTTGAACAGCATAGATGGATTCAATATGATACCATGTTTATGTCATGAATTAGAGTGATGTTAACTGGATAGATATTCATGTGTGTAAAAGGAAGATGTCTGCCACATTGCACACTTTCCTTGGAACCTCAATTAGAGAATTTCTACTTCCTCGATCCTTCATTTCATTGCCAATATCAGGTCCTGTGTTTGTGTGATGGAGATCTTACTTTACTTTTAACATTCATCTGGAAATTACATTTAATTCCTGGATACTGCCCATAGTTTCTTATGATAACACTCTCCACTAGGCAGGAAGGTCCTCTCCTGAATGTTTACATTCAGCCTAACAGACAGTATCTGATGTTTTATCTATTTTAAAGCATTTGTTTGATTAAGCCACAGCCTAGGTCACATGTATTTGATTAACTCAAAGTGAGGGACTTAGTATCCAAACCATAGAGGTGATGCCCATCATATTAATAAGCTTTGCCCACACTCCAGGCAAAGGAATATATTAAATTTCCAGACACTTTCTAATCTTTCCATCTACAACTACACTAAAATTTCAAAGTATATTACTAAAGAATTAGATTAATGCTATCACTAATTAATCTGTACGATTTTTATGGAAATAACAAATTCTCCAACGAATATAGAAATAAGTATAAAGCTACTTCCTTTTAAGCAGGGGAATATTGATCGTGTATACTTTTCTGTGGTAAATAAAATTATGTGTCAAAATATATCATTGTCCTAATCTCTGGCCTAATAAGAACATAAAGGAGGAAAAGAAAATGAATTCATTTAAATTTAATAGGCTTATATTTTCTTTTAACTTCAGATTAATAAGTATATGAGATTTTAGCAAATGTACTATTAACACGAGGGTAAAAACATACTTTGAGGGATAGACAGCCATTACCTTGAAGAAGCAGATGTTTTCTTTTCATGTAATCCTGCAGGCTTTTATCAGACTCTGCCAATTACAGTCTATATGTAGGAATTCTTGCAATTCAAGCCATTAACCTTCCTGAGAACCATTAACTCTGCATTAGGTTCATTGTCTTTTCAATGCTCTTTCTCTGTGGAAGTCTATGTTTTCTTGAAGAATAAAAAGACTATTGAATGGACTTGTGATTCATTTACATTTCCGACATACATAAGAATCTTGTTTCTCTTCTTAGGAGATCAGGATGAAGCATAAGCTAATCTAGCTATGTTCAAGGAGAAACAAAAATATTTTAAGTACAGAATTAGTAATAATGTATTACTGAAAGAGAGTTTGGCTCAGAATAAAGGAAAAAATACAAAGAGAATTAGAAAAAGAGTTTAGCAATTAGAAACGGAGTGATGTGCATGTACATGTACAATTAAATGCAAGGCTATTCTTCACAAAAGAAAAGGAAAATAGCAGGTCCCAAGAAGAGACGTTTTGTTTAAAACATAGTTTGAATTTTCATAATTACTACTTAAGATGCAGATTTTACTTTCAGAATTATAACAGCAAATAATCGCTAGTTCCTCTCATTTCTATAATAAATGCTTGATATAAATGCATAATGAATGTAGTCTATCTTAAATGAGCTTCAATAAATGATTTGCAATAAAAATTATTCATAAAATCTCTTATTTAACCCTTTAATTCATATAAAAATATTGGCAGCAAAATTTGAAGATAATTGGATTATTTTATTGCTAAAACTGTGTATATATATACATATATATACTCATATTCAGAGATGTTTCAATCAGAAAAAATTAATTATTGTAACATATGTAAATAATAGATGATTTTATGTAATAAATTAGTACAAGTATTTTAATAATCAGTCTTCAATAAAAAATGTTTTTCTAAACCATGTATTTTAAATCCAAGAAAAGTATAATGTTTTTATATATTATAAACAACATTGAGTAATTCCTGAGATATCATTTAGTAGCTCTCAAGCAAGTACAATTTTAGAGCTGAAAATAATTTCTGAAACCTTCTAAAACCATGTTTACATTTCAGTAGGGTATGAAGTAGCATGCAAATTACTGAGTGCTTTTTATCTTTGTGGAGAAAAAGTAAGTTGTTTTAAGACACTACTTTACTCAAGAACAAGTAGACGTTTAAACATGTTCACATTTTGAATTATAAATATTAAAATTTCCTGAAGAAAATGTCTATATATAATATTTGGATCACAATTATTTTGAGAATTACTAAAACATATCTGTTCAAATTAAGATAAATAATCCTACTTTGCTGTAACATTGTTTATGTTACCTTCATATTTCAAAAAGATATTTTAATTTTATTAATTTAATTTTAAAATATTTAATTCCCTTATATAATTAAATCAGTTCTTACTTTTAAATAAGATGAAATTAATAATGTTTGATACCGAGTAGATAATCACGTACCAAGAAGCTGGTCATGTTATAGACCTATTTCTATCTCCTTGTGAAATCACCACACTGATTTTCAGAGTGCATACATCAGCCTACCTTTTGACTAGCAGTAAATATGTGTACTCCATCCCAATAGATTGAGGCATTTGTTGTCATTTTATTTATCTATATTTTATATTGGCCGTTTTGACTGGGGTATGATGAAATCTCAAAGAAATTTGTTGTGTATTTCCATGAGGGCTAAACATCTTGAACTTTCTGGATGAGCCAGAGACCTGGGGTAGGAGAGGTTCCCAGAAGCCTACGGGGGTGACCTTAGCTGAAACTCCAAGTGGCTGGGAATATGAAAACTGACATGGCCCCCTCCTGAAGCTAGGAAGGACTTTCAGTGGAAGGAAGATGACACCAACCTAGTTACAAAATTTATGCTGCCTCCAAGACGTTCATGAATAATGATAAACCAGAAATTAAGGAATGGCCAATCAATGAATTGTACTACTTGAGAACCACCCCATGGGAAAGATACAACCGTGGCACGATTAATGATACTCTGCTCTGCTTCTAGACAAGAGCTTAGCATAACTGTCTTCAGAGAGACTTCATCCAGCAGGTAAAAGATACAGAACATGAAGTCAAACATTAGATAGAGCTAAAGGAGTCTTGTAGGAGAATCGGGTACAGGAATGAGCGAGCCAGAGGATTCAAGGACACCACAACGAGACCTACAGAGTGATCTAACCTGGGCCCATGGGGGTCTCACAAAGACTGAACCACTAACCAAAGTGTATGCAGTGGCTAGATCTAGGCCCCCTACACATTTGTAGCAGATGTGCGTCATTGTCTTCATGTGAGTCCCCTAACAATTGAAGTACGGGCTGTCATTGACTCTTTTGCCCACCTTGAGATCTCCTTTCCTTAGCTATTCTGCCTACTCTGGCCTCAGTGGGAGAGGATGCATTTAGTCCTGTGGTGACTTGATGTGCAGGGGTAGGTTGCTACCTATTGGGACCTTACCCTTCAGAGAAGGGGAAGTGGTAATAGGGGGAGAGGCTTGTGAGGGTGAGACCTAGGAAGAATGGAGGGAAGAGGAGTTAAGATCATTATGTAAAGTGAATAAATAAGTTAATGAAAAAGTAATGAGTGTAATGTTACCCATTATTTAGAATGGGGTTTCAAAATGGTTTTAAATAGTGTCTTGATGAACTGTTAGTTTATGTCTTTAATTTTACATAAACTTGACTCATGCTATCTTTTCCCACCAATGTAGTACAAAATCAAAATACTATTACATCATGGTTGCTCTAAGTGCATATGACTTGGTTCAGGATGTAACGACCCATGAAGCAGGTACTGCTGTCAATACTCACAGTTACAGGTGAAATGTCAAATGACTTACAAAGGGTACAACCTTTAAATATATGAGATGGAAGATTCTGACTTGAGTTGTCTGCCCCGGAAGCAGAGCTCAATAGTACCATTATTTTCTCTGTATTATCATTCTGCTCATTATCTGAATACTAGTATAGCAGAGAGCCAGCACGTTATTTCATAATTCCAGACTTTAAGTCCAAATGCAAACAGCAGTATGATTTTTTCTTTTTGGCTGTTTTTTTTTTTTTTTTTTTTTTTTTTTTTTTTGAGACAGGGTTTCTCTGTGTAGCCCTGGCTGTCCTGGAACTCACTCTGTAGACCAGGCTGGCCTCAAACTCAGAAATTCGCCTGCCTCTGCCTCCCAAGGGCTATGATTAAAGGCGTGCGCCACCACTGCCCGGCTTGATGTTTTTGTTTGTATTCATTCCCTGACATTTCTTCATATCTATAGACAGAACAAACTTTTCTGTCTATCTCTTCCTATCTGCATAAATATTCTGATCTTCTTCATTGCCAGTAACACCTCCACATCATCTATTCATAGTTATTTCTTAAATTTTCTGGGAGATAATTGTGGTCAGATAAGTCTGCATAAATAACCACTGTCCATCCTTAGCTGTCCTATTTATTATAATACATTGAGATATATTATTTTAGCATTCAAAAATGTAATATTGACTATTTAAAAATCATTATTTTAGTAGAAATTAATGATTTAGTCTATGTCTTTTTTTTTTTTTTTGATTTTTCGAGACAGGGTTTCTCTGTGTAGCCCTGGCTGTCCTGGAACTCACTTTGTAGACCAGGCTGGCCTCGAACTCAGAAATCCTCCTGCCTCTGCCTCCCAAGTGCTGGGATTAAAGGCGTGCGCCACCACCGCCCGAAATTAATGATTTCATTCAGGAAAAATGACTTATACAGCAATAAGGAACAAAAGAAAAATTTACATTTAGATTTCTGAAATATCCCCAATGTATCATTTATTCACTCTCTAGGCAGAATTATGTAAGTGCAATAAATTGGGTTTTGGTCCATATAGCTTTTAGGTTTCCATTCAGTATAATTAAATTTGATATGAACATTGATTCCTAAACATGTTAGAAATGTTCCTAATAAAATAATTAAAAATTAGAATTACTTTAATGAAAATACCTTTTTGTGAAAGCTTCTTATGTGGTAACAGTAAAAACTTGGTTTTAAATAGAAAGTAATGAAATTCATTTACTATGACAGTTTGATTTAAATATGTATAAAATTCTTTTATTACAAATTTGCATAACAATTATTAGATACACTTAACCCACTTAGAGAAGTAACTTTTACATTGTTCTACTATCAAATCTAACTTTTGAATCAGTTATGCATTTCCTATACAGTTAACAACCAAGAAGTGTGACTACTAAAATATATAGTCATTTTAATTCTGGTAAACTTAGTATTTAATTGTTGAAATATTTTTCTTCCTTAATAATAAAAAATGCATTTTTGAAAAGTATTTTGTGATGATTTTACATTTAAATGTTAAAGTAAATAGATTTAAAAAAAACTAATGAGCACATTCAGAGAAATCAATTGTATTACAAGCTGTTTCTATTTAACCATTTATAATTATAGTAGAAGTTAATCTATTTCAATGAATGATTATACTGTCTCTCCAAGATTGACAATTTTTTCTCAAGATGTTAATGCTTCAGCATCAGAAAGATAGAATGGAACTATTTTTATCAAAAGGTGAGTTCTTTCTTTATACAAACGAAAAATTACCAGGAGTTACTCACTACCCAGGAAACGCGTTGCCAGGCAGGCATAAGGATGAGATAAGGTACATTTCCTCTTCTTTTTGCCCCGTATTTCAAATTTCCTAATCTCAACCCCAGCCCTATTCAAGAGCATTTACAGGTACTTGTCCTCCCTTTCTATTCTCTGTATAACTCTGCTAAACCTCATCCCAGGCTCAGCTCTCTTTTGTCTGTCGATCCTCTCAATACCCACTTCAAGCCAATCACTATCCCTGTGAGTTCTCACTAGAACTAGAAATATATTCTGAATGAGATCCCCAGTGTCCACAGGAGACCAGGAATCAGAATTTACTAGCAGTCATCCATAGCCACTACACGTTCCTAAGATTCAGAGAAATAAAGAGAAATCAATCAAAAAAACAATCACTCAACAAAGTTAGGAACAAATATAAGCACCTAGATTTTCAACTATCCCAAACCCAGACGCCTAGGTACCAGTGTGGATGCACAGTCATTAACATTTTAGATAATATATCATCACCAGAACCCAGGAACACTACTACAGTAGGTCCTTAGATGCAAAATGGTTGAAGTCTCAGAAAAGGACTTCAAAGTAGCTATTATTAATATGGTCATGAGCCTCGATGATCATATGAATAAATCCATTAGTGAAGTCTGAAAAACACTAAGAATGCATGGAATGAAATCATTAAAATAGTCCATGATATGCAAGCAGAAATAGAATCACTGAAGTAAAATCAAACTGAGAAAAAGTGGAAAATGAAAATTTTAGTTTGTAAAAAATCAAAAACAAAATCTACCACCAACAACATAAATATGGGGTTGGTGATAACTCAGGGTGTTCTTTAATTGTACAAGATTGTTTTAACTATCCTGAATTTTTTATTTTTCCATATGAAGTTGAGTAATGTCCTTTCAAGGTCTGTAAAAAAGTGTATTGGAGTTTTGATAGTGATTGAGTTGAATCTATAAATTGCATTTGATAGGATGGTTATTTTTACTATGTCAATCCTACAAATTGATGAGCATGGGAGACCATTCAATATCATGATATCTTCTTCAATTTCTTTCTTTTAAGACTTGAGACTTCTGTCTTATAATTCTTTGACTTGGTTGATTATTGTTACCTCAATATATTTTATATTATTTGTGGCTATTGTGAAACTCGTTTTTCTGATTTTTGCCCTCAGCCAGTTTGTTATTTGTTTGTATAGAAGGGCTACTATTTTTTCTCTTTTTTTCCTTTTTTATCTAGCCACTTCACTAAAGTTTTTGTCAGGTATAGGCAAAATTTTTGAGGTTGGCATCTGCAAATAATCATTTTGTGACTACTTCCCTTCCAATTTGTATCTCCTTGATCTCTTTTCTTTGTCTAATTTTTTTTTCTGGAAAGTTGCAATATTGAATAGATAGGGAGAAAGTAAAGTCTTATCCTGTTTCATAATTTAGTTGATTTGCTTTGAGTTTCTCTCTAATTTGGCTTGCTGTAAATTGTCTTTATTGTGTGTGTGCATTTCCCTTGTATCCTTAATTCCTCAATACATTCATCATGAAGGCGTATTGGATTTTGGTATAGTTTTTTTTTCAATATCTAATGAAATGATCTTTCTTTTCCTTTAGTTTGTTTATATGGTTGATTACTTGAGTGCTTTTTTCTATGTTGAACCATCCTGTATCTCTGGAATGAAGCCTACTTAATAATGGTGGGTGATGTTTCTGATGTGTTCTTGCATTAGTTTTGTATTTTAGTAATTATTTTTGCACCTATGTTCATGAGGGAAATTGGTATGAAACTCCTTTTCTTTATTGAGTCTTGGTATAGTTTGGTAATCAGGGTGACTGTGCCATCATACAATAAATTTAGTTACATTCATTGTTTTCTATTTTGTGAATTATTTGGAGGAGTATTGACATTTGCTCTTCTTCGAAAGTCTGGTAGATTCTTTCACTATAATCTCTGATCCTGGAATTTATTTTTTGGGAGGGGTAGAAATTATTTGCTTAGGGGTTATAGGTACATTCATGAAGTTTATCTCATCTTGATTTAACTTTGATAAGTGTTTTCCATTGAAAAATTATCCATTTTATTTTAGATTTTGTAATTTAGTGGTGTACAGGTTTTTGAAGTATGACCTAACAATTCTTTGGGTTTTCTATGTGTTATGTGCCCTTTCTATTTTATCATTTTTTTCTTAAATTTGAATAATATTTCTCTGACTTTTAGTTTATTTAGATAAGTTTTTGTCTTCCTTTTTTACTTTCTCAAAGGGCCATTTCATTTATTCTTGATATTTTTCTCTGCATTTCAATTTTATTGATTTCAGCCTTCAGTTTGATTATTTCAGGTCATCTAGTCCTCATAGGTGAGTTTCCTATTTTTGTTGTTTTAGAGCTTTCAGGTATACTATTAAGGTGCTTATATGAGGTATCTTCAAATCCACACACCCATCGATACCTGAATTTTCATAAAGAAGATGAAAACAAACAATGGAAAAAAGAAAGTATCTTTATAAAGTAGGTCTGACTGGGTGTCAGCATGAAGAAAAATACAAAATGTTCCATATCTATTACCATGTTCAAAACTCATTTTCAGGTGATCAAAGGCCTCAATATAAACCCAAATGAAGAAAATGAATAACAGCCTTGAATTCTGTGGCAAAAGAGACAAGTTCCTGAACAGAACACTAAGAAGAACAATCAGTTAATGGGACCTCATGAAACTGAAAAGCTTCTAGAAGGCAAAAGATAACTTCAATGGGAGAAAATGATAGGCTTCAGAATGGGAAGAGATCTTCACTAATCTCACATCTGAAAAATGGCTGATTTCCAAAATATATAAAAAAAAAAAATTCAAGAAATTAGACATCAACAAAGCAAATAACCCAGTTAGAAAATGGGTACAGATATAAACACACAAACAAAAAAAATCGCAATTCAGAAACTTTAATTATACAAGGAAAACTTAAAGAAATATTCCACATCTTAAGCCATCACAGAAATGCAATTAAAACAACTTTGAAATTCCATCTGTCAAAATGGCTAAGATGAAAAGCACAAGTTACAACTCATGCTGGGATGGATGTAAAGCAAGGGGAAGTGTAAATGTTGTTTTTAGTTCCTCTGCTGAAGTGATCAGATGAGAACCATACTCAAGCTTACAAATAAACTCCTTGGACTGTACCCAGAGAATTTCTAACTATCCATATGCCTAGACCACGAAGTTTCTAGCCTCCATACAATCTTATCTTCCAAGCTAACTCATTCAATCTAGCATCTCTAGGCTTCTCACTAAATTGCTCTGCTTGATCTCATAATAAGTTTGGCAAATGGTCTAATCTTCTGGCCCTTTTCTATTCTCTGGCTTGTTCTTTCTTCACTTGTGTTGTTTGTTCTCTCTGCCTTGTCTTTTTTTTTTTGTTTGTTTGTTTTTTTAATTTATTTTATTTTATTTTATTTTTTTTTTTTAAGTCTACAGCACCCGGTATTCCCAGGCGGTCTCCCATCCAAGTACTAACCAGGCCCGACCCTGCTTAGCTTCCGAGATCAGACGAGATCGGGCGCGTTCAGGGTGGTATGGCCGTAGACTTTTTCTTTTTCTTTTTTTTTTTTTTTTGGTTTTTCGAGACAGGGTTTCTCTGTGTAGCCCTGGCTGTCCTGGAACTCACTTTGTAGACCAGGCTGGCCTCGAACTCAGAAATCCTCCTGCCTCTGCCTCCCAAGTGCTGGGATTAAAGGCGTGCGCCACCACCGCCTGGCTTATTTTTTTTTTTTTTATTTACATTCCAAATCATTTCCCCTTTCCCGTTTCCTGCCTTCCTGAAACTCCCATAAGCCCCCTTCCCTCCCTCTTTTCTCCATTCAACCCCCTCTCGTTACTCTGTCCTGGTGTTCCCCTACATCCAGTCTTTCCAGGACCAGGGGTCTCTCCTTCCATCTTCTTAGAAATCTATTGATATGTGGATTGTATCTAGGGTATTCCGAGATTCTGGGTCAATATCCCCTTATCAGTGACTGCATACCATGTGTGTTCTTTTGTGATTGGGTTACCTCACTAAGGATGATATTTTCAAGATCTGACCATTTGCCTAGGAATTTCGTGAATTATTGTTTTTAATTGCAGAGTAGTATTCCATTGTGTAGATATACCACATCTTCTGAATCCATTCCTCCGTTGAGGGACATCTGGGTTCTTTCCAGCTTCTGGCTATTATAAAAAAGGCTGCTATGAACATAGTGGAGCATGTGTCCTTATTGCATGCAGGTAAAGCCTCTGGGTATATGCCCAGGAGTGGTATAGCCGGATCCTCTGGGAATGTCATGCCCAGTTTTCTAAGGAACCACCAGACTGATTTCCAGAGTGGTTGTACCAGCTTGCAATTCCACCAGCAGTGGAGGAGTGTTCCTCTTTCTCCACATCCTCGTCAACAACTGCTGTCTCCTGTGTTTTTGATCTTAGCCATCCTGACTGGTGTGAGATGGAATCTCAGGGTTGTTTTGATTTGCATTTCCCTAATGACTAAGGATGATGAACATCTCTTTAGGTGCTTCTCAGCCATTAGATATTCTTCAGGTGAGAACACTTTGTTTAGCTCTGTACCCCATTTTTTAATAGGGTTACTTACCTCTCTGGAGTTTAACTTCTTGAGTTCTTTATATATATTGGATATTAGCCCTCTATCGGATGTAAGGTTGGTAAAGATCATTTTCCAGTTAGTTGGTTGCCGCTTTGTCTTTTTGACAGTGTCTAAAGAACCTCTGGGGGAATCAGTATCCCGGACCTCAAGCTGTACTACAGAGCAATAGTGTTAAAAACCGCATGGTATTGGTACAGTGACAGACATGTAGATCAATGGAACAGAATTGAAGACCCAGAAATGAATCCACACTCCTATGGTCACTTGATCTTTGACAAAGGAGCTAAAACCATCCAGTGGAAAAAAGATAGCCTTTTCAACAAATGGTGCTGGCTCAGCTGGAGGTCAACATGCAGAAGAATGCAAATTGACCCATTCTTATCTCCTTTCACCAAGCTCAATTCTAAGTGGATCAACGATCTCCACATAAAACCAGACACACTGAAACTAATAGAAGGGAAACTAGGGAAGAACCTTGAACATATGGGCACAGGGGAGAATTTCCTGAACAGAACTCCAATAGCTTATGCTCTAAGATCAAGAATAGACAAATGGGACCTCATTAAATTACAAAGTTTTTGCAAGGCAAAAGACACTGTCAAAAAGACAAAGCGGCAACCAACTATCTGCCTTGTCTTTATAGGTTCATCCTTGTAAAACTGCCATACATACACACCATACAACAACTTTCTCTCACTGCTTTTAAGTGCTGTCTCTTTCCTCTGCTATTCTCATGTGACTTGGGGAAATTATACCTAGGACTCATTCTGTAAAATCTTTCCCTGTTCTGTCACTTTGTCTGCCCTTCAATTATACAACCGTTGTTTGGGATTAAAACTATGTATATGGTCCAGTCAGAGGGATTAAAGGTGTATAATAGGGCATATTTATATTCTAGCCAGAGGAATTAAAATTGTGTCATCCCAGCTTTATCCAGCCTTATTAGACAGACCTAGAAGGTCTTTGGATATGATAGCTTGCCAGAGCACCTGGATTAAACTTTTCTTACAGGGAACATTTCTCTGTTGGTAATGGGAATATAAGCTAATATAGTCAATATGGAAATCAATATAGCAGTTTCTTAGAAAATTAGGAATTGTTTTACCTCAAGACCTACCCATACCATTTTTAAGCATATCCCCCCAAAATACTCCACTGTAGCACAGGGACTCTTGCTCAACCGTGTTCATTGCAGCTTTATTCATGATGTCTAGAAAATGGAAACAACCTAGATGTACCTCAACTGAAGAATGGATACAAAAATTGTAGTATGTAGTGGAGTATGGCACCCTGTTAAAAATAATTACATCATGAACTTTTCAAGCAAAGGCATGGAACTAGCAAAGATCATTCTGAATAAGGTAACAAAGACCTGGAAAGACAAACCTGAGCAATACCTAGTCCAACTATAATCAGTGAAGTGTGATCTGGCAATTGATGGAGCATATGTAGAGACCCATAGCCAAACACTAGGCAGAACAAGGGGAACAAAACAGAAGAGGGGAAGGAAAAATTGTAGGAGTCAGAGGAGTCTGTAATACTGACAGTATGAATACATGGCCTACAGAATCAACTAAGCAGGGCTCATTGGGCTCACTGAAGCAATAAACATAGAACCTGTATGGTCTGAGCTAGAACTTCTGCGTATAACATATGATTATGTAGCTTGGAGTTCTCATGGGACTCTGAACAATGGAAGGGGGAGTCTCTCTGATTCTTTTTCCTGAGCTTGGCATCTTTACCCTCTTACTGGGTTGTCTCATTCAGTCTTACTATAAAGGATTATTCCAGTCTCCTGATATCTTCTTAGGTCATATTAGATGGATATCCCTTGAAGACCTGCTTGTTTTTTTCTTTTGTAGGGGGCAGGTGGAAGAAAAGTTGATCTGAGAGATAGGGGAGGTGGCTTAGGGGTTGGGAGTTATGGAGGAAAGGGAAAATGCATTGGGGTACAACTCATGAAAGAAGAATGATGTTAAAAAAAACTAGATAAATTGTACAGAATGCAATAAACAAACAAATAAACAAATAAATCCTCAGCAGTTAGCCTCACTAAAAGTTTACAAGATATTAAAGAGAAATAAATTAGGGACTGAAGACTTAGTAGGATAAATGGATATCTCAGTCAAATATAAATAAAATCCAGGTAAAAACATCAATGATATCTGAGACATGTAAAAAGGCCAAATCTACCTAGAATAAGAGTAGAAGAAGAAACACTCAGGTGAAATGGACAGACAATATTTTCAGTAAAATATTAGAAGAAAATTAACCTAAGATAGTGATGGAGATTCTTGTTAAGTGACCAGAAAAATACTATATAGTAAATACACTGGACAAGAGAAGAAATTCTCCATGAGACATTACTAGTCAAACATAAAACATACAGAACAAGGAAAAAATGTTAAAAAGGTTTAAGGGAAAAAGATTATGTAATATATAAAAGTAAACCAAAAAGTATAACACCCAATTTTCAATGGAGATTCTAAATATCAGAAGGACCTGGATGGATATTCTGTACACTATAAGATACCAACCCAGATTACACTAATTGGCAAAACTTTCTTTCATAAAAAGTGGAGAAAGAAAAATATTCAAGGATAAAAGCATATTATGCAGTATCTCTCTACAGATGCTGTTTTAGAATAAACCCTTTTATATAAAATACTTTAGAAGGAAAATCTATATAAATTAACTACTCCCTCAAAAACACAAGGAAAAAATAATCCTATAAAATAAAATCAATAGAAGGGAAAATAACCCACACACACAACTCCCCTCCACACACCACCACAGCTACCACCACCAAGACCACAACAAAAACATCAACAACAATAACATAATGGGAATCAGCAAACATTGTTCACTGACAACTCTCAATACAAAGGGTTTCATTTATCCCACCAAAAATCCAGATGAGCAGTTAGATAAGAGAAAGACTCATCCTCTGATTACATCTAAGAAACATGTCTGAACATCAAGAATAGACTTCATATTATGGTTTAAAAGATGGACAATGATATTTCAATAAAATGAACCAAAAAAACAAGCCAGTGTAGTCATTTTCATATTTGAAATAATATTCTTTAAACTAAAATTAATTGGAAGAGATAGGAAAGAATGCTACCTACTCATCAAAGAAAAAAATATAAGAGGAAATTGTAAACTTAAATATTTGTGGACCCTAAACAGGGATGCTCAATTTTGTAAAAGAAATACTTCCACAGATAAAATTACATATTGACACTTACATAGTGGTATATTAATTCAGTACCATACCCAATAGAAAATTCTAGCCAATGACAATTCATCCAGACAAAGCTAAACAGAGAAGTTCTGGGGCTAAATGGTGTTATAAACTGAAAGGCCTGACTTATTTACAGAACATTTCACCCAAACACACACACACACACACACACACACACACACACACACACACACACAAAATATAACTTCTTCTCAGCAACTCATGAACCTTTGTCCAAAACTACTCACATATTCACATGGAAAGGAACACTATATATATTTAAAAAATTGAAGTAACAGTCTGCATCCTATCTAGCTGCCATGGATTTATACTGGATATCATCAACAACAGAATCAATAGCAATATTATGTATTGGAATTTTAATCCAGCAACATGGTTCTTTTGGTGAGAGATCATATTCAATTCTCTTCTAAGTCAATATGATCCAGATAGAATAGAGATGCACCCTGGATTACAGTAAGATATGCACCTTGGAATATAGACATATCTTAGTACATACCTTTAATCCTTAACAATGAAGGTTAGTTTATAGAGGAAAGTAGTCATGTTGGAAAGCAATGTATAGTTGAGAGGCAGATAACGTTCTAAATCAGAGAAAGATCTGTCAGAATGAGCAAGAGATAGGATAATCCCAACTCACAAAAGACCATTAGAGAAAAGAGAGGCTACTTGAGAAGAGCAAGAGAGAAAAGGGTATTGGTATGTCTATGGTAGTTTTACATGGAACATTTTAGAGAACAGTTGTAAAGATAGTAAGATAGACACAGGAAGATAGAATGATCCAGAGTATGAGAAGGAGTCTGAAGATTATAACGTATTGCTGAAGTTAGTATGAGTCCAGGTAAAGCAATTCAGTCAGAAGTCAAGAGAAAAAGCCAGATTGAATTAGTCATCTTAGAAGATTAGATTGTATGGAGGCTAGAAGCTTCCAGGCCTAGGTCTGACAATAAAAGAGAGATGGAAATGCTCCGGGCTTAGCTCAAATTATGTATTCCTGCAGTTGGAGATGGCTCTTATATTTTCATTTCATCTGAGGAAATAAAAGTGACATTTATAAAATTATAAACTCATGGGAACTGTATAAAACAATGCTGAATGAAGAAAATGAGTCAAGACCTAAATTAAGAAAGAAATTAAACCCTTTTTATTATTGAATACCAATGAAAACACAACATAGACTTACAGGACACATTGAAGGTAGTTCTTATGGCAGGTTTATAGAGTTAACTGCCTAAATTAAAGAATTGAAAATCTCATATTAGTAACAGAATAGCATATCTGAAAGCTCTAGAACATAAAGAATAAATAATTCCTAAGAGTAATAGATGTCAAGTAATAACCAAATTCAATGTTGAAGTGAATCAAATAGAAACAAACAGAAAAAAATATAGTACAAAGAATCAAGAATAGATTGATATTGTTGTTCTTGTGGGGATGCAAACCCCTTCACCTCCATCAGTCCTTCCTCTAACTCCTCCATTTTGGACCTCTTGACCAGTTCAATGTTTGGCAGTGAGCATCTTCTTCTATATATGTCAGGCTCTGGCAAAGTCTCTCAGGAAACAGCTATATCAGGCTCCTGACAGCAAGCACTTATTGACATCCACAATAGTGTCTGTATTTGGTGACTGTATATGGGATGAATCCTTAGGTGGAGCAGTCTCTTGATGGCCTTTCCTTCAGTCTCTGCTCCACACTTTTTCTCCATATTTGCTCCTATGAGTATTTTGTTACCCCTTCTAAGAAGGACCATAGCACCCACATATTGGTCTTCCTTCTTGAGCTTCATTTGGTCTGTGAATTGTATCTTGGGTATTTTGAACTTTTAGGCTAGAATTCCCAGGGTCTAAACCACCAACAAAGGAGTACACATGGAGGGACCCATGGCTCCAGCTGTATATGTAGCAGAGGATGGCCTTGTTGGGAATCAATGGGAGAACAGGCCCTTGGTCTCCTGAAGGCTTGATGCCCCAATGTAGGGGAATGCAAAGTCAGAGAGGTGGAAGTGGGTGGGTGGGTGAGAACATGCCCTCATAGAAGCAGGAGGAGGAGGGATGGGATAGAGGGTTTCTGGAAGGGGGCATCAGGAAAGGGGATAACATTTGAAATGTAAATAAAAAAATATCAAAAAAAAAAAAAGGAATCAAGAATTGGTTCTTTGCTGAAATCAGCAAGTTGATAAACCCTTAGCCTATTAACTAAATGGTAGAGAGAAACTATTCAAATTAACAAACTGAGTGGCAAAAAGGGAGATATAGCAAAGTAGACAAATAGATTAATGGAATCTAAATGAAGACCCAGACATAAGTCCACAGATCTTCGGACCCCTGATTTTTGGTATAGAAGCAAGAAATAATCGTTTGAAAATGATAGCATCTTCAAAAAATATTGCTTCTCAAACTGAATGGCTGCATGTAGAAGAAAGCAAAAATACCCTTACACATCACAGTGAACAAAACTTAAAATTCCAAGTGAATCAAAGATTTCAAAATAAGATCATATACACTGAATCTAACAGAAAATAAATTGGAGAAGTCTTGAACTCACAGACACAGTAAAAGATCTACTGAACAGAACAAGGTTAGCATAGACACTAAGATAAAAAATTAATAAAGTGAATCTCATCAGTCTGAAAGTCTATTGTATGACATAAGTAGACTATCATTGCTCTATCTAGTTCCTACCTAGAGACATCACCTTAATGACTAGTGTTAATGGTAATGGAAATTACTCTTCATACTTCCAAACTAGATAGATAATCAAACTAGATCATATTCTTTGATCTATAATGGTGACTGGCCTGCAAGATATGATAGTGTAATAATGGCTTTTGGGGCAATCCAATTAATATCTAATTGATTTAAGGCCCACTCCATTATTGGAACCCATAGCTGGCACTGTTTTTTTTTTATTATCCTTTTTATTATTTAAAACAATTTTACCTTAACAATTTTATGTTTAACATTCATATTCTTCCCCTTCCCCAACTCCTTCCAGATTCCCGCCCCCTCTCTACCCACCCAACTTTAAGATTTTTTTCAACAAACATACAAACCTTTAGGTGGTCAAGAACTTGAAACTACATAGGTCAGAGGAAAATGAAATATTCCTGTTCTACTAAAGGAATATAATATTAAAATGATTCAGAATGACATTTTACTATGTCCCTATACCACTGCCTTATTTAGCTATTATGATAAAAACTACCCCTGCAATTGATGGGAGCTAATGTAGAAAACTCAAAACTATACAATATATAGGTAGTGAGAGATCTTGGGACACCAGTCCTTTATAGCATGTCTCCATCAAATCTCTCCTCTCAGAGCTCAGGGAACTCTGCTGAAGAGGAACAGATACACTGTAAGAGAGAGGGGGAATGGAGGACATCAAAGACAAAGAACTGACACACATGCAAATTCACAGACTAAGATAGTATGCACAGAAGCTGAAAAGGTCTGTGTCTGATGATGTTCCAGCTCGAAGAAAAGTGTACACAAACTACCATCACCAACTGTAACCAAGGAACTATCCCCAATTGATAACTTACAAAAGAAAAATTAAGTTTTTCCATTGGAATCTCCACAGGATATACAATCCATTCTTTCTTGTTTGTTTATCAATGTGTTTATAATTTACAATATTTAGATGTCTTTGAGTGCTTATCTCAGATAATTTTTGTATGTACTTATTTGAACATAGTCTAGCTATGAATCCCAGGCTAGACTTAAAACCACAGTATTTCTTTTCCCAGCCTCCAGAAAGCTAGAATAGACATGTGCTACCAAATGTATACATTTTTATATATTTACATTCTGATTGCAGCTCTCCTCCCTCCTTTCCTTCTAGTCTCATTTTATATTTCCCTTCCCCCATTGCTCCCCCCTCATCTCCTCAGAGAAAAGGAAGCCCCATGTGTACTAATCTGATCTGACTCTTCAAGTCAGAGCAGGATTGAATGCATCCTCTCTTACTGAGTCCAACCAAGGCAGTCCAGCTCGGAAAGGGTATCCAAAGGCAGGCAACAGAATCAGAGACAGACTTTGCTTCAGTTATTAGGGGACCCACATAAAGACAATGCTGCACATCTGCTACAAATGTGTAGGGTTTCTAGGTCCAGCAAATACAGTCATTGGTTGATGAAAAAGTCTCTGTGACACCCCCATCAGATTAGCTTCGTTAATTCTGTAACTCTGTAGGTCTTCTTGTAGTGTCCTTGACACCTCTGGCTCCCTCAGTTCCCCTCTCTACGTCTTCCAAAATTCTTGCCAAGCTTAATGTTTGCTGTGGGTCTCTGCATCTGTTTTCCTCAATTGTTAATGAATTCTCTCAGGAGACAGCTAAGCTAGGCTCTTGTCTGTTAGGAGTATCAACTAGGGCCCTGTTTATCTTTTGCAAAACTACACATCTTCTGTTTCCTTTCAGAAAAGAAAAAAAACACCCCATGAATATCAAATAAACTTGGCATGAAAAGTGACAAAAAGACTAGGCACATCTTCCACATTCTCACATCAAAGCTGGATAAGACAACACAGGAGGAGGAAAAGGGTTCCAAGAATAAGTGAAAGAGTCAGAGTAACCCCATTTCTATGGTTAGGAGTCCCACAAGAACAGCAAGTTACACAACCATAAAATACATGCAGAGAACATTTCTGAGACCCGTGCAGGCTCCAGGATTCTTGCTTCAGTCTCTATGAACCCCTATGAGCTTTTCTTAATTGATTCTGTGTGCTGTGTTGATTTGGATAAGAGAAGAGGGGAAGTGGGTAGGATGTAGAAGCAGTTGGTGGATTGGCAACCATAAAAATAAACATATACCATAATAATACATATATGTGTATTCTATTTCAATACAAATGTAAAAAGAAGAAAGTAAAAAAAATCAGACAATTGTTGAAGTTGCAGTCCTGTTCTTCAGTTCACAGAGGTTGTAACACGACAATAGAGTCCCTAAACCACAGCAAAGATTAACTCCCAGGGAAAGTAAAGAAAAACAGACAAAAATCAAAAAGCTTCTTCCTTCTGCATCATTTCATATAGGGTATGACCACAGTAGAAGTTGTTGCCCAGGCGCAGGCTGGGTCTTTGGACTTAAAATGATCTTGATTTAGGGCAGGTTCTTCCAACTCAAATGATTCATATTTAGAGGTGAATCTTCCCACCTAAATGATTTAATGAAGAAAATTGTTAAACAGATGTGCCCGAATTCCTGTGGTTTATGTGAATTCAGAAACAGTCAAGTTAAAAGCTCGAATTGTCCACGTCACAGGATCCATGCTCTATTTTCTTATTCCATTACAAAGATTTGAATTTTTTTGTTTTAGTAATTTGTGCTGCTATTTCTAGTTCTTTGTTCTCAATTTTTTTTAAAATGATAAATGAATCTTATATAAAGTTTAATCCCTCCTACTAATAATTTTACTAAATCAAGCTCCTGAAACAAAAATGACATAATCCTGTCTACAAAAATATTCATGGGAGTGTCTCTAGCTGAGAGTACAAGCAGTGAGGAACATGGATCCTGACGTGACCACATCTTGTAATGAGATAATGGAAGGATACAGATAACTATCAACCTACAAAACTCTTTGACCCAATATGTGTCCTACCCCTGAGATTTGCAGAGATAAATATTGAGCAGAGATAGAGGGGATGGCCAACCAATGACTGCACTAAATTAAGAACCATCCCATAAGCAAACACCAATCCTGGACTCTATTAATGATATTCTGCTATACTCGCAGACAGGTCCTCTGAGAGGCTCTAGCTATCAGCCAATGGAAACACATGCAGAAACACACAGACAAACATTAGATGGAGCTCTTGCAGAAGAGTTGGGAGATGAATTGAGGGACACAAAGAGGGCAAGGACTCCACAGGAAGACTAACAGAGTCAACTAAACTGGATCCTTTACAGCTCCCAGAGACAGAACCACCAACCAAAGAGCAAACATGTGCCAGACCTAGGCCCCTGAACATATGTAGCTGGTCTAACCTCATGTCAGCATGTAGAAGAATGCAAGTAAATCCATATTTATCACCCTAGCCAAAATGCACATCCAAGATAATCAAAGACCTCAACTCAAAACCAGATATACTAACTCTAATAGAAGAGAAAATGGGGAATTATCTTGAACATACTGGTTTTGGAGACAACCTCCTGAACAGAAGAAGCTTCCATATGTCTGGCACTAAGATCTACAATTAAAAAATGGAACTAATGAAACTGAAAAACTTCTAAAAGTCAAAGGACATCATCAATTGGACAAATGGCTTTACCAACCTTACATCTGACAAAGGGCTAATATCTGAAATATAGAAAGAAGTCAAGAAGTTAGATACCAATAATATAAATAACCCAATTGAAAAATGGGGTACAGAGCTAAACAGAGAATTGTCAACAGAGGAATTTCTAATGGCCAGGAAATACTCAAAAAAAATTTCAACAGCATTAGTCATCAGGGAAAACAAATCAAAAGCCCTTTGAGATTCCACCTTACACCCATCAAAATGGTTAAGATCAAAAACACAAGGAAAAGCAGGATGGGATCAATGGGAAGAGTCCTCCATTGATGGTGGGAGTACACACTTATAAAACCATTCTGGAAATCAATTTTGTGGTGTCTCAGTAAACTGGGAATAGTTCTACTTCAAGACCCAGATATATTACTCCTAGGCATATAGGCAAAAGATGTTCCATTGTCACACAAGGACATTTGCTCAACTATTTGTTCATAGCAGATTTTTTTCATAATAGCTAGAAACTGAAAACAACACAGATTTCTCTCAACTGAAGAATGGATAAAGAAAATGTTCTCCATTTACAATGTGTAATGCTACTCAGCTATTAAAAACAAGGACATCAGGAAATTTGTAGGCAAACAGAACAAGAAAATATTATCCTGAGTGAGGTAAACTAGACCCATAAGGATATGTATGGTATATACTCACTTATAATTGGATATTGAACCATAAACTATAGAATAACCATGCTACAATCCACAGACCCAAATAAGCCAAATAGCAAGTAGTGTCCAAGTTTGTATGCTTGGATCTTACTCAGCGTGGGAAGCAAAATCACAGTGGAGTATGGAGCAATAGAGCTGTGTGAGAGAAAGGCTCTGAAGGGGAAAGAGAGAGATGTCTGGGATAAGGAAAATAAGGGAGAAAAGAATCTGTGATGGGTACAAGTACACATCTTTAGGAGGTCCCATAGACCTGGAACATGGGCAGGCCCAAGGGAGTCTGTAGGGGTGACTCCAGGTGAAATTCCTAGCACTGTAGGATACAGAGCCTGAAGTAGCCACCTCCTGTAGCCAGGTAAGACTCCCAGTGGAAGAATAAGGACACCAATCCACCCAAAACAACTTTAACCCAAAATGTGTCCTGCTTATGCAGGGTCAAAGATGGAGCAGAGTTGTAGGGAATTACCAACCAATGACTGTCTCAACTTCAGACCCATCCCATGGTCAGAAACCAATCCTATTAATGATACTTTGCTATGTTTAGAGACAGGAGTCTATCATAACTCTCCACTGAGAGGTTCTACCCAGTAGCCAACTAATACAAAGGCAGACATGCACAAATATTAGACTAAACTTGAGGAGTGTTGTGGAAGATTTGGGGCAAAGATTAATGGACCCACAAAGATTAATGGATAAGGACTCCACAAGGAGACTAACACAGTCAACTACTCTGAACCATTAAGGGTTCCTAGAAGCTGTATCAACCAAAGAACAAGTATGGACTGGACCTAAGTGGACTGAACCTAGGGTCCTGAATACACACATGCACACACACACACACACACACACACACACACACACACACACACACACACACACTCACATCTGTTCCCCTGAGTCACCATGATTGGCCTCAGTGTGAGAAGATGTTCCTAGTGCTTCAGTGACTTGATATGTCAGTTTGGGATGATACCCAAGAGTGGGGGAATACCCCTTCTCAGAGAAAAAGAGGAAGGGTGTAGGTGGGAGGACCTCTGTGAGAGGAGGACTGGGAAGAGAAGTTGAAATTAGGATGTAAATTGAATAGATGAATGAACAAAATGAAAAGAAAATGTTTTCTAGTGGTTCTTTTTTTATGGTGGTTGCAATTATATCTTAATTTACTAATGTAAATTTCTGCTATAACAATACCACCCTAAACACAATCAATCTTATCTAATAATAATATTTCCCTGTGTCTTTTGCTTTTAAAAGTCAATACACAACAAAATAAAAAATATTCCTATATCAATATATGCAATGTGCTACATGCTGTCACAGAAAAAAATGATACAGGATTAATATTTTCCCTAGTTTTACCACTTGTCTGGGGTTTCTTCTTCAACAGAAAAAAAATGTTATTTTTAAGTCTTTAGATGCTTTAGGGGACAGAAGAAGTGTTTGGGTTAGAACTAATGAGAAGTATGTCACCACCTACAGTCATCTCAACTCTTAACCTGAAAAATCTTAGAAAAAAAGAATTAAAGTCGGTAGAGAACTCTGGTGGCAAAAGAATAATATAAAGAGCATTACCCCATGGCATAATCTGGTCTTCGTAACTCATGCTTGGCACAAATTTTAGTATTGCATATGTCTTCAAAGTTAAAAATAAAACTATATTTGTGTCTGACCAAAATAGTATTTCCTTATGCCCAAATGACACATTTGTATTTAGTCTTTTACAGTGTTAAGCCATATATTTCCTCCTAGGAATAACTTACACTGAGTGTTTATCATGTAACCAATGAATTTCTCTGCTCTGATGTATGATAAATTTTTGAAAGAGTTGTATAATCACCTACCCCTCTCAAATTTTTCTTTCCTATCTTATGAACAAACTATTGGATCCCAAAACTCACATTGAATTACCTCATCAATACTGCTGTTTAAATTCATATTACTAAAATCAATGGCTATCTTGTAGTTTTCACTAAATGTGTTCCAACATCAAGGACAGTGATTTACTCCCTATTCTGGGTGTACTGGTTTGTTAATTCAGACATGACAGATCAGAGAAGGTACTTTATTTGCTTACCTAGGTGCTTGCCAAATTCTGACACTGGTGGTTCTTTTGGTAGGTTGAATCCAGCTTTTCATCAGTGTCCTTAGTTCCCAGTTCAATAAGCTTTTGTCTTGTCTTAGTATTCTCAGTCTATAGATGAGCTCAATCAGACTGATGTTCCAAGTGCACTTATTTTAATTAACAGAAAATTGATTATTTGGAAATTTCACATGATATGCCTCTGCCAAATTCACTTCCCAGTACCTCTAGATTAAACACACTACCCTTGTGACTTCCTGTGAAACCAAAAAAGAAAAAAAGAAAAAATACCAAATCCAATTTGTTTTGCCAAAAACTCAGTGGAGCATGGTTAAAATCCAAGTGGCCAACCCTGTAAAGTAAACGGTGTCCTTCTCTTCCTCTACCCAATTAGAAGCCATCTTTAAGTCATTATGTTATATTCTCTACATATAAGTTCTATTTGTTAGGCCTTCTACTCAGCCTTTCACTTGACTTATTAAATTTTTGATTCCATCATCATTTGAGTTTGGCTTTCATCAGAAAGTCTATATCTTTTTAATATAATATTTTTATTGATTATTTGGAAATTTTACATCATGTTCCCTGATCACACTCACTTCCTATTTCTTCCAGGTCTGGTCCTCACCCCACCTTGTAAGTTCTCCCTCCTCCCTTATAAATAAATAATGAAAAAAAAAGAAAGGAAAAAGAAAGGAAGGAAGGAAGAAAGCAAGCAAGGAAGGAAGGAAGGAAGGAAGGAAGGAAGGAAGGAAAAAACAAAACAAAAACAAAAACAAATTTATGTTGTCCCCGTACTCAGTGGAGCACGGTCAAAGTTCCAATGGCCGGCCCCTGAAAGAAAACTGATTCCTTTCCCAACCTTATGCCTGCCTGCCAAAGCCATCAACTGCAGAGAGCATTTCTATCACAAATTTTAAGAGAGGTCATCAAATGGCTTCCTGTGTAGACTGTGACTTTTAATTTGGGAAAAGGATGGTCACATAAGCCATATATGTCTTTTATTCTTAACTCTAAGTCCATTTTCATCAATACCACTGCAAAAGCTTCCTAGTCCTTTATAGTCTGTAGCAGCATGGATTATTTCAGAAAACATGTTTTACCTCTGATAAATAACTTAATACATTACTTTTGTAACTGTTTTTTGTTTTTTGTTTTTTGTTTTTCCTTAGGAATGATTACCAACCCATATCCTAGAAGCAGTATTAGCCAGGGTTTCCACAGAGTGGGCTAGCAGACAGTGTTCCTCTTCTTGTAGGCAACTGTAAGGTAAAGGTTTAAGAGATAATAATGCCACCATAATAAGTCATCCAGGTTTGCAGGAACAGATTCTGTTTCTCTGACAATTTAAAGGAAAAAAAGGGCAAGAACTTCAAGCTTTTAGCATTCAGCCAAGTTTCATTAAAGCAAAAGCATACATGAAAACAGCAAAGCACACATAGACTGTCTCTGTGGGTGTGGGGAGAATCTGGACTCAGAATTTGAGTTAGTCTGAAAAAGTCAGACTTTTTTATAGTTAGGGTATAGGGTATGTTCCCTTTTATCTCTGAATTGATTGATTTTGGGCTGCTATGGCTGAGTGGATAATTTAGACAAAGAAAGTGAACCTGATTGGAGCCTCAGAAACCTCTCCCTTGCTCTTCCACCTGCCACAACCCAGGGAGAACTGGAAATTCCACAGAACATGCTGAGTTATAGTTTCTCAATGAGACAGTTTGAGTGTATGTGTGCATCTATGTGAGTTTGTGTGTGTGTGTGTGTGTGTGTGTGTGTGTGTGTGCATGTGGCTATGTGTGTGTGTGTGCATGCATCTATGTGTGTCTCTGTGTATATATGTGCATGTCTGTATGTGTTGCTGTGTGTATGTGTATTCCTCTGTGTGTACATGTTTGTGTTTGTCTCTGTGTTTGTCTCATTGTTTCTGTGTATTTCTATTTGTATGTGTGTGTTTTGTGTATGTGTCTCTGTTTGTGTAAGGTGTGTGTGTGTGTGTGTGCGCGTGTGCACGTGTGTGTGTTTGAATCTCTAAGTATGTCTCTGTGTGTGTTTATGTCTGTATGTGTGTCTCTGTGTGTGTAAGACTGTGCATGTGTGTGCCTGTGTGCATATTTTTTGTGTCTATTTGTGTCTCTGTGTGTGTGTTTGTGTCTGTGTATGTCTCTGTGTGTTTCTGTGTGTCTATGTGTATGTTTTGTTTGTGTGTATGTGTATGTTTTGTGTGTGTCTCTATGTATGTGTGTCATGTATATGTGTGGTAGTGTATGTGTGTGTGTGTATGTGTGTGTGTGTGTTTGAGTCTTTGTGTTAGTGTGTGTTTATGTCTGTGTGTGTATGACTATGTGTGTGCTCCTGTGTGCATATGTATTTGTGTCTGTCTGTCTGTCTGTCTGTCTGTCTGTCTGTCTGTCTCTCCCTCTGTGTGTGTGTGTCTGTGTGTGTGTGTGTGTGTGTGTGTGTGTGTGTGTGTGTGCCTGTTTGTGATAGAATATCACAAATAGGCTCCATCTGTACCTAGATGCCAGAGGAGGGTAGTTGGTTCTATTAGTCCTGCCTTATTCACTGTAAAAGGGTCTCTTCATGAAACTGGAACTAAACTCGCAGCCAGAAAACCCCAAAATTGTTTTTTTACCCTTCTCATCAATGATGGTGGGATTATAGCTAGTTTTTTCATGGGTGCTAGGTTTTGACATTGAGTTTTTGTGTTTGCATAGCAAGCATTCTTGCATAGGACTCAACACTGAGCTCCAAGTCATTTGAATGAAGAAAGAATTTTGCTGAATTTCTACAATGCTACAAATGTAAGCATAAAAAATAGTGAAAATCTGTATAAGTTCCATTTTTAGCCTTAATGGATTATAGAAAAAAGGCAAAACAAAAATAAACGAAAGGAAAATGACTATTAAGTTCATCATGTATGGTATCTGTTAAACACACAGAGAGGAAATCTGTTATCTTTATAGTACAAATAATGTCAATTATATATATGATTTTAATTCTCAAATAAAATCTATTTATTTTATTATGCTTAAAAAGAGCTTAAAACATTTTCATAGATTGTAATATGTTCAGAGTATAATTAAATATGTCAGTATAAAATGTAATGAATCCTTAAAGAATTTCTGCATAATTCATTTGATTTATAGACAATACCTAATTTAAAGAAAGGGAAAAATTATATATAATTTGCCATTACTATTTATGAACAACATCAGTGGCATAATGACAGGATGTTTTTAATCTTTTGCCTTTGTCCAACACTCAGGAACTGCATGAGTATTCGCTAAAGCTGTTTGGTCCATTTGGGTTTTCATACCAATTCATTTTATTTCTAATTCTACTGAGCTCTAGCTAACTGACTTATCCAGCTATTTGGGAAGAGGTTTGCAAGAAATACCTTTGTTTTTCTCAGGGACACTCCCTGAGCTGATTTTCATATTCCTTCTGTCCTGTCCAACTGGGTGAGTAGGAAGGGAAGTCAGGCTTCAGTGCTGCATATTTTATATAAATAATCATCTGTGTTCCTAATGCTGAATCTAAACTTACAATCCACAATTCCAGCAATGGAATGAGCTACTCAGCTCATTGTCATTCTACATGTTGGAGTGATAAATAAGAGAACTATGAACTTAAGTTAATTGACCATTTTATTCCTTGCCATTTCCAGAACTATCCAACTACAGGTTTTATTTTTACAATGTAAACACCCAGCAAATTCTTTCAGGAAACTGTGAGGGGGATTTTTGAAGTCATCCTGTGAGCATCCGGTGGACTTCACTGTGTGATCTTAGAGTTTTCTGTCAGTTTGATTTTTCTTGCTGTGCAATGTATCCTTTCCAAGGCATTAGAATACTATGTGTAATGAGCTGGTCTAGATGCCCCAGAAGCATATGGTCTGCTACTATGCATTTGAAAGCCATGGATCTTCCTCTAGGTAGAGAGACATGGATGATTTTGTGTGAGTTCAAGTTATTCTTCACTAGGAAGTTGTGTTTTGCTTTTTAGTGTAAATATGAATAATTGCTAAACCATAATAGAAAAAGACATATTTTTTCTGCATAGGAGGACTATAAAGGAGAAAAAAAATATAAATTGATAATAATCAAGTTAAAGGATTGTAAATAATCTGGGTATAATTCAAAATACAAACAAAATAATACCTAATAGTCTTTTTGATATCCTTTAAAGTTAAAAGTCTATGAACTTTTGGAAATTGATTTTTTAGATATCTGCAATTTAATTTTAATGATTGATTTTTTGGTAAAATATCTTTATGAATATATATTTCCAAAGAGTTTAAAGTTTCAATAACTTAACATGACATGGATTAGATGAGAGTGAACCCCACAGGCTTATATATTTGAATAGTCTGCAGTTAAAGGATTTATCGAGGAGATTTAGTAGGTTTGGACTTGTTGGAAAGGCTGTGTAACTGGGGCCAGGTTTTGAAGTTTCAAAGGACCATCCTTTACTGGGTTAGCTCTCTCTGCCTGGTGCTTGTGCTGAAAAATGAGAGGTCTCAGTTCCTATACCAGTGCTATGTTGGCCTACTTATAGCCATGCTCCCCACCAAGATGAAACCACCTCTGAAATTAAGTTTCAAATAAACTCTTCTATTGTCTTGGTAATGGTCTCTTATCACAGAAATAGAAAAGTAATTAAAACAGAATATAATACAAAATTAAGTATCATCCAAACAATTTAAGAAAACTTGTTTTCAAGTTCATTTTAATTTATTACTTTCTTTTTTCACTTTTTCCTTTATTATTATTCTTTAATATATTTTTACACTCCAGTCAAGAAAATTTTTATGACATTTAATTTAGCAATATCTTATTCTGGATGTTTTCTCTTAGTTATATATTCTAATTATACAGTACTGTCTTTCATTTTCTTTTCCCTATTCGCTATTCTACCCATTACATTTAATAGCTTATAAACAAACCTGTTATGTAGTTTTGTGACAAATAGACTCAACCTAAGGCACTTAAAACATCATAAAACTACAGGTTTGGATCTGGCTTCAGTAGCTAAATAACACCTTTCAGGTTGGTGACAAACATATGTGTGTGGACATGCTTATTGTCATCAATGAATTATGAATGTGTAGATTTTTTTTAATTTTATTTTATTTTCTAAGTTTTTTTTATTTACATTCCAAATCATTTCCCCTTTCCCGTTTCCTCCCTCCCTGAAAGTCCCATAAGCCCCCTTCCCTCCCTCTTTTCCCCATTCAACCTCTTCTCGCTTCTCTGTCCTGGCATTCCCCTACATCCAGTCTTTCCAGGACCAGGGATCTCTCCTTCCATCTTCTTGGAAATCTATTGATATGAGAATTGTGTCTAGGGTATTCCGAGATTCTGGGTTAATATCCCCTTATCAGTGACTGCATACCATGTGTGTTCTTTTGTGATTGGGTTACCTCACTAAGAATGATATTTTCAAGTTCTGACCATTTGCCTAGGAATTTCGTCAATTCATTGTTTTTAATTGCAGAGTAGTATTCCATTGTGTAAATGTACCACATCTTCTGAATCCATTCCTCCGTTGAGGGACATCTGGGTTCTTTCTAGCTTCTGGCTATTATAAATAAGGCTGCTATGAACATAGTGGAGCATGTGTCCTTACTGCATGCAGGCAAAGCCTCTGGGTATATGCCCAGGAGTGGTATAGCCGGATCCTCTGGGAGTGTCATGCCCAGTTTTCTGAGGAACCGCCAGACTGCTTTCCAGAGTGGTTGTACCAGCTTGCAATCCCACCAGCAGTGGAGGAGTGTTCCTCTTTCTCCACATCCTCGCCAACAACTGCTGTCTCCTGTGTTTTTGATCTTAGCCATTCTGACTGGTGTGAGATGGAATCTCAGGGTTGTTTTGATTTGCATTTCCCTAATGACTAAGGATGATGAACATCTCTTTAGGTGCTTCTCAACCATTAGATATTCTTCAGGTACGAACTCAAATGTGTAGATTTTTAACTTGCTTGTATGTGAAGAAAGGTATGTGACTTCTGTTACCATTCACATTTTTTTTAATTTATTTTCTTTTTATTTATTTGTAGGTATGTGTGTCTCTCTGTGTGTATGAGCACATACTTGGAGATTCCTATGTATGCCCAAAGAGGGTGTCAATCTCCTGGATCTGGAGTTGTAGGCAGCTGTGAGCTAATAGTGGTGGATTCTTGGAACTAAACTTAATATTCTGCAAGACCTGTAAGATTTCTTAACTGCTGAGCCATCTCTCTGGACCCTGCCAATGACTTTCATATAATAGCAATCTGAGCAAATTCACTTTCTTTTCCTATTCCAGTGATTCGTGTAGACGTGTAGAGAATTCAAATGTTGTAAAGTGTTATGGGACAAAGCTGAACAGGTCATCTCATTTTCTTAATCTATGCAATTTTCTTTGCATGAAGACACATGAACCAGAAGAAAAAGAGATCTTCTGAAATTATTTTGGGGAATAGTGGCTTAAAGTCCCTACCTTCTTGTTGATCTTAATGGCAAGCATATGAAATCTGGACCTGCTACCATGTTATTTACACAATAGGCCTTAATATCAAACAAACATTAAAGAAGATAGACTGAGAAGAATTTTGCTGAAGTGATATCATTTGAATCTTTAATTCAGCTGAAGAAATTCTTAACTGCACACCCCTGAGTTTCAGTTACACAGGCCAGTATATCTATTTCCAGTTTTGATACACTTATCATATTTTTATCTCAAGTATTTTTTGATTTGTTTCATTTGAATATGAACTATATTAATGACTAAAGATATGAAGTACTTGCCCAAGGCTGATAGATGACTGGGTAGATAAAGAGTCTGTAGATTTGGGGTCTCCAAAACCCATGTTAATACTGGTTGGGCACCATACTCCTCTGTTTGTAGTGTTTGGAAAGTAGAGACAAGAGATCACCAGAGCAAGCTCGGTGGTGTAACTGCTCATCTGGACAAGTTCTGGTTTGAAAAGTGCTGCTTCATTAATGAAGAAAGTGTTTGTAGTAAAGAAAGAATCCCAATGTCAGTCTCAGACTTCTATATGCATGTGCTCACAAGTCCATGTGCAGCTTCATACACACATAGGCAAAACATTTGAGAGCATGTACACACACACACAAACACACACACACACACACACACACACACACACACACATACCATACCACCACCCCCACACATACCACAAATATAGAATAGGAAAACAGAAAAGGAAAAAAACGCCTGCCTATGCACTTCTCATTGAACATGTGATTCATATTTGTCCCTTATGTGTATATAAATACTTCTTATACTTCTTGTCTAGTGACTGTTTTCTTCTTAAATAAGAATAAAAACAGTCTTTTCTAAAAAATTGTATCCTTTAAATCATACCTTAGGAAGTCGTTTCCCTAGTATAGATAAAGATCCATTTAAATATTTACAAATTAGAAATAATTACATTCTTGATATGTTTTAGAATATATTCCCTTTGAGGTTACATACTTACTATTAAAAATAGATTATAAACATTAAAATATCCAATAGAAGCAAATGTGTATATATTTATATTTTATGGGGAAATAATTAGGATATTTTTATTCATAGATTAAACAAATAAAATGATATCAAAACTTAGGGCAAGATAAGAAATACAAACACATCATCCTCAATACTTATCTAATGTTAAAGTGGGTTAGTTCTCCTCAGTGTTGGGCACATAATTTAAATACTGAATGTTAAGTAATTTGTTACTAGAAAATAAGTGAGAATTTAATTTGATGTGGGTCTGTTTTCATTAGCATCCTAAGCACACATTTGATGACAATAGAGACTTATGAGTTAAGATCATTCTAAAATTTTCTCAGATTTTTTTTCTTTACTTTTAGGATTAATAATGGCAATGAATTGGTGATTTGGTTATAAAGAGTATAATCTACTGTTCATCTCCATTTTTATTTCTCCTTTTCTGTGATGTCATTGCAGTAAGATTACCTATTGTCTTTCTTGTCCAAAAAATCAAGGCATGACAAAAGAATAAATCACATTTATAAAATGAAACTATAGAGCATCATATGTTGCATTGCAAACTTTGTTCAGAAATTTTTCTCACATTTTACAGATTTGAAAAACATAGGTAATCCTGTGGCGTTCCTCATTGAAGGACCTACGAATGTTTTCTTGATCCAGAGCTTACTGAAGAGAAATCTTGGAGTGTTTAAAGGATAACCTACTAAATAACATTTCTGGAGAGAGTTTGGATTCTTTAGGTAGATGTTCTACATTTTTCAGTTCCTAAAATTATAGAAATGTGTTTTTAAAGAAGTGTTTTTCAAACTCTTTTATTTACAGTGTATAATTGGGAGGGTGGAGAGATGGCTCAGTAGTTGAGATCTCTTACTGCCCTTGCACAGAAGTTGGGTTCAGTCTCGAGCACCAAGCTACAGTCATTTGTAACTCCTGGACTATGGGATCTTTCACTCTTTTTGGCCTTCATGGTCATTGAATGCATGTAATGAACTTGCCTATATGCAGAAGAAGCATTTATTCACATAAAATAAATGTGATTAAAGTGTTTTCAGATAAAATGAAACATATTGGGATATTTATAACTTTGATAAAGTTGCCAGAACTTTACAAGATGCAGTCAACTGGAATTTTACATTGTTATTCTATGTTTCATTTTATTTTTTAATTTTTTTTTCATTGAAGATATATACTATAGAAGGAAAAATATTTCCTTTAACACTTAAGTTACTGTTATCAGTTCAAGATAGATTTGGGAGAAAAACTTCCTTTTGCTACTTTTCTAATTGACTGATCTTGAGCAATTAACTTAACCTTTTTAAATCTCCTTTTCTCAACTTATAAATATTAATGATAAAACCAATTTAATGAGCCCATAGAGAAGATCAAAGAAATAACAAAGCAGTTCTCTCATTATCATACCTAGCACAGTGATCATTCAATGCCTGAATGTAGACTGGAATCGAATGTTTCTTAGAATTTGCATGTAAATAGATAAGCTTTCTGTTAACATTTCTAAATGGAAGGCTCTGTGTACTTAAAATTGATATTGTTTCTATCCTGTTCCCTTATGTTATGGCCTTAATTTGAATCAGTTCTGAAATTCTGCTTCTTTCTTAACTAATATCAAGAATATCAAGTTGTCTTTCCTGCTGTATCCATTAGTATTGGTTATAGCAGCCTATCTGTCCAGATCCATCAGATGCTAACATCTGCATAAGCCTAAGCCTCTTGTTAACACAAAAAGTGTTCTCCTTCCTGTTATGTCTAGAAATAAAATGAGAGCCATGGTTCTGCTTACATTCAGGGTTAGCCTTCACTACTTAGATGATAATTTTCTCTTTAGAAACACCTTCATGTATCTGCCTATACTATGAATGCTCATTATCCAAAAAAAGTGCTTGCATGAGAGTCTTCATATAGCTTTTGGGAACCTGTCCCCAGTTAGTTCTGATTGGTAAAAAAAGATGCAAAGAGTCAGTAGCTGGAAATCACAGACAGAGGCGGTTTTTAGATTTTCCCAGGATTGGGCCCAGGAGAGAGGAAGGAAAAGGAAGATCCTCCATGCTTGGAGAGTGTGGAAGAAAGGAGAGACACCATGCCTGAGAAAAGTACAGGATAGAGGTATATCCACAACGTAAAGGAGCCAGGAGAGCAGGGCCCAGAGGTATTTCCAAGTGGGTCCAGCTCAACCAAGATAGAATATAGCATTTAGTAAGAGATAACGCTGGATTATCAGCAGAAGGTGGATTAACCACATGGAGAGTGGCTCAGCTATTGTGCTATTTAAAACATATTAAAATATAAAGGCTGTGTGTTTTCTTTCATTCAGGAACAAAAAGCACTGAGACAGGTAGTGAACCTGCCACTGGGATTTATTAAAAATATATTTCAACACTTTCCTATATTACATAAACTTAGAGGCATACTCCTATGGAAATTATAAATGTGAGATGGGCAGTAAGATTAATTATCACAAATAACTTCCATAATGTAAATGCAAGTATAGTTGGTCTGCTTTAAGTTTTTTTGTTGTTTGTTTGGTTGTTTGTTTTGGCATTTCTTAGGAAATAATGACACCATAGCAATGTGGACATAATATGTACAGCTTCATTTTTTCTAAAAATTGTTGACAGTTTGATTCTGCTGAGGTAAAACTTATATCATACAGGTTTTACTGTAGCTTTTTAAAATTTTTCTGCAAAACATAAACTACAGACAATTGCAAAATTTGTGAAGGTAACGGCTCTTGCCTTCAAATATGGCAACCTGAGTTTGATCTTCATGCAACCCAAACAGGCAAAAGAGGGATTGAACACTCCTCAATTGTCCCCTGGCTGCAACAATAGTAGCATGGAACATGCATACCCAATCCTTCCACTGCCTCCCACACAGTAAATATTTAAACCATAAAAGAAATATTTTTCACACAACAGCTCACTATATGCATTGCTATTTCAATCAAATAGAGAAAAAAATTGAATATATTTTCCTGTCTTCATTTTAATTATTTCTTTTCATTGTGATATGTGTTCTTGTATGAGTGCACATGAACAGGTGAGAGGACAGCTTAAGGTTCTGGTCTCCAATTTCCATCTTATTTTAAGTCAGAGATTTTTGTAGTCTGTGCGCCTCAGACTAGCCAGAGGCCAAGCTGAATCCGACCTCACTTTAGTTCTATACCTCATCACAAACTTTAGAAATATATATGAGCTGGAAACACTTCAACTGCTGGCCCAAATGAGCATTTTATGGCTCTAAAATTAGGCACTAAGGAAAAGGATGAGAAACCAACATTGTTCCTAATTTTAATACTTTTGAAGTTTACCTTCTAGTATGGTATGAGTGGCAGTGCAAACTTCTCACCTCAGGTCTGAAATTCTCAGAAGAGAAGGGGCCAGAGTTCCGTTATCCAGTCTAAGGAAGCATACGAAAGAATCAAAGAATCTCCTCTGAGGCTTCAGAACGTAAATGTACTATCCATCCGTAGTCACACTGCTGAGCAAAGTTTTAACTCAGAATCTTTGGAGTATAGTTTGGGTACAAACTAAAATCATTACTTTGGGCTGAGGTGATGACTAAGGGTGTTTTGCACTTGCCATGAAAATATGAGGACTTCATTTCCAACTCACAGATTAATACGGTGTAGATGTATTTTTCATCATGAACTTACTTCACAGATTGCAAATGATAGGAAATGACTTTCAGTGAAATTCAATTCCACTATTAAAGAGTTACTGAATTAGAATTGAACCGAACATTATGTTGAATTGCATTTATCAAGATTTCTAATGTTCTGCTTAATTTCTTCCATAGAATAATCTCACACAGAATCACTGCAACAAAATAACTGCCTTTGGTAAATGCAAATCTATTCACATGTTGGAGAAAACAGAGATACTAGGCAATATATAACAGACTTCTATTGGCTAGCATTGTTGAAGTTAGTATTTTGAACCAAAATGTGCTATAGGTACATCACACTCTACATTCTAGTTTTTACTATGTCAAAATTCAATGTTCTCCAACTTAAATTGAAATGCACAAGAATCCAGAATTCTAATAAATCAGTTATGGATATCAGCATATCTACTTTTGATATTTAGGAAGCGAAATAAGAAGAAATGTCTCATTTGAGTACTCTTAATTAAATCCAAGGTAATATAATCAGTTCTATCATACTGCCCTAGCAACAAAAGTAAAAACTTTAGAAATTTTATTGTTTTTATAAAACTAGCTTATAAATGTCTTCTCTGTGATTTGTAAATTCAGTCTTCTATTGGGGAATTCTAATAAGTAAAAATCTGTCAATAAAATTGCTAATACAGTTGGAGAGACAATTGCCAATGCATACATAATAAATATAAAAAACAGTTTATTCTAAACATGTTGCTAACATAATTTAAAATTTTTATATTTCCTTAGGGATAAGTCCTTAATAAATATTGCCTGTATATTTATATGAAAATAACTTCCCCTAGTCTAGAAAAAGAATTATATCAACATGTTTTGGGGATAAAGTGAATAAAACCCTTTTCTATGTTTTTCCTTTAATTTGTTCAATTGATTTTGAGCATAGACATAGTTACAATGTTTATATTATTCCAGGTTGAAGTATTTACCAGTTGACTTATTCATTTGGATATAGAGGTTTTGCCTTTATGTCTACTTAATATCAACGTCTAAAAGTCTTATCTTGTACCATGATTTTTCCATATACACACAACTTGAATGCTTTGCCTTGTTTCATTTTTGTAAAAATATGGGTATTTTTTATAGTAAACTCCAAGTGTGATGTATACACACACATAAAGAGCTACCTGATTTATTCTGTTACCTTGCTTGAAAGGACTGAAAAGTTTCCACTAAAATAGACCATTAAGTAAAATAGAGCTCACTTTCAGTATTTTCTGGAAGAATGGTGAGACTCTGCCAAACTTCTGTAAAGTCAAACTTATAATTATCACTCACAAACGGTGAATTTATAGCACTTAAATTCAGTAAGCCATTTCAAACTTAAATACATCATCGTAGTTCCTTGACATTGAGAATCATAGTCGACTACTTAAAAACACTGTGCACAGTTTAAAGCAGGATGTGTCACCTCAGCACTTTACATTGATTGAACGAAATTTTCCTAACTGGAAGTTGAAGCATTTCATCAGGCAGATTGTCCATACTGTGCAGGTTCAATAGACTCACCTGGGTCGCTAATGATAACAGAGTGGCATTCCACCAGAGGCTTCCTGATGAGGATAATAAATGGAGAGTGCTCGTCAGCTTGAAAGCCACTTCCTGAGAATAAGAAGGATTTTATTAAGGAGGAAAATTGGTCATGAACAATCACAATGCTTAAAGTACAGATGTATCATAGAAGCAGTTGAGGAAAACATGCTAAAGACAATATGATTAAATGTAAGAGAGGAAACATTCTATAGTTCCAGTTCAGAACAGAGTTTATAACAGAGCTTGATCTGCACAATGATTTCATCCCAAGAGACTATGCTGGTTTTCAATATATAAGGAGAAATTTGTAAGTTAAATATATTCTAAAAATGTCTTTTATTGTATTTTAAAATATAGTTACTAATGCACAACATTTAGTATGAAATGGCTCCTGCCATATATCTCTATCTCTATCTCTCTATCTCTCTGTCTCTCTATCTCTAGCTCTATATACATATATATGGTCATATTGAAAGTCAGTTAAAACAACGAAAAGAAAATGTAAAAACAAAACAAAACAAAAATCCACACCAGACAAAAATATCATTTGTTTACTGTACCAAGTGTCCTATGAAAAATTTCTGTAAATATATTTAAAAATAAAATTAATAGCTATGACAACTATTATTGAGGTATTTATTTTATATTGTACTGAGACTACTTGAATGATCTGGTTAGAGACAATAGCATGGTAATTTAGGATTCACTTATGCAGTGCTTATGACTGCTTTATTCTACCTGTCACTGACATTCCCATCAGCACTCTGTCCTCCGTTACTTTTTCAAATCACACTTTCCAGTTCCACTCCTAGCATCCAAGATATTCTCTGGTGAGTAGGTAAAAATATTATGCTCTGTAAGGTTGACAAATCTTACTTAAATACTTTCAAAGTGTTTCTTTGGAACTCAAATTACTCTTGAGTCTTTCATTATCTTCAGTTATGGTTTTTTTCTGTATATCATATTGTTTTACTTACCTTTTCTCTTCAGATCATCTAATACAATAATAATGTTAATATCAATAACAATATTAATTCTGTTATATTTATTGATTATATAACTATTAGCAAATATTAGGATTATTATTATCTCTGGAATTTTTGCATCCATTTTCCTAAAAACTGATATTAGGTGGTTCTATCTCAGTGTCGTATCAGCTTTCTGGAGTTCATATGATTACCTACATGTGAGAGAAGTATTTAATAATTTATTATAACATTTGTAGTAATTAGCCATTAGGTACATGTTCCTTGACCCATTGTGATGCCGAATGATGATTTCATGTAGTAATAGTTGTCTCAAAATCTAGTGCATATTTTAAGTTAAAAAAGATCACTTGAAGTTGTTGCACGTATCAGTACGATTCATTTTGGTTATACTTACCCTTTTATCTCTCTAACTCCTTCTATATCCTCTGTTACACAACCCCTTTAAAACTCATGTCTGCTTCATAAATAATAATTATTTATATAACATTTAATATAGAAGCATATCCACATATATGCTGCAAAAACTTACAGTTCCTCACAAGTCAATGATTACCGACAGATCCTCATCTAGGGGAGAAACCTCATGAGTTTTTTTGATACTAGCCAAGAATTTGACAATGATCTTATAGGTCTTGTTCAGGCAACTATTGAATGTTGAAGGTTTATAAATACTACAACTACAATTTTCTCATGTATATAATTCCATATAAGCCATATCCATATTTCTATAACTTTGTATACAATATTCCCCAAACCTGAAAATATTACACAACTTTAATCTCAGAATTAGAAAAAACCAATCTGTGCAGACAAAGAATCCTGCACCCTGTTGGTTGTTAGTTCTCATAGTACCAAAAGTTTCAATTCATGTTGCAGAAGTGAAAAGATACCTACACTTCTACTCTGGCCAAAATTAAGTGAAACCATGTAGAAACCAACCTGTATGATATGCTCATTACTAAAATAGTAATATTGCTGTCTTGGAAGTAAGCAATAATTGTTTAGAATTAAGCTCTCAATAATAATTGCTTGATACTGTGAACCCAGTCAAGAACCCATGACTATAGAAGTTATAGACCTTAGAGAATAACTTTCTATCACTATTTAATAAATGATATAGTATCCCACTGTCTTCCAAAGTATTATAGTTATAATAATGTGGATTTCACCTCTCATTAAACTAACATCATTTTACTTGACAGAGGCCATGAAAGAGAAACACAACTAAACAAATTAAAGAAAATAGTTAATGTGGAAAGAGTATTTTATTGAATCCAGGCTCATCATCCCTTCTCTCAGGGAGATTTCACAATGAAGATAATCAATGACTTTTTATCTTGTCTTCAAACCTAATGTAGTTTTCAGGAACAAACAAAGCAAATCCTTAAAAGATTAGTAAGTAAATTTATGAGCTACATATATAAGACAAAAAGATAATTTCATGATGTTGTTGGTAGTTATCTCAGATAAATTCCTTAGATTGACTCTTAAAAATAATTCTAATCCATAAAACTGAGCACATTAATTGTTTATTTTGCTGTAATTTGAAACTATCCCTGACCTCAAGCTGTACTACCATGCAATAGTGATAAAGATCACATAGCATTAATAGAAAGGCAGACATGTTGATCAATGGAATAGAACTGAAGACCCAGAAATAAGCCCAAACACCTATGAACACTTATCTTTGGCAAAGAAACCAAAGAAATACAGTGATAAAAAATCATCTTTAATAAATGGGGCTGGTCTAATTGGCTGTCTATATGTAGAAGAATGAAAATAGATCCATATTTATCACGTTGCACAAAACTTAAGTCCAAGTAGATCAAGAACCTAAAAATAAACCATATACATGTGAATGTAATCAATAAAAAATTGGGAAAAAAATCTCAAACTCTTTAGCACAGAGGAAATTTAATGAAAAGAACTCCAATGGCTGAGGCTCTAAGATCAACAATTAATAAATGGGACCTCATGAAACTGAAGTTTCTGTAAGGCAAAAGACACCATCAATAGAACAAATAGTCAATCTAAAGATTGGTGAAGAATCTTCACCAACTCTACAGCCAATAGAGGGCTAATATTCAGAATACATAAAAAACCCAAGAAGTTAACCTCCACAAAAACCAAATAATGGAATTTAAAAAATGGGGGACAGAGCTCAACAGAAAATTCACAAAAGAGGAATCTGAAATAACCAAGAAGTACATAAAGAAATTGTCAAAGTTCTTAGTCATCAGGGAAATGCAAATCAAACTGATCCTGAAATTCCACCTTACACCAATCAGAATGGTTAAGACAAAAAATTCAAGGGACAGCATATGCTAGTGAGGATGTGGAGAAAAAGAAACTCTCATCCATTGCTGGTGGGATTGAAAACTGGTACAAGAACTCTGGAAATCAATTTGGTAGTTCATCAGAAAATTGGAAATAGTACTACCTGAAGACCCAGATATACCATTCTTGGGCATATAACCCAAGGATGCTCCATCATACCACAAGGACACATGCTCCACTTTGTTCATAGCAGCATTATTCATAATAGCCACAAGCTAGAAATAACTCAGATATCCCTCAACTGAAGAATGGATACAGAAAATGTATCAATTTATACAATGTGGTACTATTAAGTTATTAAAAATGAGGACATCATGAATTTTGTAGGCAAATGAAAGGAACTAGAAAATATCATCCTGAGTGAGGTAACCCAGACCCAAATGGGCATGCATGGTATATACTCACTGATAAGTGGATATTAGCCAAAAAGTAAAGAATACTTATTACAAAACCCATGCCCAACTGTGGGAAGAGGGTACTTGTAGAGCTTACCCCCAGTAGAAAGACAGGGCATCAAGTAGAGGGATGGGGTTATCAGCCCACCATCAAAAGCTCTGACCCAGAATTGTTCCTGTTTAAAAGAACTGCAGGGTCAAAAATGGAGAAGAGCCTGAGGGAAAGGAGGTCCAGTGACCAGACCAACTTGGGATACAGCTCAAGGAAAGGCTCCAAAACCAGACACTATTAATGATGCCATGGTGTACTTACAGACAGGAGCCAACTATGTCTGTCTTCTGAAAGGCCCAACAAGCAGCTGACTGAGACAGAAACAAATACTTACACCTAACCAATTGACAGAAGTTGGAATCCCCTGTTGTTAAATTAGGGAAAGGCTGGAAGAAGCTGAGGAAGAGTGCAACCCCATAGGAAGACCCACAGTCTTAACTAACCTGGACCCTTGTGATCTCTCAGACACTGAACCACCAACCAGACAGCATATACTAGCTGGTCCGAGACCCCCGACATGTATACAGCAGAAGACTGCCTAGTTTGTCCTCGGTGGGAGAAGAGTCATCTAACCCTTGAGAGACTTTAAGTCCAAGGAAGTGGGGAAGTCTGATGGGGGGTGGGTTGGGGACAACCTCTTGCAAACAAGGGGAGGAGGAATGGAATGAAGAACTGTGGGAGGGCATATCGGGAGTTGGGTAATGACTGAACTGTAAAAAATAGCACTAATAAAAAGTTAATTTAAAGGAAATATTTGGAAAAAAAACCTACACATCATAAGAAGTGTACAAGCGGAAAGGCCCAAGATTGGATGCTTCAATCCCACTTGAAAGGGGAGAAAAAAAATCATGGGAGGCAGTGGGAGAGACAGATGTCAATTGGAGAGGAGAGGGGAGGGGAAAAGGGGACAGGTTCAATTATGGGATGTGGATTGTATAGGAGAGAGAATCAGAAGGCCATAGAATAAATGGAAATATACAGCATCAGGAGGCTGAAAGGTGGGGAGACCCTCTCGAATGTACTGCGAGATAAGAAATACTAAGGACTCAATGGGGTGACCTGAGGCAAAATGCCCAAAAATGATGAATGTGAACTGGAAGAGTCCACCTCCATTAGAGAGATGGAGACTCAGGTGGTGGGAGCAGGTTATTAACCCACAGTTAAAATTTCTGACCCAGAACTGTTCCTGTCTAAAAGAACTACAGAGACAAAAATGGAAAAGAGACAGAAGACAGGAGTATACCATTGGTGTCCTCTGAGAGACTCTACCAGTAGCTGAGTGAGACAGATGCAGATGTTTACACCCAACCATTGGTATGATGAGACTCCTATGGTTGAATTAGGGAAAGGACTGAAGAAGCTGAAGGGTAGGGCAGGAAGACCAGCATTTTCAACTAATCCTGACCCCAGGGACCTCCCAGACACTGAGTCACCAATCAGGCAGTACACATGAGCTGGTCAGAGGCCCCTGGTACATATATAGCAGAGGGCTACCTGATGTGGCTTCAGTGGGAGAATATGTGCCTAATTCTCTAGACACCTGAGGCCCCAGGGAAGAAGTAGTCCTATTGGGGTAGAGCCCCTCTTGGAGGCAAGGGTAAAGAGGAGTGGGATGAGGCACAGTGAGGAGGACCATGAGGTGGGCAATGACTGGAATGTCAATAAATAAAATAGTACTAAATAATAACGATTAATAATAATGGCCAAATCCAAAAACCAGAGAAAAGTTTTAAAATATTCAAATCCATAATTAGTATTCTAGTTTTCTTTCTGTTATTGTTATGAACATTTACCAAGAGCAATTTGGAGGGGGAAGTTTTGATTTCACAATAGAAACTATAGTGTAACAGTGTAGAAAATCAAGGAAGGAACACAAGATAGGAAAACTAGAAGCAGAAGCCAAGGCAAAAATCATACAGAAGTGCTGCTTACTGGCTGTCTTTCCAAGGGGTAGTCCCATCTGCCCAGGTACAGCATTGCTATAGTGGAAAGAACCTACTCTATAAAATAGCAATTAACAAAATATCCCAGAGATATATTCACAGGCTAATCTAATTGACATACTTTTTCAGTAGTGGTTCCCTCTTCCCTGGGAATAAATAATTTACAACTGAAGCTAACTATGGTATTCAAGATGTGTAATTTTTGTTGTACCAATACACCACTTTAAACAATCACCTTTCTTCCCCAGCTTGTCCTCAAGATCATATGTTAACATTACAATATGAAACATAGTCCTACTTTGAAAAATCCTCTGGATTTTCAAAACATCAAAAACTTAAAGTGTAGGTTCTCTTAAAATCTGTAAAATCCATTATTAAATAACTTTCCTAATCCAACACAGAATAACCAGTTCACAATCCTAATAATAGAACAGTCCAACAGTATAAATATCTCAATGTCCAATGTCTACAACACACAATGTTCACTGCTCCAAAAAGGCTAGGAAATTTCCAATTTTGAGACATTACCATCCACAACATTCACAATTTACATGGTTGGCTCAAGGCATATCCACTTCATAGCTCCTACATTGCTTGTGGTAGCATCATGGTAATAGCACCTTCAAAATAAAGGAATCTTCACTGCAACTGTAACTGTACCTTAACCAGTGGATTCTACTCAATTTTACAATGGAGCACTTCAGGTGTTCTCCATAACTTCTTGGCTTCAAAACCATTATCACTTTGGAAACTCTTACACATCTCCAAGTTTGACTTCCTGTTTCAGTTTCAGCCTTGACTACAGATTCTGTGTGCTCACCCAGAAGATTTCATTTACTAGACAAGTAATGTTGAATATCCTAATGAAGCAAAAGGTTCACTTCTATGGAGTTGGTCTCTTATTTAATTCAGCTGATTCTTCAGTTCTAGCTAACTATAAGCTATGGGTATTTAATTCAAAATATCATATAAATAGTCCTTATGGATTTTGTGAAAGCCTCTCAAAGTTTACTCAAATTTCACAAGATAAGCCTCCATCATCTAAATTTTTCTCCGGAACTTTGTCTTCTATGATCTGACAGGAAATGTCGGTAAACTCTGGGTAATCAATAGTTATTTTCATATAATTAATCTATTTAAAAATAAGTAGAAATCCTGAAACATAGTCATATTGTATGAATACAAAAATATATAATGTATTATAGCTATACAAATTAATTTGGATAGACTATTTATTCATTTTATATATATATATATATATATAAATTTATATATATTTATATATAAATATATATATATAATCCCAATAATATATGTGTACATATTAGGAGAGAGAGAAATTGATAAGGTTTATATGTATATATACAGAAATACTCACATAATCTATTGCTGCTTCTCTATCTTGTAATAATACTAACCTATAAAGGCAATTGAAGTTATCTTTGAAAGAAACTCTTAAATAGAAATTAGGACAATAGTATGTACACAGATAGTATGTAAATATTCAACCATGAAGATATAATTAAATATTTATGCATTTATACCTATTTTTTCTTAAAATTTAAAAAATAAGTCCAAATAAGTACTTCTGAAAAATACTTCTCCAAAACAGATAAAATATTCCACCTAAAATTTCTTGATTCAATATGCTAACAAGCAATAGGATTTCCTGGGCATGTTGCCAAATCTGTATGATAATGCTGATTTGAAACATGAAGCCCTCTTGTGGAAAGTCAGCTATATTTGCTCATATATTTCCCAAAGCTTTAAGAGAGAAAAATCACCTAAACATAACTCTTACTGTTCCATTAAATACTGTGAAACCATTAGGGCAAATCATCATTCAAGCTGTGCCTTACTTTGTGTAGCTTTGTTTTTAGGTTGTATTTAGAGGTACTTGGAGAAAACATTTGCCAATATTTTAATGTCTGATCATATTCCTACCAAGTAGAATGCTTTTAAGCAAAAACAATGTATAAAGAATTAAAAAGTCAAATAAAATGATATGGAATCAAACTGACAACTGGATAAGCACTTCAGCTGTGTTTGCTGGAATTATTCCTACCCTCAAATGCCTTCACTGAAAAAAAAATAAAGAACTGTGTTTTTATAATTTTTTAGCCCTTTGAGCAAAGAGGACAATTAAATTAAATTAAATAGGACTTCATGTTTGAAGAATGATGATCAATAGCATTTTGTAAAACACAGTAAATATTTGCCTTTTTACATATGAATTGAATGTATTTATTTTGAATAAGCAAGTCACACTAAACTTTTATAATAATACTAGTCTTATACTTCATAGTGGATGTTTATTTTTATAAAACATATTAGATAATATAATGACCCATAGTGATAAAAATACAGTAATCCAAAAATCAATCTTTTCTGTACAGGGTTTTGGACATAACAAATATGCACATTACTTGGGATATCATTTTTTTTTCTGTGATGACTTGCTGAGATTCTTTGGCTGATGGTTTATCTGACCTGTATTTATGGTTATTTGATCATCATCTTCCTGTGTTATACTAAAAGTCGTGGATAATATTGTCCTACTGAATGACTCTATTCTAATATATCATATTTTTAAAACATTATAATTTTAGCCATATATAAAAAATTAAAAAGTTATAAAACTTACCCACAGAAAAGATTCAAGTATCATTAGTAGAAATCTACTTGGATACTGATAATATCCTGTATATGAATGATGTTTAAATGAATAATTATTTCTTACAAGAGTGGAATATTTCACAGAAAGTTTCTCTTATACTAATTATTTAGCACATAATTAGGGAGAAAACATATTTAAAAAGTGTTATGGATACCATGTATTCTCAAAATATAATTATTGTATCAGGTTTTTTTTTCCCACTTTATCAGTGCTGAGGTTGATTCTTTGGGAGCCATATGGTACAACTTTCATGTGTTAATCAACTGATGAGTTGATTGACTAATTAATCATAGGTATTGCTAGAGTACACGAGTTATTAAAACAAATCCTGTCTTACAAATTTGTTGTTCTAACACGGGATACATTCTACTATTTACCACTAAGAAAAAAGAGTTTTACCATATTCATATTTTGTTATTTAAATCTTCTTCCCTTTATAGCCAATACAATATCATATCTGTGATATAAATTTGGTTATCTCATGTGGTAAAAAATACATAAAAAACAAATATTTCAATTATTTTTCTATAGTTTTAGAAACACTGAAGAACGAGTATAAATATTTTTACAAAGAACTTCTGAGTTTTATCTTTTCAGAAATGATGTATGTATAGTTTGTGTGTGTGTGTGTGTGTGTGTGTGTGTGTGTGTTTGTGTTGAGAAATCTCCATTCATCAAGTACATTATAGTTGTAGATCAACTGTGGACATGTAGCAGATTCTGTCCAATTAATTTAAATATTAATTCAAAAAGTATCCTGTGATTAGATAGGGAAAGGGGAGGCAGAGCTAAGAGTTTTAGGAACAGGAATAGAGGAGAGGAGAAGGAAGGAAGATGGAAGAAAATAAAAACAATCCAGATTCTATGTGACTTTAAATAGCCACAGGTAGCTATGAATTATCATATAAAGGATGCATCATTATAGGAATATTTTTCTTATCTAGGTAGGAAATTAATAGCGATGTCAGTTGGCTCTGAGTAAATTGTGTGGACATTTTGTGGGGTGAAAATACTCATATAAGATAAATCTGACATATAAATTACAATACTCTAGAGTTTTGATTTTACTGGGTTACTGGGATTTGGAACCACTGACCACAGAGGGTGGATGGTTGGGAATGTGAGCAGAATCCACAACAAAAGAACCACAATCTGTCAGTGTATGGGGCTAGTCATGGAGGCAGCAAGGTCAATGGAGCACCAGAGTAGCTGGGTACATCAAAGGATGGTGTATTTTTTAATATTTCCCACAACAGGACAAGTACAGATAGTCTATGGAAAAAGTCAGTTTGGGATTTGAAGTCTCAAAACTACATGTTCCTAACATACATTTATTTTTTAGTCATGTGCCAGATGTGCCCCACAACTGAAAATCCATTGATTAGGACACAAGAAGTCAATTCTTAGTCTGGGCTATATCTGAATGGACTTAGGACTTAAAAGATCACTACGTTTTTTGAGGATTTTTTTCTTTGTTTGTTTGTTTGTTTTCTCTCTTTAATTCACACAGAGATTTTCTAGCTCCAGTTTTCTTGGAACAAGTATTTAAATATTGCTCTCTCAATTGTTTTTAACATCTGTTTTTTTTTTTCTTCCTATCTCAAACTCTGGGATTCTCATATTCTGCACAGGTAAAATTTTATTCTTCTGTAATAAATACAGCATAGATAAGTATTCAAACAAAATACTCTTTATAAAACAATCTCTTTATAAGAGATTATCCACAATAAAAATTTAGATTATTACATATATTGTGATAATATCTAACAGAGAGAAGGCTATCTCACACCAAGCATATCTTAAGTCCAAGCACAGTATTATTTCATTCTGAAGCAAATAAATACACCAAAATTACATTAAAATGACATTTCAAGAGGCTACATTTTACAAATATTTCATGTAATAATTTTCCTGATGAATAATAAAGCAAATATTACAATGTTGTTGAAGAAAAACTGTTGATGTGTAGATGATTTGAGAGTATATAAATGCAACTGAGGACCTAATTTATTTGTAATAGTTTTGCAATAGAAGATACAAAATTGCCATGATTAAAACTGAGCCACAGTCTTTTGTTAATATTAGAAATCATATTGAAGTGATGTTTAACTAAGAATCAGTTAGCCCATATAAGCTCTGGCAATTTTCAATGGTTCTTGCTTCCATACTGGATAGTACAGTCAGCTTCTGAGTTGATGATACAAAATTAGGTTTTTCAATCAGTCCTAATGCTCACTTATTATCCTTTGTCTAGAACTGACACAATATTAGTGTTGATAAAATTACTAAAAGACTTGTATCTACAAATTTACATCAGTAGTTTTACAAATGGGCTCACATAAAACTTCAGTACGAATAAAATTTTTGTATGGGGATGATATACATTCTTAACAGTGTATCAATTTATTAAGTAGTTAACCATTTCCCCTTAATGATGAATTATTTAGTTAAGCTTAGAACATTTATTCTAAAGTCATCCTATTTTCTGATAAATACTATTTAGAGAATAGAAAGAGTATTTTTGTGTCTTCAAATCTATAAAGTTAGTCTAAAATTAATCCTAATCATTCTTTATTCTATTTACATGTGTATTTGTATACTGTGTTTGTGTCAGAAGTTATCCATATATGTAGGTATGTGTGCATTTGTATCAAACATTGTAACTGAGTGCCTTCCTGTGTCACACATCACTTTCTTTACTGAGGTAGTCTCTGACTAAATTCAGAGTAGTCAAATTAATGTGGTCTAACTAATTAGTTTGCTTTTGTCTCGGTCTCCAGAACACTGAGCTTTAAGGCAGGGTGTTATACAGTGATCCATCTCCCTGGTCTTCCCATGCAATGGTTTGAATGAGAATGGCTCCATAGCTTCATATATTGACTAAATAGACAACCAGGAGTTGCACAAAGTGAAAGGATTAGATAGTAAGGTTTTTTTGGGTGAAGTTGGCAATGAGGATTTACTTGGAGGCCTCAAAATCAACATTCCAAGCCATAATCATTCTCTTCAGAAGCCTACGAATCAGACTGTAGAATTTAGTCCCATCCCCAGCATCATTTCTGCCTCCATGATGCCATCCTCTTCACCATAATGATGAATGAACTAAACTTTAGAGACTATAAGCAAACCTCAGTTGAATTATTTTCTGTATAAGAGTTGCAGTGGTCATCATATTTCTTGATAGTAATAAAACTCTGAATAAGATATCCTGTTTCAATCCTTTTACTGAGTCTGTAACAATACATAAAAGGTATACTTTCTTTAAGTGCAGTAAAATTGGATCTGGGTTCTTAAAATATTTTTGGTTAAAAAATAGTTAGTATATTCCCATTTCCTACCTATTCTGAAGTAAGTCAAAATGAAAATGGTTTACCAATTTTCTGTGGAACAGCATGTCAATTCTTTAGAGCATATACTAAGGAGTGATATATCATGCTTGATTATATATTTTAGACTCATTTTCAGATTTTAGAAAATGCTTCATACTGATTTCCTGAATGAATCTTGATGAATGATCATTTTGATGTATTTTGAATTTGTATTGTGAGAATTTTATTGAGTATATTTGCAATGATATTCATAGGAAAAATAAGTCAAAGTTGTCTTCCTTTGTTGTGTCTTGGAGTGGATTAGGTATCGTAACTGTGGTGTCATAGAAAGAACTAAGTAGTGTTCCTTCTCTTTGTATTTTGTGGAATAGTTTGAAAAGTATTTGTATAGACCCTTCTTTGAAGGCCTAGTCCGATAATGGAATAATATCCAAAATATATAAAGAAATCAAGAAGTTACACTCCCCCCAAAAAGTAACCCAATTTAAAAATGGGGTACAGAGCTAAATAGAGAATTTTCAATAGAGAAATCTTGAATGATCGAGGAGCACTGAAAGAAGTGTTCAGCATCATTAGGGAAACACAATAGGGAAATGCAAATAAAACAACCCTGAGATTCCACCTTACACCAATCAGAATGGCTAAGATCAAAAACTTAATGTACAGCAATGCTGGAGAGAATATGGAGAAAGATGAATACTTCTCCATTGATGGTGGGATTACAAGTTAGTACACCCACCCTGGAAATCAATCAGATGGTTCCTCACAAAATTATAAATAGTTTTACCTGAATATCTAGCTATACTACTCCTGGGATGTAACCAAAAGATACTCCCCCATACCATAATGTCATGTCATCCACTATATTCATAACAGCTTTATTTGTAATAGCCAAGAGATGGTGAAAGTCCAGATATTCCTGAACTGAAGAATGGATAAAGAAATAGTGGTTTGTTTACACAACGGAATACTATTCAGCTATTAAAAAAGAAGAAATTGTGAATTTTGCAGGCAAATGGATGGAACTAGAAAATATCATCCTGAGTGAAATAATCCAGATACAAAAGGACAATCATGGTATGTACTCACTAGTATATGGATATTAGCCAAAATGTACAGAATACCCATGATAAAACTCACAGACCATTAGATGTTTAGGCCCAAGTTAGGATGCTTTAATTCCACTTAGAAGGTGGGAAAAAATTACCATAGAAGGCAGAGGGAGTGTGGGACCTGGGTAGAAAAAGGGAAGTAGAGGGGAAAGGGGGAAAGGATCAGGTAGGGAGGGAGACAGAACAGATGTCAGAAAGGATAGGAGAATGAATATTAATATGCAGCTAGCAGGGGTGGTGGTGTGGGCAGTAGAAAGTCCCAGAGACCTGGAACGTGAAAGGCTCGCAAGACTCAATATGGGTGACCTTAGCCAACATGTCAAGAGTGAGGAGATGGAACCTGAAAAGACCACCTCCAGACAGGACACCCAGTGGAAGGATGGGGCCACCCACCTAACTTCAAACATTTTTGCCAAGGATTGCTCTCTTCTAAAGGAAATGGAGAGACAAAATTGAGCAGAGACTGACAGAAAGGTCATCCAGTGACTGGCCCAACTTGGATCCATCCGATGGACAAGCACCAAACCTGATAATATTACTGATGCCATGTTGTGCTTGCAGATAGAAGCTTAGCATGCCTGCTCTCTTAGAGGCTCTACCAGAAACTGACTGAGATAGATGCAGATACTTACATTCAGCCATTGCACTGAGGTCAGAGACCCTCAGTTCTAACAGAAAGCAGGCTGAGCAAGCAATGGAGATGGACACTAAGCAGCTTTCCTTTACGGCTCAGTTTAAGTTCCTGTGTCCAGGTTCCTGCCTTGAGCTCCTAAACTACTTCCCTTCACCATGGATTCTGAACTGTGAGATCTAATAAACCATCTCATTCCATAAATAAATAAAGTAACAAATAAATAATAAATAAATTTCAAAGATATTAAATAAATTAATAATGAAAGACTATGCACAGGTTTCCAGTTTCTATCTCCGGCTTGGGACCATCCTCTGCCTCAGCATGCCATTTCTAAGTGGCACATGGAGGTAGCTTGGTTACCTAGGATGACGAGAGGACAGCCAGCACAGATAAGACCTCCCCTGTCACTCAGAGGATCATGTCCAGAACCCTCTGGCAGAAACCTTCCGGTTCCTGTCTCTGACTTGGGACCATTCTCTGGTACAACAAACCATATCCAAGTGGCACAGAGAGATAGCTGACCACACATGACTGCAGATAGGCCAGTCAGCACAGGTAGGACCTCCCCTACCTGTGGATCACATCCAGAACCATCAGACCATAGTCTTTTGGTTTCTATCTCTGGCTCAGACCATCCTCTGCCACAGAGCATCATATCCATGTGGAACAGGGAGGTAGCTAACCACCCAGGAAGAAACAGCCAGAAACCATGAGGACACAAAGGCATAAGAGCACCCTGGGATGGGAGACTTTCGATTTCCACCCACACCAAAAGCTGATCAGGGCCACAGAACTACATAACCAAATACAACCACAAGAGAGCTGGTCTTACAGGAGTACCTACATACCTGTGTACACAGAGAGAATGGGTCCCCCAGGAACACAGATACAGAAGCTGGCAAGACAGAAAAGCCACAGTCAGAGACAGCAACACCAGCTAACACCAGAGATAACCAGATGGCAAAAGGCAAGCGAAAGAACATTACCAGCAGAAACCAAGGCAACATGGCACCATCTACCAAGTTCTCCCACAACAGCATGTCCTGGATACCTCAACACACTGGAAAAAAATACCTGAATTTAAAATCATATCTCATGATGCTGATAGAAGACTTGAAGAAGGACATAAATAACTCCCATAAAGAAAAACAGGAGAACATGAATCAACAGGTAGAAGCCTTTAAAGAGGAAACACAAAAATCTCTTAAAGAATTTCAGGAAAGCACAAATAAACAAGTTAAAGAACTGAACAAAACCATCCAGGATCTAAAAGTTGAAGTAGAAGCAACAAATAAATCACAAAGGGAGACAACTCTGGAGATAGAAAACCTTGGAAAGAAATTATGAATCATAGATGAAAATATCAACAACAGAATACAAGAGAGAGAAGAAAGAATCTCAGGTGCCGAAGATAACATAGAAAGCATTGAATCAACAGTCAAAGAAAATGCAAAATGCAAAAAGCTTGTAACCCAAAATATCAAGGAAATTCAGGACACAATGAGAAGAACAAACCTAAGGATTATAGGTATAGATGAGAGTGAAGATTTAAAACTTAAAGGGCCAGTAAACATCTTCAACAAAATTATAGAAGAAAACTTCCCAAACTTAAAGAGAGAGATGCCCATGGACATACAAGAATCCTGCAAAACTCCAAACAGACTGGACCAGAACAGAAATTCCTCCTGTCACATAATAATCAAAACATCAAATGTACAAAACAAAGAAAGAATATTAAAAGCAGTACGAGAAAAAGGCCAAGTAACATATAAAGGAAGACCTATAAGAATTACACCAGACTTCTCACCAGAGACCATGAAAGCGAGAAGATCATGGGCAGATCTCAAACAGACTCTAATAGAACTCAAATGCCAGTCTAGACTACTATACATAGCAAAACTCTCAAATACCATAGATGGAGAAACCAAGATATTCTGTGAGAAAAAGAAATTTACACAATAGTTTTCTACAAACCCATAATAGGATACATACAAAGGATAATATCCTACAAAGGATAATAGATGGAAAATGCCAATATAAGGAGGGCAACTACACCCTAGAAAAAGCAAGATAGCAATCTCCTATCTACAAACTCAAAAGAAGATAACCACTCAAACATAAAAATAACATCAAAAACAACATGAAGCAACAATCACTATTACTTAATATCTCTTAATATCAATGGACTCAATTCCCCAATAAAAAGACATAGACTAAAAGAATGGATACATAAACAGGACCCAACATTTGATGCATACAGGAAACGCACCCCAGTGTCAACAAATGTTGCTGTTTCAACCTGCAGTTAGTGTGCAGAAGAATTCAAATCGACCCATTCTAACTTACTTATACAAAGCACAAGTCCAAGTGGATCAAGGACCTCCACATAAATACCGACACACTGAAACTAATAGAAAAGAAACTGCGGAAGAACCTTGAGCACATGGGAACAGAGGGAAATTTCCTGAACAGAAAACCGATAATCATGCTCCAAAATCAAGAATTGACAAATGGGACCTCATAAAATTACAAATTTTCTATAATGCAGAGGATACTGTAAATAGGACAAAATGGCAACCCACAAACTGAGAAAAGATCTTTACCAACCCAACATCAGACAGAGGGCTAATATCGAATATTTACAAAGAATTCAAAAAGTTAAACCCCAGAGAAACAAATAACCCTATTAAAAAATGGGATAAAGAGCTAAACAAGGAATTTTCACCTGAGGAATATCAAATGTCTGAGAAGCACTCAAAGAAATGTTCAACATCCTTAGTCATCAGGAAATGCAATTCAAAACAACCCTGAGATTTCATCTCATACCAGTCAGAATGGCTAAGAACAAAAGCTCAGGAGACAGCAAGTGTTGGGAAGGATGTGGAGAAAGAGGAACACTCCTCCACTGCTAGTGGGATTGAAAGCTGGTACAACCACTCTGGAAATCAGTTTTTTGTTTTCTCTGAAAATTAGTTATAATACTACTGTAGCACCCTGCTATACCACTCTTGGGCATATACCCAGAGGATTCTCCAGCATGTAATAAGGACACATGATCCACTATGTCCATAGAAGCCTAATTTATAATAGCCAGAAGGTGGAAAGAACTCAGACGTCCCTCAATGAATGAATGGATTCAGAAAATATGGTATATTTACACAATGGAATACTACTCAGCCATAAAAAACAATGACTTTCTTTCTGAAATTCTTAGGCAAATGGGTGGAATTGGAAAATATCATCCTAAGTGAGATAACACAATCACAAAAGAACACACATGGTATGCACTCACTGATAAATGGATATTAGCCCATAAACTTGGAATACCCAAGACACAATTCACAAATCAAATGAAACCCAAGTAGAAGGACAAACAAAGTATGGATAGTCTGGTCCTTCTTAGAAGGAGGAACAAAATACCCACAGAAGGACATACAAAGTATGGAGCAGATACTGAGGGAAAGACCATCCTGAGACTCCCCCACCTAGGGATCCATCCCGTATGCAATTACAAAACCCAGTCACTATTGTGGATGACCACAAGTGCTGCTGACCAGAGCCTAATATAGCTGCCACTTGGGAAGCTCTGCTAGTGCATGACAAATGCAGAGGGAGACACACTCAGTCAGTCATTGAACTGAGCATAGGGTCCCCAATTGAGGAGCTAGAGAAAGGACCCTAGGACCTGAAGGGGTTTGCAGCGCCATAGGAAGAATATGAGCCTTCCAGTACCCCCAGAGCTCCCAGGGACAAAACCATCAGCAATAGAGTACACATGCCTCCAGAGGCATAGGCAGCAGAGGATGGCCTTATTGGACATCAAAGAGAGGAGAGATCCTTGTTACTAGAAAGGCTCAATGCCACAGTGTAGGGGAATACCAGGACAGGGATGCAGGAGTGGGTTGATTGCAAACCAGGGGCATGGCAGATGGATTATGGGATTTTCAGGAGGGTGGAACCAAGAGAGAGGACATTTGAAATGTAATAAAGAATATATCGAATAAAAACTACATTGTTGAAAATAAAAAAGACTATGCAGGAAACTTTCTATTCATTACTGTTAAGAAAAACATGACACAATCAAGTTATTAAAAGTCGATAGTATTTTCAAATTTCAAGCAATATTGTTATATATCAAATATGTAAAATTGTAACATTCTAAAAATGTTAGAGACTATCGAGAAAATAATGTTATGTATGTTGTACTTTTATACAACAATAAAATGTATCTTACAAAGTAAACTACAATGAATCCTTTTTGAATATAACTGAACAAAATATCCCTCTAATAAATAATAATTTAATTCAGCTTTTAAATTCCCACTTTTAAATAATGTTTGCTTGCAAGATGGTTACAAACATCAAAAAAATCCTTTTTTACTTACTCTTACAATTTTAAGTAACTTATGTGTTTTGGTATATTACATATTAGATATATTACAAAAGAAAAAAGCTTTTCATATGTTTCCATCATTACATAAAATTAGAAATGTACATACTCATTTGGGAACTTCATTCGATATTTTACAAAACACCTACTCTTTATTTCGCTATGTCCCCTTCAACTTTATTTTTAATAGTGAAAAGCAGAAAGAATTAAAACAGAGGTGACATGAGAATGAATTTGTTTTTCTGTAGGACCTCCAAATGAAACAGGAAACTCCTGTATTCATGTTATAGCATTAGACTTCCAATTCTCATATCAAATGACATGTAAGATGATCAGCAAACATTCCTAAACACCAATATTTCTATAGCATTTATACCATACCTGACATAGTTGTAAGAAAAGTGTATCTGTTTGAGGAAAATAAAATAATCTGTGTCCTATTAAATACAGCAATTGATGATTATTTATTTCCCAAAAAGTACATATTTCTGGATAATTTAAAAATTAATTTGGCCATCTCATGTAAAAAAAATGAGAGATTTTTGTAGGTATCAAAATAAAAATCAATTCATTTAAATCCCTCTGTACAGGTCTTGTTATAGTATATAATTTAGCAAGTACTGAACATAGAAAACTATACGATCTATTTAGAAATCATACATGTAGCATAACCTATTTAGTTTTAAGATTCATTATTTCATATTCAGTTATTACACACATTACACACATATCTATGTAGATAGATAGATAGATAGATAGATAGATAGATAGATAGATAGATAGATAGATAGATAGATAGATAGATAGATATAGATAGGTAGATAGAGAGATAGAGAGATCGATAGATAGATTGCTCACCGTGTGATGCCTGTTGCTCAAAAAGGCCAGAAGCACACCGCATTCCTAGGAACTGATATTAAAAGCAAGCGTAACTTGAGAGTGCTAGGAAACTGGATTCTCTGCTAGAGCAAGGAGGATTCTTAATAACTGAGTAGTCTCTTCAGTCCTCCCTATTTGATTATTCATTTGAAACTGGTGAATTTCAAATGACACACCTTGACATTTTGCTTCCTTTTTTAGTTATTATTTTACTTGTATATGTGAAGGTATTTTTTAAAATTATTTTTCCACCCATCAAGTATTTTAGAATAGAATACAAAATAGAGCTACACACATTTCTACTAACTAGCTGTGTTTATTTTTTTAAAAAGTGCTTGTATGTGAATCCATCATTTTAAAAAAATTATTGCTTAATTAATTAACTTAATTGAGTGATCTTCTAATTATCATTTCCCTGACATAACCTAAATCCTTGCTTCATAATGTTTATAATGCTAAGTGATTTTCCAAATCATATTAAATATAATTTTATTCTTTAAATAAAGATTTGTATTCTGTCTTCAAAATTTGATCCAGAATACCATTATTATATTTTTATTAGTGAAAAGTTGATCATTCCTTCACCTGTGTCTACATTAAATTAAATTTGTACAACTTAATTGACAATTAATGATGCTGAGCACTTGAACGTTTATTTTTTTACCTATTATAGGAACAAAACTTGTGTGTACAATTATCTCATATAATAAACTAATCATATGTAACAAGTAATTTGTAATTTCATATAAAATTATACATACAAATTTATCCAAAAACTTCATATTATAGGATTTCCTTTTAAAATGTTGTACCAGGTACATTTTCACAATCAGTTATATTTGTTCTTTCCATGATTAATAACGAGTATATTTAACTGTATGAACTTAGACTGTATGTAGTCAGGTCCTTTGGCAGAGTATAACCTGATGACCTCTAACCTGACACTTAATAAAGTCTCTGTTGCTCTTTGGAACTTCATGAGTCGGACCTCTACAGTCCACATCTTAATCAGCCTTCTAATTTGAACTCTGTTTTTATCATTCTATGGCTTTAGATATCACTCCAAACTCTGCCACATTCCTCTTACTAACAAGATTCAAAGGACTAAATAACACATGATCAGAGCAATGGACCAAAATCTCCACATCATTTTTATTTTGATTACCTTTACTATTATTGTGATATAATACTTGACAAAAAAGTAAAGAAAGTCATCTTTTATGTTGGCTATAGGAAGGGAGATTTTCTTCCAGGATATAGTTAGAAGCCATTAGACTGTTTATACACTGCTGCATATGCGGTATTTAATCTCTTTGAGTTTATTCTTTCCCTTTATCTCTTCATCCAGAGATAATAAGTGCAACCAGCCAACATTGTCAGTGTCCTTATTTTTCCAAAAAAAAAAAAATTCAGTAATTTTATAGAGTCTAATATGAGGATAGAGATAATAATCCTATGGAGGATAATTTGAATTATCTAATTTAAGAAAATTACCTCATACTATAATCTTGAAGGTTCACCCCACTATTAGAAGAAACTTTGAGAATCTGTGAATTTTTCTAATTTAGAAAGAAAAATCCACATAAAACAAATCCAATGAAATTGTAAGCATTAATTTTGCTTACAATTCTGATTCTCTAGAGACATTTATAGTACCAAAGAAAATTAACAGGATAAAACACAATATATCTGCATTTGCATATTTAGATGAGTATTACTTAATAGTGTCATGAAATGAACAAAGTCTATGCTCCTGAACTGAAAAATGGATAAAGTACATGTATAAATACAGGAAATGGTGTGATATTCAATTATAGCAAGAATGAATTAGTGTTACTTATGATAACCATTTTTAGATAATACTAGGTACCACTATATTAAATAGAATGAGCCAGGCACAGATAATCTTACTCTGATTTGGAAAATGAACCAGATCACCATCAACAAATTGAGAGTAATTGTTAAATACTAGAAGCTATGGGAAGGAAATTGAACAGGCTCTATATTGTAGGTATTTTGTAGGCTCTATATTGAAGGTATATTGTAGGCAAACTCAGGTATTTTATTCTATAGTAGAGCAAGTTCACATAATACTAATGTGTAAATTTTTAAAGTTTTAAAAGAATATATTGGTCACTGTACCAATATTGGTAAAGAAATTAGGGGAACGATATCCTTAAAAATAGTCACCAAGAAATATAAAATACCTTGGTGTCAAACTAGTCAAGCTAGTCAAAATTTGTATGAGAAGAAGTAAAGTCCCTGAAGAAAGAAATTGAAGTTCTTAGAAGATGGAAAAATCTCCTAGACTCATGGATTTGCAGATTAATAAAGTAAAAATGGCCATCTTGCTGAAAGCAATCTACAGATTCAATGCAATCCCCATCAAAATTCCTACTCAATTCTTCATAGAGTTAGAAAGAGCAATTTGCAAATTCATTTGGAATAAAACAAAAACCCAGGATAGCAAAAAACATTCTCAACAATAATAAATTCTTGGAGAATCACCTTTATAACTTCTTACTATATGAAACATAAGCATATTGTTTATAAGAAAGATTAAATGAAATATTATTTGTTTACAGATGCCATGATAACATGTATAGCCAATAGGGAGGAAAATTTCAATATTTAAATTGTATTTATAAGGTCAATATTCTTTCTGTTGACACAAACAAATATATTTGAAATGAAAAATTCAAGCACAGTGCCAATGAGTTTATAAAGGAAACCACAAATATCAGGAAAGGGGCTCCAGAAATAAGTGGAAAAATATTTAACTGCATATATTTTTAGAGAGTTGTTTCATGAAGAGCAATCATTCATATAGTGAAAATATCAGCTCTTCCACCCTTATTTTTAGAGTTAGTAGTGATGGTAAGACAAGGCTTTCTAATAGAACCATGTTATCTAAGGCATTAAGACCCATGATGAATGGAGCATCACGAAGTTCAGTTGTTTCTGTACAGCAAAGGACACCACCATGCAAGCAAAGGGGCAGCTTATAGAATGCTAAAAACACACAATCACTTTACCAACTATACATCTGACAAATGCTTAGTAACTAAGGTATAGAACAATTTAAAATTAATAATAATTGATTATAATAATTAGTATTACAAACATTAAAACCAGTAAAATTACAGCATAAAACTATCTATCTATCTGTCTATCTATCTATATCTATATCTATATATATATAGATATATATATATATATATCTATATATATATACAAATATAGTTGAACACTAGCAAACAGAGAACTTCAAATTGAAACTAATTTTGAAATTTCATACCCATGTCTGAATAGTTGACTTACAAATGTTGAAAATTTGGAGCTAAAGAGATAATTCAGTGGTTAGGAGCACTGACTACTCTTCCAGATATCCTGAGTTTAATTAACAGCAACTATATGGAGGCTCACAACAATATGTAATTGGATCTGATGACTTCTTCTGGTGTGCCTGAAGACAGTTACAGTGTACTCATTTATCCCATCTCAAAATATTTTAACCCTGAACTATTCATGTCTAAATAAAATTCAGGGACAATAAAATAGAGCTGATGCCAAATATTTCTAGCTAAGAGGAATCTGCTGTAGCTGTCCGCTGAGAGGCTCTGCCAGCACCTGATTAATACAGATGCAGATACTCACAGCCAACCATCTGACTGAGCCTGGGACTCCACTGGAAGAGCTAGAGGAAGGACTGAAGGAGCTGAAGGGGATTTCAACCCAATAGGAAAAATGATATCAACTAACCGGACTACTCACAACACCCAGGAAAGGAACCACCAGCCAAAGAGTGCATATTTAAGGATCCATGGCTCTAGCTACATATGTAGCAAAGGATGGCCTTATCTGGCATCAGTGGGAGGGAAGGCCTTGGCCCTGTGGAGGTTTGATGTCCCAGCATAGGAGGATTGTAGAGGGATGAGGCAGGAGTAGGTAGGTGGGTAGAAGAGCTCCCTCATAGATGCAAAATGGAGGTGGCATGGGATGGTGGTTTCCAGAGGGGAAACCAGGGAGATACCATTTAAAATGTAAATGAATAACATGATTAATAATAAATAAATAAATAAATAAATAAAATCTTTTTAAAAAATGTCTAAAAATCATGGCTCTTGGTTATTCCCCAGGAACTTATGGTAAAATCCTGTTGCTAACGTATGCATTGCTTTCATAGCAAATGGAGAAATAAAACTAGATAGAACTGTCAGGGAATCTTCATCCCTACTGTCTGATTTTTATAATGATGGAAGGTGCAATGTATTCTACAGCAGGAGAAAATAATCATTATCTTACTTACCCACGAACCCCATGAGTTACAATTACTACTGACCTGGCAAGATATGCTAGTGTTCATTCATAACATGAATGACTTGGGAATATCCCACCCTTTCTGATTTCATTTCACACCTGTTCCACAAGACATTGTCCATATCTAGCAATAATATTGGGGACAAGAATCTGAAACTAGAAAGTCATATATCCTACTATAGGTACTTTGAGAAATGGACATAATACTAAATAAATCACATTAGCAGTTAATAACAACAAAGTATAAGATAAGTATAAGATAAAGTAATATCTCTCCAATCTGATCAGAGAAACATTTAACAACAGATGGTAATTAAAACAGAGGCCCACCTCAGCAAGGTTTCATCTAACCTTTCTAACCTTTCTTTTTCTTGGAAACAGATGCAGAGAGGTGCTGCTGAACATCAGGTTAAGCTCAGGGAATCTTGGATTATAGGATCCAGGAGAGTCAAGGGAACCATAAGAAAACCCACAAAATTAGCAAATCTGGACTAACAGGGAATCACTGGTACTTACTGAATTGACAGGGAGCCTGCATGGGTCTAGCCTAGGCCCCCTGCATATGTTATAGTTGTGTAGTTTAACAGTTTTGTGGTACTTCTAACCAAGAGGCAGAACTGTTTCTTATGCTTTTAACTGGTTTTAGGACCCTTGTCCTCCTACTGGTTAGCTTCTTCCAGCCTTAATATGAAAGAGATGCCTACCCTTATTGTAACTTAATATGACATGTTAGGTTTATATCCCTGGTAACCCTGCATTTTTCTGAAGGGAAACGAAGAAGTGAGTGGACAGAGAGGAGGGAAAGTCCTGGAAATAGGGAGAGGGAAGGAGGGGGATTTGCAGTCATGATGTAATTTATCAGATAATAAATTAATTTTTAGAGGGAAAGGGGAAAGACAGAGAGCTACAAATAATCAGTGTGCAAAGAATAAGAGACGGCAGAATGTTCAACTCTAAATATGTCATCTCCATGACATCCTCCTCACATCATTCAGAGATAACTGCAGCCATAAGGTCAGAAAAGGCCACAGTCCTGAGGATGACCACACATCCAAGAGCACACAGCACAAATTAGACTGGATAGAATTAGAACAATATGAAGATATACAGTTTGGCATATATGGAAAGTGTGTGGAAGATTTGGGAGCATTTGATGGAATAGTGAATATGATCAAAAAGTGTGCTGTGAGGAGACAAAGGAAAACACTCATTTTGCAAATTGACAGACTCAAAATGGAAAAAAAATTGTATATTTTGTATACTCTTTTCTATATGATGCTTAGGGAAAGGCAAAAGTGAAGGCATTTAAAAACTAGCAGAAGAATAGACCGGTTTGAGGAGACATAGAGCATATCTTTCACAGCTGGATATAACTGTTATTTCTTTGTCCTACCACCCAGGCCCTAGTAGATGTCTCTATACCCACATATGTATGTCAGCTATTATCGACCTTAGTGGCTTAATAACAATATCATAACCAAACAAATAAATAATAAGCAAATAACAAATGAATGTGTTTACTTTTAATAATAATCTGGGATGAAAAGTAGTGATATTTAGGTAAGAAATTAAAGAACAGTGAATGGGGCATGAATTTCATCTGAGCATATTCCTAACAAATAAAAAATTCTCAATCAACAATACCAGTCCTGTGATAAGCCTTATATACTCCCTACTCTGAAACTATACAGGTCTATATAGAAGGGGAGTCAGGATGGCTTTCATCACCATAAGCCTTGGTGACCAAAGGCATTTCTTTATCACTCTTCCTCCAATGTCAGGAATCAGTTTTTCTCTGGCCAGTCCTCATGGATATACCGTACAAATCTGAGTATATACATATAGTTTTAAAGGATAAATTTGTGTTTGGGTATGAGTAAGTAAGCACATCATTACTATTGCTTCACTACTGAGTGTATGAAAGCCTGGAACCCAAACAACTCAGGTGAAACCAATCTTATATCATTAGGTTTTGTGTCCAAATGTCTGTCTTCAACATAACTACCTCAAGCCAAGGCAGCATTAGATGTTACAAAAACAAAAAGTCAACTCTCTGGAGCTATGATAGTACAGAAATACAGAACTTTTCCTTGAAGATATTGTTTATGCTAGTGAAAACTGACACTTAATGTGTTCCAACAACCCCCATCCTAAGGCCAATGTTTGCAGAATTGTTATGGTGCTAAACAGATAAAAGCAACACAGTCTATTAGGTCTGTTTGAACCAGAATCTCTTGGACTGGCTGACAATGATTTCAGACCATGAATACATTTTAGGAATAAGGAGCTCAAACTTGAATGAGTGCTGCTTTACCTCAACAATTTGCCAGTCTCAAAATGCTGTGAGCTCATTGTATGATACAAAAAATGAAGAGATTTGTGACCACAGAACTCTCACTTCCTTTCTTTTCCAACTGCAGGCAATAAAACACAGAGAATGAGAGAAAGGGAGAAAAGAGAGAGATCGGTCTGGAAGTAGAATTTGTATGTTATGGTTTGTATATATATAAGTCCAAAAGTCTACGTGTTAAAACTTTGTCTCCAGGGTTTCACTATGGGGAGAAGGAAGAACACACAGTAAAAGATGTGGATCTTCAGCTTTTCCAGCTTTCCCTTTTGGCTTGCAATGAGAAATTTTCCCTACATCTGATCTCCCAGTTTTGCCATCTGCTATGAAGTGACAATGCCAAGTGGTAGGAGTGGGGAGCTTGCCAGAGTCTGTACCATGCTGTTTGTTTTTTTTAGCATCCAAAACCTTAGATAAGTATACTACTCATCCTTATAAACTGATCTTCTTCAGATATTACCTTATAATTACAATGATTCACTCACTTAAGCTGATATTAACATATGATCTCTCCATTAATGAACTTTAAGTTTGAATGCATCTTAAAATGAGCATCATATACCTCTGTAACACTAAAGTTTGTTCATTCCAGTTGCTATTTCAACATTGAGAGCATCAACAACTGTGTGCCTATTTTGAGAGGTTTGGGGATTATTTCACACTGTGTTACTTAACGCATGTGAACCTTTTCCTCCTTTTGCGTCACAGACCACTATTTTAATCCAATTTGGAAGAGGAAAGCATAACGAAGCCAAGAAAATAAAAATAGGTGGATATTTTTGAATATTATGAGATGCAGGTATAGAATAAATTCAATGTAGTAGATTATGACAGAGCCCACAGTCCAGTACAAAAAAAAACATATCAACAGTTTGTTAAGTTTTATGTGCTGTAATTAAAATAAGTTGTAAAAGAGAAGTACAGAGTGTATTCTGTGAGATAATTTGAGAGTATAGCATAGAGAATAAAAATATAGCTTCATCTGTAGTTCAATAGTCTATGAATCCCTTACTTAGAGAGACTTACATTTTCCTCATGTATTATCTATCATTAGAAAGGATCATATTTTTCAACAAAATAACATGGTAATATGATAAAATGTTATTTTTCTTCATTGTTAAGGCTAAATGGAATAGAAAATATGAACCAGAAAATCTAAATAATTTTGAAAAGCTACTATTATATATATCTTCTTTGATGACTAAAGCATCAGCCTATAAGCGGTGGGGTTTTATAATCATCAATAATAAGATAATCTATTTTATCCAGGTCTAATACTCACAGAAAAGTTGGAAAATACATGGATAGCTAAGCTGATACAGTATTATCTTCTTAATTCATAGCCAAAAAAAAATATTGAGTATAATGCTGCTGATGGAAAGTATGTCAGGATGCAGAGGTATCCCAGCATATTGAAGCATAATTATGTTTTTATTTATATTAATATTCTAGTGCTATGATGACCATGCTAGCATATGAAATTATCTCTAAAAATCTCTTTATCTTTTCATTTTGGGAAATCACTTTAAGTGGAAAGATTTGAACAGAATATAAATGTTTAACCTACTCTCTATTTTGGCCATACCAATTAGTCACTTCATTTAGTTTCTTAGATGACTGACTACTGTGATTTTTCATTTAACTATTTTTACAACTTAAGTAGAATATAATTATATTATCTCCACCATTCTCTGCCTTCAGCTTCTTTCATGTCCTTTCTTAATCCTTATCAAATACATGTTCTCTTCTTTAATAATTAGTCACATACACACACATGTACACACACACACACACACACACACACACACACGCACATCAAAATATAAATGAAATGTGCTGAGTTAGTTTACTCTTGTTCATGTTGTAAGTTTATGTTTTATGGCCTAATGCTAGGGATTGGATAACTATATAAGGGGCTTATTCTTGGAGAGGACTAAATCTTTTTCTTTTCAGAAGTTGTTACTTTCCTGCTCTTTATTTAGTGATGGGATCCCATCTAATTTAGTATGTAAAGTGCTTTTGTTATTGTTTAAGTGGCTATGTTGTTGACATTTCATGGGTGTAACTGTCCTGTCATATCTTGAAGATACAATCTTCACAATATTCTGGCTCTTACAATCTTTTTGTCTTTTCCACTGTTCTTGGTATCTTAACTATAGGAGTTGTCTTGCAGTTACAACTGATTGCATACTTCATACAGAGTCAGCTCCTATCTGAATTTTGCCTAGTTGTAGCTTTCTTCTGTTATGGTCTCTGTCTGCTGTAAAACTAAATATTTTTGATACTGGGTGAGAGTTAGAATTATCTTCGGTTATAAGGGTTCTTATCTAAAATGAGTTAAGAATTATACTGTTTGGAAAAGTGCCAGTAGTATGTTCTCCTCTAACATTCCTGACCTCCATAGCTGTAGGTATTTTACTAGATTTACAGAGGAAAACATGGCCCACTGAATCAAGTGTGCAGGGTTCATATAGGCTCTTAGATCCTGAAGCAGCAAGAATGGAGTTTGCATGTGTGACATCAGCTCGTCTGCATATATGTTATGCCTCTTAGCTTGCTGGTTTTGTAGGGCCCCTTACAGTGGGAAAAGATTTGTCCCTGACTCTTCCCTGCTCTTAGGAACTCTGTTCCTTCTATTTGGGTTTCCTTGTCCTACCTCAATATGAAAAAATTTTCCTTGTCTTTTATTTTTGTCCTGTATATATTTTTTATTAATTAGTTTTTTATTTACATTTCAAATGATGTTCCCCTTCCCAGTCTCCCATCCACAAATGCTCATCTCATCTCCCTCCTTTTTCCATTAAGAGAGTGCTCCAACACCCACCCAACCACTCCTGCCTAACCTCTCTGGCATCCTCCTTAACTAGGGCAACATGCCTCCACAGGACCAAGCATCTCCCCTCCCATAGATGCCAAATAAGTCAATCCTCTTCTCTATCTGTAGCAAGAGCCATGGACCTACTCAGGTATACTCTTTTATAGGTGGCTTAGTCCCTGGACGCTCTGAAGTGTCTGGTTGATTGATACTGTTGTTCTTCCTGTGGGGTTGCAATTCCTTTCAGCTCCTTCAGTACTTCCTCTAACTCTTCCATTCTTGTCCCCAGGCTCAGTTTGATAGTTGGCTATGAATATATGCATATGTCTTTGTCAGGTGCTGACAGAACCTCTCAGAGGACAGCAATACCAGACTCTTGTCTGCGAGCACTTCTTGGCATTAGAAATAATGCCAGGGATTTGTATCTGTGGATGGGATGGATCCCAAGGTGGGGCAGTCTGTGGATGGACTTTTCCTCAATATGACCTTTCCTTCAGTACCTGCTCCATTTTTTTTGTCCCTCTGTTTTCTTTAGATAAGAAAAATTCAGGGTTAAAGATTTTGAGATGGGTGGGTACCCCTATCCCTCAACTGGAGGCCACATCTATTTACAAGAGGTAGTCTCTTCAGGATCTGTCTTGCTGCTGTTTGGTATTTGAGTTAATGTCATCCCCACTGGGTCCTGGGAGCCTCTTGCATCCCTGACTTCTGGGACTTTCTAGTGGTTCACCACGATCCCTACACCTCCACTGCTACATATTTCTATTCATTCTACTGGTCCAATGGATATCTTTCTTGTTTCTTCCCATACCTGATACTGTTCCCCTTTTCCTCTTCCCCTACACTTTCCTACCCAGGTCCCTCCCTTCCTTCATTATTGTATTCCCCCCTTCTAAGTGGGTTGGAAACATCCACACTTTGGCCTTCCTTCTTCTTAAGCTTCATTTGGTCTGTGAGCTGGATGGTGGGAATTCTGAGTTTTTGGGTTAATATTCACTTATCAGTGAGTACATACCATGTATGTGTTTTTGGGTCTGGGTTACCTTACTCAAGATGATAGTTTCTAGTTCTATCCATTTGCCTGCAAAATTTGAGAAAATCGTGTTTAACTGTTGTGTAGTATTCAATTCTGTAAATGTACCTCTTCCACTGATGGACATCTGGGCTGTTTTCAGCTTCTGGCTATTAAAAATAAGGCTTTTATGAACATAATGAATCATGAGTCCTTATTATATGTTGAAGCTCTTTCGGGTATATGCCAGTAGCTAGGTCTTCTGGTAGAGTTATTTCCAAATTTCTAAGGAATGGCCAGATTGATTTCCAAAGTAGTTGCACCAAAATTCAAGGCAAATACTTAAACATAATAACAGGAATATGCAGCAAACAAAATTTTTGTTTAAATTTTAAACAAAATTTAAATTAAATGGAAAGAAACTCCAAGCAATTCCACTATAATCAGGGTATTCGAAGGACTGGATAAAGCAATTAGACAACACAAAAGGTCCAAGGGAGACAAATTGGAAAGGAAGAAATCAAGGTAACATAATTTGTGGATGATATAATAGAATACATAAAAGACCCCAAAATTCTACCAGAGAACTCCTGATAAACAACTTCAACAAAGTGGCTGGATATAAATTTAACTCAAATAAATCAGTAGCTTACCTCTACTCAAAGGATAAATGGACTGAGATATAAATTAGGGAATGGTATTTGTACAGAGACAGATAGAGCAATGGAATAGAAGTGAAGACCCAGAAATAAGCCCACATACCTATGGTCACTTGATCTTTGACAAAGAAGTCAAAATCATGCAGTGGAAAAAAGACAGCATTTACAACAAAGGATGCTGGTCTAACTGAATGTCTCCATGTAGAGTGATGCAAATTTATCTACTTTTATCTCCTTGTAAAAAGATCAAGTAAAGGATATCAAAGACTTCCACATAAAACCAGATATGCTGAATCTAATAGAGGAGAAAGTGAGGAAGAGTCTTGAACACATTGGCACAGGGAAAATTTTCCTGAACAGAACACCAATGGCTCATGCTCTAAGATCAATAATTGTCAAATGGAACCTCATGAAACTGAATTGCTGCTGTAAGGCAAAGGACACTATCAGCAGAACAAAACAACAACCTACAGATTGGAAAAAGATCTATACATCCTATAATGAGCTAATATTCAAAATATACAAAGATCTTTAACAATCCTACATCCCATAGAGGGCTAATATCCAATATATACAAAGAACTCAAGAAGTTAGACTCCAGAAAACAAATTTAAAAATGTACAGAGCTAAGCATAGAATTCTCAAGCTGAGAGAAATTTTCAATGTACTTAGTCATTAAGAAAATGCAAATCAAAACAATTCTGAGATTCTACCTTATACCAATCAGAATGGCTAAGATCAAAAACCAGGGTGAAAGCAATTGCAGGAGAGGATGTGGTGAAAGAGGAACACTCCTCCATTGCTGGTATGATTGCTAGTTGGCTCTTTTAATACTTTTCATCTCTTGGAGGCTATCTTCTTTCAGAAATGTAATAGAGTAGGAGTTGAATTTGGGGAGATTGGAGGTGGAAAAAAATTCAGAGGAATGAAGGGAGTTATTGTCAATTCACTGTCACTATTATCAAACTTGGTATCTACTTTGTAAGGTATACAAAAATGAAGAACACATAAGTATGTGTAACTTTCTACTTAAATAAATAGATATTGTGGTTTTAAAAATATTTTGTTTTATGATTTTTTACATGAGTTTATATTTTAAGCTTTTTCCTCTTTTAATACTATAAAAACATGTTTGCATTTTTAGTGAATACTTATCAGCTATCTTATCTAGCCTTTCAACTTCCAGAAAAACTTAAAAATAATAACTTCATGCTTCTTTGTTTCTCAACAGCAATGGTATTTTAATAAAATTTTCATATTTGTAAAAATTATATGCTATAATAGTAATGTAGCTTAACAAAGACCTCTTTGCTTTTTGAAAGATTTAACTTGTATTTTAATGTTCAACTTGACAAAACAAGTCAGGTATCTTTTAATATTAATAAGAAACATTTAAAAATGAAAATATTTTATATTTTATCTTGCACAAAAGTCCCAATTATGTGTGATTGAGTCTCTTTAAATTTATGTTTATACATTAAAGTATCATTCTATACTATGTCTTGTCAGCATTATTCTTAGTTTTTTTTCAGCAATCATTTCATAATAGGTATTCTTCTTCATATTACAGTAAAAATTTTAATTCTGAAAGTAGTTATGCATCTCTTCAGACATTTTCATGGCCCACCATTTCTCACAATGCCCAAAGGACTGCTTACATTTTAAACAATGATTTCATGAAAAAGAGTCATTAGTGATATTTTAATTGTAAACAACAGAATCCTACTAAAATGATATCTTATGAAGAATAAAATTGGTAATATATAGAATCACCTTGGAAATTCTCCAGAAGACATTAACTATGGAAGTACTGCACTAAAAAAAATTCATGATGGGATAATATTACATTTAATATGGTTTTTCACAAATGTACCTTTCTGAAATTAGATACTTTTCAATACAAACTTTTAAATTAAAATATAAAGTATGTTTATCATGTGAAGCAGAAAAAAACTGGAATCAGTGTCTAGACTGGAACATTGATCAATGTTTGTCATCCACATGCCACTTCACTAACATAAAATTTGTACCACAAAAATAAATGAAGCTTGTGACAAAGTAGAAATAAAATTGTATCCCTAGACTATTTTAATTACACAGATAGAGATGTTGCATGCTAATCCAACAAATGAAGTCACACTACTCAAATTTTTCACCTCAAACTATGAACAAAAATTCAGAAGGTAAGGACATGGCTCCATGAAGCAATTAGGATTCTATTGTCAAAAGAGGGTAAAGGGAACTTGTCAAAAAGTCAGAACACAATATAATTGAATTAACAACTCACATCAGTCAAAATTACTAAGATCAAAAACTCAAGTGACAGGAGATGCTGGTGAAGATGTGGAGAAAGAAGAATACTCCTCTATTGCTGGTGTGATTGTAAGTTTGTACAGCTATTCTGGAAATCAGTCTGGCAGTTCCTCAGATGATTAGATGTAGTACTACCTGAGGACCCAGCTATACCACTCCTGGACATATACACAGAAGATGCTCCAACATGAAATAAGACAAATGCTCCACTATGTTCATAGCATCCTTATTTATAATAGCCAGAGCAGGAAAGAACCCAGATGTCCCTCTACTGAAGAATGGATAGAGAAAACGTGGTTATATTTACACAATGGAGTACTACTCAGTTATTAAAAACAACGAATTCACAAAATTCTTAGGCAAATGGATGGAACTAGAAAATATCATCCTGAGTGAAGTAACCCAATCACAAAAGAACACACACAGTATACACTCACTAATAAGTGGATATTAGCCAAGAAGCTAGGAATAACCAAGATATAATTCACAGACCACATGAAGCTCAAGAAGGAAGACAAAAGTGTGCATACTTGAGTCCTTCTTAAAAGAGGGAACAAAATACCTATGGGAAGAGATACAGAGACAATGTGTGGAGCAGAGACTGAAGAAAAGGCCATGCAGAGACTGCCACACCTCGGGAATCCATCCCATATATTGTTATCAAACCCAGACACTATTGTGGATGCCAATAAGTGCTTGCTGATAGGAGCCTGTATAGCTGTCTCCTGAGAGGCTCTGCCATTAACTGACAAATACAGAGGGGGATGCTCTTAGCCAACCATTAGACTGAACACAGAGTCCCCAATGGAGGAGTTAGAGAAAGGACTGAAGGAACTGAAGGGGTTTGCAGCCTGAGAGGAAGAACAACAATATAAACCAGCCAGTACCCCTGAGCTCCCAGGGACTAAAGCACCTACCAAAGAGTCCAAGAGGGAACCATGGCTCCAGCCACATATATAGTAGAGGATGCCCTTGTTGGACATCAATGAGAGGAGAGGCCCTTGAGTCCTTTGAGGGCTCTTGCTCCAGTGTAAGGGAAACAAGGACAGGGAAGCAGTAGTTGGTGCGTTAGAGAACAGAGGGAAGGGAGATGGGGTAGCGGGTTTCTGAAGGGGAAACAAAGAAAGAGAGTAACATTTGAAATGTAAATAAAGAAAATATCTTTAAAAATCATAATTGGAGATAACAGAACAGCTCAGAAATGGGTAGGTGGGAACTATCTAGCAATTATCAAACACACTGCTTAGCTCAGAGACTAGTTTCATTATATCATTTCTGATCAAAACAAGCAGTGGGACACTCATGATGCCATACAGAGATGAGGAAAACGAGGCCCTTACACAGGTTTGGAAGCAAGGATTCTCCCCTTTGCCTCATTCTGCATCTCAGCCATGAGAAGAGTCTCTGACATGGACAGGTAGCTACTCTGGTAACAGAAACATAGATGCCACTTCCTGTTTGTTACTGGCACAAGTATGTGAGCTTTTTGGGCGAATGCCTTTTACCTAAGCTAAGTTTTTCTATAAAACATTGGTATTTCAATTATTGATCAAACTGTCACTAGACTCCTAATAAAGTATTATTTGTCCTGTCCAAAAAAAAAAAAAATAAAGAATTGATTTAAATACTATTGTTGCAGAGACAAAATGTCTACTCTTACCCAGAGAAAACTGATAATGATACATTTTGACTACAGAGATCAAATAACAAATAACAATAAACTAGAATTCTCTCATTACAAAGAGCATGAAAATTTTCACATTTGATTCAGCTAACTATTGCAAGGACACTCTTACTAGGTCTCTCTATATGAAACTACATCTGTCTCCCTCAGTCACATTTTTATACATCCAAGGGAATACCTGTTAATTCTCTCATGATCAGATCAAGCATTATGTCATAGCATAAAACAAAGTCAGAAGAAAAAGCTGTCCAGAGACTGGTCCACCTGGAGGACCATCCCATACACAGCCACCAAGCCTGGATACTATTTTGGATGCAGGGAAGAGCTTGCTGATGGAAGCCTGATATGGCTGTCTCTTGAGAGGATCTGACAGAGCCTGACAAATAGAGGCAGATGCTTATAGTCAACCACTGGACTGAGCAAGGGGGTCCCTGATGGAGAAGTTTGGGAAGGAACTGAAGGAGCTGAGGGGTTTTGCAGCCCTGTGGAGGGAGCAACAGTGTCAACAGGCCAAACTACCCAGTACTCCTGGGTACTATCAGCCAAAGAATAAACATGGAGTGACCCATGGCTCTGGTCACATATGTTGGAGAGGATGGCCTTGTTGGACATCAGTGGGAGCAGAGGCCCATGGGACTGAGTGTGTTCGATGCCCTAGTGTAGAGAAATGCCAGGGCAGGAAGACAGGAGTGGGTGTGTCGGTTGGAAAACACCCTCATAGAGGCAGGGTGAGGGGAGATGGCATAGGGAAGACCTGGAAAGGGAAAAACATTTGAAATGTAAATAAAGAAAAATATCAAAAAAAAAATCAATCCCAATTAGAAGGCAGAATAAAATAATCATAGAAGTTAGAGGGAGGGAGGAATCTGGGTGGGAGAGGGGTAGGAGAGAAAACTGGGGCAGGATCAGGTGTGGAGGGAGACAGGAAAGAAGCTCAGAGGGCCAGGAGAATGAATAGAAATATGGAGCGTGGGGTGGGGGATAGGAAGAACCACTAGAATGTCTCAGACAACAGGGATGTGATAGGCCCCCAGGACGCAATGGGGATGACATTAGCCAAAATGCTCAACAGTGGGAATATGGAACATGAAGAGTCCACTTCTGGTAAAATAGACATGGTCTCCAGTTGAGAGATGGGGCCACTCACCCCTCTCAAGATTTTTGGTCCAGAATTGTTCCTATCTCAAGAACACTTGAGCACAAAACACAGAGCAGAGACTGAAGGAGAGGCCATCCAAAGACCATCACACCTAGGGATCCATTCCATCTGCAGACACCAAACACAGACACCCTTGGTGATGCCAAGATGTTCTTATAGATAGGAGCCTGGTATGGCTGTCCTCTGAGAGGTTCTATCAGCACCTGACTAAGACAGATAGAGACACTCAGAGCCAACCATTGAACTGTGTTCAGGGAGCCCTATGGAAGAGTTAGGAGAAGAATGGAAGGAGCTGAGGGGGATTGCAAGCCCATAGGAAGAACATCAGCATCAACTAACTGGACCCCTCAGAGTTCTCAGGTACTAAGCCACCAACCAAAAAGCATGCATGTGCTGGTCAGTGACCCCACTGCATATGTAATAGAGGTCTTATCTGGCCTCAGTGGGGGGGGATGTGCTTGGTCCAATGGAGGCTTAATGCACCAAAGAAGTGACATGCTAGAGGGGTGAGGTGGGAGTGGGTGGGTGAGTAAATGGGAGAGCACCCTCTGAGAGGTGAAGAGGAGGGGTATAGGGTAGGGAACTCATGTATGGGGGAAAAGGAAGGAGGACAGCATTTGAAAAGTAAATAAAATAACTAATAAAAGAAGAAAAATCAGATGAAAAGGGAAGCATGAAAAATCAATTAACTAAATTGTATTTGAAACTATAGCCCACAAAACTTTATTTAAATATTAAGACAAATAAAATGATTCCAGACAAAATCAAATATTGTGATAGGGCATAAAGCATACTCTATGTAGAGATTTAAATAATATAGACAATATAATGGTCATAAATTAGAGAGCCTATCCCATAATTTACCATTTTTGCCCTAAATATCCAACAATTAGCACATAATTTCATTTATCTACTTGTCATTTGTAACTGTGATTATGATGGTTGCCTGAGATGAAAAAAAATATTGCCACAATTTTTAATTTTTCTCCATATTTATACAAACAAAATATTTGCTTTTATGATGAATTTTAACAATTCAGAATAAAGCTTTCCCTCAATTGTTAAAACTGGAGTATTTACATCTGCATTTATAAAAAGTATTTTATGAGTACCTTTGACTATCTTTATACTAAGCATCACTCTTCTTTCATTAGGATCATAATTATTATAAGTATTCCCTTAAGGTAGGAACTGAGTTTTAATCTAAACCTGTTTACACTTAGCAAAGAAATAAAGAATGTCCATAGCTTCTATTTACCAAGCTCATATATTAAATATCTATATTTCTGTGTCTATATAATAATACTGACCAACTTCAATATTTTCAAATCATTTAGCAGTGACCCAAAAATGACCCATTAACTTTAACTAATTAGAGAGTGTTGTCTTGAAGTCATAATATAAATGTTTTAGATTAGATTTGTAGAGAACAGCGAATAAGAAAGACTTCAGACTTTTGTAACAGTGGGAGTTTGGAAGAAGATCAAGTAAGACATTAGCCTCAGACAAGGCTTGTCACGTCTTTCTAGACAATGATAGGTTCTATATTTGTGACTGTCTCCAGGTAGTACTTTTAGCCCAGTTAAAGAAAGAAGTACAGTAAGGTAATTGGCCTTCAATAATGTATGTGACCTGAGTCCTCGTGGCAGAATTTTAGCATAGTACACTGAAAATATCTTCACTGGTCTCCAAGGCTAAAATTGTACTTAATCATAATTTTACTTGAACAACTATTTACTCCTGACTTTTTATCCAACATGCAGCTTTGTACTAGGTTTATAAATTGTTTTACTTGCTAAAATTTTGATTTTGATAAAATTATAAGCTATAAAAAATTATAAGAGCTTATATATTAACAATCAGTTTTTCACAATGATCTATTTATCCTCTAACATACAAGTAGGTATCTACTTAAGAGAACTTACATGGTTTCATGGCTTCCATGTGTAATATCGTTACATTTTATTTCATGCTCAACTGTTTAATCTTGCAGAATATATTTTTTCAATTGTTTTCTTTTAATAGAAATTTGCTTTTTATTCAATAAGCCTAGCTAGATTGCAGAGATAAAAGCAGACACTTTCTGGATGAAAAATTCTGATAACCATAGCATCGGAATACGGAGTATCATACCTGAACAATGTTAGGGATCCCGAAACTCATGTTCAAATCTGCCATTCTAGCTTGGTGTTAGTAAACTTTTAACAATTCCTCTGAAATTGTACCTACCTTTTATCTGAAATTGTATTAAAACACTTAAAGTAAGCAAAATTTGTACTGAAAGAGATTTGCTCTTGATTGCCAGTTTGATGCCTGGGCTGCTTTTAATAACCCAGCATTTTTTCCTTGTCCCATATTAGAGACAGTTGGTCTGATAAACTGACACAGGGATTCTGTTGCTTTACACATTTTTCAAGATTTGTACATATCATATACTGCAGAGTAACTGAAGGGACACGAGTAATATTAGGCTTAGGCTCAGAGTCATCATTGCACTAGCAGACTCAGCAATTACACTCTCAATTCACTGTCATTGAGTGTTTTGTATCAGATTGAGAGCACGCTTTCATTCGATGTAATAATTTATTTCCTCAATAAATATTCATGAATGAATCTTATAAATATTAATATTAGACTTCTAGTTTTACAAATGAGGAAACTGAGTACTTAAATATTAGGTTCCAAAGATCGAGATGAATCTAATACTGCAAGCATAATATATTCTAAAATTTTCATGTATTATCTCTACACATGAAAGTAGAAGTAATATTAAATAATGCTAGGAATGTGAGTATTTCAATATTACTGAGGCTGTGTAAAAATTTTTAATAAGCAAGAGTTCAACAAAAAATTTAAAACAATATCCCTCAAATAAACCTTTACTTTTGTACTTGCTTTTCTTATCAGTATCAAGATAACCTTACTCTATCTCATTTAGATCATGAAACTGGCTACTGCAATGGCTAAGAATGTGACCAAACATTCTTTTACCTTGTTTCTTCTTCAGAAGAATCAAAGACAGGGGAACAAAGAAAGGTTTTATGTCTGAAGTGTTTTGCTGGAAACTGCCACTTTGCTGTCACATACTCCTGCCAGGATAGGCTGCCTTACTACCGGCCAAAATATCACAGTCAAATAGTCATGTATTAAAACTTTAAAAACTGTTATCCACACGAAAGTCATTCTGCATTTTAAGCAGAATGACTTAGATATTTTGTAATAAGTGCATAAATATAACACAGCTGAAGTTAAATATCCAATCTGCAGCTCATATCCTATTTTTTTTCTTTCCTCTTTATCTTTCTTGACTTTTGAATTCTTGTTTTGATGATTTTGCTCATGCTATTTCATCCTCTTTATTTAGTCACAATAACTTATGTTTATTTAGTTATTTATTACTTTAGGGTTTCTTTCCAAGTGGCCTGGCTTGTACCTTTTGGTATCACAAAAGTTGGCCAACAGCATGGAGCATTGACTTGCCTAAGTATATTGACCAAATTGTGTGGTATCTCTATCCATAGATTTTTACTCTAATGTTCTGGAGGACAATGCTATGCAATGGAAATAGCACACACTGTGAAGATTGTGGGACATCTTGGATTTCTCAAACTAACTTGAATGTAAGTATGACATGCTGATCCTAGACGTTTTGTTCAATAGCCTATGGTTTCTACTAGGAGCATGATTTTCCATCCCTTGTAACAAACACTGTATTAGTTTGGGTTTTACTGCTATGAACAGACACCAATGACCAATGCAAGTTTTATAAAAGACATTTACTTGGGGCTGGCTTACAGGTTCAGAAGATTAGTCCATTGTCATCAAGGCAGAAGCATGGCAACATCCAGGCAGGCATGGTGCAGGAGGAGCTGAGGGTTCTAAACCTTTATCCAAAGGAAACCAGGAACATACTGGACATCTTCAGGCATCTAAGAGGAAGATCTCTAAGCCCACTCCCACAGTGACACACTTCCTCCAATGAGGCCACACCTTCTTTTTTTTTTTTTTTTGAGACAGGGTTTCTCTGTGTAGCCCTGGCTGTCCTGGAACTCACTGTGTAGACCAGGCTGGCCTCGAACTCAGAAATCCTCCTGCCTCTGCCTCCCAAGTGCTGGGATTAAAGGCGTGCGCCACCACCGCCCGGCCGAGGCCACACCTTCTAATAGTGCCACTCCCTGGGACAAGCAAATACAAACCATCACATTCCACTCCCTGGCTCCCATAGGCTTGCTCAAACATGAGTCTATGGGGGACATACCTAAACATACCATAGTGCAAAATACATTTAGTACAACTTCAAAAGTTCCTACAGTCTATAGCAGTCTCAACAGTGTTAAAATTTCAAAGTTCAAAGTCTCTTCTGAGATTCATCCAATCACTTAACTGTAATCCCCTAAGCAAGACAGGAAACCATCTGGGCAATCTCCAAACTCTGCATCACCCATGTCTGATGGCAAAGCAGTCTTCAGATATTCAACTCCCTTTTCATCTTTGTTGACTGCAACAAGGTTCTTTCTCCTGGGCTGGTTCTACTCCCTGTTAGCAGCTTTCCTGGCAGGCATACTGTAGCTCTGGCATCTTTAATATCTTGGGGTCCCCAAGTCAACTTCAGATTCACAGCTTCTTGTTCCAATGTCTGAGTTCCACACATGATCTTCTCTGCATCTCCAAAGGGCTGGTGTCACTTCACCAGCTCTGCCCTTTGTAGCACTCTAAGTTCAAGTTGATCCATTTCACTGCTGTTCTTGGTGGTCATACCATGGTACTGGCATCCCCAATATGCTAGGGTCTTATAAAGAACATTCCTCCTATTCTGAAAGGACATTGATTTGTCTTAAATTCCTTCTTTGAGCCCCAAAACCCTGAAATAAAAGAAAATAGAGACCATTGAAGAATTCTCATGTGAGCTATGTAACCAGGATTGCTATATGACTTCTATACTCTTAGCCAAACTTACCATGAAGTAATTTGAAGTGATCCACTCATTGTTTTAATCCCTAACACCTGTCTCCTTGCAGGACAGTAAGTTTTTGATGATAACTGAGGTACATGCAGGTATACAATAGACACTGATTTTTAAAAATAACAACTCTTCTTTGAACTTGTTCTGCTCTTCCCTTCCAAACAATTTTTCTGGGGATTAAAGTGTTAAGTAATTCTACAATAAAGTCCATTAAGAACTTTAATGTAATTAGATTTTCCTTTGGCAAATAGAATTGCATTTTATTTTAATATTGGGTTGGAAAATAATCTTATATTTACTACTTCAATTGGCAATCCCTTTTGGTATAATTTTTGCTTCAATAGAAAAAGTATACCTATTCAGACTTTATTCAAAATCAACAATGACACTACATTTATGGTCTTTTAAATAACAACAACTCTTTTTGAAATATTTTTATCTTAATATTCAAAATTTACACAAATTGGGAATAGATTTAAATATGATTGTATGGAGTAAAGTTATTTGGGTGAAGGTAGTTTTATATAGAAAATAAAACACTTCAATTGAGTTCTAAAATTCATCCTCCTTACAAAATTAAGATTATTTTATGTAAAACATAAATTAAAATAAAATTTAAACTTTCTTTTGAATAATAATCATGTTTCTGGTACAGTGCTTTTCTCTGTATTAGTTTCTGACTGGGAAAAGTGGGAGGTATTTAATTCTAACATAAGCAGCTTTAAAATTCCTGCTGAGATTTTTCAATAACCAAGAAAAGAAAGTAAGATGTTCAAGTTGACTTCATGCTAACAATGAATAGTTCATAAAGTGCTAAACCTCAAGGAAGAAATCAAACAATTGGCATCTTTCCTTTCTGACCCGTTTTTACTGAGGATAAAAATATTGAAAGTCTTCCTTCTATTCTGAATTAAAATACTTATATTTATTATTGTAAAACATGAAAAGTATGTCTCTTTTAATAGAGGTAAGAATAATAAGACAGTAGTCAGGAATGTAATGTGAAAAACACTCATTTTATTTTAAGACAAGTTAATCTAGTTTTCTAAAATTAATAAGGAAACATATACAATAGTTAATGGGTAATGTGTTTCTTATGTTTAATGTGGATAATAAACTCATTTAATACTTTGAAAATAAAATATAAATTAAGGCTTTGGTGATGACTTCGTGGGTAAGTTACTTGTGCATTTATGAGGGCCAGGAATTAAATTCCCAGAGATGTATATAGAACTGGATATTGAAGTACATGTCTGTAATCCAACTTTTTCTACAGTATCAGGAAATGCATAAATGTCAGGATATGTATAAGCTCCTGCTCAATCCTGGGATGGACAAGCAAGAAGGAACACAAATACCAAAGAAGGTATAACTAGGACCAATACCCAAGTTTGGGATGATCTCCAAATGAATGCTAAGGCACAGGCGGATATATGTGCAGATAATGTTTCAGAACACAACACACACCCACACACACACACACACACACACACACCATGAGTACACACAAATTGAGATAGTAAAACAATAAAGTAAAACACACTTTAAAAGTACTATATAAAATTAGAATATGTAAGATTGTATAGTAGTATGTATTTTTGAAAACTGGTAAAATAATTACTTCCCAAAAGCATAAATGTCATGAGGGGAATTGCTCCTGTCTAAAGGAAATACATGGACAAAGAATAGAACACAGACTTAAGGAAAAGCCATCCAGAGGCTGCCCTATCTGGGGATCCATTGCATCTGCAGACACCCAACCCAGACACTATTGTGGATGCCAAAAAATGCATCCTGACAGGAGCTGGATATAACTGTCTCCTGAGACACTCTGCCAGAGCCTAACCAATGCAGATGTGGATGCTTGCAGCCAACCTTTGGACTGAGCACAGGAACCCCAATAGAGGAGTTAAGGGAAGAACTGAAGGATCTGAAGGTGTTTGCAACCCCATAGGAAGAACATATTTATATGAAACTCAGAACATAGTTCATATTATGTGGTCTGATAAGATTATTTACTTTAAATTCCGTGATGTGATACAAGAGGATTTATTATATAGTATATTTATTAAAAACTTTATATTTTATTTTAATATTTATATGAATTTTATGCTTCATTAAAACAGAAATAGAAATTTAAAAGACTGGTAAAATCCAAAAGTTTTCCTAGCTTAGATTATGTAACTAAGCAACAATTTATGAAATTTATTTGGTAGTACATATCTTAAATCTTGGCCTTTAAAGATATTAATAAGATGTGGTTTGTGTGTGACATGATGACATCACATTTGATTACAAAATTTTCTGAGCCTTCCATATTGCTCCAGTTCCTATCTCAAGATGCTACCCCTTCTCTCTCTGTTGATGAGAAATTATTTCTCAAATAAAGGATTGGTTTTCAGTGATAGTTAGAAAAGTAGGCTGTACTTCCACTAAAACTTCCACACATCTCTTAAGCATAAAATAAATTACAATTGAGAGATTAATTTTTTGAAAGTAATGAATATAGAACAACATCACTTAATCAAATATTTTATCTTATCTCTATTTCAAAATAAAACTGGGGTCTTCCAGAAAATGGTGAGACTGTTGTCAACGTTGTTTGTATATTATTGTGAAAAGAGATGATGACCAAAGCAACTTGTAACAAAAAATACTTAATTTGAACTCACTGTTCTGGAGGGTAGTAGAGCCATGACCAAAGTTGCATTAGGCTGGCATATATGGCATTGCTCAGCCATCCTTAAACAGAAAAATAGCTGACTGGGTATACTTCAGGTTTTTGAAACCTGAAAACTCACCCCAGTGACATACCTTCTCCAAGAAGTCTATACCTAATTCATTCTAAATTGTTCCACCAAATGCAACCTGAGCCTTCACATACAGATTCTATAGAAGTCATTCTCATTTAAACTGCAATAACCTTGTTCCTGAGGATATCACATACTTCAGACACAGGATTTAAACGAATCAACCTGGGTTTGCCCTGGAAACCTCCTCATAAACGAATGGCCAGATAGTTTTATAAGGAGCCATAAAAGTTCCCTATGGAAAACAAATCTTTAGTCCTATCTTTTTGTAACACCAAAAACTCACAACGATGAATATAGTAAGATATTGCAGTAGGTTCCAGTGTGGCATTCATATCTTCAGATAACCGAATTGTATTAACCGCCTCCTGAATAAGAGGGAAATCATTTCCGGCACTGTAAATTTATCAGAGTATCAGTGGTTTTTGAGAACTGGCTACCACCATTTTACTAAACAAATATAATCTCTAATTATTTTCAAAATACACATCATTATATCAAAAAACAAGTATACCTCTCATTCCTCATCAATTGTTTAAAGTAAACAAAAATTATAATAGAAAGCCACAACTAGTCAAAAGCACATGATTGAATTATGTGTGAGGATAGCACATGATTGAATTATATTTTTCTCAATTTATACAGTTATACATGAAACATCCCCTACTTTGTGAATGTTCCAGGAACATCTGGGAATGCGGTGAGTTGTAAAAGTCAGAAGGTCAAGGCTACTACTGACAGTCAATCTTTTCTAAGAGGGTAGCAGAAGAAGAGTATGTGCATCTAGAAAGAATTGGAAGCACTATTAAGAGGTGGCTATTTTACACCATAAATTAAAACGAATAATACAATCAAAACAGTAACAAACAACCACATGGAATGGAATTTAGGTCATTCTTTTTTCGTTTTTCTTTTTTTTTTTTTTTTGATATTTTTCTCTAATGGACTCAGACTCTGGGAACACAAAATGTCAATGGCAACTTCTTGTCTTGAGGGGAGCAAAGGGAAGTATAAAAGGTCAGGAAATTCTTTAAATTAACAAAGGTATTTTAAGATATCAATAATGACTTAAGCCCCAGGTAAAAACAGAAAACTATTTAGAAATAGGAGTGATAAGCTTGTATAGTTAAGAATTCTTGGTCAGACTATGGTCTGGCTGATTATATTCACGTCTCCTTATACAGAGTGCTGAAGAAGTCAATATTGGTTGAGGATCAATTCAATTCTGTGAGGTTATTTGGTAGGAGAGGGGTTGAATGCACCATGAGCATTCTATCTGTAACATACTATTTTAATTTTAGGCCATGGTGACTGATAGTTTAGGATACAGAGATACACATGTGCCTATTGTGGGGTCTAGGAGACGGCATTGCAAATTATGACAGTAAGACATCTTGATTATGCATATCTTTGCAGCTAGAGTCTTGAGGGTAGATGAAATAAGCCAACACTACCAAATTTTAGACAGATATGTTTTCTATGATACACATGCCTATTTTGAGTTACAACTCTCTCAAAGCAATTAAGAAATTATCTTTTTGTTGGCTAGCTTTCATAGTACAAGATGGTTCTCACAGTCTACCTAGGGAAAGTCATCACCATTCTACCCAGTTACATTAATGGGCAGCCTAGAAAAATATGGCCAGGAATGTGTAATAGCAACAGTGCTGTTGGGGTAACCAAACTGTAGGTTGATTGAATTTAAAGAATATATGTCTGGTACTGTACATCTGCCCACGTATCCATGGCTGGGAAATTGACGAACTGTTATTTTGCTAAATGGTCATGGTATCAAATTTCCCTCTATATACTTTCTATATACTTAAAAATTAATCTGTTTTCAAGTTTTATGAAAGAAGCTTCTTTAATAAACATAAAAGAATGATTAATGAAGAAACACAAAACTGATCTTCCCAGAGGATAAGTGACTTCTCACTGATTAGCTAAAAAATGGAACATCTATAGAATACCTCCTCCCATCAAAGAACATGTAATATACTAAGGAAAGGGAAAAAACATTCTAAGAGCTATAGATTTGGATGTAATGCTGTAAAACAGAACTGATCAGTTTATAAACTTACAGCAACTGTTTGTCTACACAAGACTTGCATAAGATTAATCCAGTCAACATGTTAATGTGTTGGGGAAGGCTTTGATTTCATGAATGCTTACCACTAACTAATGGATTATTAGTAGTCAATGACTACTAGAAGAGTGGCAGTGTAAGCTAAATGTTATCCAGTGAATGATCACACAGAGTACAACATATTTATGATAACATCACAGGAAAATATTTCTTCAGGTATAGACACAAGCACACACACAAAATAGAGCATATGATTCATTTTAGTTTACATTTCCAAAGTGATAAGTAACAAATATATAAAAATAAAATAAGACACTGAAGAAATATGTCAATAAACTAAGCAAATATTTAATATTTTAAGTAGAAAACAGTACTTACAAATGTGTGCAAAATATATGTAAAGAAAAAGTACAAAGAAAATGTGAATACATAATAAAATTCTATAAATTCTCAAATATGTTTATTTTTTGGTCAAGAATTATATTCATCAGAAAACAACCTTTATTTCACATAAGCATATATTAAATTCTCATAATGCATAGTTAGAATAATGCAAAGCAAATAGAAATCATTACCACTACTTATTTTAGTTGCTGAAGTTTGGGGGTACTATAGATATATAATGTTGTTCCTAATCTATAACAATTAATAAAGTATTTACATTAAAGAAACTTTTAAATGTGATTCAAAATAACATCTGCAGAATGATAAACATCTGGTAGTTGTTTATATGTGGATTAAAATTGATGGACTGAATAAAAAGTTGTAGTAGAATTCTGTTAATGTGTTCTCAATGAGCAGTCAACCATTCTAGACCAGTGAATATGTTCTTAGAATATCAGAAAACTATTCATAAGCACAAATATTTGTATATATATAAATAAATAAATATTTGTATATATTAAAATTTAAAGTAATATGTCATATTTAAATCATTAAGATTACATAAGTATTACAGAATTATTAGATGAGCTTCTGAGAAAATAAATACATTGATGATTTAAGATTCTTTCATGTGAGAAATTCACATGAATTATATGTGGATTACTTATGCAAATAATAAGCTATGAATAAAACAAAAAGAATACAGAATTTTTCAATAATATCAAATGTTTCTTCTTAATGTACATAAAATGAACTTTTTTCTTTAAAACCTAAAATACATTACATATGTTTAAAATAAAGGAATTTTTACTTACCTTTAAAATACATTACAAATGGATTTATCACCTTCTTATAGGTCATAATTTGGGATATCCCAAATAAAGACCATATTCTAGAAAAATTTGTAATTTTTTAAAAATATAGTCCAAAATTAGTAGTGCATTCTACGGAGTACAGAAACCATTTAATTCAGGGAAAAATGGTCCTAGAAGACTTAACAGCTCCTGAGGGTGTCACTGTACTAAAACATGGCACAAAACTTGCCATAAAACTTATCAGCAAAATATCATGCTGTAAGTTACCTCGGTATATGTTTCCAAGGGGACAATATAAAAGAAGTATTGGGAGGCAGGCAGCAGCATTAACAGTTAAACCTAGGGTTCTGGAATCATAGTGTACGAATGGGAATCATGGATCACATATTTGTTTGCCTTGTGATTTGGAGAAATTTAATTATGTCATTGAGCTCCAGATTTCCCATTCATAAAATGTAGTTAATTAAAGTCCCTAAATCGTAGAATCATTACAGAGTTTTCAGAGAGATAAAACAATTCATTGTACCTGAAGGCTTGCAATGAACTGTTTACAATAGAAATATGTTTATTTTTATTAGTAAGCAGATGTAGACATGATATTTGACATATTTTGTTAAGGTATTTCCTATATTTGTGCTTGAAAATACATAACATTTCAATTATATATGTTGTCCTAAAATCATAGAAAGTAACCGTCCAATAATGCATACACACTTATGCTCTGTAGATCACACACTCCTATATAAAAGGCATTTTTCATCTGATAACTTGGAGAGAAAAAGAACTAAAGAGTACTGTTATTGAAATGACAGAACAAGTCACCAAGATGGGATCCCCAAACCTCCATCATCACGAAGTGAGAACAAAAGAGGCCAGGGTGACAATTTTGTACTCTTTATCTCTATAAGTTGTATTGAAATTATAATCTATATCATATTCCTTGTTAATTAAAAATAATTAATTATAGAATCACAATATCTGGAGCATACATGGCACTAAAAATTTAGACAAATGGTTGACTAGACAAATGACAGATAGACAGATGCATAGATACACAGATGATAGCTAGATAGATGATAGACATTAAAATGTAAATTTAAATTGCTTGAAATATATTAAGTGCAGCAGATACCCAATAATTTATTGGTAAAAACAGGCAAGAGGACATAAAATCAGGCAAGAAGAAAAAACTAAAACTACCAATATTTCAAAAAATAAGAAAATATGCTTGAATATACTGTGAATGAAACAAAGTACTATATGCAAATAAATAATGACAATGAAGACACTCATCAAATGATGGTTAAATGGGTTTAAATGACAATGAACTCAGTGCATATCAATGATGCTTCTTTTGAGGACATTTTTAAGTAAGTTAAATTATGAGAATTCTAGTGCTGGAGAGATAGCTTAGCATCTAAGACCCACTTTTGCTTCTCTAGAGGACCCACATTTGGTTCAAAGAAAGCACATTAGGATATACACATGCTCTTATAACTTCAGCCACAGAGGCATTTGTTTCACTGGGCTCTGTAGAAACCAGTACTCATGAGCACAAGTTTGTAGACAGATACACATATAATTAAAGTTAAAATATATCTTTATCTTTTTTTAAAAAAAAATAATCAGATTCTAAATTTTCTCTTTAATATGTCCTGGTAAGAGAGCTTCAACATATTCACTGCTGTATATTTTGTAAAAACAACCAATTCTTTTAAATATTACTGAAACAGTGAATTGAGACCTATTACAGAAAAGAGATGGCAATGGTATTCTCAGTCTTGGAAGAGGTACTACATTCAGTTTTATTTCAAGGAAGAATTCTGTAAATAAAAACAACAAATTGATATTCACTTGATAGAAATATTGAGGAAATATTGTAAATCTGTTATTTTTTCCTCATACATAATTTACAAGAATATGTACTCTCATATTTACATTTCAGAACTTAGAGTTGTATTTTGGTATGTTAAGTATGTGATGTATTCAATCGATTACCTTGGTATAATTTTAGAATAATGCATGTCAGAAAGAAATTTATAGGCTACAAAAAAGTCAGCTTTGACATCAATATGACAAGATAAAGGACAATGAAGTTATTTAAGTTTTATTTCAGATACACAAAAACCTTGAATTTCATTACTACCATCATTATTATAAGCAAAAAAAGTGACACTGAAAAATCAGTGAATTTCCTTGAAAAACATAACAGGAACATATTTTAGTAAAACCTACACCACTGATTCTGGAGAAAAATCCAGAGAACTATAATTAAAATCATGACAATAGATAAATAGAGGAAACAAACCTGCTAAGAGCCTAACATAACCAGAGAAAGCCTAGCTGCTTTATACTATAGTATAATATAGAATGTAGAAAAAGTAGAGTTCTTAAAAGAGGACAAGAAACATTGTGGAAACAAGAAGATAGTGGGGACAATGAGAAGAAGTAAACACCAAGGGCAAACAGCATAAATGTGAGTATTATTCAAAGCTAAACTACATAAAATTATGGTAAGTGACACATGGAACTGAATCAAGGAATTTTCTTCTAGCTACCAATCATAGCAGATCTTTATTGCCCTAATACATATTGCAGCTTCCATGAGGTGTGTGAATCTTGAAACCATGAGGGATGGCCAGGTGGAGTTAAGAATGGCCCAGATGGAACATGGCAAGTTATAACATGGGATAATTAGCACAGAAGCAGATATCTGCACAGATTTAGTGCTGATTAAGGCTTAGTATAAATATAAAAGTTGTGTGTCTTTTATCTGGGAAATGAATGATCTAGGGTGTGGTAGAAACTCAAATTGGTGATTTGCACTAATCCAGAAATTTTAGAGGAAATATGGTATATTATGAACTAATAATACCTGGATTAGGTTAATGCCATGAACTCATGTACAAAGAAGGTAGTATTAGGGCATACTTGTAATCACAGAACAGGTCAGTAGGACTGGCTGACCAGTCAATATATGGGTAACTTGCCCAGCCATGCATGATCACACAAGGGATGGCTTGGCAGGATACTGCCCCAGAAGAGAGCCCACAGGACATGGGCCTCCACAGGTGTTGAAGGTTGCTAGGTGTGAGGCTTGCTTGTAAAATAATGTACATAATTTACTTTATCTTCCTTTTTTGGAATATGTTCTTCCTGCCAAGATTATCAGGGAATATCTTCTCTGGTAATGTTAATGACTCCATGATAATCAGAGAGCATGAGTCCAAGAGGTGAGGGTCTTTCCAATGTCAAATTATTATCATTATAATATCAGCAAAATGATAAATGCTGTGACTTGTAGGACAGCCCTTAAGGCTGTAGGAAAGAACTCTGAAAACGTGAGTTCAAAAATGTATAATTTCTCAACTATGCAAAATACAAGGATGCAATATAACTTATATAATGTGCTTCACAGACCTCAAAGAACAGAGGCAAATGTATTATTAGTCAGTTCAGCAGAAAGATATTAAGGAAGGAGATAAAGAAGATTGGGGAGTGGTGATAGCAAGGCAAGTTCCTACCCAGCTGAGTTTATTGCCTGTGCTTACAAAGGCAGACAGATCTCTGAATTCATATGCCGTGTCAAAAAAGAAATGTACTTTCTGTCTTTTTCTAAGAATGAAAGGGCTAAGGTAATAAAATTGTGATTCATGAGATAGTCAAAATGGAACCTGGAGTAGATGATTGAATTGATATGTAAATACAAGACTAGGCTGTGGTCTGCAAGAGCTGAGGTATCTTAAAAAACTGTCTTGAGAACCAATAGAAACAGAACACAGAACTCTCATTTTGTAAACCATGATTGACTTTGAATCATTCTTTCATCAATTCTAAATACCCTTTCCTCAGAACCCCTGAATAAGATGAGGTTGGACCTTGGTTATGACTAGACAGCTGGAAGACAGTGAGAAATTCTGCACTGTGTGTATCTTTCTCTCTCTCTCTCTCTCTCTCTCTCTCTCTCTCTCTCTCTCTCTCTCTCTCTCTCTCTCTCTCTCTGTGTGTGTGTGTGTGTGTGTGTGTGTATACATGTTTGTGGACTTTAGTGAAATGAACAGAATCATGCTACAAGATATCACAATGCTCCCCAATCTAGAAACTATGTATTTTGCTTTCCTTTTTCTTTTTTCTTCCTTCCTTCCTTCCTTCCTTCCTCCCTCCCTCCTTCCTTCCTACTTTCCTAACTTCCTTTCTTCTTTCTTCTTTCTTTCTCTTTCTTTCATTTACAAAAGTGGATAGTACTTCGTGAGTGACAACTGATGTTGTCCTTTGCCAGAGAAAGGAGAGTGGAGAGAGAAGATATGATGTACATATATATATATATATATATATATATATATATATATATATATACACATCATATGTATATATACATATGCACACATCATGTAACATAATATATATACATATATAATCTTATATATATATTAATAATATAATATGTATTATATATAATATATATTATATATATAATAGGATTTGCTTTTCATTTTTTTCTTTTGTATGATTATGAGGTTATTTACCAGATTAAAGGAAGCTTATTAGTGCCTCCAAGCATGAGGAAAATTATATCTTCTCTCATAACAGCCATTAGATGCCCAATAGTTCCTCACGAGATAAGAACTAGACTGAGAAACAATCTAAATTTTACCAAAGGATGATCAGATGAACATACTAGTCTACTCACATACCAATAGGAATCAAATCATGACAAAAACAAAAATTGTTACATTCAAGACCACTGACACATTTCAAATATATTTGTTAAATCTAATAATCAAGACATAATAGACTACACATACTGTAAGATTAAATTCATAAAAATTATATAGGAAATGTTAGTTATGGTGTCAGAAAGTAGAAGTCGTCTGTGGTAAAGGAAGGTAATAAGAGGGAAAGGTTTTCACAAGGACATGGACATGTTCTAGAACCTATTTATAAAAATGATCATACAGATTTTAAAATTCACTAAAAAATATTCTGTACATTACATTTGAAAATGTAAAAACTTTGTATGCCTCATCAAATCCCTTTCAAGATTGTTAAATATGAATTTTAATGGGAAAATCTGGGTTATATACTATGTTACTTGCCAAGGACCTTTCTCTCTCTCTCTCTCTCTCTCTCTCTCTCTCTCTCTCTCTCTCTCTCTCTCTCTCTCTCTCTCTTTCTCTCTCTCTCTTTCTCTCTCTCTCCCTCTCTAAAATGCAGATAACAATTCAATTATTTTTTTTTGTTTTTTTCAAAACAAACAAAGAAACAATAACAAAATGAAACCACTTAGCCCATTGTTATTTCACAGGAATTAAGTTCTTTTTTTTTTAAATGTGTATTTGTGTTTTACTAGTATGTATGCTTATATAGTGCATATGTGACTTTTTCCTGTGGAAGGCAAAAGAGGTTTGGGATCTTATGGAACTAGAGTTACAGATAGTAGTGAATTACCACATGTATTCTGCAAATTAGAAAACAGCCAGTGCTCTTATGTCCTGAGGAACATTTTCTTTCTTTCTTTCTTTCTTTCAATGCTGGACCCATTTTTTTAAACCATTCATGACATATTTATTCATTCACTAATTCATTCATTTTGTGTGTTCATATATGTGGTGTGTGTTTGGGGAGAGGTGTGTAGGTCACAGAAAAATTCACAATTATCTGTATTTCTCTTCTGCCACATCGTGGCATTTGGCTACGTAACTGGGGTCCTCAGGCTTGTGTACCAGTGATTTCAACTCCTAAGCCACCTGTCAGCCCAACTTTAAAAAAGTATATACTTTCTGTTTTTTCTATGTATTGCAGTCTTTGTTGACATCTTTATACCCTACTCTTTCTTTGTTTTTATAACATACAAGATGGTTATGTTATTTTTATATTATCTGAGAACAATAGCTACTCTTTTCTAAGTGTTTGCTTTTTGAGCACTCATTTGACTGATTGCATTTTTACATCATTGTGAGTTTCAAATAATTTAATTTTTTGTAAGGTTTTGAAGCATTTCAACATACACACATCTTGAATATGGAAAACGCAAATTTGTGCATATATTTCAAAATCAGAAAAAGCAAATTTTATGACTAATTTGGACAAAAGAAAGCAATAACAAAAGCTCGGGCAGCATTCCTCTCTGGAATGTTTATTTTTTCCTCTTTCCCTGCATGCTTTGCTCTCATTATGCATACATTACAGTTTTCTTTCACCATTTGTGTTTATCTTTTCTTTGCTTTTCTGTTGTTCTTTTTAGGTCTATTTTTTGATTTGGGCCTCATTTACTCTACAATTGATGCTCAAATTTCTTCAAAGGTATTTTCCTTATAAAGAAAATGAAAGCAATTAGCATTTGGATTGTCGAAAGAGTATATTGTAACAGGAAGTGGTTTTCAAATCTTATTGTATTTAAGTATGTTAACAAAAGACTAGATTTGCCTTTTATTCTTTGTGTTCATGGGTATTGCACATTCAATTCACGAGATTGATTTTTCTTCACTAGAAACAAAATCGTAATTGAAAAAAAAATAAAGCAAATCAAAAGCAGTACTGAGATTTTCATACATGTGTCCAACACAACAGGTTTAGATTCTCAGAATCCTCTATACATACAAATAAATGTACTTTGACAACTTCAAGCAATTCTTTAATATTTGTTCAAAATGATAAGATTTTTCCTCAAACTGTTTCTAACCATTGTTTTAATGCCTATATTAAAATAGACCATATTCTAAGGGTTTTGATTTTCTATCATAAAATTATAAGAACCTCCTGCCTCTAATATTGAAAACATGATGTACTTGATTCTTTAGAAAGAATATATTTTAAGGATATACATTAATGCAATGGCAAAAGTTGAAAATTATACTGAACACATTAAATAGAGTTCAGTTTTGATACATTTAGTAATTTAAAGTATAAGTAAGAAGAAACTATGCATTCAAATTATATAATTTCACATAAATTTTCTTCTAGTGATTTTGAAAGCTACTATTTTGAAAAGGCAGACATAATGTAAAGTGATTGAACTACAGTACTGAGTAATATCCTTCAGTACAAGCAAAACTAGTGATTTGCTTTGGTCTAATAAAATGAAGGTTGGATAAATATCATTCCTTTGATATTATATTTTGTGGTACACTATTGTATTCTTGTCATTTTTACTTTGTATTGTTCTCCATCTTACTCATATAGAGAATGTCATCTATCTTCTTGAAAAGTTTAGTAATCAAAATTATTTTATAAATTGCGGCAAAATTTCTCCCAAGTACCATATATAGTCTTTGAATATATACAACTCATTTTGTGTCTCTCATGCCACCATGATTCCCCGTTGGTCACATTATCACTTTCTGTGTGGTGAGTCATAGATGCTGAGTACATGGAAGAAAATATTTGGAAAGTTTCATGACAGTTACATCATCCTGTGAATTTTCTTTCTCTTTCTTCCTTTCTTTCTTCCTTTCTTTCTTTCTTTCTTTCTTTCTTTCTTTCTTTCTTTCTTTCTTTCTTTCTTTCTTTCTATTACTTTATTTTGACATCCTAAGATGAGATGGATATTCAGACAAAAGAACCTTTTATCTTCATGCTCTGGTCTCCTTAGAATATGTGTTTATTGTTTTTCATAGGAAAGGCTGAGAGGAAATGAAACAGCTGGGTATGCCCCTTAACAGATTTCCCTCTGTTAGGTTTGCTTAGAACACTTAGGTTTGAAATGATTGAGTATGCAGTTTTTTTTTTTGTTGTTGTTGTTGGGCACTTGGGTATCTGAGCATGTCAGTATGTAAATGTTTCTTTCCTAGACATGTATGTGATTCTATCAAGAGAAATGTTGAAGAAAATTATTTGGAACCAATTTCTTCCCCAACTTCTACAATCAGAATTGTATTTTCGAATGTGTAAAGCTGGGATTAAGAAAATACAGAGCATAATCTGTAGACTCATCCTGCTTGGATTGTCCATTTTGAACTTCTGCCTTCAGGTTTGCCATTGTCTATAAGCAGCTTGTGCAGAAAGAAATGGCAGGTGATTTTAGGGGATTGCATTTGGAGCTTCTAATTGACTGCTGCCTTCTGCACATTGATACATAAAACTTATTCATGATTTTATATTAAAATTATATGCTTTAATAAGTATTTGCAATAATTTTGTTATTCTTTTAAACTCTCAGTGCCAACATCCCATCTGTTGACTAAAGCCTCAAACCTTTTCAGCAGACATTTTTTAGTAAATTTTTTCCAAGTTATTTTGTTTTGTCGAAATAGGACCTCAGTATGTATCCCAAACTGGTCTATAATTCCTCATCTTTCTGTTTCAGCCTCAGAAGTCCTTAGGTTACAGGCAGGTGGAACAATCAGAAGCTTTCCCCACAGAAGCTTTTTAGTCAGCACAATTTGATCAATTTCCTATCCTAAACATGACTATTGCTCCATTCTCACAGGAAATTTCTCATTGTCCCACAAACATAGCATCATCTGCCAGTTACCCTCAGTCTTTTCTTTCCTTTTTCTTCCTACGAATCTTAAAACCTTCTGAAAAAATATAAATTCTAGTTTGACTGTTTCTTGGCTTTCATGGTTACTAAACACAAGGTATAGCTTGTGTCAATGATGAGCTTTATTACTCATATAAAAATTCATTAGAATAAACAACATATATTTTGCACATCATTTGTTCATTACTTTCATTCCCAATTTGAATATTCCAATATTTCTTCTCAGTTCCAACTCATAATCTATGATTTAATTTCTCTGAGAAAATAAGAGTAGCCCAAATTACAAGCAAAATAAGATTCTACATTGAAGTCTGTTTCACTCAAGACTGTCAGAAATATTCAGAATATCAAAAGGAGCTTAGTAACTACACCCACAAAACATATTAGGCCTGAGATTTGATCTTTCTGTCATCACTCTGCATGGGTTTTCTGGGAGTGACTGCTCTGTGATTTTACACTGATTATCCATTGCTTGGCATGCCCTAGCCTTATAAACCATCTTTATGGTTACTATGACAAATTAAGGCAACTGTTCCCTCAGAATGTTGACCTCTCTATGATCTTTTATTTATGAAATATTCACATAAACTTTTTATTAAATTACTTTTCCCTTTCTGTCATATTTTATCACATGACCATGCATTTGCTGGCAAAATTGTACCAGTATTTCCCATATTCATTTCTAAATAACAGTGATGTCTAAAAGAATACTTTCTATTCCTTCTTTTTTTCACACTAGATTTAATTTTCATTATTACAGAGACTTTCTCCCTAGTTATTCAGTTTCTTTGGTACTGCGAGATACATTGCTGGCACACAGTAAATATTTGGCAAGTAAGTGGAAGACACAGTTAACACCAATAACAGTGACTAAACTGTCAAACCTGTCTGTTTATTTAATTATCGATACTACTTAAACCATGAAAATATTTCTTTTTTATAACTGAGAAACTAATGTTTTGATAATCTAATCAACTTGATGATTTTCATATGTAACATTCATTTATAAACTGACAATTAGGAAGTATGAATTCTAGGCTTTTGTGTTTCCAAAGTAAATCCTTATAAACTGATTTAATGAGGCAAAGGCAAGAATCATACATGCCACTCTCTTCACTATAAAAATTAATTGGGCTTTTCTACTAGCATACCTATACAAGTAACTATTATGATCTTGAAACTTGGTGAGAAGATTATCACAAAGTACAACAACTAACAAAATGTCTAAATATCTGAACATGGATGGTTATGAAAACTACTCATTACCATATTAAACTTAATTTTCTATATTACAAAATATATGTTAATATTATCTTAATCTTCTTTAAAATTCAGAAAAACTTTATAAATTTGAGTGATTGGCTAACTACCTGAAGAAAATGAATTTTTCCTGACAGGTACAATATGGGATGTTTAAAAAAGCCCTTGATTTCTTTCATCAAATTACTATATACATATCAATGAAATAAAAACAGTTGATTATATATAATATTATATGAAAGTAGTTTTATGTAGTTTATGATTTTAAAAGATTAAAGTCCTTGTTAGTCTGCCCCTTTACATTGTCCTCTGATTGGCTGTATAATGGGAGAAGGCAACACAGTGTGTACATATTTCGAAGGGAAATGTCACATCACCAGATAGAATGGCAACAATTGACTTCAGCATGAGATTCAGACTTTCATAATTAACGACTCCTGTGAGAATTACCTCAATATCCCATGAGGAACGTTTTATTTGTTTGTTTGTTGTTTCTTTTTTATTAGATATTTGCTTTATTTACATTTCCGCATGACCCCTCCAAAAACCCCTTATCTCATCCCCCTTTCCCCTGCTCACCAACCTCCCTCCCCCACTTTCCTGACTGGTATTCCCCTACTCTGGGGCATTGAGCCTTCATAGGACCAATGGTCTCTCCTCTCATCGATGTCTGAAAGGGCAATCTTCTGCTACATATGTAACTGGAGCCATTGGTCCTTCCATGTGTACTTTTTGGTTGGTGGTTTAGTCCCTGGGAGCACTGGGGGTACTGGGCGGTACATATATTTTTTTTTTCCTGTGGGTCTGCAAACCTCTTCAGTTCCTGGGGTCCTTCCTCAAGCTGCTCCACTCGGGACCCTATGCTCAGTCTATTGGTTGGCTGTGAGCCATGGATGTTTTGATCCACCTTCCAATAAGGATCAAAGTATCCACACTTTGGTCTTCCTTCTTCTTGAGCTTAATGTGGTCTGGGCTTTTGAGCTAATATCCACTTATCAGCGAGTGCATACCAGGTTTGTTCTTTTGTGATTGGGTTACCTCACTCAGGATGATATTTTCTAGCTCTATCAATTTGCCTAAGAATTTCATGAATTCATTGGTTTTAATAGTTGAGTAGTACTTCATTGTGTAAATTACCATATTCTTTGTATCCATTCCTCTGTTGAGGGACATCTGGGTTCTTTCTAGCTTCTAGATATTATAAATAAGGCACCAAGTTACACAACCATAACATGTATGCAAAGAATATAGGACAGATCTATTCAGATTCCATGATTGATGCTTTAGTGAGCCTCTGAGTCCTATTTCTCCAGAACTATCCTTGGCTTCGAGAGGAGTTCCTGATAGAAGGGATGTTTTGCAGTTAACCAAAAAAAAAAACATAACCTCTCTGGATAGTTCATCTCTTGCAGATCAAAAGTTTGGTCTTTTATTTACATATCAATTCAGTCATTATCCCAGACTCCCTTTTGATTATCCCATGAGTCAGCATCTCATGACTCCAGTATGTTGATACTTAGAAAGAGATAAAAAGCACATTTTTAAAAACTTTTCTAAAGAATTTAAAGATCTGACTGCTTTTGTTAAATACAGATAATAAGCTAGCTGTGTGGGACCTTGTCCTGAAATTATCATTCCTACATACATGGGCCTAGACCTTCTATCCTAGCCTGAGCTCAAACTGAGGAATCTGCCTGCTTTTGTAAGCATAAACTAAATATTTACCTGGGTAGGATCTTGTCCTGTGATCACCATTCCCTATGTATCTTTATCTCTTTCCTTAATACCTCTCTGAGATACTAGTTCATAATATAACTGTGTCTTTTCATTTAGATATGTGAAGTTACTTCTACAATTCATATTGCATCCTTATATTTTGAATAATTGAGACATTATATATTTTTGAGCTCCTGTTATCAGAGTTCTTTTCCACAGCCTTATGGGCGGTGCTCAACATCTCAACGTATAACATTTTGTGAAGATATAGGCACAACCTTGACTCCTGGACTTGTCCTGTTTCTTATTTTCATGGAGTCATTAATCTTGGCAGAAAAGACATTCCCTAATAACCTTGGCAGGGAGACTATTTCCCACAGAAGAAACACGAAGTAAAATATATTTTTTTCATACTAATAATTGTTAGTTTATGGTCTAGTGGATGGCTGAGTTGGTGTTTCAGTCCTTCTACAGGAAACCTTTCCTGGTTACAGAAAATGGCCTATTCAGGCTTTTTATACCTGGAGTTGTCACCAGGGTCACTATCATAGATTCCTAAGAGTTTCCATTGCACTTGTTTTCTACTTTCGTTCCCAAAAATTCTATCTCATTCTAGCCCAAAGAAGGAAAGGAAAGAGTTGGTAACCCCCAATAGCTGGTACAAGCATCTTTACATTGAAGGAGCTATTGAGAGATCCTGATTTTATGAAACATATCTTGTGAAAAATAATAATACAAAAGTCTTGATGAAATAAAACAGTCTTCTGAACTAGATGCACTCCCTAAGCACTTTTGAAGACACGCTATGGTGCTTGAGAGTTGCCTTAGTCTGAGTTTTCCTTTCCTAATCTACTATGTAGCTTGGCTGTAAGTGAATAGAGAAATACCACTCCTACTTTTAACTTGCTGATAAGGAAAAAAACAAACAAACAAACAAAATACTATTTTTTTTGTGATGAGCAGAATTATCTACATTGTTAATGTGAACCATTATCATACACTAAGAAGAAAATAGGAAATTTAATTAATGTTAGATGACTTCATAAATATTTGTTCATTTTAAATTATATATATTGTTATGTAGATTTCACTAAAAAATTGCTATCAACTTCTTTAGATTCCAGATGCTCATCAGAGGTATGTGTCCCCAGAGAATGTATTCAAGATTATGTTAATCTCACAAGCAATCACAGATAAGGTTTTTCAGTGCTAGATGAATGTAGAAATGATATTTTGTAAAATTATATCTTCTCACCTGACTCTATGCTTGCCTTGTCAACTTAATTTTCATTCTGAGACTTTCTTTCTTTCTTTACTTTTCTTTTCTTTTCTTTTTTTTTTTTTTTGGATTTATTTTTATTTACATTTCAAATGTTATCCCCTTTCTAGGTCCCCACCCCTGCCCAGAAACCCACTATTGAATACTCCCCTTTGCAGCTTCTATGTTTCTATTAGGGTGTTCGCCCAACCACCCACCTACTCATATCTCCATGCCCTCCCATTCCCCTACACTGGGGCATTGAGCCTTCACAGGACCAAGGGCTTCTTCTTCCATTGATGCCAGACAAGGCCATCTTCTGTTATATATGCATCTGGAGCCATGAGTCTCTCCATGTGTAATCCTTGGTTGGTGGTATAGTTCCTGTGAGCTTTGGGGATTCTTATTGTTTGATATTTTTGTTCTTCCTATGGGATTGTAAACCCCTTCATCTCCATCAGTCTTTTTCCTAATTCCTCCATTGGGGACCCTGTGCTAAGTCAAATAGTTTTCAATGAGCATCTGCCTCTGTATTTGTCAGACTCTGGCAGAGCATCTCAGGAGACAGCTATATCAAAGTCCTATCAGTCTTGCACTTATTGGCATCCACAATAGGGTTTGCTTTTGGAGACTGTATATGGGATGGATCCCCAGGTGGGACAGTATTTATATGGCCTTTCTTTCATCTCTGTTGCATACTTTGTCTCCATATTTGCTCCTGTGAATATTTTGTTCCCCCTTCTAAGAAGGACTGAAGAACCCACACTTTGGTCTTCCTTCTTTTTGAGCTTCATGTGGTCTATGAATTGCATCTTGGGTATTCTGAGCTTTAGGCTAATATCCACTTATCAGTGAGATCATGCTTGTTCTATTGTAATTGGATTACCTCAGTCAGGATAATATTTTCTAGTTCCAACCATTTGCTTAAGAATTTCATGAAATCATCATTTTTAATAGCTGAGTAGTACTCAGTTGGGTAAATGTACCATATTTTCTGTATCTATTCCTCAGTTGAAGTGACATCTGGGTTCTTTCTAGCTTCTGGCTTTTATAAGTAAGGGTGCTGTGAAGATAGTGGAGCATGTGTCCTTTTTAAATGTTGGAACATCGTTTGGGTATATGAGACTTTCTTAAATATTTACAAACTAACTGATGAATATTGATTTTTATATAAGGCATACTCAAAATTAATGACTCAAATCACTCCAACTTGTTGTCTTCTCTTACCATTTTGCTAGCTTTAGCTAGCACTGTAACAATGAAGATGGGTTGAGAGCCTATCCTCACCTAGGGTTTGAGAGCAAATGCTAACTCAGAGCCCAGTAACATCAACTGTATCAGCAGCAATAGTGGAGATAAATTGCATTTTGAGTTGTTACTCATGACATACTTACACTTTTTCATTTTTCAAATGCTACAATGTCAGTGCCGATATCATTATCCATCAATAAAATGCAAGCTACTACAGAACTCTCACTACACATGCTGTTCCCAAACACAGCATTCATGAGTGAAATTGGGTTGAAGTTCTCTTACTTTTTTGTGTCTTTGTGTGGTTTTAGCTATAATAGTAACTGTAGCTTCAGAGAATGAAGTAAGTAGAGTTCCTTCTCTTTCTATTTTTTGGAATAGTTTAAGGAATATTGGTATTAGCTCTTTTAGAAGGTCTGGTCAGATAGAGGACTAATATCCACCATATATAAAGACCTAAAGAAGAACAACTCCAAACAACAACAAAAAAGAAACGAAAAACAAATAACCCAATTTAAAAATGGGTTATATTCTGACAGGTATGAAGTGGAATCTCAGGGTTGTGTTGATTTGCACTTCATTGATGACTAAGGATGTTGAATATTTCTTTAGGTGCTTCTTGCCATTCAATATTCCTTAGTTGAGAATTCTTTGTTTAGCTCTCTACCTCATTCTTAATAGGGTTATTTGATTCTCTGGAATCTAACTTCTTGAGTTCTTTGTATATAATGGATATTAACCTTCTATTGGATTTAGGATTGGTAAAGATCGTTTCTCAATCTGTTGGTGGCCATTTTGTCCTATTTACCGTGTCCTTTGCCTTACTGAAGCTTTGGAATTCTATGAGGTTGAATGGGTCTATTGTTGATCTTATAGTATAAGTCATTGATGTTCTGTTCAGGAAGTTTTCCCTGGATATGTCTGAGGCTCTTCCCCATTTTCTTTTCTCTTGGTTTCAGTGTATCTGGTTTTATGTGGAGGTCCTTGATCCACTTGGACTTGACCTTTGTACAAGGAGATAAGAATAGGTCAATTTGGGAGGCTTGATGTCCCAGTGTAGAGGAATGCTAGAGCAGGGAGACAGTTGTGAGTAGGTGGGGGAGTACCTTCATAGAAGAAGTAGGATAAGGGGGGATGAGATGGGTGGGTTGCAGTGGGGGAACTGGGAAAGGGGATAACATTTGAAATGTAAATAAATATATAAAGTATCCAATTAAAAAAAAAGTTGTGTTCTACATTTTCACTAATACACCAAATAGATAAATCTATGACTTGTATTTCTATTGCTTTATTATTGCATTTGAAAAGTTTACTTGGTAAATAGAAAAAATACAGAATTTAATGAGATATTTTAGAAGGCATGAATGTAATTTTATTTCATGCTCTTACATGGTTACATTCATCCCTTCTAAAATATCTCATTAAAATAACTTGGAATTCACAATGCCAATGAGGAAAACAAACTAAGCACTTGATATTTATTTACTCAGAAATGCAAATATACATTTTTTAAGATTCTAAAATAATTACTCTAACGGGAAATGATCCAGTTGTATAAAATTATCTTTAGATTAAAAAATGTGTAATACTTCTTGTTAAGAGAAGAGAATAACTGGGCATGGCAAAAATACATGAGCTACAGCTTAGAATACAGACTCATATACTTGAGGATCATTTAGGACCTTAATTTAATTACAAAATGCTTCCACATCATTTTATTTATTGTCTTAATGAAAGATGTCTGCTCTGGTTAATGTTTTCATTCATAAATTAAATATTATGTCTAGATAATATGTTGAAAATTACTACAGAAAAAACAGGCTTAATATTTCTAACTTTAAGTACTCTGTTTGTAAATATTTATCAACAATTACTATAAAAGAGTTAATTGACAAATTATTCCTTAGTGCAAATATATTTAATTTAACTCAATTTAGATAGAGTAAATGGCTTCATAATGTCAATGAATTTTAAGAATTAGATGCTATTTTAATCTAATTCATCAAGCAGTAAGAATGACACTACGAAAAATTCCTGTGATGTATATAAACAAATTTTTAAGTTAATGCTCCTGCATATTGTTTTTGTATCTTCAGAGTTAGATAGTAGAGATGATAGCAAGGAAATATTTAGATGATCATGGGCTAACCAGTGGAGACTCAGGACAAGATGGGCTCTATTGTAGCTTTTATTTACTTTTTTAGAGGGGACCAGTTCTAATAAGAAGCAAGACATCAATCAGTAGCTGAGAATTCGGTTGCTAGCAGTACTAAATAAAACATTCACAGTGCAGAATATGTAGAAAATAAAGATCTTCAGGTACATGCCCATTTACATTGTTTCAGTAGCATATTTATTTAATGTTATTTTTTATTTCCAGCATAAGAATAGAAATTTTGTAACAAATAGTTTTTGTCAATATTTAGCAAACACTGGGTGTAACTTCTTCAATGACAAGACTATTGAAGAGTGTTTCTTAACAATATTTTAACTCACATAATTAGGAAATTTTTACATTTATGTTATCAGTAGTAATATGAATATGTTGGTTTCTGTATGGATATATGCACATGTATTCACGTACTTTTAGATAGCATGAGAGGATACTTGATCCCCTGGAGCATGGGACTGTGAGTATTTTGAAATAGATATTGGGAAACCAATTAAATACTTCTAAAAGAACAGTACGTACCCTTAACCACTGAGATATCCCTCCAGTTCAATAATTAGCATACATACAATAGTATGGTCAGTGATTTTTAGCCCATTATGGTATATCGCTGTAACACACTACAAGACAAATATTTTGAGACCGAGTGTTTTTTTTTTTATTTATTTTATTTTATTTTTTTAATTTACATTCCAAATCACTTCCCCTTTCCCGTTTCCTCCCTCCCCGAACGTCCCATAAGCCCCCTTCCCTCCCTCTTTTCTCCATTCAACCCCCTCTCATTACTCTGTCCTGGCGTTCCCCTACATCCAGTCTTTCCAGGACCAGGGGTCTCTCCTACCATCTTTTTAGAAATCTATTGATATGCGGATTGTGCCTAGGGTATTCCGAGATTCTGGGTCAATATCCCCTTATCAGTGACTGCATACCATGTGTGTTCAAAGATCTCCACATAAAACCAGACACACTGAAACTAATAGAAGGGAAACTAGGGAAGAACCTTGAACATATGGGCACAGGGGAGAATTTCCTGAACAGAACTCCAATAGCTTATGCTCTAAGATCAAGAATAGACAAATGGGACCTCATTAAATTACAAAGTTTTTGCAAGGCAAAAGACACTGTCAAAAAGACAAAGCGTCAACCAACTAACTGGGAAATGATCTTTACCAACCTTACATCCGACAGAGGGCTAATATCCAATATATACAAAGAACTCAAGAAGTTAAACTCCAGAGAGGCAAATAACCCTATTAAAAAATGGGGTACAGAGCTACACAAAGAGTTCTCACCTGAAGACCGAGTGTTTCTTAATTGCATGTTTTTGTTCTGTGATAAAACTCCAGTGACAAAGAAAACTTACAGACCAAGTTTATTGGAGACTTACAGTTTCAGAGTGTTAGTCCATGATCATAATGGCAGAAAGCATGTCAGCAGATAAGAAGGCATGTCACATGAAGATGATCTAAGAGCTCAAATCTGATCTGCAACATGGGCAGATGGAGCTAATTAGCATTCACATGGGTTTTTCAAACCTCTAACCCTACCCTCAGTGACATACCTGCTTCAACAATGATATTTCTCCTATTCCTTCCTAGCCACAGCCAGCATTCCAATATATGAGCCTAGAAGACCATTTTCATCTAAACTACTTAGATGTAGGGTTGAGAATGAAAAGAAATGCTTAAAATTGATGATTATTTTGTCTTGTTTGGCAGGTTTTCATACGTGTATATATATGAAACACATGCATATATAAATATATATCTACAAATACACACACATATATATATTTCAATATATCAATGTATAATCACACACACACACACACACACACACACACACATACATATATATATGATTAGTTTCTATTCCTTTTTTAAAGAGGAGTTAAATGATCAGGATATAATCTACAAATTTTTCTTTATATTGATAAATGGGAATTATGATGGAAATTAAGGTCCAAATCCCAAGAAGTGTATGTCATCATTCTTACTATACACCAGTTTAGAAATCAAAATTGAAGACTCTTGAATACATCTTTTGTAGAAAAGGCAAGAAGTACCTTTTATTTTTTATGATATGCTAAAAATACAAAAAAGGTGGGAGGAGCATCACAACTAGCAAAGACAGATGAAGAAAACTTAACAGAAATTCTCATGAAAAAATTTTAACCGGCTAAATGAACAATAAGTAAGAATTTTCACATATCTAGTAGATTATAAACTTCCTTGGATGGTAAAAGTAATATTTTCTAATTGATTACATTTGTTCCTGGGATTTCAGTTGTTTTTCATATTTGTCAATAAAACTCTGGAGAGATATCAATGATGTTTCTGTTCTGAGTTGCTGACTTCTTTCATGTGAATATTGTATTTTTTTGATCAATTTTCTCTTCTCATAGAAAAAAATGTTAACTTCCCTTTCTGATGTTTCATTAGTATGTGGCTGTGAGTGCATGCACATGTGTGTGTGTGTGTGTGTGTGTGTGTGTGTGTGTGTGTGTGTCCAGAGGCTCTGAGAATAATCTAGTAGCAAAATTATTATTACTAAGGTGAAAAGCAAAGTGAACTATAATGAGGAAAATAAAGATGAGGGAAGAACAATATGTGACCAAATGAGAAAGTCAATTATGCATCTGCTTTTTAGTTTGCAAGTTCTCATTTATATTATTAAGAGGTTACACACTAAAAATGGAACTAGGGCAAATGAAGTATATTTTCCCTTGGTGTAACAGTTACAAGGTAATGAGAGGCAATAAATGTGAAGAATAACATTAAATGAATAGAATACTAAATATAACCTAGCCAATATGTGTTTTTCTTGCATGTTTGCTGTTTCTAAAAAAAAAAATGACCTTATGATGAAGACCTCCTTCAGAATATCTGTGGAATTTCGTTATAAATTTTCTCACATAAAGAAGTAACTGATACTTGAGTCCACCTGCATGGATAAACAGTGCAAACACTAATTCATTCAACTTTACAGTAACCCAGGAAGGTATTTTATTCATAAAAATTGAGATACAAGTGATTATATTACATAAAGGAGATAGCTCAGCTGAAGAGCATCCATACTTTCTATGTTTTAAAATAGAGTTGAAAATAGTGTAACCAAGCAATGCTCTACTGAGTCTCAGAATGAAATATGTCATTCATGAGAGTTTCATTTCTAAGACAGTGTATCCTCCCAGTAATATTTTTAACTTTTCATTTTTGTACTTTTATAACATGTCTTTTCTACCCACTCTATATTCTATTATAGGAAGAGGAAAAATAAAACTTAACTTGGCAGTCTTGCCCTCAAACCAAGTTATGTAAATTGTCATTCATTTGCCTAGGCTTACTTCAAATCTCCTTGGCAATTAATCCACAACCGGACCCCCTGTCTTCCGAAACACTAGTCAGCTAAGTCTATTACAATAACTTGGGTGACTCAATACAAGTACTTAGTATACTAATCCATTTTCTTGAAATGTTTTGCTTTATCCAGTTCAGTGTTCTTCCACCTTTTCTTAGAGAACCCAATTAACCATTTATACTTGTGAAACACTTCCAGGATCAAAGGCATAATATGTCTCAAAATATCAACTACAATTTAACACATTTCCATAAAAATTTGTTTTTACTATTTAATGATTCTGAAATGTAGAATTGTGGCCTCTTTTAGCTTTTCTCTGTTTCATTGGCTTTCTTCAATCTTTAAGAAAGAGTTGGAAATAAAGTTGATAGTTCTAACAGCAGCATAAAGACTATAGGTATACAGTATACACCAAGTATACTGTGGACTGTCTTAAAATAACATATTTGAAAATTATATCTTAGGATTACTACTAGAAAATACTTAAATTTTAGAATTTCTGTACTTACATTATTTCAAAATACTTTTAGGACTTCATATTGAAACTGATAACAATCTTAAATAATTTGCTTTTTCCATGCTCATTAAAGTAATAAAATATAAAACTACTTTTCAACTGAATTTGAAATTATATTGACATTTAAATCATTAATTATGAATATGTTATTTCATAAACTACCTCTAAATTTTTTAAATCTTATACTGTATATGATATATGCCCCAACTTATTATAATGAGAAGGCTAGGGTGATTCCATGACAGGCTTCAAATTAGCAATTAGGAGACTGCCTAAATGTCTGTTTCTAAGAGCTGGTCAATTCCAGGCAGGTCGAAGCTTCAGAAGATGCCACACCTTCTGACCTGAGGCAAGGACAATGGGTCAGAAGTTTCCAGACTTCTTCATCTACTTCTTCAGCCAACTGTTTACTGACCTCCGCAGCAAATTTCCTTCTCCCAAATCCTGGTAATGGAATGTATGTAGAGATGAACCTAACAGACTAACGTAGAAGTCACTTACCTAGGAATTCTCTAATGTACTTTAAATCAGGAGTGCAAGCTCATTTGAGTGTCTCTATCTTGGTGATTGGAGATCTCAGTATGCTGGGTTTCTGCAGAATAAAACAATCTTCATTTTTACAAGCTATTTGAGTCTAAGGTTCAGTGAAACACGAACCTTACAACATAAAATCTTCAATACAATGTAATCTACCACAATGCTGTGTATACCACCACATTTATATTTTATGTCTGATTTTAATTAAGATCAATATTATTTGTTTATAAAAAGTAATAAAACTTTGTTTATACATTTTTAGAATAAGCATTCATCTACGTATGAATTAATTTTACTTACCTAAGGTGTAATTTTATGAAATATGAAGAAGTACTGATCACATTTATCTTCATCTTTTAAGTAAAAATTAAAGTTTCTCAACCACTTTTCTTCCATAATCATAACTTTAAATTTAAATATCAAAATATGTAAATTAATCATTGACAATTAAGATCATTTGTTTTACTTTAACCAACAAGAGTTCTCCCAAATTTATTGTCTGTTGATTAGAGCATTTGCCTTTGGTTTGGTTTAATTCTATATTGCTTTCATCATTATGGATCTTTAAGCAACAAGTCATAATGTTAGATGAAATTGTTTTCATGTGGATATATAATAGTGCATAGCTGTGTACATGCAACAATGGAAATTGCTTGAAATGTCATATTTTTTTCTTAAATTTGCAAGCATTTCAAGAAAAGGCTCAATAAAAGACTCAATATGTTTGGAGACCAATTTAAGTTCACACAATGCTTGTTGAAATGCAAACTAATGCATTCCATATAGGAAATGGCAGAATAATGTGTAAATAAAACCTTGCATAGCTTGTATATTTCATTGTTAAAGTACCACAGACTAAGTAATTTAAATCTCCAAGTTTTATCTTCATATTATTCTGTATTCTGGAAGTCCAAGCAAGACTGTCAAAATCTCTGATGCCTCTCTTAGGCTAGTGACTTCTCAGTATACCCTCATATCATCTTCCCTCAGTTTGGAGTCTTCCCCTTGTCCTTGTTTACCCAAGCTCCCCTCCTTATAAGGATAAATCAGATGTATTCATTTGCACGGAGTGATCCCTTTAAAACTTGACTTTGAAAATGGTTATATGTTGTAAACTTGTTAAAGTTTTTCACTATGCTACTTTCAGGGCTCAAATATCCCTCTATGAATAACTTATCCTCAAATGTATCTCTAATAATTAAAATCATACATGCAAAAGGAAGGTTAATGCTATACACAATTTACAACTAAGCTTCATATATCTGAATCTGTCTAACTTCCTTGGCACAAGAAGCTGCTACAATAAAATAAATAACGGGGAGTTTCAGTCTGAGAATTAGCAAACTGTAGAATGTGTTTGTGAATAAAATGTAATGAATTTTAGGAAATGTTAACTGTGACTATGTACATAAGTATAGATATCACAGTACCATTTGTCTATGATAAAAATAATAAAATCATTTATTTCACACTAAAATACGTGCATACACAGATGTATATCCATATTTTCTAAATTAGCATATAAATTATTTCATAAAGCACAATTTATTTTATTGTTTATATAAATTGTTATGCATGACATATTAAAAATAAATTATATGGTAAATAATAAATATATTGTTTATTTCATAAAACAAATACAAGAAAGATATCTCTCAAGGCAATGAATTTTAATATTCCCAATGATGGTTTGATATTAATTGAAAACTTTTCTTTCTTTCTTTCTTTCTTTCTTTCTTTCTTTCTTTCTTTCTTTCTTTCTTTCTTTCTTTCTTTCTTGATTTCATTCCCTTCCCGGCCCACCTTCTGACTGTTCCACATCCCATACCTCCTCCCTGCCCCCTGTCTTAATGAGGATGTCTCCATCCCCTACCCCCACCACAGGAAACTTGTAAACTCCCTGGGGCTCCGGTTTCTTGAGGTTTAGGTGCATCTTCTCTGACTAAACCCAGACCTAGCAGCCCTTTGCTATATATGTGTTAGTGGACTCATATCAGCTGGTGTATGCTGCCTGGTTGGTGTTCCTTTATCTGAGAGATCTTGGGGTCCAGGTTAATTAAGACTGCTGGTCCTCCTACAGGGTAGCCCTCCTCCTCAGCTTATTTCTGCTTTCCCCCAATTCAGCCACAGGGGTCAGCAGCTTCTGTCCATTGGCTGGGTGCAAATATCTGCAACTGACCCTTTCAGCTGCTTGTTGGGTCTTTTGGAGGACAGTCATGAGAGGTCCCTTTTTGTGAGCATTCCACAGCCTCAGTAGAACTGTCAGGTCTTGGGGCCTCTCCTTGAGCTGGACCCCACTTTGGGCATGTCACTGTACCTTCTTTTCCTCAAAGTCCTTTCCATTTCCGTCCTTGTATTTCTTTCAGACAGGAACAATTATGGTTCAGAGAAAGACAAAACATTAACTGACAACTGAGTTTAGAATTAACTAGGAGATCGCTGAAGTACTTTCTAATATATATGTAAGATTTTAGAGAGAGAGATCTAACTGAGGAAAGAAAACCCAGCCTGCATGTAAGTAATATCATCCCATAGGGTCAGAATTCACCTCTACTCTTATTGTGTTTCCTTTCAGCCTCTATCTTACAGTCCAATGCAACTGAGGTATGTTCTACACAGAGAATGTGGCCAAGAACAATGAGCTGAAGTATCAGAAATAGTACTTGAAAGAAATATGTACTATCTTACATTGCACACTAGGTTACTGTTCAAAGTATCAAAAAATTAGCTAACATTTGTGGCAAGGTTGAAAAAAACAAATCATAATGTAACGAATGAAGAGTTCCATTTGGAGTATTTTATGTTTTCAGAGTCTTAACTTTTGAATTAAAATGTACATGATTAAAAATTTTAACTTGAATTAATCAAAGGATTATTGATCTTACAATCTAACCTTATCTAAAAATCACTACTAAACTAAAAAAATGTAAATGATATATTAAAAGGGTAATTTCATTTTAAAGAATAATAAAGAGAAAATTAGGGGGAAATGAGTAAGAAGAGGAGGATACAAGGAAGAGAGGGAGAGAAGGAAGTAATGGGGGCAGGAAGAGATCAAGGAATAGAAGAGTTCTGAGGCTGAGACCACATTTCAAATGTATTAGTGGAATTAATAAGTTAACGTGATACTGATAGTCACATGTGCACAGAAGAGATATAGACACATAAAGGAAGTAAAATTAAGTGAATTCTTTAGTGCTATCATGAACTCAAGGTTTTTACCATGTGTTGTATGTACTTAGGCATATGTATTCATGTGACCATCAATTTTACATTCATGTGTAGAAGTGTCTACATTCTTCAAGGGTATTTCTTTCCTCTGTGGGGTACTACAAAGAGCCTAGAGGTTGAGCCCTGGTAAAACAAGGGCAATCAGAAATTCAAGAACAATCAGTTTTAAATGTTACAGTAGATTCCAGGTTCTGAGAAGATTCCTGAGAGGATCTACATGAATAATGTGGATATAGCAAAAGATCACCTTTAAAATCAGTGGTGAAAATACAAACAGAAAAATAAATAAATAAATAAATAAATAAGTAAATAAATAAATATCAAAAATAAACTTGCTTCACTAAAGTGCAGGGTGCCATATAAGAGGCATGACAAATGATTTAAGAACTCATAGAATGCAGCCCATGCATGGGTTACAATAGCCGCATGGGTGAGCCTTGGGGTGGTACAGCCCTGAGGACTTCACGCTATTATGGAGTTCTTCTCTACTTGCTGCCCTCACATCCCTATTAACCTAAGAATTATATGAAACCTTTAAGGGAGATTTCAGTTCCTCATTGAGCCGTGTCTCTGGCCCTTACAATAAGAATGCTTGATCTCTTTCAGGCATTGCTGCTAAAGCAGATCAATGATTCAATCACCACTCCAGGGAAGAACTTAGAAAGGTTAGATTGTCAGCAATGACCACCACTCTTAGAAAACATTTGGAAAATTGTTATTGAAGCTAAGTTAAGATGGTATTATTACTGGCTCTGATGTAGAAATTCTTAGGGAGCAATTTGAAGTTCAGAGAGGCACACTCTTAGTAGTTAAGCTAGGGAGCCTTTATGATCAGGGAACAAGAACAATGGCAGCACTGACTGATATGACTCTCACTGAGGCTGGACTCGTTATGATTGATTTCTTACACCTATTTTTGCCCTCAACTTCCTGATATGATTTATTAATAATTGCTGATGAGTAGATATGCATTCTAAGGATTTAATATAGATATGACTGATTTTTATATAAAAGTTAGATTTGTGATTTTTTAAGACTTTCTTACAAGCTTACTTTTAAAGATAAATAATAAAATAATCTCTCCTTTCTTTGTAACCACAAATTGCTGCCTGCCAATTAGAGAAACTAGCTGAGAAAATTATCTTGCTTGCTTGCACTTTATTAATCTATTACAAGTTGCTTAGTTATGAATGAACATGGGTTTAGGGAATAATTTATTTTCTTTATCCTTATTAGCAAATGTTTCTCTTGTAAAGTTATTGGGGAGCATACAGTTTTTTCATGATAATTCATTAGAAGAAATCTAAAATGTGAAATGGAAGAAAGAATATAGTATGGGGGCTGGAACAATGTTTCTTCCACTCATCAACTGTGTGTATATATGAGCCTGAGCCTGTTGGCTGGAGCTTTGCTCAGCCATTCAATGTGTGATTGTGTATTTGTCTGTCTGTAGATCTGTATGAATGTATGTATATATTTGTGTGTATGAAGTTATTGGACTCTGCCTTTTGCTTTCTTTCTTTTTCTTGTCACCTCCAAGGAGTTAAACACTTCATAGTTTTTTTTCACTACTCACAATGAGTGCCAGCCACAGTTAATTAAACTTGGTTTCATCAGGGAAATGTCTGCTGAGTAAATTTTCTAATTGCTGGCTGCCATTGGCAGCAGCCCCTCTATGTATGTGGAACCACCCCAGTCAGTGGCTCTAAGCACTGACCCACAGTGGCTGCCTGCCTCAATTTACCAATCACATGGATGTGAAAGCAGGTCTTTTGCATAAAAGCTATTTGGAAAATGCATCAATCCCAAAAAGCAGGCCAGGCAACAATGCTCATGAAACATGAAGACTAGAACCAACTATAGCACTTCAACAAACCCTGAGTCCATGCCATTCATACATCCTGCAACAGATATATAGAAAAGGAGACTACTTCTAGCATGGTGATGCTGACAGATCATAGATATGTATCCCATACCCACTGAGGTGACTTTGGAAAAGGTTATCTCTGATAAATAATAATGTGTTTAACTCATGAGAAAGAGATCATTATAATTATTAAAGAAAACTTTTTTTCTAAAAGGCCAGGGAGAGATATTTATTTTACCTGAGAATATAAATGGAAGTAAATAAGTAAATAATACAACAGCCAGCTACAGAAACAGAACATTTGTCATCATATCCATAAATGGAGGAAATAAATAATTATATATGCATATATATAATTATATATTACAATATTATATTATATATAAGACAACTTCTTATATATAATATAATATATAATTATATAAAAGATAATATATATAAGACAACTTATAATATATATAATATAACTTAACAATATATATAAGACAACTTCAATACAGGGAAAGAGAGTGCAAGGTAGTTTAGAGTAAGAAATGAAAAGGGAAACTGGCATAGCTATAGTTTAACTTTAAAAATCCAAAATATCACTTTAAAAAAAACTGGCATTGAAAATTAGCTGTAGAATGGTTCTTAGGTATTTCTGCTGTTTTATTTTCTCCTGTTTAACAAAGGTTTCTGGCTTCAATATATCAGAGTATCTTTAATAAGAGATAAGCTCAAGATTTTTTATTGTGTTAATATTGTGATTCCAATAATTTTTAAATAAAAATAAATAGCTTTGCTTCTTATACAATTTTATTTCAAACAAAACTGGAATTGGCTTTTGGAAGTATCATTTCTAAAATAGAGGTGGATTTGGATATCACTTTTCTTTTGGATACTACTAGCATGTGTCATGAATTCTACTTAGTTACATATCCATTATATGAATATTTAACTAGAATGATAAGAATTTACATGTCACATAATGTCTTTAATAGTGTGCATAAATAAGAAAGTATAAGAGCAAACAATGTATTTTTAAAGAGCATTGTGAAAGCCATATTATAATTCTTCATTTAGGAAAAAGAGTTTTCTGCCAATATAATTGGTTTAATATGTTCATTTGAGGAATGAAGTATAGTTTTTACTTTTATTTTAAGAAGTATTGACCCCACAAAAAATTTAATTTACACTTCTATAACATTTTCATATGTGCTCAAGATAATTCATTTTTAGAAGCATTCAGAAAATTGGTTCTGGAAGGATTAATGAAATTTAATTTTGCTTAATGGTTGACATTGGTTCTGAAAGTCTATTAAGTGTTGAAGAATAAAATGAGTCAAGTAGATAGTCTAGTCTTTCATGAGCCCCATGAATTGCTCACCTATGGGGAATCATCTATATAAGAAATAGTTTCTTTTAATTTTTAAAACATAAAATTATTACAATTATGGAAATGTCAGTTATAAAAATAAAAATTTAATTATCTAAATGTCTTAAATATTTATTAAATTAAAATATATGAATTAAGAGTTGGCAAAATTATGAAATTTGAAAATATGTGATATATAATATAGAAATTAAAGCAATAATTTGGCATACATTTTTGTTACTAAGATTTTCCACAAAATCTTATGAAATTATTTCATTCTATCAGAAAACTAAAATAAAATTATTAAAATGCTTAGATCTTTGTTATGACTTGACTATACTTCTAAAAATCATATGCTAAAACTTTAATATCCAAACATAATATTTGCAACTCAGGATTTGGGAGGTTAAGGTTGTTTGAGGTCTTGAGGATGAGGTACTAAATGGTCATGTGATTGTGACTCAATAGTAAATGGGTGGCTGTCTTCATTCTTCTTTTTATCCCTCTCTTAAGTTGATATTCCAAAATAAATCATATAAAGATATGAGAAATTGATCAATTACAGGTTATCAGAAATTTCCCTCCAATGACCTGTATTGGTAGGCAATTTAATTTAGGACTCATTATGGAAATAAGCAGACTATGATAATGTTTAAACAAAACCTGCAAATCCTTTTGTATTAGGTCATATCAAACAATAAATTTCTGACTTTACCCTTTCTTTTTATTGTACAATTTGGGATACATCGAGTGTTTAAAGGGCTAGTTTGGGAAACAATTTAGTAGACTAATCTAAATAGTTTTGATATTCTTACCAATGAACCGTGCCTATTTCTTTAGTCTAACATGTGATTTGAAGGTCAGATGTTCAACTGTATTATAAGCACTGGAAATTAAACAATAAATGAGAATATCACCTGTCCTTAGAGAAAACAGGCTATAGAGACTCAATAGGTCACAGAATCACATGGTGATTATTCTAGGGCAAAACTGAAAGAAGAGTTGAGGTAAAGGCTTTCATAGCTAAGTTAAGAGTTAAAGTTAATCATGAGAATTCTTCATTAAAATGGTCATATCTTGGCAATTGAAAGGAAAGAGGTCATATGATACTCCAGGGCAACTATTTTGCATGCTGGGAGAACAACTAAATTTTTATTTCCGTTGGGGTGTAACGTCTCACTTACTGTGTCAGGAAAGAAAAGCTGGCAAATAATAGCCCTGCCTCAGAATTCCAGCTTTGTTCTGCCTGCAGATCACTACATGGCCTCTTCTCTCTGCTCCTAAACACCTACACATATTATTGGTTGGCATTCATAGAATTTTCACTTTCTAGAACAAGGTATTGGTGAATTTCATTCTCAGGACTTATAGAATTATTTTTCTGTAACCTGAGAAATTGTAGAACTGCTGTAATACATGTCCTAGGATGACCCATTCTATTAAGTCCCAAATTTGCTATACACTGACCTGTTTGATGAACTGTCCACTTATTGGGAGTACTTAGAGGGCACATGTTTCAAGGATTGCTTACAGGTGCAAAGACTTATAGGAAATCTGCATCACCAAAGAGACCTCCATGGGTAACAACTCATAAAACCTGGATCAATTAAAGTGCATGAACAACTTTTACTAACTTTACAACACAATAAAAGCTTTCTAATCAGCATAATTTTTACTGCTTACATGATTGCAGGTAGGAGTCCATGAGCCTTGTAAGTTTGGTGAACTTCCTGATTCTCATGAAATTAATTTTTTCTTTAATATGGAGATTTATTAATTTGTAGAAAACAGGTTCATAAAAGCATTGAAAATAAAGGATACTGATATTATTAAGTTTTATGAATGATAGTTCCTCTTTTAATAAAGTATCACACAAATATATATGAAGAAAACTGTAATCATAATACAACTTAATTTATACCAGAATTTAATTTAAGATAGAATAAAACTGGTATTTTGATAAAAATACCGTAACTGTCCAACTGCATATATTTTACCTATGGTGAAATATATCTCAATGAAACATTACATACATGGTCGTTACAAAATTCCTTTAAGATTGACAGTGTAAATTTTGAAGCCCAAGCCTTTGAACTTTTAAAGATCATCTCTTTGCTCACCTTTCACCTTCTAAGAAAGTAAAATGTGAACATCAGAGACATAAAGCTATTTATTAAGAAACAAAGTTTTCAAATACTGCAATGTTAATGTTTGTTTCTAATCATACATAATGAGGTAACTGAAAATCATGGTCTTAAATTTCTCTCTACTGTAAATGTTGCCATTTCTTGGTATTTAAGAGATAAAGTCAGATTTATTTATTTATTCTCAATGTAATAAGCAATAGTACATGGATTCATTCACTCTATGAGTAACCTACATTTGGTATTCTTCAGTATCAGGTTCACGTGTCACTAATTCTGGCAAAGCTACCTGAACGTAAGCTGTCCAAATAATGTTTTCTACTTGAGACTCTGAAAGGTCTCAATACATTTCTAAGTACTAGAAGATTTTAATGTAACTTGCGTTTCAACTAAAGGGGGTATTAGTTTCATCTACCTTTTCCATGTGCAAATATGTTCTGGGAGTTCATATCTATTAAGTATTGGCACAGAGAAAGCCTTCCCAACAAATAAATCCTTGTTAGCATGAAAATCATTCCACTTTTGCATTTATAGTATTTCTGATATGTGAACACTTTTGAAAAATTATCTTGCTTCTTAATTTTACCAAGAGTTTGAAATCATATGAAGAGTGTGAGTGATTTTAATGAAAAATAATCCCCAACGCTTAGTGTATTTAAGAAGCATATTCTCTTCTGCTGGATTTATGGTTCATCAGAGGGTAAGAGAATGCAGAGTAGATTGTACAGGAACTGAAACAGACTATAGAGGTGTGCTGACTCTAATGGGTGCTCTATGATCGTGGGATGGACAGTATACTTTTCATTTAATTGTCTATTTTCTCATCGAGTCAGATTCTTATATAGTTCATATTCATTTTTTTTCTGAGGAAATCCGAAACAGTAGATTTAACCTATTGTTGCTTTATTTACAAATTACCTCCAAATAAGACATAAAATTAAAACTTATTCACTATAGAAGTGGAGAAGTTGTAAAACTAGAATAAAGATATGGATGCAGAAATATATATTATTGAAGCTAATCATTCATTCTCAATGCAATCACTTGATTATATTGCTATGTGTTCCTAGTAAATTTTAAAACAAAATAAATCCGACTTCATCATGAAGCATAGTATCTAACAGATAAAACTGAAGTTTATATGCAATAATACAAGATGTTTATTGTTCAATATTTGTAAGTTAAATAAAAAATGTCTTACATCATTTTATCACTTCAACAAGAAAATATAATACAAGAAAATATACACCATAAACAGTTTGCTGGTTTTGTTTATTGCAACATTCCTTTAAAACATATTATATACAATTAGTTTTGCCATTTTCTTAGAAATGAATTTTTGTCAAATGCTTCAATTATATATGATTTTGTCATGATATAGGGGAGAAGGGTGAGATACAGAATGCTGGTACTGTGCCTCCAGTCAAAGGTTTGATTCAGCCTTATAGTCTTCATTCATGGAGTACATTTTTTGGATGTATTAACTTACCTGTGTGTCATTATGGTCTGTGTTCAAGTATGTCAAAGCTCATATGAAGTATAAGCTTTGGTTTGAGGTATATGTGAGAACATGTTTGGGAAACTTAAGAAAAGTGTTTTGAAAAAGAAAATATTTTCCAGTACTCAGTTTATGAACAGCTATTAAAAATCTGCTGCAGTTTTAGTTCATATGAAAAAAGTCAATTTTGTTTTTTCTTAGAAATTTATATTCTATCCATTTCCTTGTGTTTAGGCATCTATTAAAATGAAATCGAAAAACACATAAAAACCATTGTACCACTTACTCAATATGTATTTATTCTTATTGGGTAAGTTAATAGCTGTATTAACATATCTTTGCCAATGATATATTGATTTAATGTTTTCAACATAAAGATACATTCTGAATTTTATATACAAACTAATTTGCTCATGAGTTCAGTAATGTAACTTTCTGATATATCATAAGGAGGGAATAAATATACAGAGCATATGAAGCTTCACATTGCATTTTGACACCCTCAGGGGACAAAGCAACATTCCAGAGTAATATGCAGATTTTTTGCAGGAGTAAAGAAAAACAGGGAAATGTTGCCTTCCAATGTTCTGCACATTAATTCACATGGGAGCACTTTAATTCAAATCATAAATGAATATGAAGTGGGGGTGAGCTAATGGACATGTCTGAACTGTTATCAAATTGGCTTGAATAATTTTCAACAGCAAGCATTTTTAGTATTTGGAGCTAATTTCAGTTTCTCACTCCCTTTTAAATTCAGAAATTTCTTCATCATCAAAGCTGTCATACACATTTAGAGTTTCCTGGGGTGTGCAATAACTACACTTAAAGTCCAGTTTTAAACTTTTTCTTTACTATAAATGGCCCTGTTCTGCAGAGTATCTAATTCTGCAGGACCGTCTGAACTCAGAGAACCTTACCGCTTTTGTCTAGGAGCCCCATGCATGAGAACAGGATGGTCCAAGTTTGCCAGTGAAAAATGCTGTCCAGAGAAAGGCTGAGGCCTCTGGAATTTCAGAAGAAAATTGGTAATATAAAAAGGAAAATGGACCTGGAATGCCTTAAGTATAGACCTATGGTAATTTCGATAAAAATATATCACTGCACAGTTATTCATTTACCTAACTAACCTTACTGGAACTTAGGAAGTCAAGATGGAAATGGTAGTACCTGCTTGTACTATAACAAAGAAAAGAGATACGTGGATGAAGGCCAGAAGGGGAGATATAGCTATACCCTTTGTGAATTCCAGGAACCATATCTGGATATAGAGACCTCAAGCTAAGAACCTGGAGTAGTAAATAAGTTCCACTCTTTTGACTAAAAATCCTTTACCAGGAATGTATAAGGGAAATACTTGCTAGGAAGAGCGCTGCACCCTTATTACTAGATCAGGCCCTAGTTGCAGAACCACCTAAACTCCATCAGTTAGGTGATAAAAGTGGGGACTGCAGGGTCTGTGTTCATTCAGAGATGATGCACCTAACCCTCAAGAAACTGGAGGTCCCAGGGAGTTTAGATGTCAGGGGGCTAAGGGTGAGGGAATCTACGTGGAGAAAGGGGGTGGGGAGGAAATACAGGATGTGGAACAGTCAGAGGGTGGACAGGGGTGGCGTGGGGGGTATAAAATATGGCGTGTAAAAATCAATTAATTAGTTAAAAAAATAGTACTCTCTCTACTATGTTTTTGCGGTTTTGAGAGATGGAGCAGGAAGCAGGACTCCAAACACTGCAGGCAAAAGAACACAGCAACTAGCACTGAACTTTGTTTTCCATATCTTTGCACAACGGCTGTGATGAGCATCAACTCTGGCTCTGTCGACAAGCCAGAGCCTGCAGATGGAGCTTCTAGAGCTGTCTTCTCTATTGGCAGTCATGCTTACCAGAAGAAAACCATCCATTTTTAGCCATAGAGTGGAAGCTAGAGCATATTCACACCCAATGCTAGGGATACTGTCACTTTTCATGTTCCTATGCCAAAATATCTAATAGAAGGTATTTAAGGAGATGCAGTTTTGTTTTGGTTAGTTTAAGGGAAATTGGACAATTTTAGACACCTGGAGCAGACCCATCCATAGCAAAGGTATCATGTTATGTGCCCTTTTCAAATAGCAGAGAATTGGAAAATAGGGACCTGAACCAGAAACCAGAAGTGCATCTCACCTTTAATGCTGCTGCCAGAAAGTACTGTCAGCTGGATGATTTGTTGTTCCCCAATGTTCCATATGTTTCAAGAGAAGAACCTGCTAGGGACTCAGTTTAAATCGTACCACTGCATAGATTTCTTTGAGAGACTCAAATGCCAAGCAATGCTAAAAATTCAGAGAAAAGAGAACAGTTGTACATCGAAGATGCTGCTATAATTTAGTACAATTATTACAGAAAAGCATTATGAAATTTCTTTTAAAAATGTAACTGCCATATGATCCAGCCATTCGAGCTTTGGTAATATTTATTTTATATATTTGAATAGACTGTGCATAACAATGTTATTGTGGGACAATTCAGAATGGACAATAGATGAAAAACTTGTCCGTGGGTTCATGACAGATAAGGAAAACAATGTATTACATATTTGTTTATTTATTACTCATAAAACCGATAATATTCTGGTATTTGACTGTAATGACCTGTAGCTCAGTATGGTAATAAGATGAGTCAGACACAGAAAGACAAACACACTGTATCTAAAAATTAATCTCATAATACTGAAAACACAAAGTCATTTAGTAAGGCAGGAATGAACAGGAAATAAAAACTGAATGAAATTAAATCAATAGGTTCAAAGTTACACTTGAGTTATACTAACATAGAAGCAAAACGTTAGCATGCATATCATAGTGACTATATACAATAGTGAATTCTACATTTTTTTTTTTTGGAGAGAGTGCTATTTTGAGGTACGGACTCATGCTACAGCTCTGGCTTTCCTGGAACTATGTAGACTTAGCTTTATTAGAACTCACAGAGATCTACTTGACTCTGCCTACTAAGTATTGGGTTTAAGGATATGTGCCTGTATTGCTGCCTAATATATAAATGATTATTCATGAAGTTTGCATTATAAATGATTGCTGAGACATATTAAGTTATATGATATAAATATGTCCAATCTATTTTATTCCCATTAATGTATTTATATTTTTATAAATTTATTAATTAATTTTAATTTAAATAAAATAAATTTGTAAAAAAATGAAAGTAGTATTTCTGGATAGAAGATAATTTGGGTTATTCATTTGGGTCTGTGCTTATTTTCTCATATACTCATTCTTAAATCTTTTGAATGAAAAATAAAATAGGAATAAGCCACTTCTGTCAATTTACTGCATTTAAAATACATAACCAGAGGGGAATATTCTATATCATATTTCTTGTGCTACTCAGAATATATGTTGAATTACATTAATAATCATAAGGAATAACTTAAAATGTACGTATCTTTGACATCCTTTAGGCTGTAAAGGGACTATTATATTTAGAAAATAGCTGTCAATTAAAACATCTAAAGATAGCCTGGCAGTGGTGGCACATGCCTTTAATCCCAGCCCTTGGGAGGCAGAGGCAGGCAGGTTTCTAATGATAACATATCGTTATGACTGAGTTGTATTTTTCTAAAATATGTTTTCCAAATAGATTAAAATTTATAATTATGTTCAAAGATGCTGTTGAATGAACCTATCAGTTCTTTCTTTATTTTTTTTTTACTTTATTGGTTATTTATTTATTTACATTATAAATATTATCCTTCTTTCCAGTTAAACCCCTTATCCCCTCCGCCATTTCCCTTACTTCTATGAGTTTGCTCCAGAGCCCATCTACCCCTCCAACCTCAATGCCCTAGAATTCACTATGCTGAGGCATCTAGCCTCCACAGGACCAAGGGGCTCCCCTTCCATCGATGCCAGATAAGGTAATCCTCTGCTACATATGCAGCTGGAATCATGGGTCCCTCCATATGTACTCTTTGATTGATGGTTTAGTCCCTGGGAGCTTTGGGGTGTTATGTTGGTTGATATTGTTGCTCTTCTTGAGGGGTTGCTAAACCTTTCAGCTCCTACAGACCTTCCCCTAACTCCTCCATTGGGGTTCCCATGCTCAATACTATGGGTGACTGCAAGCATCCACATTTATGTTGGTCCGGTTCTGGCAGAGCATCTCAGGGAACAGCAACACCAGGCTCCTGTCAGCAAGCACTTCATGGCATCAGCAATAGTATCTGAGTTTGTTGTCTGCAGATGGAATGGATACCTAGGTGGAGCAGTCTCTGGATGGCTTTTCCTTCAGTCTCTGCTCCATTTTTTGACAGGAGCAATTCTGGGTTAAAATTTTTGAGAAGGGTGGGTGGCCCCATCCCTCAACCGGGGGCTGTGCCTAACCTCTCCATATGGTCTTTACGGGTTTTCTCTCCCCTTTGTTGGGTATTTCCACTATTGTCATCCGTGTTGGGTTCTGGGAACCTCTTGGGTCCCTGGCATATGGGACTCTCTAATGGCTATCCCCAGTTTCCCATCCTGCACTTTTATACACCTCAGTCAATTTCCTGACCCTCTATACTTTTCCCCCATTTCTTCCCATATCTTATCCTGCCCGACCTTTTCTCTCCCCTTGTCTCTCTCTCCCAGGTCCATCTCTCCCTCTATCTAATGTGATTATTTTCTTCCCACTTCTGATTAGGACTGTAGCATCCACACTTTGTTGTGGTCTTCCTTCTTCTTGGGTTTCATATGGTCTGTGAGTTCCACCATTGGTAGTCCAAGCCTTTTTTGGATAATATCCACTGAACAGTGAGTACATACCATGTGTGTTCCTTTGTGACTGAGTTACCTCACTCAGGGTGATATTTTCTAATTCCATTCAGGTACATTTCTTGAGCTTAGTCTTTAACTTTAACTGAAAATTTTCATTCAGTTTCAGCCACTCAGTTCTCTGTTCTTACATTTGCATTGACATATTTTATCTTTTTCTGTCAAATTATGTGTGTTCTATGTAAAACACATACACAAACACATACACACATGTACATGCTCACACACACACACACACACACACACACACACACACACACACGAATTTTAAAACAATTTCAAAGTCTATTTCCATCATATTACTTCTGATTGTATGTTGTGTAGAAATTTCCTGTCGGCACAAATATTTCATTCTAGAAGGTAGCTCAATAATACACAGAATGTTCTAAATAGTACTGCAAACTCCCATCTTTCAGGGAGTCTCTTTAAGATTCACAAAGTTATCTACTAGATGCTTCAGAAAGTCTTTGAATGTGATCAGATACAGAAGGCTCCAGCAAAGAGAGAAGAGGATCAGAGAGGCAGAAGAAGAGGGGGAAGAGGAAGTAGAGAAGAAGAGGAGGATGAGGAGGTGAGGAGGAAGAGGAGAAGAAGAAGAAGGAGAAGAAGAAGAAGAAGAAGAAGAAGAAGAAGAAGAAGAAGAAGAAGAAGAAGAAGAAGAGAAGAAGGAGGAGGAGGAGGAAGAGGAGGAGGAGAAAGAAACAAACATCCAAAGTGCCTGAAAGAGGCTCAGATCAGCTGAGATGCTTAGATGTCCTCCAATCTGTCCAGTGGCCTCCAAATTGCAAAAACAAGCCCTTGGTTTTCCAGCTTTCATGAGACAATGAAGACATAACCTGGCATTTCAACAATGAAGCTGTTTTTGAGTCATACTAACTCATTGAAACTAAACTGAATAGAACATATTGGATCACTAAGCTGTATTTGCATGGTTTCCTTATGTTAGTCTAGTATTGGTTACCAACCTTATATATATATATATATATATATATATATATATATATATATATATATATATATATATATTCCTTTATGTCTGGCTATAATTGAATATATAGTGGGGTCTTCATGTCTGGCATTGGATAAAATGTCCCAGCAAAGGTTTTTCCATATTTGTGTCAATTATTAGTTGCTAGAAAATTGTGTTGAGACTGCTTGAACCTTGAAGAAATATATCTTCTGAAATATCTCAACTTGATGCTACATGACAGTTTGTAACTGCACTAATCTTGGTCCTAAAACACCCCTGGTAAACCTGGAATTCTTAGATTTGCTATGGCTAGCCATGGTCAAAGGTGACTGACATTTTGTGGGTTGTCTGCTCTTGTGAGCAGAAAAGGGCAAGATAATTTTGGTATCTGGAATCTTTCCCAGCACCAATTAACCTTGCATATGTTTGAATAAAGGAACTGGAGTGAGATAGCTAGGTGTCAGTCTTCCCTGAGAGAGTGTACCCCTCCTCTCTCTTGGAAAATGAAGGCTTAGCATTTTAATGAGTTTCTTTCTCTACTACAGCACCTACAACCAACATCAATCAATACTACCTAGAGTTAATAGATGCTTGCCATATATTCTCTGGAACAGTATTATATATTTTAAGTGTTTCATTTGAAGTGATTACCAATTTCAGAAAAAATAAACACAAATATATTCTTTTTGTTCAACCTAACAATCAAAAATAAAGCATGAGAAAATATAAATGAGAAAATACAATTGAAGTAAAATTTCTTTGAAAGCACTGTTCCTTAATTGTAAAATATATTAAAAGAAAAATCCTGGCACTGATAAAGTACAGTTACATTTTTTTCAGATTGTCGTATGGTAATCATTGCTCCAACTCATGTCAGTAAGACTGAAATTCATCTGTATGTTACTTTCCTTGGAGAATTATGAACACAAGACTTTCCTTCATCTGACACCAATGTAATACTTATAAGGTCACACTCTCATCCAACAAGGGAAGGTAAAACCAGTCCCCAGGTGTCACAGGTCAATATTTCTGTCTCTATCTTTCTAGTAATCCAAGAAGACATTTTCTTTTAGACTATGACCTTGAAGTTTAATTGTTTTTCCATGGGTACCCTTGAAAACTATATCAAATTTCTTTTACTCTATCTACAATGACCTACTTGTATGTGGGTTCAACTAAAAATAATTACCTTTTAGAGAGAGGGGAACTAAATTCCAAAGATATAAGGTGCTATGCTTGGGTCAAAAATGTTGTTAGACATACAACCAATCCATGAAAATGCTGCTTCTTGGTCTCGGATCCCAGAACACAGGCATTGGCCAACTCTATGGAAAAATTCACTTACACTATGAGTGAAACTTTTAGTTATTTCATGTTTCCAGATATAATCACATTTTCTAAAGACCTAATTGACTAATTAAAGCAACTTTGTAGATTATTTTAGAAGTATCATTCTCTGACCTGTAGTTAGTCACAAAGTATCAATAGATTAAAATTTTAATACTTTTGTATCATTGGCTGTTAAACTTAAACATTTATGCTCTCCCCCTACAGCGTTTTGTGTCTAACTTAGCATAATATAATTGGTTTTCAGTGATGGAACAAACAAGGCTTCTGAAAGTTTATAGTATTTATTTTATTTTATTTTGAACATGATTCAAGTAGACCCTGGCTCCAGATTTCATACACATTTTTAAAATAGCAAAACATTACTCATACAAAATTAGTCTTAGGCTAGAGAAGTTGTTCAGTGTTTAAGGCACAAAAGGCACAGGATCCAACATAGCTGAAAGAAATACATAAAACACACACACATACACACACAGAGAGAGAGAGAGAGAGAGAGAGAGAGAGAGAGAGAGAGAGAGAGAGAGAGAGAGAGAGAGAGAGAGAGAATGAGCTTGTAAAACATCTTTTATGAATGTGATAGAAATCCTTAAAGGTGAAATGAATATATCCCTTAAAGAAACATAAAAACACACACCCCCGCACTGGGCGGGAGCCTACAAGCTTCCCTTTGTCGACTTCTGTTCCTGGATTGACTGGACTGAGGAGACAGGTACCCTGGTTCTCCCCAATATAACATCGCTTGGGACACAGCCTGTTGAGATTCCATCTGTGCCCAAGAGTGGGACAGTGCTGAGGTCCTCTGGGCACCTGCTCTGCAGTGGGCCATCTCTCCTGCAGAGTGATCTGCGCTGAGAGAGTGCAGAGTGCACTCCACCATCTTTGCTCCAGCATCAGGGCAGTTGGGACCTCCAGGCTCAGGGACAGACAGGCATAATATTGCTTGGGTCTCAGGCAGCTTGTTTATACCCTGCTCCCAAGAGCTGGGCAGGTGTGCAGTAACCAACACGCCAGCTCTGCTGTGGGACTTCTGTCCTGCAGAGGGACCCCCCTCACCCCCGGGAGAGATCACATACCCCTGCACAGGGCAGGACCCTACCAGCCTCCCTTTGGCGACCTCTGCTCTGGGAATCCACTATGCTGTGCATTTGGATGTACAGGGATTCCCCAATATAACATCACTTGGGGCAAGGCACATCAGGGCCCCAAAGTCACTCAGGAGCAGGGCAGGCCCCAGAAATCGGTGCCAGGGAAATCCCGGTAATCCAGGGGGGTTAGAAATAGCTTTGCAGGCTCACAGGTGGTACAACAAACAGCCAGTGACAGCAGGACAAACTAACACCAGAGGTAACCAGATAGCAAAAGGCAAACGTAGGAACATTACTAAGAGAAATCAAAGTAATATGGCAACATCCGAACCTAACTCTCCAACAGCAGCAAGTCCTGGATACCCCACCACACCCGAAAGACAAGATCTGGATTTAAAATCACTTCTCATGATGCTATTAAAGGATTACAAGAAGGACACAAAGAAATCTCATAAAGAATTACAGGAGATCACGAATCAAGGATTAGAAGCCCTTACAAAGGAAACACAAAAGTCGTTTAGAGAAATGCAGGAGAACATGGGTCAACAGATGGAGGCCCACAAGGAGGCAACACAAAAATCGCATAAAGAAATGAATCAACAGGTAGATGCACTTTCAAAGGAAACACGAGAACTGCTTAAAGAAGTGCAGGGGACGATGGATCAACAGATAGAAACCCATGAGGAGGAAACACAAAAATCGCTTAGAGAACACAGGAGAACTTGGGTAAACAGGCAGAAATCCTGAAAGAGGAAACGCAAAAATACCTTAAAGAAATACAGGAAAATACAAACAAACAAGTGAAGGATCTCAGCAAATCCATTCAGGATCTAAAAAAGGAAGTAGAAACAACTAAGAAATCACAAAGGGAGACAACTTTGGAGATAGAAAACCTTGGGAAGAAATCAGGAGACATAGATGCAAACATCAACAATAGAATACAAGAGATGGAAGAAAGAATCTCAGGTGCTGAAGATTCCATAGAAAGCATCGACTCAACAGTCAAAGAAAATGCAAAATGCAAAAACCGTGTAACCAAAACATCCAGGAAATCCAGGACAAAATGAGAAGACCAAACCTAAGGATTATAGGTATAGATTAGAGTGAAGATTTGCAACTTAAAGGACCAGTAAATATCTTCAACAAAATTATGGAGGAAAATTTCCTAACCTAAAGAGAGGGATGCCGATGAACGTACAAGAAGCCTACAGAACTCCAAACACACTGGACCAGAACAGAAATACCTCCCATCAAATAATAATCAAAACATCAAATGTACTAAACAAAGAAAGAATATTAAAAGCAGTAAGAGAAAAAGGCCAAGTAACAAACAAAGGAAGACCTTTCTGAATCACATCAGACTTCTCACCAGAGAATATGAAAGCCAAAAGATCCTGGGCAGATCTCATGCAGACACTAAGAGAACACAAATGCCAGCCTAGACTACTATACACAACAAAACTCTCAACCAACATAGATGGAGAGACCAAGATATTTCATGATAAAACCAAATTTTCACAATATCTTTCCACAAACCCAGCCCTGCAAAGGATAATAGGTGGAAACTGCCAATACAAGGAGAGAAACAACACCCTGGAAGAAACAAGATCATAACCTTATTGCATCAAACCCAAAAGTAGCTAACCACTCAAACATAAAGATAGCGTCAAGAATAGGAGGTTGCAATAATCACTATTCCTTAATCTCTCTTAATATCAATGGTCTCAATTCCCCAATAAAAAGACATAGACTAATAGACTGGATACATAAACAGGATCCAGCATTTTGCTGCATGCAGGAAATGTACCTCAGTGTCAAAGACAAACACTACCTCAGAGTAAAAGGCTGAAAAACAATTTTACAAGCAAATGGTCCCAGGAAATGAGCCGGAGTAGTCATCCTAAAATCAGATAAAAATGACTTTCAATCTAAAGTCATCAAAAACGACACAGAAAGACACTACATACTGATCAAGGGAAAAATCCACCATCAAGAACTCTCAATTCTGAATATCTATGCTCCAAATGCAAGGGCACCCTCATTCGTAAAAGAAACTTTACTAAAGCTCAAAGCACACATCTCACCTCACACAATAATAATGGCTGACTTCAACACCCTGCTCTCTGAAATGGATCATTCAGGAAAGCAGAAACTAAACAGGGACACAGTGAATCTAATTGAAGCCCTGGACCAAATGGAACTAACAGATATATATAGAATATTTCATCCTAGAGCAAAAGAATACACCTTCTCAGCACCTTATGGTACCTTCTCCAAAATCGATCATATAATTGGTCACAAATCAGACCTCAACAGATATAAGAAGATCGAACTAATCCCAGGCCTCCTATCAGATCACTATGGAATAAGGGTGGTCTTCAATGGCAAAAAAACAACAGACAACCCACATACACATGGAGGCTGAACAATGCTCTACTCAGTGATAACTTGGTCAAGGAGGAAATAAAGAAAGAAATCAAAGACTTTTTAAACTTTAGTGAAAATGAAGGCACAGCATAACCTAATTTATGGGACACAATGAAAGAGGTGTTAAGAGGAAAATTCATAGCTCTGAGTGCCGCCAAAAAGAAACAGGAGACAGCATACACTAGCAGCTTAATGGTACACCTGAAAGCCCTGGAACAAAAAGAAGCAAATACACCAAAGAGGAGTAGAAGGCAGGAAATCATCAAACTCAGGGCTGAAATCAATCAAGTAGAAACAAATAAAACCATACAAAAAATTAACAAAACTAGGAGTTGGTTCTTTGAGAAAATCAACAAGATAGATAAGCCCTTACCAATACTAGCCAGAGGGCACATAGACAGTATCCAAATTTACAAAATCAGAAATGAAAAGGGAGAGATAACATCAGAAACTGAGGAAATTCAAAAAATCATCAGATCCTACTACAAAAGCCTGTATTCAACACAACTAGAAAATCTCGAGGAAATGGACAATTTCCTTGACAGATACCAATACCAAAATTAAATCAGGATCAAATAGACCATCTAAACCATCCTATAACCCCTGATGAAACAGAAGTCGTCATTGGAAGTCTTCCAACCAAAATGAGCACAGATCCAGATGGTTTTAGTGCAGAATTCTATCAGACCTTCAAAGAAGATCTAACACCAATACTCTTCAAACTATTCCACAAAATAGAAACAGAAGGAACACTACCCAACTCGTTCTATGAAGCCACAATTACGCTAATACCAAAAGCACACAAAGATCAGACAAAGAAAGAGAATCTCAGGCCAATCTCTCTTATGAATATCGATGCAAAAATACTCAATAAAATTCTTGTCACCCGAATCCAAGAACACATCAAAACGATCACTCACCATGATCCAGTAGGCTTCATCCCAGGGATGCAGGGATGGTTCAATATAAGGAAGTCCATTAATGTAATCCACTACACAAACAATCTCAAAGAAAAAAACACATGGACATTTCATTAGATGCTGAGAAAGCATTTGACAAAATTGAGCATCCTTTCATGTTAAAGGTCTTGGAAAGATCAGGAATTCTAGGCCCATATCTAAACATAGTAAAAGCAATTTACAGCAAACCGGTAGCCAACATCAATCTAAATGGAGAGAAACTTGAAGCAATCCCACTAAAATCAGGGACTAGAAAAGGCTGCCCTCTCTCTCCATATCTTTTCAATATAGTACTTGAAGTTCTATCTAGAGAAATTAGACAACAAAAGGAAGTCAAAGGGATACAAATTGGAAAGGAAGACTACTTGCAGACGATATGATAGTATACTTAAGCGACCCAAAGAACTCCACCAGAAAACTCCTACAGCTGATAAACAACTTCAGCAAAGTGGCTGGATATAAAATCAACTCAAGCAAGTCAGTAGCCTTCCTATACTCAAAGGATAAGCAGGCTGAGAAAGAAGTAAGAGAAATTATACCCTTCACAATAGCCACAAACCATATAAAGTATCTTGGTGTGACTCTAACCAAACAAGTGAAAGATCTATATGACAAGAACTTCAAGTCTCTGAAGAAAGAAATTGAAGAAGACCTCAGAAGATGGAAAAATCTGCCATGCTCATGGATTGGCAGGATAAATATAGTAAAAATGACCATCTTGACAAAAGCAATATACAGATTCAATGCAATCCCCATCAAAATCCCAACTTAGTTCTTCATAGAGTTAGAAAGCGCAATGCAAAAATTCATCTGGAATAATAGAAAAGCTAGAATAGCTGAAACTATTCTCAAGAGTAAAAGATCTTCTGGGGGAATCAGTATCCAAAACCTCAAGCTGTACTACAGAGCAATAGTGTTAAAAACTGCATGGTATTGGTACAGTGACAGGCATGTAGATAAATGGAGCAGAATTGAAGACCCAGAAATGAATCCACACTCCTATGGTCACTTGATCTTTGACAAAGGAGCTAAAACCATCTAGTGGAAAAAAGATAGCCTTTTCAACAAATGGTGCTGGCTCAACTGGAGGTCAACATGCAGAAGAATGCAAATTGACCCATTCTTATCTCCTTGCACTAAACTCAATTCCAAGTGGATCAAGGACCTCCTCATAAAACCAGACACACTGAAACTAATAGAAAGAAAACTAGAGAAGAACCTTGAACATATTGGCACATGGGAGAATTTCCTGAATAGAACTCCAATAGCTTATTCTCTAAGATCAAGAATTGACAAATGGAACCTCATTAAATTACAAAGTTTTTGCAAGGCAAAAGACACTGTCAAAAAGACAAAGTGGCAACCAACTAACTGGGAAATGATCTTTAACAACCCTACATTCAACAGAGGGCTAATATCCAATATATACAAAGAACTCAAGAAGTTACACTCCAGAGAGGTAAGTAACCCTATTAAAAAATGGGGTACAGAGCTAAAAAAAGAGTTCTCACCTGAAGAATATCTAATGGCTGAGAATCACCTAAAGAGATGTTCATCCTCCTTAGTCATTAGAGAAATGCAAATCAAAACAACCCTGAGATTCCATCTCACACCAGTCAGAATAGCTAAAATCAAAAACACAGGAGACAGCAGTTGTTGGCGAAGATGTGGAGAAAGAGGAACACTCCTCCACTGCTGGTAGGATTGCAAGCTGGTACAACCACTCTGGAAAGCAGTCTGGCGGTTCCATAGAAAACTGGGCATGGCACTCCTGGAGGATCCGGCTATACCACTCCCAGGCACATACCCAGAAGTTTTACCTGCATGAAATAAGGACACATGCTCCACTATGTTCATAGCAGCCTTATTTATAATAGCCAGAAGCTGGAAAGAACCCAGATGCCCCTCAACGGAGGAATGGATTCAGAAGATGTGTTATATTTACACAATGGAATACTACTCTGCAATTAAAAACAATGAATTCACGAAATTCCTAGGCAAATGGTCAGAACTTGAAAATATCATCCTTAATGAGGTAACCCAATCACAAAAGAACACCTATGGTATGCAGTCAGTGATAAGGGGATATTAACCCAGAATCTCGGAATACCCTAGATACAACTCCCATATCAATAGATTTCCAAGAAGATGGTAGGAGAGACCCCTGGTCCTGGAAAGACTGGATGTAGGGGAATGCCAGGGCAGAGAATTGAGAGGGGGTTGAATGGGGAACAGAGGGAGGGAAGGGGACTTATTGGAGGGAGGAAACAGAAAGGGGAAATGATTTTGAAGGTAAATAAAAAAAACTTAGAAATTAAAATAAAATTAAAAAAATTAAAGAATGTTTGGTTCCTCATGCTGGTTGTTTCTGTGTAATAAACAAAACACTCTTTGTCTTGGTAAAAAAAAAAATAAAAAGAAAAGAAAAAGAAACACAAAAACATAAAGAAAAAGTTGAATAAAATAAATAAAACAGTTTAATAGTTAAAAATGCAAATACACCCAATCAACAAAACACAAACTGAGGGAATTCTCAAAAAGAAAAATTTTACAAAATGAGTCAGATATAGCATATACTCACGGTACACACAGGAAAGGGAGGCTACTTAAAGAATAGAAGAATAGCACAGTAGAGAAACGTGTGTGTGCAGGTGATGGGCTATGTTAATGTGTGACTTTTTTTTTTATTTTACAGAGACAAGTTATAGGAGAACAAACTAGGCACAGGTGATGACAGAACTATGCGAAGATTGAAAATGATCCAGAAGACTGACGACATTGTCAAAGTTATTTTGAAGCAGAACAATTCAGTCAGAAGCCTAGAGAACCCAGATTGAATCAGTTAGTGTGGGTAATTAGATTGTATGGAAGTTAGAAACTTCTATGCTTAAAATAGAGAAGAAAATGCTCTGGTCTCACTCCAAACCATGTATTCTCACAGGTTGGGTATGGCTCTCATTTAAGCATTTTTTTTTTAGGAAGTAAAAGTAACATTTATAGTACACCATTAAAAGAATAACATAAACAATCAGCCAGCCACAAATCCTTTATGTGCAATGGTGTCTTGCCTGCAAGATATGTTAGCTTAACAGAGAGACAAAAGTTATGGAAATAACCAACCAGTAACATTATTATTATCATTTTTAGTAGTAGTAGTAGTAGTAGTAGTAGTAGTAGTAGTATTTTTTTTTTTTTTGAGACAGCATTTCTCTGTGTAGTACTAGCTGTCCTGGAACTCACTTTGTAGACCAGGCTGGCTTCAAACTCAAAAATCTGCCTGTATTTGCCTCCTAAGTGCTGGGATCAAAGGCATGAGTCTCCACTGCCTGATCCAACCAGTAACTTATCTGTTATAAGATTCATTCTATGAGATGGAACCCATACCCGACACTACTTTCATGATCTGCTACTAGATAGTCCAAGGTTCTTTGGGGGTAAACTCAAATAATACTAGTCTAAAACCAGGAATGGTATACTCATAGATCAAAGTCTTTTACAGCTATCATTAGAGAAACTTCTTCCTGCAGCAGATGAAAAAAATATAAACATCCAACATTCAGCCCTAAGTGGGATGTCTCCGTTAAATCCCTTCCCTCAGAACTCAGAGAATCCTAGCAAAAGAGGAATCAGAAAATGTGTAATAATTAGAGGTAAAGGAGGATATCAAGAAAGTATAGATTCTCTAAATCAACAAAACTGAGACACATATAAATTCCCAGAGATTAAGACAGAATTCATAGAACCTGCAAAAATTCATAGAATATGGATCAGGTACTTTTTGTACATATAATGTCTTTTAGTTTATTGTTTTTATTGGATTCCTGTGTGAATGATCAAATGGGAATCTGATTCTTATGCCTTCTCTTTGGCTTTTCTCTTTCTGTTGGTTTGTCTTATGCAACTCCAAAGCAATAGATTTTGTTATATCTTATTGTATTTATTTTGTCATATTTAAAAAATACTAATGAATGGATGAATGTAATCGTAGTCACATATCTGTTGTGAGAGGAAAAATCAGTTTCTTCAACAGAGTGAGTCTAGGAATTTCGAACATTCCAGGACTGGCCACATGTTCAGCATTAGTTGAGCAATATATAATGACTTTACAATTTCATATGTGTGTTTGTGTGTATGTGTGTGTGTGTGTGCACGCATACACATGTGTATTCAAGCACACATGTACACAACTTTGTGTGTGAAAGATTTTATTTGGTTACAATTGAATGTTTTGTTTCCTTTTGGAAGTAACTTTATTTGCTTTCTTGGTTTTGGGAAAGTGGTGATGGTTTACTTGGGTATTTATTTATTTATTTATTTATTTATTTATTTATTTAAGAGAGTTCCTAAAGATGAGAGAGTTGGAATGGGGAAAGAACCTACAAGTACTTGGAGGAGTAGAAAATATAATCAAAATATATCTGTCACTAAAATTTGTTTTAAATAAGAAAAAATATAATCAAATATATGTTTGATATGATTACTATTGGAGAGCATAAAATAGAAAGAACAATGATAAGGGAAAATTTAATTGAACAAAACATATAATAAACTGAATTCTACATATTCTGTTTTTATAAGATCAATCAAAATCATTTTATATACTAAAGTGTAATAAGTTCCCTTCTATGGAATCCAGTATAGAACAGGTAATGTTTAGTTCAGAATACTATATCAGAGATGAAAATCTCAGAGGAAATACAATGATGGTTTCATCTTTTGAAGTGGAAATTCCTTATTTCTTTGGAGACTCAGTTGTGTTATGTGATGATTTTTGGAATCTGATTTATAAGAGGATGTTTTACTGATGCAGACAGCTAAGAGGATGTTTTCCTAAAGCAAACATATGAAAAAAATATTTTACTGGAACAGACAGGAAGTGTTTTCTAAAAGCTGTCTTGTAAATGGGCATGTGATATTTTGCTGGAGCAAACACTTCAATGGGTGTGTGATGTTTAGAAAGAATATAAAAATAACACAGTGAGGCAATGCACTTGCATTGGTTCTCCTTACAACACTTTGTTGGACTTTACTGATATTGCTTATTGTGAATTTGTAGAGAGAAATGAACTTTGTGTCCTCGAGATATTCTGCTTGTTTCTTGCTCCTTCTGTAGATTCATGTCCATTCTGCTGAGCCTTGTGGTTTCCTCTGGATTGAGCCCATGTGACTGATTCCTCTTTGGACATGTCTGAAAGAACTACAGCTAGACAGGTCTACATCCCCCATTTCCTAATATACATTCTTCTCACCTACCTTTAGTAAATGTGCTAGAAGAGAGGTTAAAACATTTAAGTACCCTTATTAAAGTAGAATTTGAAAGGTCTAAGCCTACAATCTTTGTGAACAAGACCACTGTGATTTTCCAACTTCTCGATTCCTCTGAGACCACAGTTATCTCTTTGATCTAGAGCACTTTGAGCTTCCCTCCTTTCAGAAAATATTATTTATTTTGCATAATAACTATGTTTACATGCCCATTTTTTCTTTGTAGGGAAAGCAAAAGAAAGATGGTGAGCCTGGAATGAGATGGGAAGAACCAACTATGGGAGTGAAAAAAAAAAGCAAACTACTCAATTTTATCTATTTGTTGTCTTAAATATTTTCATTTTCCCATTAGGTTAAGGTTCTCTAAACAATGATCCACTCTCACTTGGGTTTTCTGACACCGTCAATTCCCCACTGAAGCTTGATTTTCCTTTTCATTTTGCCCTCACATTGCCCTGTGCAGTGTTGTCAATTATCCTAAATGCTAAATCCATAACATCCATACAAATCAGCAGCTTCTGACTTCTGTAATGTGTGATGAAACTTCCTGGAAAGCATTGACTTGTAATCTGAACTCACTATATCCTGTTGTTATTTTTTGGCTGATAGATGTGACAATAATTTTGCCAAAACGAGCTTCTCTGAATTTGAAAAGCACAAATAAGATATAATTCTCTCCACGGCAATAGTGACAGCAGAGACATGGGTTTTCGCAAACATTTTGTATTTGCAAGATGGCCTCACTCCATGTTCCTCCGTCATATGTGAACTCAGGACTATGTTACAACTGTGACTAAAACAGATGTTGCATGTAGTTTCCTAAACTCTCATTGTCAGTAGTAGCTTCCTGGTTTCTTACATACAGATTGCAGTACCATGCCCCTCCAACAATTTTGTTTGCTTTTCATTCAGTCTATGATATCCCTTAATAGAAATTCACATAAAGTATACAAGAATTAAAACAGGGTTTTCTCTTCTGCAGAATTTCAAAGAAATATGTTTACATGGATAAATTTGCCCATGATTGCTGTTTTCATAAATGTTATAAAATATATGTGATATCAACCACAAAAAAGAAATATAAATTGAATGTGTATCATCAAAATAACTCATAATGAAAATAGAACACTGACGATAAATAGGAATTGAAATGTCGATGGTGAGCTCTTATATTATCTTATCTTAATGTACAACCAAGGCAGCCATCTATGTCCATCTACTTTGATTTGGTGATGTTTTATCTTATTGAAGGTCTCTTAATAATTTCACATTGATGATCATTAATTTATTCACAAATAAGAATGAATGGTTGAAATTCTAATGTGTGGTTCAGTTTGTATGCTAAAAGCAAAACATTGAACTTTTTAACAAGTCTCCAGATTTAGCTGTTTTTACTCTCAGCCATACAGTGACAAGCCTGACTTGGGATCCATCCTATGAGCATGTACCAGTTCCTCACACTATAACTGGTGTTATGTAGTACAACAGCCTAGCATGGCTGTCCTCTGAAAGGCTCTACCAATAGTTGACTGAGACAGATGTCGATACTCACAGCTAGGAATAGAATAGCTGTGGTCTGGGATCCCTATGGAAGAATTAGGAGAAGCATTGGAGGAACTGAGAGGATAGTAACCCCAAAGGAAGACCAACAGTGTCAACCTGGACCCCTGGAAGCTCCCAGAGATTAAGCCCCCAACCAAATAGCATACACATGCTTGTTCAAGGGTCCTGGCACATATATAGCACACGCTGCCTTTTGTGGCCTAAGTGGGAGAGAATGTTTCCCATTTCTGTAGAGACTTTGATGTCCCATGATGAGAGGGTATGTGGGCCATGCTCTCAGAGATGAAGTGGGGGAAAGATGGATGAAAGAATTCTGCAAGGAAGCCCAAAAGAGAGACAAAATTTGGGACATAAATAAGTAAAATAATTAATAAAAATCAATTTATAAATGTAAAGAAATTCTCTATATGTCTCTGCTTAGACACAGTCACACAAACACGCACACACACACACACACACACACAGAGAGACAGAGAAAGAGACAGAGACAGAAAAGGATACAAAGAGAGAGACAGAGAAAGAAGGAAAGACAGGGGTGCAGGCAAATGCACATGTCTGTGAACTATCTCAGATACCCACAAAAATATTTGACTTGTACACATTTTTGATATCTTCAATAGCACAGATATAACAACATAATTTTTAATTCATAAGTAAATTGAAAAAAATATTTTTGTAAATAAATGCAATGACATTTTATTTGTATGAGAAAATAATCTAAGCTTAAAAAAAGAGAGAAAAAGATCAAGCCATTTAACTTTCCAAAAACTTAATTTTATGAATGTGAAACATTTTAAAAGAGAAAACTATTATCATGTATATGTCACTATTTAGTTTTCTAAAGTAAAGCTTTATAAGTGGAAAAAATGGAAAAACTTTTAAGGAACACAAAAATAATGAAATAAATTAAGCATTATATTTTTAACTTTAAAAATATGTAATGAATGCCAAGGTGGAATATAAGAATGATTAATAGCACAAAAATAAACTTTGCTAAATTTTTAGGATCAATTCTAATGTGGTATTTATAAAACATGCAAAGAAAACTACATTCCAGTAATATTTATCATATATCCATGTGCTAGAAGAGGATATATATATACATATATATATATATATATATGTATATATATGTATATATAATCATATTTTGATATGACTACCTAAGACTCTTTCTGCTCCAAAATCCTCCAAAATTCAGCCCTAACCCACTTATGAATCTTATTTATGTTTAAAATTTATTTTTTGATTACTTATGTGTGTGTGACTGTGTGTATGTGTGTGTGTGTGTGTGTGTGTGTGTGTAAAACATATGTGTGCACCTGCTAGTAGAGACCAGAAGAGTTGGTTCCTCCTGGACTAGGAGTTAGAAGCTTTTAGGTTTTATCTGACAAAGATCCTGAGAACCAAATTCAGCACCTCTGCAATGTGGGGTCTTAGCACCTCAGGCACCTCCCCACCAGCCTGCATAACGTTTGCCTGTTTGTCTATTTTTGTTTGTTTTCAATCACTGAATCCAATTTATGCTTCTAGAATATGCATGAGTACAGAAAATATTCATTTTAAAGTAGTATTTCTACATTATATGAATGAAATGTAAACCCATTCAAACTTCAAAGAGGTTTTCTGCATACTCAATGAAGTGATTTTAAAGTTAATCTACAAATTGTATGCAAGAAAAGGGATAGAGACCATTTTGAAAATGGGAAGCAGGCTTGGAGCAAGACTGTCATCTAGTCTTGTCCAAACCCAGGAAATCTTGACCCTGAGCGTTCCAAACCATATAGCCATGCACCTTCCATCACATAGCTCAGTAGCCAGGTTGAACTTCCTTTCTTCTTATAAGTTCATCTCCAGCAGCACAAGTAAATCTTTCTTGTGTAAATGCGAAATTTCCTGCACTCTGACCTGGGCCACTGATGTACACTTGCCCCCCCCCCCCCAAGTATTAAATAGTCTTCATTCTCCCTGTTAAAATGAGCTGTCTCACTAAGGTTGCCTAGTGTTCTAATGACTCTTATCACTGCCTCATGAGGTCATTTAGCTCCTGGCTGTCATGACTTTCTTCCCCACCCAGGATCCACACTTGTAATCACACCACTATGGTCAGGGAAGTGAAGCATGAATTGAAAAAAATGGTATTATATGAAGTATAAGTTATGTGAAGGGGACTTTTATATACTATGTTCTGATCAGGTCTTTTTCTCCCAACTCCTCCACCATCCTCCCCATGTTTTCACCCACCAAACTCAACACCCTTCCCTCTTTTTTCTTTCCTTTAGAAAGAACAAAACAAAACAAAAATAACTGAATTTTAGAAATACCATAGAATAAACAAAAGAAACACACATATATGCACACATATAACCCCCCCACACTCACACACAATAAAATAAATGCCAAAAGCAAAGGAATAAGAGACAAAAAATATTAAGTTTGTTCTGTATGGGCGATCTACTGCTGTAATTGAAGCCTATTCTTCAGTATGGTTAATGTACCCAGTGAGACTTCACTGGAGTAAACTAAGTTTCCTTTACAAGCAGAAGTCAATTGCGTATTGATTCTTAGTTAAGGTGGATCTCGTGTCTACCTTTCCCTGTCAGACTTTGACCATGTCTGCTTTGAACTTGTCCAGACCCTTTGTCTGTAAATTCATATTTGTCTTTTGTGTCTAGAAGACATTGTATAAAACAGACATTTAATCGCTATGTAAAACAGTATAATAAATTTCTGTGGTACTCAATATGGAATGATGGCGTCACAAACACATCATTAAAATTTGATAAAAGTATATATTTAAAGATAAATATTTTTACGTAATTGATTAACCTTTATGTAATATTAATGTAGAAATTTACTAGAGAAATTTAAGCTGATAATACACAAAATTCACAATTGCAACAAATAGTTGAAATTAATTGTATGTGTGAAATAATGCAGGGCGGGTGGTATAAAATAGCACTTGAGAGCACATGCTCACACACCAACACAGACAAAATCAGATTAAAAATGTGAATGAAACTTCAAAACAAGATAAGGAAACAGTTTTTACACAATAATTGAGAGATGAATCAGTTACTCTGAATTCGACAGCACAGCTTGGCAATATGTTATATAACCTAAGAATAAAATATTCCTTTGAAATAGTAAGGTTTAATTTGTTTCAAAGAATATGAACGTTCCTGTGGTAGAATAATAAATTGCTTTTGAAATGGTTATGCTGACTACATTTTCAGTTATAGGGAACTTTCCTCCATGATAATTGATGCAAACCAATTCTATCAAAAGATGGACATAATGTAATCCCATTTTTGTGAGGAAAGTACATATGCATACAGAAAATTCTGAAAACGGCAATCACTAAAAGTATAAGCTTATTTGTCCTGTGTTGCATGATTATGATCATTGTTCCTTTCTCTTGATATTTCTGTCCTTAACATGTCTGTTAAATCTCCAAGGTTTGTGCTTATTTATCCAATAGCTCTCTTCCCATCACTACCAATAAATTTGTGGTTATCCTTAATTCTTGCAATATATTTTGTGTCACTCAGATGAATGCTTATGAAATATTTGCTTTCAATATTTTATCTTGTTCGCTACAATTTACATTTAACCTTTACAAAACTAATTTCTAAGGAAAATAAGTTTTCATTTCACACTGTCAATTTAGTCCTTCTTAATTATTATTTAATTATTATTATGAATATTTCACAGCTAGGGAACCTTTAAAATTATGTTTTCTAGTATAAATATTTGTCTTCCATGTCTTATACAGATTTTTCTTTCCAGAATGTGATTTGCTTTGCTTCAGCAGAAATATAATTTAAAAAAAAAAAAGCTTTAACAAGGATTTACTAAAATACTAAGGATTTTTTTTTTTGTAATGAATGGCAGCATATGGACATTATAAGGAAGAACATGACTCAACAGCTGATTATCTATTTTGGTTCTGCATTATATTAGGAATGTCATTAGTTATCACAAGAATAGTGAACTGTATGAAGAAGCATGTATTTTTTTATTCATTTCTCTGGTTTCATGAACCATGATCGAGTCCAAAACAATTATTAAGATTACATATTGAATGAAAAGGGGAATCGAATTTTGTGAAATATTTTATAATAGTTTGTCATCTGGGATTACAGAGCACGAACAACAGAAAAACATTGGATTGTTTCAATACTACATTTTCAACAGTGACATAATTTTAATATTTAGTAAAAATGTAGTAAACTATGTATCTCTTTCCTTAGTTGCAAGTAAGAGCAAATATTCTAAATATTAGAATTACTAAAAGCAATGACTACAATTGTTGTGATTAATTTAGTATGTCTTAATCCTTTTGAAACTCCCCATAGAAGTAAATATACACATTGTCTTCATTACCACATGCTCAAAACCATGACAGCTGTTTAGACCAATCAATATGATACACTATATAGACGCTAAATTGCAAAATTTTGTCATTATGAATCTAAATAGTGCATATTTCTTTCACCTGTTATGGAAGATAGTTTCAACTTGTTTATGTTAAATATATATATTTCCTAATGCCATACTTTAAAATGTTCTGGTTCTACATGTATGTTTGAGAGGCTGGAGGTCATAAAGTGTACAATAGACTCAAATACATGAAGTGTAGCTAAAAGTCAACCCAATATTTGGTTGACAGTATAAAGATTTCTGGCCAATTAATGGGTTTGACAGTAAAAACGTTGAAAGGTTTGTTGTTGTTGTTGTTGTTGTTTTCTTTTGTTTTTATAATTATCTTTAGCCATTTTTTATACTCCAGTTATTTTCCCACTCCCTATCCACCCTCCCACAGTTCCTCATCCTTTTTCTCTTCCTCTTGCCTCCAAGAGGATGTCCCTACCTGCACCCCAACCCCACCAGGCCCCCAATCCCTGGAGTCTTAAGTCTCTCAACGATTAGGTGCTTCTTCTCTCAATGAGGCCAATCTAGGTAGTCTTCTGTTGTACATGTGTCAGGGGCCTCATAACAGCTAGTGTATTTTGCCTGGTTGGTGGCTCAGTGTCTGAGAGATCACAGGAGTCCCCGTTAGTTGAGACTGCTGGTCTTCCTATATAGGGTAACCTTCCTCCCCAACTTCTTCCAGTCTTTTCCTAATTTAACCCCATGGGTCCACACTTTCTATCCATTCTTTATGTGTAAGTATCTGCATCTGCCTCAGTCAGCTGTTTGTTGGGCCTCTAGTAGGGCAGCCAAGCTAGGCTCCTGTCTGTAAGCATGCCATAGCATCAGTCATAGTGTGAGGCCTTGGAGCCTCTCCTTGAACTAGATCCAAATTTGGGCCTGTCACTGGACCTCCTTTGCCTCTGTCTCTTCTTCACTTTTGTCCCTAAAGTTTTTTAGACAGCAACAATTCTGTGTCAGAGTTTTTGACTGTGGGATGGCAACCCCATCCCTCCAGTTGATGCCTGATCTTTCTACTGGAGGTGGACTCTACAAGTTACCTCTCCTCACTGTTGGGCATTTCATCTAAATCACTTGCTTTGAGTCCTGCAAGTGTCTCACCTCCCAGGTAAATGGTACATTCTAGAGGGTCCCTGCACCCCCTACTTCCTGAGGAGGTCTGTTTCCATTCATTCTGTTGGTCCTCAAGAGCTTCACTCCTGCCACTCTCAATACCTGATAATGTTCCTCTTTTCCCCTCACTGTCTCCTTTCCCACACAAAACCATTCCTTCCTCTACCCCTGCCCCCCTCCACCATGATTGCATTCTTCTCTCTCCCAAGTACCCAAGTGGGACTGAGGCATCCTTACTCAGGTCCTTCATCTTGTCAACCTCCTTATGTTCTGTGGACTGTATCCTTTGAATTCTGTACAGATTTTGGCTAATATCCACTTATTAGTGAGTACAGACCATGCATATCCTTTTGGGTCTGAGTTACCTCACTAAGGATGAATTTTCTAGTTTCATCCATTTGCCTGCAAAACTCAGTATGTCCTTGCTCTTAATAGCTGAGTAGTATTCCATTGTGTAAATGAACCACATTTTTCTGTATCCATTCTGTAGTGGGATATCTGGGTTGTTTCCAGTTTCTGACTATCACAAAAAATGCTGCTATGACCATGGTGGAAGTTGTGTCCCTGTGGCATGGTGGCCATCTTTTGGGTATATTCCCTAGAGTGGTATTTCTGGATCTTCAGGTAAATATATTTCCACTTTTCTGAGGAACTTCCAAATTGACTTCCAGAGTATTTATGCCAGTTTGCAATCCCACCAGCAATGGAGGAGTGTTCCTCTTTCTCCACATTCTTGCCAACATGTGCTGTCACCTGAGTTTTTGATCTTAGCCAATGTGACTGGTATAAGGTAAAATCTCAGGGTTGGTTTGATTTGCATTTCTCTGATGACTAAAGACTTCGAACATTTCTTTAAGTGTTTCTCACCCATTTGAGATTCCTCTGTTGTGAATTCTCTGTTTAGTTCTATACTCCATTTTTTGATTGGGTTGTTGGTTTTTTGGAGGTTAGCTTCTTGTGTTCTTCACATATTTTGGATATTAACCCTCTATTGGATATGGGGTTAGTGAATATTTTTCCAGTCTGTAGCTTGCCAATTTGTCCTATTGACTATGTCCTTTGCCTTTCAGAAGCTTTTCAGTTTCATGAGGTCCCATTTATCAATTCTTGGTCTTAGAACCTGAGCCATTATAACTATCATTTCTCCATCGTATCTATTGTGTACTAAGACAAAAACTATACTAAGCAAGTATATTTTTTATAAAGAATTCCTTTTGTTTTCACCCTGGGACTTGAATCCGGGCTTTGTACATGATAGACATATGCATTTCTACTGAGTTTTATCACCAGAACTATAATACAGGAAATTATGTGTTTATCTATTTGTTTATATGTGTGCTCATCTCTGTGTGTGCCATAATATATATTATATTTAATAACTATTACATATAATTTTAAAATTATATCCATATCTATATCTATAAATATAGATGTAAGAAAGAAAAATGTGTGTGGTGAACACCATAAATGTCTTCCCCCATTACTGCACTTTACTTTTAACTATTAATGACAAGCATGGGGTCATAAACCACAACACTTTTTCTCTATGTAACATGAACTATGGAGAGCAATTTGCAATTTATAATTTACCAAAGTATATGGTAAATTTAGAATTTTAGAAGAAATTAATTTTTTCTTAATTTGTCATATCTTACTGAAATTATAATTCAACTATAATTTATTATGATTATAATTTAAGAGATAAATAAAATATAGCCTTAATTTATTCTTGCAAATATAACTCTTTTTCCAGGAAAAGAAGTTAATCCATTTAAGTCATATGCTGCTTAGGTAACTAGTTGAAAGGATTAATATTTATATAACTATAAATCTTTACAACATGAAAATATTTAGGTTATTTTATCTTAGACATTTGTTATTATATTCTTTTTCATTTTCCAACTTTTATGTACAAATGACTTTGCAGCCAGTAACCAATGCAATTGTTCTAAAGTCACAAAATTAAAATTAATAATATACTATATATTTCTATCCTTATCCTGGAGAAACTTGCAAACCTCTTCTTGCCTTTGCCTTATTCAATTCTCCAACTATATTGAGCGTATTTCATTCTTGTTCTTTCCATATGAAACAACTATGCTAGTCAGCATGTTCAGATTTTTTTTTAAAGTCTTATCAACGTAAGCTCAATTGAAGATTTAAGGTTTTGCATGTAGTCATACGGAAACTGATTGAAACTCGAGATTCAGTTGTTAATGGTTGAATAAGGTTAAATACATTTTGTTTAGGAAAAACAGACTATTTTCATTAAGACCCTTTTCATTTCTATAGAATTCTCAATCAAAAGCATATTCTACCATATTTAAAAAATTAAACTTGCAGCACACAAGCTAAGAAATATTAGGTCCTTTTACAAACTAACAATAGAAATGTTACACTAAATTTCAATCCAAAGCTTTACATGTTCTAGCTACCTACTGATATATTCTGCGTTGTTATTTTAAAGAGATAGACATGTTATATAAATCTTAACTATTCATACTGATGGACACTATTTGGTGTTGAAAAAATATGATTCCAAGATGTGATATTATTTAGTATACTAACATCTGTAATTTTTATTCCTGTAAGTTTAATTCTGAAACCAAATAGCCACATTATCTACATCATAACTGACATATTTTAAGTCATTGGTATTACTCGAGCTCAGTTTCATACATTTATTCTTAAGGACTTCATGCAAGAAACCTGAAACGAACTAATGTAAACAGATAAATAAAAATAAAGATGAATATTTTTTAGTATGCACAGGATTTACACACCTGCACTAATATATAGATGTGAAGCTGATGTGACAGAGAGAAGCAGGATGGAGGGAACAGGACAAAGTTTAGTGTTAAATCAGAAGAGTCCATGAACATTCTGATATCTCAAATAGAATTATGAGAATATTCATGCTTTCACAGAGAAATGGTTCTTTGATCCCCTCAAATTCTGAGTTAGAGAAAATAAACACACAAAACCAACAAAACAAGAACAAAACAAAATAAGCTATGTCATTTGAAGGACACAACAACAAAAACAGCAAATGTTTTCAGATCACTTAACAACCATAAAGGCTAAGAGCTCACAATGAAAAGATAGAACAACTTACATCTCTGTTTTCTTTCTAACTCTGAGTCAAGTGTTTCCAACAAGGCTTTAGGAGTTCCACTATGCAGATGCAGATATGACCCTGGATTTAAATCACAGCTTTATGGAACTGAAAAATCCATATTGACATGCTTGAATTATTTATCTACTTACACTGAACTATAAGACAGAAGACATAACAATACCAGATAAAATCTTTTTAAGGTCCTGATTTCAAAGCAGATGTGGTCAATGTGGAAAGCAGAGGACATTTTTCATAGGATTTGGCTGTGACAGTTATACCCATAAGCCAATGTCTTTCCTCCTATTCTTGCCTTCCATTGATCGATCTATCAATGTGTCTATGTATCTATTTGTCTGTCTGTCTATGTATGTATGTATGTATGTATGTATGTATGTATGTATGTATCGATGCATGCATACATTCATGCATCTATCAATCTATCTATCATCTATCTATCTATCTATCTATCTATCTATCTATCTATCTATCTATCTATCTATCTATCATCTATCTTTCTACGTGTTATTTTATGTGTGTGTGTGTCTGTGTGTGTGTGTGTGTGTGTGTGTACATAATGTTTTGGGTTTGATGAGAGCCATAAGACCGAAAAGTTAATTGAAGTTCATGGAACTAGAGTGAGAGGGGTTTGTGAGTCTCATGTGGGTATAAAAATCTCAACCAAGGGTCTCTGTATGAGCGGTAAATGGTCTTACAAACTGAGCCATTTCTTTAGATCCTCTTTCAAGATTCTTAAGGCATAAAGTAATATCTTAACATCTTTGATGAAAATCAAAACAAACTAAAACATGTGATTTCAATACAAATGAGATACTTCATCACTCCCTTCGTCTAACTCAGCTTGGGATGTGTTGACTGACACAGATATTTGAAAAAGCTAGTGAGTTCACCTGCCTGCAGCTGCCTAATATATTCTTAGAAGTATGGTGACACAAAAACAGAAGAACAGGCACAAGGATCAGATTATCTCTTGAAAATCCTTCCCTCTGAAGGCAACTTGTGTAAGTTCTTCCGTGCAAATGCCAGCAAATTTCTCCAGGTATACATCAGTCATTAGATCGCCACAAGAGGATGGTGTCTTTAACATTTGTGAAACTACATTACAAGATGAGATTTTCAGTACAACCATTATATTTGAAAATTCCAACTCACAGAAAATCTCACTTTATGTGACAATTTTAAAATCATGTGGTGAGAGACAAAGGCTCTGCTAAACATTTTACTCAGTCATACTCTGATAAAAGTCTTCTGCATCACTGAGCATATCTTGATAATCCTTATTGCTCTCTACCAACAGAAATCATGTAGGACCCATTCCAATAATTTCAATCTTCAATCTTCACTCTTTCCAGTTCCACTTTGCCAAAGTGTCAGCTTTGTCTGGACCACTTAAATGGCTGAATAAGTCTTCCTTGTTTTATATTTTTGTGTAATTAAAGGGACTTTATTTCCTGTTCTTTTCAAGTCCTTTGTCAACTTTCAAGATACTACCTTTTGGGCATTGTTAGCAAATTCTACCAAATACTCAAGAACAGGTTGTAAAAAACATATGGAAAATTTCACAGTTTATAAAAATTTCTATATTCCTTTTCTTCCATTATTCACTTTACACCCTGATTGCTGTCACCCCGTTCCCAGTCCCCCATCACACAGTTCCTTTCCTCTTCCCTCTCCCCTTCTCCCTTCTCCTCTGAGAGTATGGAGGTACCCCTGGTTATCTCCCTACCCTGGCACAATAAGTCTCTGCAGTGTTAGATGCATTCTCTTCCCACTGAGGCTAGACAAGGCAGTTTAGTTAAAGGAATGAAATCTACATACAGGTAATAGCTTTAGGGATAGCTCTAGCTCCATTTCTTGGGAGACCAACATGAAGACCAAGCTGCACATTTGCTACATATGTGCTGAGGGTCTAGGTCTAGCCTGTATATGCTCTTTGGTTGGTGATATCATCTCTGAATGTCCCCATGGGTCCAGGTTAATTGCTCTGTTGGTCTTCCTGTGGAGTTCTTATAACTTCTGGTGTCCTAGATCCCCCTACCCTTCCATAAGACTCCCAGACCTCTATCTAATGTTTGGTGGTGGACCACCACCTTTTTTTCTGCATTTGCTTGAGTAAGCTACTGGTTGGAGACTCTCAGCAGATAGTTACTTATGCTAGACTCCTATCTGCAGGCATAATAGAATGCCATTAATAGTATCTGGGATTGGTGTTTGCCAATGGAATAGGTCTTAAGTTGGGATGGTTATTGGTTGGCCATTCCCTCAATCTCTGCTCCCTTTTTATCCCCACATTTCTTGAAGACAGGACAAATTTTGGGCCTAAAGATTTATGGGTGGGTTGGTGTCCTTACCCTCCAATGGGGGTCCTACCTGACTACAAGAGGTAGCCACTTTCAGTTACTGCTAGGTGTCTCATCTAGAGCCATCCCAGGATCAAGTATTGGGAGAAATAGGAGAGAGGGCCAGTGGTTCAGGAGAATTAATGGAAATGTAGTGGATTTCTGGAGTAGGAAGGTGGGAGAGCATCTCTTGAACATGCCAGAGACATGGGATGGTAGAGGCTCCCAGGACCCAATCTTGCTTTATGATGTGTAAAATATGAAAAATTCACTGTAAGTACTTATATATTTCTCACAAGAAAAACTTACTGGATAATGCATACCTATTTAAAGAAATTGACTGTTTAAGTGTATGAGCTTTGATTTTCAGTTTTCTTTGAAATTATCTTAAGTTCCCTAGTTCTAATATGTACTTAACTCAGTCTCCTGCCTACTAGACAAGACCAGGTTACTCTGCTCATCCCACGCTTGAGCTGCATGTTTCTATTGTCAACCAGAACTTCACATTTTAAGTAGATATGCTGTTCCAGCCTCTTCTCTTGGATTTTCTGATGCTTTTCCACATTTTAAGTAGATATGCTGTTCCAGCCTCTTCTCTTGGATTTTCTGATGCTTTTCCACATAGGATACTCAAGGAAATTTAGTTTAGAAATATTTCTTGGTTTATTTGTTTCTCATTCAACAATATTCACCAAAACAGGCTTACTCGTTGATGAAAAAAAAAAAAACACTGATAATGCCATGGCTAAGGATTTATAATAAAATCCAAATTTTAAATCCAGCCACCTTTATAAAATACCAAAATGAACTGATTCATCACTGGTTGAGAAGAGTTACAAAAGGATCAAAGTGCTGTAAACCTGTAGGTAGGAGACTAAGAAAATAACAATGAGCAAACCAGAACAAGAGTGATTTAGAAAAACAAAGAGCACAGGAGAGAAAAGGTCTCTTGTAGTTCAAGAAGGTTTGTTTTCAATCTCATTTTATACTCCAACAGGCCTGTGTGTATACGACTTGCTTTCAAAGATAGCCTCTTTTGAGTGAAACTGGCTTTTGTGAATAGTTGTCAAATGTGACATTTTCTGCCATTTTGCAAAAGTCGAAATTGCTCACTGGGGATGAGAGTGTTTGGTAAGTTTAAGCTCAGAAATTGGTGTTTGGAGAATTAGCCTTTCAATGGATATCTTGTCAGAAGAAGTCTGAAGATATATGGGAACTTTTCTTTTCGGGAAATTTATTTTAAAAAGAGCGTATACACCACTCATTCCAATATAGATGGCACACTCATGTCAGTAGTGTTTGAAATAATTGCTAGGTACCTCATCTCAATTATAAAGATCTTTCTTCTCCCTGTCTCTGAGAATTGGCAGGTTTCATCACCTTTGATGGCTATTCTTGATAAAAAGAGTGTCTTTGTTTTAAATTTTAATGTGTTCTATATTTAATAAAATATCACATTATAACTTTATAAAACAATTATTCAAAACATTATGCCATTTTTCAATTACTAAGTAGATAACATATTGACTATATATGTATATAATTGTCATTGTCATAAAGAATAATTATTATTAAACCACTTAAGAATTATTAGTCATATAATAGAGGAAAAATGACAAATGAGTGACATCAACTAAAGAGTTAAGTGTCACACGCAATAGAGTGATTTAAAATTATTAAAGATAATGATTTACAACAATTTTAGACAAACCAAAAAGTCAGAAAACGTATATGTGCCACAATTTAAATAAAATGTATCAAAAAATGTGCAAGAAAACATGACAAATATTTTATTTGTTCACCATTGAGTGGTGGTACCATGAATGACTTTTATTTGGTTTTTAAATATATATATATGTATATATTTGGTTTTCCAAGACAGGGTTTCTCTGTATAGACCTGGCTGTCCTGGAACTCACTTTGTAGACCAGGCTGGCCTCGAATTCAGAAATCCGCCTGCCTCTGCCTCCCAAGTGCTGGGATTAAAGGCATGCGCCACCACTACCCAGCTGTTTGTTTTTTTTTTTTTTTTTTTTTTTTTCGAGACAGGGTTTCTCTGTGTAGCCCTGGTTGTCCTGGAACTCACTTTGTAGACCAGGCTGGCCTCGAACTCAGAAATCCTCCTGCCTCTGCCTCCCAAGTGCTGGGATTAAAGGCGTGCGCCACCACCACCCGACCTCCCAGCTGGTTTTTAAATATTACAGATTGTTTCAAATATTGTATATAAACAAAACATTAAAAGTCACCTAGAAAACAAAATTCAAATTTAAGATTAATGAAAATGAACAAGTAAAAATAACAATTTTTACTTTTTCTTTCCCACTTCCTTATGTAGACTCACAGTGGTAACTATGGTCTGTGTATGTCTTTATGCCAACCAGGGTCTGGTTTATGAACTCCAGACCTGAACACTGAACCACCAGTTAGCTATCTAGAATTAGATAATTCATGATTGTTTTACATGCTACAAATGCAGGAAATTTGTATTCATTGTCTCCTAAAGTGATGATATTCTTTATAACATCTGTTCTTCTAATTCATGATCAAAATGTTTATGATTTGACTTAAAAATACAACCATAATCCAAAACTCCACACACTCTACCTTCCCCCATGAATTACTGCCAGCCTACCTTGTTTTTGTTCCCATTAGCAGAATTTAAGTGGCATAGCCAAAGTATGACATCAGGCACGTCATATCATATTTATTGCCGAAGCAATCTACATTGTCTATCCTGGGTCACACAGGAAGCAGTGACAATTTGGCCATTATTTTCTCAGCCTTTGCTGAATATTGTATCATACATTCCATGTGCAGTAGCTGAATAGTTACAATCGTCAAAAGTGTGTACATTGGCATGCTAACACATAATGGGATGATATTTGAGGAGATGCTTTTGGCTAGGTGATTATATCAGGAAACTGGAACTCTGGAAATGTTCATCATTGGCTCTCTCCCACTGTTATCACATGAGCATACAACAAAATGTTGATACTCTCTACCACTGAAGACTGCTTTCTTCTTTTCTAAATAAGACACACCAGTGTATATTACAGTCTCCAGAGCCATAAGAATAAAGGTTCTGATATTTATAATGTTTATTAACAATTCAGTCTATTTTATTTTGTTACAGCATCCTAAACAGACCAAAAGACTACTTATAAGTCATGGATTTGCCAAAATTTTATTTTTACTTGTTCATTTGCATTATTCTTAATCAATTATCAACCTATGTATGCCTGTCCAGAGAGTCACTACCATTTCCCTGTCTGTAATTTATTTTACTACTACTCTGATGGCCAGTGTTGTACACCAAAGAGGTAAAACTATAATATAGAATAAGCCACTCAAACATAAATGTGTATGTGGATTTATATAAAATGTGTAGATAAGATTAAAATTAATAACAAATTGATTTTAAATAATGTTGAAGGACCCCATAATTTGATAAAGTCAATCAGTTGAAAACCTTCTAAAGCAAAGCTGTAGCTTCCTGAAGAAAGATAAACCTAGCCTTTGGATGTAAACCTTAGCTCAAAGTTCAGTTCATAGTTTTTCTTCCTTATAGCATCCTATGCTTTAGAGTTTCCCAACTACTCTCCAGAGTCATGTAACCCAGTATGATAAAATTGTTACCCTAACATAAACATCTACATGCTTAAAAGTTTCCTACTTCTCTTTTTGGGAAGAACTTGGTTCAGATCACTAATTTTTCACATAATATTATAACATTTCATTCTTAAAGTCTTGCTTGCTTTTTTATTATATTTAAGCCTTGCCTTTGTGAGGTAAGATATGTGTGTTTGATTTGTTTTCATAGTGCTGTTGTTGTGGAGCAACGTGTCCTGACCTGGTCTTGAACTCCTTGAGCATGCCCACCAGCAGGGGTCCTCCTGGTGTTAGACAAAGCTTCCACGATTTTGTTTCAAGTCAGAATGCTGAGGAAGGAGCTAGACATCTTGGAGATTTGCTACCTTTATTACCTAGTCATGGTTCTTCTACCTATATGTCCTCCTTCAGAAAGTGTTAACTCCTAGTTTTTCCTTCCCTTCTCTCAGATGTCACCCTGACTGATTTTTTGGGGGGTCTGAGGCAATGACCATGTCTAGATGCTTTCAGCATATAAAGGATGATAAATGAGGAATGGGGCAGATGCAGCACTGTCACTGTAGTTAAGAAAAAAACTGCCTGTGCTCATGCTTGTGCTCCCAGTATGTGCTCACTATGGAGAGTGTGAAGGTAATACTCCCTAATTCTGGAGAGTGGTTATGTTACTTAATTATGAGTAGGTTTCTGGATCAGCTATTGACTGTGGTATTTGACTTAATGAAGTTTGGGCTCCTTGGATGAATAAAATGCTATGTCAAAATGGAAGATGTTTCTGTCTTTTTGTAGTGTTATTATCCTGGGGGTTCCATTTTCTTTTCTCTGTCTCTGTGTCTTTGTGTTGGTCTCTCTCTGTCTCTCTGTATGTCTCTCTCAAGGATTACAGGCTTATACAGCCATGTCCAGTTCTTACAATTGACTTATATGAGTGCTGGAGATTGAACTAGGAGTTTATATATACTGGGGACATGCTCTATCACTAAGCTAGATCCCCAACCCATTCTGTCTTTTGCATCCAGAAATCTTGTTCCTTTCCTGTCAGCCACTTTCTCTTTCTCTGGTGAGCACTTCCAGGGGGCTTCTGTGTATCTGGTTCCTGGGTGTTCCTCTGAGATTGACATAGATACTGCAAAGTCAGTTATGTCTATTTCTGCAAACATCCTCTTTCACTCTCTTATACAGGGTTTAAAAAAAAAAAGAGAAAAATATAATAGATTAGAGATTTACTTCTTTAATTCTTTTTTTTTATTTTCTAAGTTTTTTTTATTTACATTCCAAATCATTTCCCCTTTCCCGTTTCCTCCCTCCCCGAAAGTCCCATAAACCCCCTTCCCTCACTCTGTTCCCCATTCAACCCCCTCTCACTTCTGTGTCCTGGCATTCCCCTACATCCAGTCTTTCCAGGACCAGGGGTCTCTCCTTCTATCCTCTTGGAAATCTATTGATATGCGAATTGTGTCTAGGGTATTCTGAGATTCTGGGTTAATATCCCCTTATCAGTGACTGCATACCATGTGTGTTCTTTTGTGATTGGGTTACCTCACTGAGGATGATATTTTCAAGTTCTGACCATTTGCCTAGGAATTTCGTGAGTTCATTGTTTTTAATTGCAGAGTAGTATTCCATTGGGTAAATATACCACATCTTCTGAATCCATTCCTCCGTTGAAGGACATCTGGGTTCCTTCCAGCTTCTGGCTATTATAAATAAGGCTGCTATGAACATAGTGGAACATGTGTCCTTATTACATGCAGGTAAAGCCTCTGGGTATATTCCCAAGAGAGGTATAGCCGGATCCTCCGGGAGTGTCATGCCGAGTTTTCTGAGGAACCCGCCAGACTGTTTTGCAGAGTGGTTGTACCAGCTTGCAATCCCACCAGCAGTGGAGGCGTGTTCTTCTTTCTCTACATCCTCGCCAACAACTGCTATCTCCTGTGTTTTTTATTTTAGCCATTCTGACTGGTGTGAGATGGAATCTCAGGATTGTTACTTCTTTAATTCTTAATAACCAAGTGGTTGCCTTTCTTCTTGCTCTCAATTTACATTTTAGGTATGTAGCAGTTAGCAGTTATCCAGGAGAGCACTCATCCTGAGCATTGTATTGCCTGGACCCTGGGAGGTGCTGCCAGGCCTTTCTCATTTTCCTTTAGACTTAATTACAGTTTTCCATTATGACTTGGTAGTCCTACCAAGTGCTCTCAAGTGGTTTTGCTTTTTTTCTCCCTATTTGCTATATATTTTTCATTATCTTTAATCTTTTTTTTAACAGTCCAGTTGTGAGCCCCTCTCATTCTGACCTCCAATAATTCCTCATCCCATTCCTACCCCGCCACTCCTGTCTCCAAGAGGATGTCTCCACACCACCCCACCCACACACACCCCCACACACATACACAAGGAGGCCTCCCCATTCCCTGGGGCATAAAGTCTCTCAGGCGTTAGGTGCCTCTTCTCTCACTGAGACCAGATCAGGCAGTCCTATGCTGTATATGTTTCAGGGGCCTTGGACCAGCTAGTGTATGCTACCTGGTTGGTGGCTCAATGTATGAGAGATCTTGAGGTCCAGGTTAACTGAGACTGCTGGTCATCTTATGGGGTCTCCTACCTTCTCAACTTCTTCCAGTCTTTTCCAAACTCTACCACATGGGTCCCTGACTTCAGTGCATTGGTGGGGTGTAAGTATCTGCATCTGTCTCAGTCAGTTGCTTTTTGGGCTTCTTGGAGGACCGCCATGTAAGGCTCCTATCTGCAAATACATCATAGCATCAGTAATAATGCCAGGTCTTTAGCCACCCCTTGAGTTATGTTATAATTTGGGCAAGTCATTAGACCTTGGTCCTCATTTCCCTCAGTCTCTACATCTTAAATCCTTAACAAAATTTGGAAGAGTTTAAAATATTTCATTTAGAATTTTTTTCACTTAGAATTGAGCTTAGTGCAAGGAGAATATCTGAAGAATATCTAATGGCTGAGAAGCACCTAAAGAGATGTTCATCATCCTTAGTCATTAGGGAAATGCAAATCAAAACAACCCTGAGATTCCATCTCACACCAGTCAGGATGGCTAAGATCAAAAACACAGGAGACAGCAGTTGTTGGCGAAGATGTGGAGAAAGAGGAACACTCCTCCACTGCTGGTGGAATTGCAAGCTGGTACAACCACTCTGGAAAGCAGTCTGGTAGTTCCTCAGAAAACTGGGTATGACACTCCCGGAGGATCCAACTATACCATTCCTGGGCATATACCCAGAGGCTTTACCTGCATGCAATAAGGACACATGCTCCACTATGTTCATAGCAGCCTTATTTATAATAGCCAGAAGCTGGAAAGAACCCAGATGTCCCTCAACGGAGGAATGGATTCAGAAGATGTGCTATATCTACACAATGGAATACTACTCTGCAATTAAAAACAATGAACTCACGAAATTCCTAGGCAAATGGTCAGATCTTGAAAATATCATCCTTAGTGAGGTAACCCAATCACAAAAGAACACACATGGTATGCAGTCACTGATAAGGGGATATTAACCCAGAATCTCGGAATACCCTAGACACAATCCGCATATCAATAGATTTCTAAGAAGATGGAAGGAGAGACCCCTGGTCCTGGAAAGACTGGATGTAGGGGAACGCCAGGACAGAGTAACGAGAGGGGGTTGAATGGAGAAAAGAGGGAGGGAAGGGGGCTTATGGGACTTTCGGGGAGGGAGGAAACAGTAAAGGGGAAATGATTTGGAATGTAAAATAAAAAAAATAAAATAAAATAAATAAAAAAATAAAAAGAATTTTTTTCACAGAAAATATAGCATGAGAGTGCAATTTGTGATAAATACTCACTAAAACATATAATAGGTACATTATGAATAAAAAATTTTCACTGAATACTTAAAATAAAAGTAATTGATTGTTTAGCATATTTTAAGAAGTCTATGAAATTATCATTAGAAAAAAAATGTATTACAAGCACCATGAACATGCAACAATATTACTTGTGTTTTCATGAAAAAACTATAATATATAAGAATTTATTCTCAAATTCAACTTCAAAATACTGAAGATAATTTAATGTCACAGTCCATTTATCTGTAGAAAATATATTATTATTGTCTTAATAAGCTTTTAAATTAAGGTTATATCAACATGTTTCTTCTGTCTTGAGATATTTCTCCTATATTTCAAGGATCCCTTTTCCCTTCTCTCCTTTCAGCCTCTTTCCTCCAACTTTACCAAACATTTATGGATCCTCTTTCCCTCATCTCTCCTTTGTTATCTTCATTCTCATACACATATCTGAAAATCACTACTTTATGCTTTATTCCCAAAGCCCAGATTCATGAATATGCTTGTGAAAACTTAACTCTGGTCCAGAAAACATTTTCCCGAGCTTACATTCAGCTTAATGACAGATTTTATAAATACAGCTCTCTACTCAATGACAGTTAAGGTTTATTTTGCAAGTACAAGTAGTTACTATGATTACTATAACTCTAGTTTTGAAACAAAAATCAGAGGAAGTTGGATTTTCTAATTCCAGAAAGTAATAATATGCAATATGTTTATAAAAACAGATATAAATTATGGATGATATTTTCTATGTAACTTTAAGTTGACTTGTATTTAGAAGTAAATATTGAAGATTCAGTGTATACATGAAAATAAATATGAAACTATTCTCAGCTGTAACTCATAACCAATTTGTTGAGAAGAAAATTTAAGACAACAACGGTAACAACAACAAGAGAGGCTGGGAGAATGACTAAGCACACATATCTTCACCTCATTCTAAGATCAGACATTTTATTTTCAGAAAAATGATTACTGGAACCACTCTTGTTGAACTTTCATAAAACAGCCCACGTTCTTTGCATATCATTAATTCTCTTTGATGCAGATTGGCTGATATTTTATGCACAGAGTACCTTCTATCTGTCTTTTCAGACTTGTGACACTATCCTTGTTTCCAAACTCCCTTCATTCAGTAAGTGTGGACATATGGCAGAAACAGTATAGACTAAACTGCCACAACTTCTGAGGTCATACAGTTGCACTGAAAGCTAAGTGATATTACTCATTCTAAAAGAAAAATAGTAGGATGGTAATACTTTGAAGATTCTTGATCTCTCCCAAAACGCAGGAAAATAGATAAGTAGTCTGACTCATTATAACAGATAAAGTAAAATATCACCGTTAAGGCCCAAGACCCAACCATGATGTGAATATCTCATGAGAACCTAAGAAATTTGTATACCATCTCCTTTTACCCACTGTCCAGAAAACTCTCCCAGGCATTTATGAGAAATTAAGATATGTTTGACTTAGCCCTAGTCATGACCAGTTTCATGTTTAATCCATTCACAGAAGATCTAAACACTAAATATCCTTTAGAATGAAATTAATTCACTGTTTTGCTAATATTTCTTTTGAAACTGAGGACGAAATGAGGGCCATCGTAGGCTAAAGATGTGCTTTCCTATTTTCAGGCTACAGTACTTGTATTTTTCCAACTTAGATGAGGGCTCTCTTTCTCCATATTTCTCTATCTCTCTCTTTTCTCTCTCAATATAAGTGTGTAAATTTAATAAAGATTTAAAAATTGCACATATAGTTCATGGCATAAAGTGTAAATTATACCATGAATTTATTCTTATCTTAAAACAAGTCATCATTCTTTAAGCATATGTCCTGGCAAGAGGGCAGAGACACGTAGAGTTATCAGTCTTTTCAAAGGCCAGGCTATAAAGATAATGGTGACATAAAAATCACTAGTGTCATAGAAAGTTTAGTGTGCTCAATTTTACTACCAGTTTCTAAAGCAGAAATTTACATCTTCTGAGTTATGAACAGAGACCTAAAAGTATGCCTTCTAGATAAAGAACAAATGTTGTTTTAAATGGATGAAATGGATGGGCAAGGCTTTACTTGATACTGTAAGCACTGGTTATACATTCTGAGATGTTCCTCTAGGGGAGGGAAAGTTACTCAGTACTGAATGGGGCTGCCTTTCTTGTTTATATAAAGAGAAGAACTTATATTTCTTTATTCAAAAAAGTTAAAAATGTCACTTCTATCATGGATTTGAGTTAATGGAAGAGAAACAGAGATAGAATTGTTTTTATTGAATATTTTCTTTATTTACATTTCAAATGTTATTTCTTTTCCCAGTTTCCCCTCTGGAAACACCCTATCCTCTCCCCCTCTTTCCTTCCCCTTCTCCCCCCACACACCCATTCACTCCTGCCTCCCAGTCCTGGCATTTCCCTACACTGGGGCATCTAGGATTTCAAGTCACATGCTGCTCTGCCTGCTGGGTGCCAGCCCTAGCAGGGGTTTCTTCTTTCTGTTGGTTTTTCTTGAGAGAGTGGAAGGGGAAGAGCCTCAGCAGAGAGTAAGACTTTGTCTTATGAGATATTTAGGGTTGCTGTATAATAGTAAAAAGTTTACTTATCTAAGTCGAAGTTACTATGTTTCTGTATCTGATTAACTTATCTAAGTCTAAGTTACTATGATACTACCGCGAACCTGCCTTCTGTGATCCTCTGAGGTAAGAAACTGCAGCCTCTGGCACTTAGCATTCTGCACACTGCTCTCTTAGGGTATTTTGTTTGTTTGTTTGTTTATTTTGTTGTTGTTGTTAGCTATAGTTTCTAAGTTATTCCACTCTTCATTCTAATCTTGTTTTCTCCTCCTACTCTGAAGTCACAAATGGTTTTACTCTCAATGCCTTTTCTCTGAAAGCTATGCTTATACTTCTAAGCTAATCTTGAGTTCAGTTCTGTCTAAAAAGTGTTCTGTCTAAAAACTCCTCCTCAGCTCAGTCCCTTCTCACAGCTCAGTTCTTCTCACTTCAGTTTTCTCACCTCAGTTCTTCTCATCTCCTTTCCAACTGTTCTCTTTTGTCCTCAGCACTTAAACATCTTTCAGAATACCTGATCCCATGTTACATAGTTCATCAAAATATCACACACAATATCAAATCATAAATTGAAATAGAAGTTTGGAGCAGAGAATATTTACATGTATATCCATTAGAGTAATTATCTATCCTGGGCTTTTTGTTATTCCAGATGAATTTGAGAATTGCTCTTTCTAACTCTATGAAAAATTGAGTTGGGATTTTGATGGGGATTGCATTGAATCTGTAGATTGCTTTTGGCAAGATGGCCGTTTTTACTGTATTAATCCTACCAATCCATGAACATGGAAGATTTTTCCATCTTCTGAGGTCTTCAATTTCATTCTTCAGAGACTTTGAATTTCTTATCATACAGATCTTTCACTTGTTTGTTTAGAGTCACACCAAGATACTTTATGTGTTTTTGTGGCTATTGTGAAGGATGTCATTTCCCTAGTTTCTTTCTCAGCCTGTTAATCCTTTGAGTATAGGAAAACTACTGATTTGTTTGAGTTAATTTTATATCTGGTCACTTTGCTGAAATAGTTTATCATCTGTAGAGCTCTGATGGAAGTATTTGGGTTGCTTAAGTATGCTATAATAGCATCTGTAAATAGTGATAATTTGACTTCTTCCTTTCCAATTTGTATCCCTTTGACCTCCTTTTGCTATCCAATTGCTCTAGCTAGAACTTCAAGTACTATATAGAATAAATATGGAGAGAGAGGGCAGCCTTGTTTAGTCCCTGACTTTAATGGGATTGCTTCAAGTATCTCTCTATTTAGATTGATGTTGGCTACTGGTTTGCTGTATATAGCTTTTACTATGTTTAGGTATGAGCCTTGAATTCCTGTTCTTTCTAAGACTTCTAACATGAAATGATGCTGAATTTTGTTAAATGCTTTTTCAACATCTAATGAAATGACCATGTGTTTTTTTTTCTTTGAGTTAGTTTATGTAGTAGATTACATTGATGGATTTCTATATATTGAACCATCCCTGCATCCCTGGGATGAAGCCTACTTGATCATAGTGAATGATTGTTTTGATGTGTTCTTGGATTCAGTTGGCAAGAATTTTATTGAGTATTTCTGCATCGATATTCATAAGGGAAATTGGTTTGAACTATTCTCAACAGTAAAAGAACTTCTGGGGAAATCAGTATCCCGGACCTCAAGCACTACTACAGAGCAATAGTGATAAAAACTGCATGTTATTGGTGCAGAGACAGGCAGGTAGATCAATGGAATAGAATTGAAGACCCAGAAATGAACCCACACACCTATGGCCACTTGATCTTTGACAAAGGAGCTAAAACCATCCAGTGGAAAAAAGATAACTTTTTTAACAAATGGTGCTGGTTCAACTGGCAGCTAGCCTGCAGAATAATGCAAATCAATCCATTGTTATCTCTTTGTACTAAGCTCAAGTCCAAGTGGATCAAGGACCTCCACATAAAACCAGATACACTGAAACTAATAGGAAAGAAAGTGGGGAAGAGCCTTGAGCATATGGGCACAGGGGAAAATTTCCTGAATAGAACACCAATAGCTTATGCTCTAAGAGCAAGGACTGACAAATGGGACCTCATAAAATTACAAAGTTTCTGTAAGGCAAAGGACACTGTCAATAGGACAAAACAACAATGAACAAACTGGGAAAAGATCTTTACCAATTCTATATCCGAGGGAGGGCTAATATCCAATATATCCAAAGAACTCAAGAAGTTAGACTCCAGAGAGCCAAATAACCCTATTAAAAATGGGGTACAGAACTAAACAAAGAATTTTCACCTGAGGAATATCGAATGGCTGAGAAGCCCCTAAAGAAATGTTCAGCATCCTTAGTTATCAGGGAAATGCAAACCAAAACAACCCTGAGATTTCACCTCATACCAGTCAGAATGGCTAAGATCAAAAACTCAGGAGACAGCAGGTGCTAGATAAGATGTGGAGAAAAAGGAACACTCCTCCACTGCTGGTGGGATTGCAAACTGGTACAACAACTCTGGAAATCAGTCTGGCAATTCCTCAGAAAACTGGGCATGATCCTACCAGAGGACCTTGTTATACCACTCCTGGGCATATACTTAGAGAATTCTCCAGCATGTAATAAGGACATATGCTCTACTATGCTTATAGCAACCCTATTTATAATAGCCAGAAGCTGGAAAGATCCCAGGTGTCCCTCAGTGGAGGAATGGATACAGAAAATGTGGTATATTTTCAAAATGGAATACTACTCAGCTATTAAAACAATGACTTAATGAAATTCTTAGGCAAGCGGGTGGAACTGGAAAATATGCTGAGTGAGGTAATCGAATCACAAAAGAACACACATGGTATGCACTCACTGATATATGAATATTAGACCAGAAGCTTGGAATACCCAAGACACAATTCACATATCAGTGATGCATAAGAATAAGGAAGGAGAGGCTCCTGGTCCTGGAAATGCTTGAAGCAAACAGAGTAGGGGAATACCAGGACACAGAAGCAGAGGGAGGGTGTTGATTGGGGAGTGGGAGATGGAGAGAACTTATGGGACTTTTGGGGAGCAGGGAACCAGGAAAGGGGAAATCACATGAAATGTAAATAAAGAATATATTTAATAAAAAATAGCATGCAAAAAAAGAAAGAGCAATTATCTAGTGAAACACCTGGTTCTGCTCCACAGGTTCACTGAAGGTTTAAAACCATAACTAAGTTATTAGTGAAATTTTGTATAGATAAACACAGTCAATATTCTATATTCTGTCCTAGAACGTATAATAAATCATTAGTTGCTTTTTTATGACCTTTGGTTAATTGTTTTACAACCTCTTGGAATGTGCTCTGAGTAGAAGAAAGTCTAGTTACCTTCTAAAAGCAATAAACTCGTGACACTTGGGAGACTGGCAGAGTTCTCACTGTAGTTTTGACTATCAGAAAAGGACCTAAAGCAATTCAACTATAAAAGAGCTTAATAATCACAGATACAATTTTAGAAATTCTTATAGGATCATCATTAAGACTTAAGTCATCTATTTGTCTATATAACATCACTGCAAGACAGTACATCTTCATCGAACTGTAAAGATCTGTTCCAAAGGGGTATGCCACTGCTCAGTTATTGCTATATATATTTAATAATAACAGGAAAAGCATGTTAAAGCAGGAATCTTTCCTAAAATGAATCCCTTACAGCCTTCCTGAATAATGGTGAACCTGTCACAGATTATGTAGTAATCCAAAGCAGGCCATTTTAGGGTGATCACCTGCTAATATTTAACTTGTCCCATTATGACTCCTGACATTGCACTTCAGTGAAAATGATTATAAGATGGATGCATTTTCAGAGACATCAGTGATAAATTCATCAACAAATGGAGAAAAAAAGTCCTACGTGAATTAAAGGTGGATTCAAGGCAAAATGTCATGACTTTTTCTTCCTTTTATCTACTGTCCAGAGAACAGCTGTGGAGCCACATGACACTGTTTCAACTTCAGAACCTGCTGCATGGTAAGTAGTTTCCTCTGAGACTGTCCATATTGCAGAGAAACTCCCTAATGTCTGAAGTCAACAACTCAAGGCAGCTTCAAGAAGTCCCTAAAACGGACCAGATTCACTAGGGTCCATCTTTCTCAAGAACATATAATCAGAAAATACTGCTGAGAGTCACTTTCAGACAAAAGAAGCCTCAAATAAGACTCAGACAAACTGCCTGAAAGAAGCAGAAGAGTGCCAAGCTGCCTAGAAGAGGGTTAGATTGACTGAAACACCAAGAAAGTATAATCTCCAAAATATCTGAGCTGCACTACTGCTGTGCCGTGTACTCTGGCTTTTGCCAGCTCTAATTCATGCTGGGTTTGGCTTTAATGATACAGTTGCCTTTGAAACTATAAGTATCCTGTTAGCAATATTCCTGTAAGTAAACCCAAGAAAACTCATTGGATCACAAAGTTAGAGTTTGATGGTATCCAGATGTTGGTCTGTTGTGAGCTCCATCTGTTTGTATATGCAATGTCTCCCAGGAAAAGTCTTGTCACACAACCGATCATGAAATTATTTGGCTGATTATGACTGATTAAAATAAAGACTCAGAAACTAAACTTAAAGATTTAATCTGAAGAGATCTTAAACAAATTACCCATCAAAGATGAAAAGGTACCATGGTTATGCATGAGTAGAAAGAAGCTATAATTTTAAGCCCAGAATAAAAGTTTATAAATAATTTTTATTTCTAAGCAGCAGTCACAAGTGTGCTCTGTCCAGAAGGCTATTCTTGATCACATTAAGAACTTCCTTCCCTGATTACTACTCCTGTCTTTTTTTTTTCAAATTTAGGGAAAGTGGCTACAGTGGACAGACATGACATTTATTTCACCAAGAAAATGAGAGATCTCATTAAAAGTTGAAACACAATAGAAAAAACATGATATAAGTAAACATTTTTGAATCAGTAAAAATATAATAAGTATTGACTTCAAAAATTCTGCAAAGTAATAGCATTTCAAATTTTCCACTAAAAATTGAAATTATTTTGATATCAAATTGAATGGATTTAAAAGTTCAGGAGGTAAGTCTTCTAGTTATTTCAAGGTCCTGCAATTGGATAACTAAAAGATGAATTCTCATGTCACAGTTTCTTCATGAAAATGAAAACATAAGTGTAAGTATGGAGTGCTCCTCCACTCACCCACCCTCTCTCCGACCTCAACACTCTAGCGTTCCCTTAGACTGGGGCATCCAGCCTCCACAGGACCAAGGGGCTCCTCTCCCATTGTTGCTGGACAAGATAATCCTCTGCTACATATGCAGTTGGAGCCATGGGTCCCTCCACACTTACTCATACTCTTTGATTGTTGGTTTAGTCCCTGGGAGCTTTAGGGGGTCTGGTTGTTTGATAGTGTTGTTATTCCTATGGTACTGTAATCCCCTTCAACTCCTTCAGTCCTTTCCCTAACCTCTCCATTGTGGTCCCAGCTCATACTCCTATGGTTGGCTGTGTGTATCCATATCTATGTTGATCAGACTCTGGCAGAGCCCCTCAAGGGACAGGTATACCAGGCTTCTGTCAGAAAGTGATTCTTGGCATCAGCAATAGTGTCTGGGTTTGGTGTCTGCAGATGAGAATGCTCTTAACCTCTGTGCCATTTCTCTCTCCTCCATTTATAAGGTGTTTAGATGAGGTCTGGTAGCCCAAGTGGCATGCAGTTTAAGTTTCAGGAAATGTACATGTCAAGTATCTAATTACATTTTCTGAATTTTAGTTTTGTGGTAAAATACAAGAACTCAAAGATCTCAGAAAACTAGACAATAATCTCTATCATTTCTTTGGGAAAAATGTACTGAGACTGTCCTTTGTGGGAAACACTTAAAGCAAAGGAGAAAGTAGAATGTGATACTAGTGATACTAACAGAGGTTTTAAAAGGAGAGGGATGTATATTGAATTTGTTTGTGTTTCAAACCGCTGCAGCAAATGCACACAATCTTTTTTAACTATGTATGTGTTTTGGTACAACAATATTTTAGTACCTTAGCAGTTTCCTTATTTTGAAATGGGTATCTTTCTGACTTTAGATATTCAGTCATGATCTGATATTATATGCTATACATACGAAATAAGAAGGAAATAAGAAAACTACAATATGTAGACAAAAACAGAAAAAATACTTTTAAGTGATATATATCCCATATGAATATTTATAGATAATTTTTTAAACAACTTTGGGGGAGGTAAGTTATAAATCCAGAGAATCAGGCAGCAGAGGCAGAAAGATTGCAAGTTCATGGTGATCTTGAACAATTTAGTGGGATCCTATTGTCAATTAAAAATTGCAGGGAGAGCTGCTGATGTACCTTGATGAGTAAAACATTGTATAACATGAAGAAGGCATTTGGTTGAATTTTCTTTCCAAAAACAAAAAGCTGTGAGATCAGCAATTTATTGAATATAATTTGACACTTTGGTAAAATTATGATAGAATCAAATTTAACAAACAAAACTTCTATATCACATATCTATGTCCACAGCTCATTTCTTTTCAAATTAGCACACACTAAACACTGAGAAACACTTTCAACATAAAGGTATTATATGCTATAGTAGTAACCCATAGTAAAATCCAGAATAAATACTCAATATTAAACCTTATAAATGATATAAATAAAATATCTCTTAGAAATGTATAAATAAGCCGGGCGGTGGTGGTGCACGCCTTTAATCCCAGAACTTGGAAGGCAGAGACAGGAGGATTTCTGAGTTCGAGGCTAGCCTGGTCTACAAAGTGAGTTCCAGGACAGCCAAGGCTACACAGAGAAACCCTGTCTCGAAAAACAAAAACAAAATAACAAAAAAAAAACAAACAGAAAAAAAAGAAATGTATAAATAAAATAGCTGACTACATAATGCTTATCTTCATCCAGAAAAAAAATACTTGACAAAGGAAGGAAAGGGTAAAATGAAAACTACAGAATGGAGAACTTCACTTCCTTATTTTAACTGAGTAATTTTGTTCTTTGAGAATTATGTAAATAATGATGATAATATTCCTCAGCATTGGTCCATATTTTCTCATTTTTACTTTCTTTCCATGCCCATTTTTTATGTTCCTGATCTGTAGAGGTTTGGTATAAGTATGTTTTTGAGGATGGTCACTCAAACATTTTATCCTCAGCATCTTGAACAACTATGAAGTCTCTACATTACTACAACTCATTAAAATAGAATCTTCTGTGCTTAAGGCTAAAGGCAAAATTTCTCTGTGGGTGCAAGCATAAACATTTAGAAAAAGTACCTTCTTCAGGCCCAAGAAGACCTCAGCTATGAGACTGTGTGACCCAGTTTATAGTATCAGGATTTAATTACCTCTTGTGAAGGAAACCTCACTTACATACAGAAAGCAACTGATTAGCCTAATAATAGTTGTTGCATTATTGCATCCTTCAACAGTGTTCATAGCTAGGTAAGACTACTGATACCTGAGCAGTAAGCATAACATGAAAACTTGGCACTACTAAAGGTAGTCTATTGGGAGGAAGCATTCCGCTCAGTTCCTGCTTGGTTTCATTACATATTGTAACTAAATGTGTAATATCTCTGCCAACAAAGATTTTCAAATAAATTTAATCAGTAAACAGTGGAATTAGGAAGAGAATATAATATAGGAATGACCTCTATATCATTATATCATCCCTGACCAAAACTCATAAGAAGGTATGCAATATCTAGCACAATGATTTTTGTTTATTAGCCCATAGCTTTTAGGGGAAGGTTTGTCTAAACTTACAGCATATCAACCATATATATATATATATAATTTGCTTTCAAAGTAGTATCTGGAGAGATGGCTCAGAGGCCCAGTGGTTAAGATTATGTGCTGGATTTTGCAGTGAACTTCTGTTAGGATCCACATGTTGAAGCTCACAACTCTCAATAAGTATATTGAAAGGAATTTGATACACTTTGTTGGTCACAACAGGACTCTGCATCATTGTGGTATACTTATAGACAGGAAGGCACACATGAATAACCATAAATTAAAGGTTATAAAAAAAAAACTCCAAGGAATAGGTTTCCAAGGACTTCAAGTATGTCATTCACATTTTTTTTATTATTTATTTTATTTTATTTTTTTAATTTACATTCCAAATCACTTCCCCTTTCCTGGTTCCTCCCTCCCGGAAAATCCCAAAAGCCCCCTTCCCTCCCTCTTTTCTTCATTCAACCCCCTCTCCTTACTCTGTCCTGGCGTTCCCCTACATCCAGTCTTTCCAGGACCAGGGGTCTCTCCTTCCATCTTTTTAGAAATATATTGATATGCGGATTGTGTCTAGTGTATTCCGAGATTCTGGGTCAATATCCCCTTATCAGTGACTGCATGCCATGTATATTCTTTTGTGATTGGGTTACCTCACTAAGGATGATATTTTCAAGATCTGACCATTTGCCTAGGAATTTCGTGAATTCATTGGTTTTTTTTTTGTTTTTTTTTTGTTTTATTTTATTTTTTTAATGTACATTCCAAATCACTTCCCCTTTCCCGTTTCCTCCATCCCTGAAAGTCCAATAAGCCCCCTTCCCTCCCTCTTTTCTCCATTCAACCCCCTCTCTTTACTCTGTCCTGGCGTTCCCCTACATCCAGTCTTTCCAAGACCAGGGGTCTCTCCTTCCATCTTTTTAGAAATCTATTGATATGCGGATTGTGTCTGGGGTATTCCGAGATTCTGGGTCAATATCCCCTTATCAGTGACTGCATACCATGTGTGTTCTTTTGTGATTGGGTTACCTCAGTAAGGATGATATTTTCAAGTTCTGACCATTTTCCGAGGAATTTCGTGAATTCATTGTTTTTAATTGCACAGTAGTATTCCATTGTGTAGATATACCACATCTTCTGAATCCATTCCTCCGTTGAAGGACATCTGGGTTCTTTCCAGCTTCTGGCTATTATAAATAAGGCTGCTATGAACATAGTGGAGCATGTGTCCTTATTGCATGCAGGTAAAGTCTCTGGGTATATGCCCAGGAGTGGTATAGCCAGATCCTCCTGGAGTGTCATGCCCAGTTTTCTGAGGAACTGCCAGACTGCTTTCCAGAGTGGTTGTACCAGCCTGCAATTCCACCAGCAGTGGAGGAGTGTTCCTCTTTCTCCACATCCTTGCCAACAACTGCTGTCTCCTGTGTTTTTGATCTTAGCCATCCTGACTGGTATGAGATGGAATCTCAGGGTTGTTTTGATTTGCATTTCCCTAATGACTAAGGATGATGAACATCTCTTTAGGTGCTTCTCAGCCATTAGATATTCTTCAGGTGAGAACTCTTTGTGTAGCTCTGTACCCCATTTTTTAATAGGGTTATTTGCCTCTCTGGAGTTTAACTTCTTGAGTTCTTTGTATATCTTGGATATTAGCCCTCTGTCGGATGTAAGGTTGGTAAAGATCATTTCCCAGTTAGTTGGTTGCCGCTTTGTCTTTTTGACAGTGTCTTTTGCCTTGCAAAAACTTTGTAATTTAATGAGGTCCCATTTGTCTATTCTTGATCTTAGAGCATAAGCTATTGGAGTTCTGTTCAGGAAATTCTCCCCTGTGCCCATATGTTCAAGGTTCTTCCCTAGTTTCCCTTCTATTAGTTTCAGTGTGTCTGGTTTTATGTGGAGATCTTTGATCCACTTAGAATTGAGCTTAGTGCAAGGAGATAAGGATGGGTCAATTTGCATTCTTCTGCATGTTGACCTCCAGCTGAGCCAGCACCATTTGTTGAAAAGGCTATCTTTTTTCCACTGGATGGTTTTAGCTCCTTTGTCAAAGATCAAGTGACCATAGGAGTGTGGATTCATTTCTGGGTCTTCAATTCTGTTCCATTGATCTACATGTCTGTTACTGTACCAATACCATGCAGTTTTTAACACTATTGCTCTGTAGTACAGCTTGAGGTCCGGGATACTGATTCCCCAGAGGTTCTTTTACTCTTGAGAATAGTTTTAGCTATTCTGGGTTTTCTGTTATTCCAGATGAATTTTTGAATTGCTCTTTCTAACTCTATGAAGAATTGAGTTGGGATTTTGATGGGGATTGCATTGAATCTGTGTATTACTTTTGGTAAGATGCTCATTTTTACTATATTAATCCTGCCAATCCATGAGCATGGCAGATTTTTCCATCTTCTGAGGTCTTCTTCAATTTCTTTCTTCAGAGACTTGAAGTTCTTGTCATACAGATCTTTCACTTGTTTGGTTAGAGTCACGCCAAGATACTTAATATGGTTTTTGGCTATCGTGAAGGGTATTATTTCTCTTACTTCTTTCTCAGCCTGCTTATCCTTTGAGTATAGGAAGGCTTCTGACTTGCTTGAGTTGATTTTATATCCGGCCACTTTGCTGAAGTCGTTTATCAGCTGTAGGAGTTCTCTGGTGGAGTTCTTTGGGTCGCTTATGTATACTATCATATCGTCTGCAAATAGTGATAGTTTGACTTCTTCCTTTCCAATTTGTATCCCTTTGACCTCTTTTTGTTGTCTAATTGCTCTAACTAGAACTTCAAGTACTATATTGAAAAGATATGGAGAGAGAGGGCAGCCTTGTCTAGTCCCTGATATTAGTGGGATTGCTTCAAGTTTCTCTCCATTTAGATTGATGGTGGCTACCGGTTTGCTGTAAATTGCTTTTACTATGTTTAGATATGGGCCTTGAATTCCTGATCTTTCCAAGACCTTTAGCATGAAAGGATGCTGAATTTTGTCAAATGCTTTCTTAGCATCTAATGAGATGACCATGTGGTTTTTTTCTTTGAGATTGTTTATGTAGTGGATTACATTGATGGATTTCCTTATATTGAACCATCCCTGCATCCCTGGGATGAAGCCTACTTGATCGTGGTGAATGATCGTTTTGATGTGTTCTTGGATTCAGTTGGCAAGAATTTTATTGAGTATTTTGGCATCGATATTCATAAGAGAGATTGGCCTGAGATTCTCTTTCTTTGTCGGATCTTTGTGTGCTTTTGGTATTAGTGTAATTGTGGCTTCATAGAACGAGTTGGGTAGTGTTCCTTCTGTTTCTATTTTGTGGAACAGTTTGAAGAGTATTGGTGTTAGGTCTTCTTTGAAAGTCTGATAGAATTCTGCACTAAAACCATCTGGACCTGTGCTTTTTTTGGTTGGAAGACTTCCAATGACAACTTCTATTTCTTCAGGGGTTATAGGACAGTTTAGATGGTCTATTTGATCCTGATTTAATTTTGGTACTTGGTATCTGTCAAGGAAATTGTCCATTTCCTCAAGATTTTCTAGTTGTGTTGAATACAGGTTTTTGTAATAGGATCTGATGATTTTTTTGAATTTCCTCAGTTTCTGTTGTTATCTCTCCCTTTTCGTTTCTGATTTTATTAATTTGGATACTATCTCTGTGCTCTCTGGTTAGTCTGGCTAAGGGCTTATCTATCTTGTTGATTTTCTCGAAGAACCAACTCCTCGTTTTGTTGATTCTTTGTATGGTTTTATTTGTTTCTACTTGATTGATTTCAGCCCTGAGTTTGATGATTTCCTGCCTTCTACTCCTCTTTGGTGTATTTGCTTCTTTTTGTTCCTGGGCTTTCAGGTGTGCCATTAAGCTGTTAGTGTATGCTGTCTCCCGTTTCTTTTTGGCGGCACTCAGGGCTATGAATTTTCCTCTTAGCACTGCTTTCATTGTGTCCCATAAATTAGGGTATGTTGTGCCTTCATTTTCATTAACTTTCAAAAAGTCTTTGATTTCTTTCTTTATTTCCACCTTGACCAAGTTATCATTGAGTAGAGCATTGTTCAGCCTCCATGTGTACGTGGGTTTTCTTTTGTTTTTGTTGCCATTGAAGACCACCCTTATTCCATAGTGATCTGATAGGAGGCATGGGATTATTTCTATCTTCTTGTATCTGTTGAGGTCTGATTTGTGACCAATTATGTGGTCAATTTTGGAGAAGGTACCATGAGGAGCTGAGAAGAAGGTGTATTCTTTAGCTCTAGGATGAAATGTTCTATATATATCAGTTAGTTCCATTTGGTCCAAGGCTTCAATTAGATTCACTGTGTCCCTGTTTAGTTTCTGCTTTCCTGAATGATCCTTTTCAGAGAGCAGGGTGTTGAAGTCAGCCACTATTATTGTGTGAGGTGAGATGTGTGCTTTGAGTTTTAGTAAAGTTTCTTTTACGAATGAGGGTGCCCTTGCATTTGGAGCATAGATATTCAGAATTGAGAGTTCTTGATGGTGGATTTTCCCCTTGATCAGTATGTAGTGTCCTTCTGTGTCTTTTTTGGTGACTTTAGGTTGAAAATCAATTTTATCCGATATTAGGATGGCTACTCCACCTCGTTTCTTGGGGCCATTTGCTTGTAAAATTGTTTTCCAGCCTTTTACTCTGAGGTAGTGTTTGTCTTTGACACTGAGGTGCGTTTCCTGCATGCAGCAAAATGCTGGGTCCTGTTTACGTATCCAGTCTGCTAGTCTATGTCTTTTAATTGGGGAATTGAGACCATTGATATTAAGAGAGATTAAGGCATAGTGATTATTGCCATCTGCCATTCTTGACGCTATCTTTATGTTTGAGTGGTTATCTACTTTTGGGTTTGATTCAAGAAGGTTATTATCTCATTTTTTCCAGGGTGTTGTTTCTCTCCCTGTATTGGAGGTTTTCACCTATTATCCATTGCAGGGCTGGATTTGTGGAAAGATATTGTGAAAATTTGGTTTTATCATGGAATATCTTGGTCTCTCCATCTATGGTGATTGAGAGTTTTGCTGGGTATAGTAGTCTAGGCTGGCATTTGTGCTGTCTTAGTGTCTGCATGAGATCTGCCCAGGATCTTCTGGCTTTCATAGTCTCTGGTGAGAAGTCTGATGTGATTCAGATAGGTCTTCCTTTGTATGTTACTTGGCCCTTTTCTCTTACTGCTTTTAGTATTTTTCCTTTGTTTAGAACATTCGGTGTTTTGATTATTATGTGACGGGAGGTATTTCTGTTCTGGTCCAGTCTGTTTGGAGTTCTGTAGGCTTCTTGTACGTTCATCGGCATCTCTCTCTTTAAGTTAGGGAAGTTTTCCTCCATAATTTTGTTGAAGATGTTTACTGGTCCTTTAAGTTGCAAATCTTCACTCTCATCTATACCTATAATCCTTAGGTTTGGTCTTCTCATTGTGTCCTGGATTTCCTGGATGTTTTGGGTTACACGTTTTTTGCATTTTGCATTTTCTTTGACTGTTGAGTCGATGCTTTCTATGGAATCTTCAGCACCTGAGATTCTTTCTTCCATCTCTTGTATTCTATTGTTTATGCTTGCATCTATGACTCCTGATTTCTTCCCAAGGTTTTCTATCTCCAAAGTTGTCTCCCTTTGTGATTTCTTAGTTGTTTCTACTTCCTTTTTAGTTCCTGGATGGATTTGCTGAGATCCTTCACTTGTTTGTTTGTATTTTCCTGTATTTCTTTAAGGTATTTTTGCATTACCTCTTTCAGGATTTCTTCCTGATGACCCACGTTCTCCTGCATTTCTCTGAGCGATTTTTGTGTTTCCTCCTCATGGGATTCCATCTGTTGATCCATCGTCTCCTGCATTTCTTTAAGCAGTTCTTGTGTTTCCTTTGTAAGGGCATCTAACCGTTGATTCATTTCTTTAAGCAATTTTTGTGTTGCCTCCTTATGGGCATCCATCTGTTGACCCATATTCTTCTGCATTTCTTTATGCAAATATTGTGATTCCTTTGTGAGTGCATCTACCCGTTGATTCATCTCGTTAAGCGATTTTTGTGTTGTCTCCTTGTGCGCCTCCATCTTTTGATCCATGTTCTCCCTCATTTCTCTAAGCGATTTTTGTGTTTCCTTTGTAAGGGCTTCTAACTGTTGATTCCTGGTCTCCTGTAACTCTTTATGAGATTTATTCGTGTCCTTCTTGTGATCCTCTAATAGCATCATGAGAAGTGATTTTAAATCCAGATCTTGTCTTTCGGGTGTGGTGGGGTATCCAGGACTTGCTGCTGTTGGAGAGTTGGGTTCGGATGTTCCCACATTACTTTGATTTCTGTTAGTAGCATTCCTACGTTTGCCTTTTGCCATCTGGATACCTCTGGTGTTAGTTGGTCCTGCTGCCACTGGCTGTTGGTTGGACCTCCTGTGAGCCTGCAAAGCTATTTCTGCCCCCCCTGGATTACCAGGATTCCCCTGGCACCGATTTCTGGGACCTGCCTGCTCCTGAGTGACTTTGGAGCCCTAATGTGCCTTGCCCCAAGTGATCTTATATTGGGGAGGCCTTGCACATCTAAAGGCTCAGCCTAGTGGATTCCTGGAGCAGAGGTCGCCAAAGGGAGGCTGGTAGGCTCCTGCCCTGTGCAGGGGTGTGTGGTCTCTCCTAGGGGGGAAGGGGGCGTCCCTCTGCCAGGCAGAAGTCCCACAGCAGAGCTAGCACGCTGGTTACTGCAGATCTGCCCAGCACTTGGGAGCCGCACACACACAATCCGCCCGAGACCCAAGCGATATTAAGCCTGTCTGTCTCAGAACCTGGCTGTCCCAACCTCCCAGTCACTGGAGCAGAGATGGCGGAGGGCACTCTCCGTGGAGCTGCTCACCCTGTAGGTGCGATGGCCTGCCGATCTGGCACCCAGACGACCACAGTGCTGACCCGTTCTCGGGCGCAGATGGAAGCCCCAACAGGCCATGTCCCAAGTGATGTTATATTGGGGATAGGGAGCTTGGGGTACCTGTCTCTTCAGCGCAGTCTGCGAGAACAGAGGTCGCGGAAGGAAAGCTGGTAGGCTCCCACCCAGTGCGGGGTCCCTCTGCCAGGCAGAAGTCCCACAATAGAGCTGGCGCGCTGCTCACTGCAGATCAGCCCCGCACCTGGGAGCTGCACACACACAAGCCGCCCGAGACCTGAGCAACATTATGCCTGTCTGTCTCAGAACCTGGCTGTCCCAACTTCCCAGTCACTGGAGCAAAGATGGCGGAGTGCAATCTGCACACTCTCTGTGGCGCCGCTCACCCTGTAGACGCGATGGCCCGCCTATCTGGCACCCAGACGACCACAGCGCTGACCCGTTCTCGGGCACAGACGGAAGCCCCAACAGGCCATGTCCCAAGTGATGTTATATTGGGGATAGGGAGCTTGGGGTATCTGTCTTTTCAGCGCAGTCTGCGGGAACAGAATTCATTGTTTTTAATTGCAGAGTAGTATTCCATTGTGTAGATATACCACATCTTCTGAATCCATTCCTCCGTTGAGGGACATCTGGGTTCTTTCCAGCTTCTGGCTATTATAAATAAGGCTGCTATGAACATAGTGGAGCATGGGTCCTTATTGCATGCAGGTAAAGTCTCTGGGTATATGCCCAGGAGTGGTATAGCAGGATCCTCCGGGAGTGTCATGCCCAGTTTTCTGAGGAACCGCCAGACTGCTTTCCAGAGTGGTTGTACCAGCCTGCAATCCCACCAGCAGTGGAGGAGTGTTCCTCTTTCTCCACATCCTCGCCAACAACTGCTGTCTTCTGTGTTTTTGATCTTAGCCATCCTGACTGGTGTGAGATGGAATCTCAGGGTTGTTTTGATTTGCATTTCCCTAATGACTAAGGATGATGAACATCTCTTTAGGTGCTTCTCAGCCATTAGATATTCTTCAGATGAGAACTCTTTGTGTAGCTCTGTACCCCATTTTTTAATAGGGTTACTTGCCTCTCTGGAGTTTAACTTCTTGAGTTCTTTGTATATATTGGATATTAGCCCTCTGTCACGTTTTTTAGTGCTTCTTCTTGTAACTTTATTTCCTCCAAACACCATCTCCATCCTTTATTGATATTTCCACCACCAGTATTCACCCCCTATAGGTTCATGGTACACATGTCAACACACACACACACACACACACACACACACACACACACACATTATGACATCTCTCACAACAATTGCTTGTTTCTAGTTTCTGGCTTCCATTGGTACCAAAGGTAAAATATATAAAAATCCATATTTAAGAGGGAAAACTCTGGGACTGGAGAGATGGCTCAGCGATTCAGAGCACTGACTGCTCTTCCAGAGGGCTTGAGTTCAATTCCCAGTACCCACATGTTGGCTCACAACCATCTGTAATGGGATCTGATGCCCTCTTCTGGTGTGTCTGAAAACACAGCTACAGTGTACTCATATAAATAAAAATAAATAAGTCTTCTTTTAAAAAGAGAGAGAGAAAACTCAGGGAATCTTTTTTTCAGTATCTGTTTACCTCCTTTATATATTTTTACAGTTTTAATCATATATCTGTGAATATTATGATTTCATTTCATCTATCTAAATTTATAGTAGAAGATTTTATGATAGCAATATTTTCATTTTTTTAACTTCTGAATGAAATTTCAGTATTTATGGGTACCACATTTTCAATATCCAATCATCAGCTAATAATCATCTATGTTCTATGAGCTCCCATTTTTCGATTCTTGATCTTAGAGCTTAAATCATGGGTGTTCTGTTCAGGAACTTTTCCCCTATGCCCATGTGTTTGAGAATTTTCCCCACTTTCTCTTCTATTAGATTCAATGTATTGCAAAGCTTCTGTAAGGCAAAGGACACTCTCATTAGGACAAAATGGTGACCAACAGATTGGGAAATGATCTTTACCAAACCTATATCTAATAAAGGGTTAATATCCAATATATACAAAGAACTCAAGAAGTTAGAATCCAGAGAACCAAATGACCCTATTAAAAATTGGGTACAAAACTAAACAGAGACTTCTCAACTGAAGAAACTCAAATGGCCAAAAAGCACCTAAAGACATGTTCAACATCCTTAGTCATTAGGGAAATGCAAATCAAAACAACCCTGAGATTTCACCTCACACCAGTCAGAATGACTAAGATCAATAACTCAGGTGACAGCAGATGCTTCAGAGGATGTAGAGAAATAGGAACACTCCTCCAATGCTGATGGGATTGCAAGCTGGTACAAAATCTCTGGAAATGAGTCTGATGGTTCCTTAGAAAATTGGACATAGTACTACTTGAGGACCCAGCTATACCACTCCTGGGCATATACTTAGAAGATGCTCCAACACATGATAAGGATACATGTTCCACTATGTTCATCACAACCATATTTATAATAGTCAGAAGCTGGAAAGAACCCATATATTGTTCAACAGAGAAATAGATACAGAAAATGGAATACTACTCAGCTATTAAAAGCAATGACTTCATGAAATTCGCAGGTAAATGGATGGAACTTGAAAATATCACCCTGAGAGAGGTAACTCAGGCACAAAAGAACACAGGATGTGCACTCACTGATAAGTGGATATTAGCCCAAAAATTTCGAATACCCAAGATACAATTCACAGACCATATGAAGCCTAAGAAGAAGGAAGACCAAAGTGTGGATGCTCCCATCCTTCTTAGAAGCTGGAACAATGGAATACTACTCTGCAATTAAAAACAATGAATTCTAGGCAAATGAAATTCCTAGGCAAACGGTCAGAACTTGAAAATATCATCCTTAGTGAGGTAACCCAATCACAAAAGAACACACATGGTATGCAGTCACTGATAAGGGGATATTAACCCAGAATCTCAGAATACCCTAGACACAATTCACATATCAATAGATTTCCAAGAAGGTGGAAGGAGAGACCCCTGGTCCTGGAAAGACTGGATGTAGGGGAATGCCAGGACAGAGAAGGGAGAAGGGGTTGAATGGGGAAAAGAGGGAGGGAAGGGGGCTTATGGGACTTTCAGGGAGGTAGGAAACGGGAAAGGGGAAATGATTTGGAATATAAATAAAAAAACTTAGAAAATAAAAAAAAAGAAGCGGGAACAAAATACTCATGAGAGGAGATACAGAGGCAAATTATGGAGCAGAGAATGAAGAAAAGGCCATCCAGAGACTGCCCCACCTGGGGATCCATCCCATATACAGTCACCAAACCTGGACACTATTGTGGATGCCACGAAGTACTTGTGTCAGGAGCCTGATATGGCTGTCTCCTGAGAGGCTTTACTAGAGCCTGACAAATATAGAGGTGGATGCTCACAGTCTTGTATTGGACTGAGTACAGGCTCCCCGATGGAGGAGTTGGAGAAGGAGCTGAAGGAGCTGAGGGGTTACAGCCCCTTGTTGAGAGCAACAGTGTCAACTGGCCAGACTCTCGGGAGCTCCTGGGAACTTGACCACCAACTAAAGAGTACACATGAAGGGACACATGGCTCCAGGCCACATATGTGGCAGAGGATGGCACTGTTGAACATCAACGGGAGAAGCAGCCCTTGGGCCTGAGGGTGTCCGATGCCCCAGTGTAGGGGAATGCCTGGGAGGGAAAACTGGAGTGCATGGGTGGTTGGGGGAACACCCCCATAGAGACAGGGGAAGGGGGATGGGACAGGGTTTTCTGATGGGGAGACCTGGAAAGGGGAAAACATTTGAAATGTAAGTAAAGAAAGTATCCAATAAAAAAATGGAAAGAAGATGAATAGGCATTGTTGTGGATAGCCCTGGTGCTGATGTATTTTGATGTCTATTCCACTTTCCAGGAGGTGTTGTCTGGAAAAAGGAATGAGTCATGAGGATAGAATCACTTACTCAGGTTACTTATTGTGAACCATCCCCTAATGAATAAAGGAATCAATTACTGGGTGAGTAGTCAGGGCTTCCAGATTAGATGGAGGAAGTATGAGAGAATTAGGGGCTTTTTTGGATGGGTATAGCATAAGGACAAGTTGTAGCTGCTAGTGTCCCCTGGTTTCAATGATGGATTTCCCAGGTTTTGCCACTGGAGGATTTAGATTTTATATGAATTACAAGATTAGGATTCTAGTTGTTGCACCCAGAGACTGAGTTACCCTTGTTTCTATACTAAGTGTGTGTGTGTGTGTGTGTGTGTGTGTGTGTGTATGTGTGTGTGTGTGGCGTTTTCCTTCATGTGGTGGCTCAATTGGGTTCCAGAAAGGAAGGTATGGCTCAAAACATGAGTTTGCCAGTTGTGCACCACAAAGGCTGTGATAGTTTTGAACCATGGGGCTGGCATGGTAGAGACATGTCAGTGGGAACTTAGCAAGCTGGGTGGAGAGATTTTGAAGCTCTAAGTCAGACTGTCTCCACGAGATAAGAACAGGCAGGTCATTGCCGCCAGTGCATAGGGACCAGCCCACCAGAGCAGAGAGTAGCTGGATGTAGTGTAAGAAGCTTGCTGTTCTTTTTTAATATTTCCAGCAACAAGGCATGAAAAAAAAAGAAAAGCATCTCCCGTTCTCTTTTCTGGGTGTTGTGAATAGAGCAGTAGTATACGTTATGAACTAGTAGGTCTATAAGAGGATACAGAGACTATACTAGGATGCATACTCTGTGAATATGCCTGGGAGCTGTCTAGCTGGGTTAGGAGCGATTTCCTTTTACAAGGTTTTTGTTTGTTTGTTTGTTTGTTTTTTGTTTTGATATTTTCTTTTCTTCATTTTCTTTTTTCAAAGATAAGACTTACAGTTCTGGAACAAAATTCAAATGCTAAAAGCAAATGCCTAACACATGTGGTTTTGTAAGACATGTAAAATATATATGATTCAGGTATATTCTCCATTTATTAAGAAACTCATTTGCAAAATAGTCATCCCATATACAAGCCTGATGGTTGTCACTGTTCATCCTACTCTACACTAATTGCTTATATATTATTTCCAAACAAAAAATAACACATCAAGATAACTTCGTCCTTAAAATTCAATGAAACAGCAGCTACAGCACATTAATTTTATGACCTAAGTATTTGGTTATATAAGCAAAAATTACCATTTATATAAGAATTTTATTCTAAGAACAAAGGAGCTCGATGACACAGAAAGATCCATGGTGTCTTCAGTGCTTTGTTTATTTATTTTGAACAGAGTAATAATTAGCACACCCCCTAATGCACTCAAAATCATAATGGAAGGTTCTTTGTCTTAGAGAAAAAGATGGAGTGAAGAATAATGTACTATCACATCACACCCAGTAAGTGCTGCGTTGATAGATTAACAGGCCTACTGACTGCATTAAATAAAAAAGACTAAAGTGTTAGCAGTAAGGTTTGCCAATAAGTGTAGGTATTTGCATTTGAAAATTGCAGCCCTCTAAGCAGACATTCTGAACTTCATTCCAATATATTATTCTCCCCTCCTCTCTCTCCACATAAATTTATAGGTTCACATGAACAGAAATACTTAGCTGCATGTAAAAGAGCAGGAGTTAGTTGAAATACATGTGCACATATGTAATACAATTTACTATATTTATATAATATATTTTTAGATATAATTAATATGTAATATATATTATAGAAATGTACACATGTTACATAATTTGGAGCTTAACAAAGACAAATTTAGTTAACTTCACTTTTCTATTTCATTCCCATTCTTCAATTATGAGGCATTAGTACGTGCCAGACGTTTCAAAGTTCAAGCTAACTCCATTTTGTTATTTGAGGATAGTTGAATATCAAAGCATAAATGAAGTAGTAACAAAGTATGTATATGAACCTCATATATGGCAAGACACTGAGCATTCTTTTTTTTCAATTTTTTTAATTTATTTATTTTTATTTTCTAAATTTTTTTATTTACATTCCAAATCATTTCCCCTTTCCCATTTCCTCCCTCCCCGAAAGTCCCATAAGGCCCCTTCCCTCCCTCTTTTCCCCTTTCAACCCCCTCTCGCTTCTCTGTCCTGGCATTCCCCTACATCCAGTCTTTCCAGGACCAGGGGTCTCTCCTTCCATCTTCTTGGAAATTTATTGATATGCGAATTGTGTCTAGGGTATTCCAAGATTCTGGGTTAATATCCCCTTATCAGTGACTGCATACCATGTGTGTTCTTTTGTGACTGGGTTACCTCACTAAGGATGATATTTTCAAGTTCTGACCATTTGCCTAGGAATTTCGTGAGTTCATTGTTTTTAATTGCAGAGTAGTATTCCATTGTGTAAATATACTACATCTTCTGAATCCATTCCTCCGTTGAGGGACATCTGGGTTCTTTCCAGCTTTTGGCTATTACAAATAAGGCTGCTATGAACATAGTGGAGCATTCTTAATCGTCTTTCTTGGCTCCTCGTCTTCCTTTTACACAAACCATACACCTGAGCACAAAAACCTCTATCTTCTTTTTATTGTTACTCCACATTTGGCTTATTTATTCGTAAGCCCAACTACTTTATTTTACCTAGGAATGATTTGTTGGAAGAGAAAATAATTTTATTCTTAAAGCTTATAGTATCCAGTAGGAACCATTTACTTTTCCATTGTGATTTTATATCACTTTCCCACTTTCATATTAGTTTTCTATAAAGACAACTGGTATGGTGTCTGACATAGACACGCACAAACATGTACACATACATACACACAAATAAAAAATACAAACAAGAAATATACTTTAAACAATAAACTCTATGAAATAAACATTAAATTTCTTGAACTGAAGGTGTTAAAGTCTTTTTATTTTGATGAAGAGGGGCTTGGAAGAGAAATACACAATGTGAGAACCAAAATATTCAAATTTGAAGAAAGGCTGATAAAAGAAATTATTCTGGACAACATGCAAAGGTTTGAAGAGATGCAAACATATTTTCATAGTGTCTTATTTATTAAAAACTGACCAGGTGTCTTAGTTGGTACAGTTGATTGACAGAAGGCCAAGGATATGAGTATGATACCAAGGGGTCTCACAGCAGAAGGAGAGAAACAACTCCTGAATCTCATTCTCTGATTTCTACACTCCTACTGCTTCCAAGTAAAGACAGTCAAATAGATAAATGCAATTAATTTAAAAATCAATCCTGACATTTATATATTGGTTTCACTCAAGCACTGAATTTAGAAAGAATGGAGAAAAGAAAGAAAGAAAGAAAGAAAGAAAGAAAGAAAGAAAGAAAGAAAGAAAGAAAGAAAGAAAGAAAAAGAAAGAAAGAAAGGAAGGAAGGAAGGAAGGAGGGGGAGGAGGAAGGGAGGGAAGGAGGGATGTAGGGAGGGAGCGAGAGAGGGAGGGAAGGAAGGAAGGAAGGAAGGAAGGAAGGAAGGAAGGAAGGAAGGAAGGAAGGAAAGAAGGAGGGGAGGAAAGATAGAAAAATAAATTTGAGAGCTAATAAGAAATCAAAATATTTTCTTTCCCTAAATATTTCAGCTGGAAACATGTATGCTTTTTCTCTCATTACATTTTAGATTTATTTAGTGTGCACATGGTGTGTGTGTGTGTGTGTGTGTGTGTGTGTGTGTGTGTGTGTGTGTGTATGCATGTATTTTCATACCTTGGCACATTTATAGAGGTTAGGAGACAACCTGGCATACAATGGCTTACATGGCAAGACATTCCTTTCATCCATGACTTACATATCAGAGATTTTTAAAGTACACTCAGGTCATCAGCATGACAGTAAGTTTTGGAACATAGTGATATTCCTCACTGGCCTGAGAGGCTTGTCTTTAGATTTGGAATATAAATTAAAACAGTATTAAAATACAAACATGATACTAGATAGGTAAATAGCGTAATGAAAATTCAGTGTGCTTTCATAATTTCTTCTAGAAACAAAATTAAAAAATGCATTAAAATATTTGTTTCACAAAGTCTCTATAACAGTTTTATTCAACCTGTGGTTTTTAACTCATTTGGCAAACCTCTTTCTCAAAATGTATTTACTTTATTATGCATAACAGTAGCAAAACTGCAGTCATGAAGTAGCAACAAAAATAATTTTGTAGATAGGGGACACTCCAACATGAAGAATTGCATTAGATGATAGCTGTAGTAGGAAAGATGAGAACCACTGTTTTCCACAGTGTATGTATACGTATATTCATTTACACAACTGCATTAAATTATAATTCAAACTTTTGAAGAATAGCAAACATTCAATATATATATATCTGTTGTTTATATTGCTGTTATTTCCAGGTTCTAAATACACCCGTTCTTGACTCTATTCTTACTCAATATACTTTTGGAAAAAACTAATACTTAAAATAAATCGTGTTATGTACGTCTGTATGCTGAATTTTATTTATTTAATATCAAAATCTATCTATTAATGGATCTTTACACTTTTCTTTTTTTAACCAATTTTCTATTAATTGTTCTGTGTATGGATAGTTCACTTCTTAGTCTAAATGGTTACAATGTCAAGGGTGAAAGTGAATACTCACAATCAAATAATTTACAATAGAATGTGAAATAATAGTATTATTTTAGGATTTGATTTGCTATAGAACCTACTTTATTTAGACAAGTTTTTGTATTGCACATCAATTTTGTTATAGAACGTGATTCATTATTAAATTCCTCATTGCACATCTGTATGTAACCGAAACGAAAAGAAAGGAAACATGTTTTTCACTAGATACCATCATATATTGAATGGCAATGGTTAAGATTTTATGGGATTATCACTGGACATTGTATTTATTCCAAAGGCTTATGATATGTATTCCAAAATAAACCACCCTTTCAAATTAAGTGACTAAAGTTTAGATCACCTTATTGGGAGAGTGAAAAAATTAGACAATTAGAAACCATGAGTTTATTAATATAAGCTTTCTATTGCTTAGCAGTTTCCAGTGCCATCTTGCTTTAAATTTCCTGCTTTTTCTAAATACTTGTCTGACATTTTATATTAAAACATTCTCTTGATTACAAAAACATGTCAGAAATCTTTGTTTATTAACCAATAATTAGATCTTCACACCTATTAATCATTTCATACACAATTATACATTTTAGTGGATCAATAGAAGGCACTGAACCCCAGTCCATTTATCAATATCTTATACCCTATGCAGTTTTGAACAGAAACATATTCAGTTAATTAAGCCATTAGTATAGGTTCTAAACTTAATTAGTACAGATGATACATATGTTTAGATTGAATGACTCTGAGAGCAAAATCTGAACCTCCACATGTCAATGAGATACTCATATACAAGGATTAAAGTGTTCTTTTAAATCCTTTAATTTAAATCAATCATTCAGATATATATCTGAATTTTATTAAATGTCATAAAATATATTAATGAGCACTTTTAGTGCAATCTGCCAGATCTCAGTATGATTTTATGGAAGGGAATATATTTATTTCTTGCATGTATGCTGGAAATAGCTGTCAAAACAACTAGGAAGAATCAAATTAACTTGGAAAATGACTTTCATATATAAATAAATTAATTAAAATAATAATATTACTGTACATCCGCAAACACTTTAAAGAAGTCTACATAAAATCATTGAAGAAAATAGAAGTTTATACATCATTGAGCTATTCATGGAGAGCTGACTTCGATGCACAGTATTTCTAAAGGAATATCTTTTTTCCCTCAGGATACCTGCTTTAGATAAAGCACATGTAGATGGGGGAACTAGAGATGGTATAAGAGAAATGTATTAATATCAGATAGGGAAAATATGGCATTGAACACTCAAACTCAGAAGAAAATTGACTTGATTAAGACTTTATATTAGTCTTTATAATAGTCTTGATTAAGACTTTATTTTTATGCTTAAAGCACCATTGCTAGATATATACACAATAAATAAAATATATTGATAAGTATGAACACTTATGACACCAGATTTCAGAGATAAAGGCAAACATCTTTCTTGAATTTCAGTTAATAATAAATGGAATATGTCATATTTTGTAGAAAAAAATCACATTCTTTGGCAATTGGTCTTAAAAAATGTTAAAATATATTGTGTTTTATTTCTAAGTGTATAAATAAAAAATCTTACTGAGAAAATAATCTTTACACTCTTATTACAATTTATTTATTGTGTATTTGCACACGTGTGTGTATGTGTGTGTGCATGTATGTGCACGTGTGCACGCGCATGCATGCGTCTGTATGTGTGCCTGTGTGCCTGTGTGCATGGTTAGGAATATAAAAACCATAGTGCACATGTAAATGTCAGGAAAAGCCATGTGAGTTATTTAACTCTTTGTAACATATGAGTTCCAGGGAATGAACTCAGGACATCAGACATGGTGACAAGTGTCTTTACCTGATGAGCCATCTTATCATCCACTACATAATGCTATCTAAAAGGATCAGTTGAACATAAAGGGTTCAGGTAGGAGACTGTAGCAGCAATCACTAAGATAGATTTTATATTATTTGAATCTTGATGCAGCTAAAGAAAACACAAGAAATCCATCTTTAAATTTATTTAGAGGCCAAAGAAATAAGATCTTGGATAAGTTGGAGGAGTTTATGAGAGAAAGAAGATAAATTTAGCGATCTAAATTATTTTAAGTCTGCTACTAGAACATCATGGAGAACGTTTCTAATTGATAAGGTATAGACAGCAAAGAGATTCACTGATGATTTACCAATAATAATTTTGGGAAAAGTGTGACTTAAATATGGCAGTTTGAATTGCTATTGATAAAGTATGTTGAATTGCAAGCTTCAATGTGTCAATGGTATTTAAAGTAATGTGACTGTTTGACACCTGTAAAGAAAAACAATTGAGTTGAGAAGCCAAATCGAATGCTGTGTAATAGGACATGTAGAAGACAAGTCACTGGGGAGAGACTGGGAGAAAGAAATTTAGAGTAGTTTATTGACAAAGAAGGTCATAACATTCTTAGGCATTCAAGAGAAGCTAAACACTGTGTTTCTTAATCTTTGCTCTGTTCCTCCAGTCAGTGTGGCCAACTCTATGCTGGTAGCATGCCCTGTTTGTAATGCAGTTATTGCATTTCTTTTTGTAATGTCTATGAAAAACACCAAAGTGGTACCTGAAATATTCCTATTTTTTGATAAAAATAATTATCTATATCATTTATTTGAAAATTGAGTCCTCTCTCATACAATGCATACTGACCAATTTCTCCTGTGGTTCTTTCTCCCACCTCCCCGACTTTCCTGTCAGTAAGTCCTTATGAAGTTATATTTTTTTTAATTATTTTTATATTTTCTTATTTTTTCTTTTTACTTTTTTATTAGATATTTGCTTTATTTACATTTCAAATGTTAACCACTTTCCATGTTACCTTACTGAAAACTCCCTATCCCATCCCCCTGCCCCCTGCTCACCTCCCTCCCTCCAGTTTCCTGTCTTGCATTCCCTTATTCTGGGGAATCAAGTCTTCACAAGAACAATGGCCATCTCATTGATGTCTGAAAAGGTCATCGTCTGGTACATATGCAGTTGGAACTGTGGTACCTTCGATTCGTGGTTTAGTCCCGGGGAGCTCTGGATGCACTGGTTGGTACATATTATTGTTTCTCCTGGGGAGCTGCAAACCTCTTCAGCTCCTTGGGTCCTCTCTCTAGCTGCTCCATTGGGGACCCTATTCTCATTCTATAGGTTGGCTGTGAGCCATTGGTGTTTTGATCCACTTTCCAATAAGGATCAAAGTATTCACAATTTGGTCTTCCTTCATCTTGAGCTTCATGTGATCTGTGAGTTGTATCATGGGTATTATGAGCTTTTGGGCTAATATCTACTTATCAGTGATTGCATACTGTATGTGTTCTTTTGTGATTGGGTTATCTCACTTAGCATGATAGTTTCTAGCTCCATCCATTTGCTTGAGAATTTCATGAATTCATTGTTTTTAATAGCTGAGTAGTACTCCATGGTGTGAATGTAAATGTACCAAATTTTCTGTATTCATTCCTCTGTTGAGGGACATCTGGGTTGTTTCCAACTTCTGGCTATTATAAATAAGGCTGCTATGAACATAGTGGAGCATGTGTCCTTACTACTTGCTGGAGCATCTTCTGGGTATATGTCCAGGAGTGGTATAGCTGGATTCTCAGGTAGTGTTTTCAGGTAGTACAGTTTTCTGAGGAACCACCAAACTGATTTCCAGAGTGGTTTTACCACCTTGCAATCCTACAAGCAATGGAGGAGTGTGCCTTTCTCCACATGTAGCATTTGCTGTCTCCTGAGATTTTAATCCTGGCCATTTTGTCTGGTGTGAGGTGAAATCTCAGGGTTGTTTTGATTTGCATTTCCCTGTTGATTAAGGATGTTGAACACTTCTTTAGGTGTTTCTCAGCCAGCTGGTATTCCTCAGTTGAGAATTCTTTGTTTAGTTCTGTATGCCATTTTTTAATAGGGTTATTTGGTAACTTCTTGAGTTCTTTTTTTTTTTTTTTCATTGCCCAATTAGCACTAGTTTTATTTTTAATTGACATAAAGACACAGGCAAAAATAAAAGAGTAATGAGCAATTTAAAGTTCAACAGTGTTCATAAGGGAGGAACCAAGCAGTGACATATGAGAAGGCATAACATTCAGTTTCTACATTGTAACACGAAGTTATTTTTCAAATAGCTTCTTTTAAGCACAAATGATTTTTTAGTGTTCTCTCTCTTCTCTCTCTCTCTCTCTCTCTCTCTCTCTCTCTCTCTCTCTCTCTCTCTCTCTCTCTTTTCATTTCCCGTTCAAGTGCTTAAGATGAAATTCAGGATCTCACACATTAACTCAGCAAGTACACCAAGAAATATTGAATGGCTTCCCTAGTCCTAAATTACTTTTAAATCATAAGTATCACATACTCTGATAAAACATACTGGTTTTAAACAGGTAGTAGATCTAATCCTATTAATCATATTATAGTTATATTCAATCCCATTTTAGTTTAATAAATGTGTTGGCAAACTTAAACTGCTTCATATATCCAGCCAGATCTGTCAGGTTTTGTACTAACTAGTTTTATGTCAACTTGACACAAGCAAGAATACTCAAAAAAGTTGGAGTCTCAATTGAGAAAATGTCTCCATAAGATCCAGTTGTAGGGCATTTTCTTAATTAGTGACCAATGATGGAGGGTCCAGCCCATTGAGGGTGATGCCATCCTGGGAAGGTAGTCCTAGGTTCTATAAGAAAGCAGGCTGAGCAAGCCATGTGAAGAAGCCAGAATGGAGCACTCCTACATGGCCTTTGCATCAGCTCCTGCCTCCAGGTTCCTGTTCTCTGTGAGTTCCTGTCCTGACTTCCCTTGGTGATAAACAGCCATGTGGGACTGTAAGCTGAATACACCCTTTCCCCCACAACTTGCTTTTTGTCATGGTATTCTAAGACAGTTTTGATCCCTTTTTCTTCAATGGAGAAAGCAAAGTGGTCTGTCTAATCTGGGAAGCACATTATGTAGGGCTAGTGAGATGCTATAACTTAGAGAAGGGAGCCTTCATACATTACAGCGGGAGAGGCTACCGACTAAACTTATGGAAAGAAAGGTTTTTTCTATTTAGACTAGAAAATGAGAAAGACTTATGAAAACGGGAAATGAGCTGAAAATTGCTGTTATGAATAGATAAGTAATGAAATAAAATGCAAAACAAATAAGAGGACCAATTTTAAGACAGTATAAAAGAGGTGTAATTTAGAAATATCAATAAGAAACAATAGTGAAAACCAATAAAAATGAGATATAAAGGGGGAAAAGTGGTATAAGTATATATACAAAAGGAAACAAGTGTTAGAGACTCAGAAGGCAAGAAGTATGTGGGGGGGGTCTGAAAGAGAGAGAGAGAGAGAGAGAGAGAGAGAGAGAGAGAGAGAGAGAGAGAGAGAGAGAGAGAGAGAGAGAGAGAATGTAGAGAAAAGAAAGAAGGGAGAAGCATACTGTTTCAAATATGCAAATATCAATTCAGGTCATGCCTACGCTATTGGGTACTTTTTAAGTTTCTACTCATCAATAAATATAAAGAAAAACGGTCAAGTTCATAGAGCAAACACCCATAAGCAATAACTGCCTGTAACATTATTACATACTCCTCATGAGGTATTTTTTATTGTTTCTTAGATATATTCTTTATTTACATTTCAAATGATTTCCTCTTTTCTGATTCCCCCCTCCCTGAAAGTCCCATAACCCCTGTTCCCCAATCAACCCCCTCCTGCTTCCCTGTCCTGGTATTCCCTTACACTACTGAATCGAACCTTTCCAGGACCAGGGGCCTCTCTTTCCATCTTCTTGGGCATCATGTGATATGTGAATTGTGTCTTTGGTATTCTGAGAATCTCGGCTAATATCTACTTTTCACTGAGTGCATACCATGTGTGTTCTTTTGTGATTGAGTTATCTCTCTTAGGATGCTATTTTCTAGTTCAACCCATTTGCCTAGAATTTCATGAATTCATTGTTTTTAATAGCTGAGTAGTATTCCATTGTGTAAATGTACCACATTTTCTGTATTCATTCCTCTGTTGAGGGATATCTGCATTCTTTTCAGCTTCTGGCTATTATAAATATGGCTGCTATGAACATAGAGGAGCATGTGTCCTTGTTACATGCTGGGGAGTCCTCTGGGTATATGCCCAGCAGTGGTATAGCAGGGTCCTTGGTAGCATTCTGCCCAGTGTTTTGAGGAACCGCCAGACTGATTTCCAGAGTGACTGTACCAGCTTGCAATCTCACCAGCATTGGAGGAGTGTTCCTCTTTCTCCACATCCTCACCAGCACCTGCTGTCTCCTGAGTTTTTGATCTTAGCCATTCTGACTGGTGTGAGGTGAAGAAATCTCAGGGTTGTTTTAGTTTGCATTTCCCTGATGACTAAGGATGTTGAACATTTCTTTTTTTTTTTTTATTTTTTTTAATTTACATTCCAAATCACTTCCCCTTTCCCGTTTCCTCCCTCCCCGAAAGTCCCATAAGCCCCCTTCCCTCCCTCTTTTCTCCATTCAACCCCCTCTCGTTACTCTGTCCTGGCGTTCCCCTACATCCAGTCTTTCCAGGACCAGGGGTCTCTCCTTCCATCTTTTTAGAAATCTATTGATATGCGGATTGTGTCTAGGGTATTCCGAGATTCTGGGTCAATATCCCCTTATCAGTGACTGCATACCATGTGTGTTCTTTTGTGATTGGGTTACCTCACTAAGGATGATATTTTCAAGATCTGACCATTTGCCTAGGAATTTCGTGAATTCATTATTTTTAATTGCAGAGTAGTATTCCATTGTGTAGATATACCACATCTTCTGAATCCATTCCTCCGTTGAGGGACATCTGGGTTCTTTCCAGCTTCTGGCTATTATAAATAAGGCTGCTATGAACATAGTGGAGCATGTGTCCTTATTGCATGCAGGGGAAGCCTCTGGGTATATGCCCAGGAGTGATATAGCAGGATCCTCCGGGAGTGTCATGCCCAGTTTTCTGAGGAACCGCCAGACTGCTTTCCAGAGTGGTTGTACCAGCCTGCAATTCCACCAGCAGTGGAGGAATGTTCCTCTTTCTCCACATCCTCGCCAACAACTGCTGTCTCCTGTGTTTTTGATCTTAGCCATCCTGACTGGTGTGAGATTTCTTTATGTGCTTCTCAGCCATTCGATATTCCTCAAGTGAAAATTCTTTGTTTAGTTCTGTACCCTATTTTTAATAGGGTTATTTGGCTCTCTGGAGTCTAACTTCTTGTGTTCTTTGTATATGTTGGATATTAGCCCTCTGTGGGATGTAGGGTTGGTAAAGATCTTTTCCCAATTTGTTGGTTGCCATTTTGTCCTTTTGATAGTGTCCTTTGCTTGCAGAAACTTTGTAGTTTTATGAGGTTCCATTGTGAATTCTTGATCTTAGAGTATAAGCTATTGGTGTTCTGTTCAGGAAATTTTTCCCTGTACCCATGTGTTCAAGGCTCTTCCCTAGTTTCTTTTCTATTAGTTTCCGTGTCTGGTTTTATGTGGAGGTCCTTGATCCACTTGGACTTGAGCTTTGTATGAGGAGATAAGAATGGATCTATTTGCATTCTTCTGTATGCTAGCCAACAGTTGAACCAGCACCATATGTTGAAAAGGCTGTCATTTTTCTGCTGGATAGTTATAGCTCCTTTGTCAAAGATCAAGTGACCATAGGTGTGTGGGTTTTTTTCTAGGTCTTCAATTCTATTGCATTGATCTACCTGCCTGTTATTGTACAAACACCATACAGTTTATAATACTATTGTTCTATAGGACTGCTTGAGGTCATGAATATTGATTCCTCCAGAAGTTCTTTTACTGTTGAGAATAGTTTTAGCTATCCTGGGTTTTTTTTGTTTGTTTGTTTGTTTTTTTTTGTTATTCCAGATGAATTTGAGAATTACTCTTTCTAACGCTATGAAAAATTAAGTTGGAATTTTGATGGGGATTGCATTGAATCTGTATATTACTTTAGGCAAGGTGGTCATTTTTACTACATTAACCCTACCAATCAACAAGCATGGGAGATCTTTACATCTTCTGAAATGTTCTTCAATTTCTTTCTTCAGAGACTTGAAGTTTTTGTCATATCACTTGCTTGGTTAGGGTCACACCAAGGTATTTTATATTACTTGTGGTTATTGTGAAGGGTGTCATTTCTCTAATTTCTTTCTCACCCTCTTTTTCCTTTGAGTATAGGAAGGTTACTGATTTGCTTGAGTTAATTTTATATCCAGCCACTTTGCTGAAGGTGTTTATCAAGTTAATAAATTCTCTGGTAGAATTTTTGTGGTTACTTAAGTATACTATCATATCATCTGCAAATAGTGATAATTTTATTTCCTTCTTTCCAATTTGAATCCCTTTTACCTCCTTTTGTTTTCTAATTGCTCTGGCTAGGACTTCGAGAACTATATTGAACAGGTAGGGAGAGATTGCACAACCTTGTCTAGTCCCTGATTTTAGTGGGATTGCTTCAAGTTTCTCTCCAGTTAGTTTGATGTTGGCTACAGGTTTGCCATATGTTGCTTTTACTATGTTTAGGCATGGACCTTGAATTCCTGATCTTTCCTAGTCTTTTATCATGAAGAGATGCTGGATTTTGTCAAATGCTTTCTCAGCATCTAATGAAATGATCATGTGTTTTTTTTTCCTTTGAGTATGTTTCTATAGTGGATGAGATTGATGGATTTCCATATATTGACACATCCATGCATCCCTGGGATGAAGCCTACTTGATCATGGTGGATGATCATTTTGATGTGTTCTTGGATTCTGTTGGCAAGAATTTTATTGAGTATTTTTGCATCGATATTCATAAGGGAAATGGGTCTAAAGTTCTCTTTCTTTGTTGGGACTTTGTGTGGTTTAAGTATCAGAGTAATTGTAGCTTCATAAAACAAAATGGGGAGTGTTCTGTCTGTTTCTATTTTGTGGAATAGTTTGAATAGTATTGGTATTAGGTCTTCTTTGAAGCTCTGATATAACTCAGCATTGAACCCATCTGGTCATGGGCTTTTTTTGTTTGCAAAATTATTAATGACTGCATCTATTTCTTTAGGGACTATGGAATTGTTTAGATTATTTATGTGATCCTGATTTAACTTTGGTTCCTGGTATCTGTCTAGAAAATTGTCCATTTCCTCTAGATTTTCCACTCTTATTGAGTATAGACTTTTGTAGTAACTTCTGATGATTTTTTGGATTTCTTTAGTATCTGTTGTTATGCCTCCCTTTTCCTTTCTGATTTTGCTGATTTGGGTACTGTCTCTGTGCCCTTTAGTTAGTTTTGCTAAGGGTTTATCTGTCTTGTTGGTTTTTTTTCAAAGAACCAGCTCCTGGTCTGTTTGATTCTTTATGTAGTTCTTTTTGTTTCTACTTGGTTGATTTCAGCTCTGAGTTTGAGTAATTTCTGCCTCCTACTTCTCTTGGGTGTATTTGCTTCCTTTTGTTTTAGAGCCTTCAGCTGTGCTGTTAAGCTGTTAGTGTATGCTCTTTCCAGTTTCTTTTTGGAGGCACTCAGAGTTATGAGTTTTCCTCTTAGCACTGCTTTCATTGTATCCCTTAAGTTTGGGTATGTTTTATCTTTGTTTCATTAAATTCTAAAAAGTCTTTAGTTTCTTTCTTTATTTCTTCCTTTATAAATTTATCAGTGAGTAGAATGTTGATCAGTTTCCATGTGTATGTGGGCTTTCTGTTGTTTTTGTTGTTATTGAAGACCAGCCTTAATCTGTGGTGATATAATAGGACGCATGGAATTGTTTCAATCTTCTTGTTTCTACTGATATCTGTTTTGTGACCAAGTATATTCAATTTTGGAGAAGGTACCATGATGTGCTGAAAAGAAGGTATATCCTTTTGTTTTAGGATAAAATGTTCTATAGATATCTGTTAAATTCATTTTGTTCATAACTTCTCTTAGTATCATTGTTTCTCTGTTTTCTTTTTGTTTCCCTGATCTGTCCATTGATGAGAATGGCGTGTTGAAGTCTCCCACTATTATTGTGTGGAGTGCAATGTATACTTTGAGCTTTAGTAAAGTTTCTTTTATGAATGTGGGTGCCCTTGTATTTGGAGCATATATGTTCAAAATTGAGAGTTCATCTTGGCAGATTTTTCCTTTGATGAGTATGAAGTGTCCTTCCTTGTCTTTTTTGATTACTTTAGGTTGAAAGTCAATTTATTTTATATTAGAATGACTACAACAGCTTGTTTCTTAGATCTATTTGTTTGGAAAGATGTTTTCCATCTTTTTACTCTGAGGTAGTGTCTATCTTTGTGCCTGAGGTGAGTTTCCTGTATGCAGCAAAATATTGGATCCTGCTTATGTTATCTATGTCTTTTTATTGGAGAATTCAGTTCATTGATATTAAGAGATATTAAAGAGAAGTGATTGTTGCTTCCTGTTATTTTTTTTGTTAGAGGTGGAGTTATGTTTGTGTGTCTGTCTTTTTGTTTTGTTAAAAGATGATTAATTTCTTGCTTTTTCTAGTGTATAGTTTCCCTCCTTTTGTTGGTGTTTTCCATTCATTATCCTTTGGAGGGCTGGATTTGTGGAAAGATATTCTGTAAATTTGTTTTTATCATGGAATACCTTGGTTTCTCCATCTATAGTAATTGAGAATTTTGCTGGTATAGTAGTCTGGGTTGGTATTTGTTTTCCCTTAGAGTCTGTATATTATCTCCCCATGATATTCTAGCTTTCATAGTCTTTGGCGAGAAGTCTGGTGTAATTCTGATAGGTCTTCTTTTATATGTTACTTTACCTTTTTCCCTTACTGCTTTTAAAATTCTTTCCTTGTTTAGTACATTTGGTGTTTTAATTATTATGTGATGGGAGAAATTTATTTTCTGGTTCCAACTATTTGGAGTTCTGTAGACTTCCTATATGTTCATGGGCATCTCTTTCTTTAGGTTAGGGAAGTTTTCTTCTATAATTTTGTTGAAGACACTCACTGGCCCTTTAAGTCAGAAATCTTCACTTTCTTTTATACCTATAATCCTTATGTTTGGTCTCTCATTTTGTCCTGGAAATTCTAGGTTAGGTGCTTTTTGCATTTTTCATTTTCTTTGACTGTTGTTTCAATGCTTTCTATGTTATCTTCTGCCTCTGAGATTCTTCTATCTCTTGTATTTTGTTGTTGATACTTGTATCCATGACTCTTGACTTCTTTCCAAGGTTTTCTATGTCCACAGTTCTTTCCCTTTGTGATTTCTTTATTCTTTTTACATTCATTATTAGATCCTGGATGGTTTTGTACAATTCCTTCACCTGTTTTATTGTGCTTTCATGTAGTTCTTTAAGGACTTCTCCTTGTTTACTTGTGTTCTCCTGTACTTGTTTATGTGAGCTATTTATGTCCTTCTTGAAGCCCTCTATCAGCATCTTGAGCTGTGATTTTAAATCCAAATCTTGCTTTTTGGGTGTGTTGGGGTATCTGGGAATTGCTGTTGTGGGAGAATTTGCTTCAGATGGTGTCATGTGTCCTTGATTTCTGTTGGTAATGTTCCTGCATTTGCCTTTTGCCATTTGATTATCACTGGTTGATCCTGCTGTCTTTGGCAGGTGATTGTCTCTCCTGTGGGCCTGCAAGCCTGTCTCAGCACTCCTGGGTAACTGGCTCTTTCCTGGCACAGAGTGCTGTGGCACTGCCCATCTTCTGGGTGTAGGCAGAGCCCGGATGGACCCAGTTGTTCTGCAGCAGCTCTTAGTCCCTGCCTCCTGGCTATATTGGCTGCTTGGTCACCTGAGAGAAGCTGGAGGTGCTCTGACATCCAAATTTGGGAGTCAACTCCCTCCCTCCCTGCACAGCAGTACTCCCCTGGCAGGATAGGTGCACAGAGGACCTTGGAGACACCCAGCCCCTAGGTGCAGGTGGAGCCAGATGGACCCAAGTGTTCTGCAGCTATTGGTCCCTGCCTACTGGCTGTACTTGCTGCTCAGTCACCCAGTCACCAGACAGAAGATGGGGGCAGCCTGACCTCCAAAGCTGGTAATCAATCACTCCATGTGATTTTTTTTTAATTTTGGTGTAATCAAGTGATACTTTGGTAATGATCATATTAAATCTGGTAAACCAGAGAGTTATTTGACACTGTTTATATTTTCTATTTGTTACCCTAAATAGACAATTTATTTTGTTTTCTCTTTCTTCGTTTTTTGGTACATATATAGATATATGTATGTACAGATATGATATATTTCATGTGTATGAATATCATCAGATCAGCTTACAGTTTTAGAAATTGAAAGTTAATAGTTTGAGGTAGCCAAGTCTGCACTTTGTTTACTTTCTACATTTTCTCATTGTTTTCATTTGAGTTATCTTTCAATGTGTTTGAAAATACCACTCCCTGAAGGTTTGAATGAAGCACCATAAATTGTTCGGTGGTATATGCTATAAAAACTAGAATAAATACAGTGAAGAGATGATAAGTATATACAGTAAATAGTTGTTGATATAATGATGAATTTCAATTAATTCTTCTCAGAATTTATGTTTTGCCCAATATCATGCTGTCAATTTTTACTTAACCAGACTTCATTGAATTTTATTTGAACACTTATATGCAATTTTGAAAGGGCATGATTTTGGATATGAATATTCTTGATTGAACGAAAAAGAGGTCATTTTTATTGGATATTTTCTTTATTTACATTTCAAATGTTGTCCCCTTTCCTGTCCCCCCTGCCCAGAAACCCCATGCCCCATTCCCCCCACCCCCAACTTCTATGAAGGTGGTCCCCCACCCACCTATTCCCAACTTACTGCCCTGGAATTCCCCTATACCTAGGGCATCAAGCCTTCACAGGAACAAAGCCCTCTCCTCCCATCGATGCCCTATAAGGTCATCATCTGTTACACATGTGACTGGAGCCATAGATCCCTCCATGATTATGCTTTGGTTGGTGCTTTAGTCCCTGGGAGCTCTGGGGGTTCTGGTTGGTCAACACTGTTGTTCTTCCTATTTGGTAATAAATCTCTTCAGCTGTTCCAGTCCTTTCTCCAATTTCTACATTGTGGACCACAGGCTCACTACAATGGTTGGCTGCAAGTATCCTCCTCTGTTTGTCAGGATATGATAGAGCCTCTCAGGGGACAGCTATATCAGGTTCCTGTCAGCAAGCACTTCTTGGTATCCAAAATTGTGTCTGGGTTTGGTGTTTGTATATAGGATGGATCCCAAGGTGGGACAGGCTGTGGATGGCCTTGCCTTCAGGGTCTACTCCACACTTTGTCTCCGTATTTCTTCCCGTGAGTATTCTGTTCCCCCTTCTAAGTGGAACCAAAGCATCCACACTTTGGTCTTCCTTCTTCTTGAGCTTCCTGTGATCTGTGAATTGTATTTTGAGAATTCAGAGCTTTAGGGCTAATACCAACTTATCAGTTAGTGCACACAACGTGTGCTCTTTTGTGAGTGTGTTGTCTCACTCAGGATGATATTTTCTAGTTCCATCCATTTGCCTAAGAATTTCATGAATTCATTGTTTTTAATACAAGAATAGTACTCCATTGTGTAAATGTACCACATTTTCTGTGTTCATTCCTTTGTTGAAGGACATCTGGGTTCTTTACAACTTCTGACTAGTATAAATAAGACTGCTATGAACATAGGCAAGCATGTGGCCTTGTTATATTTTAGAGCATGTTTTGGATATATGCCGAGGGAAGAATGGTATAGTTGAGTCCTCAGGGAGGACTATGTCTTCCTTCTATGATGACTTAAGGATGTTAAACATTTCTTTAGGTGCTTCTCAATCATTTGGTATTCCTAAGTGGAGACTTCTTTGTTTAGCCCTGTGCCCCATTTTTAATAGGGTTACTTAATTCTCTGGATTCTAACTTCCTGGACTCTTTGTATATATTAGATATATTTTTATTTTTGTATATATTAGATATCCTTCTATCAGAGGTAAGCTTGGCAAAGATCTTTGGGTTGCTGTTTTGTCCTATTGACAGTGTCCTTTGCTTTATAGAAGCTTTGCAATTTTATGAGGTCCCACTTGTCTATTTTTTGTCTTAGAGTATAAGCCATTGGTGTTCTGTTCATGAAATTTTCCCCTGTGCCCATGTGTTCGAGACTCTTCCCCATTTTCTCTTCTATTAGTTTCAGTGTATCTGGTTTTATATGGATGTCCTTGATCCACTTGGACTTGACCTTTGTACAAGGAGATAACAATGGATCGATTTCCATTCATCTTCATGCTGACTACCAGTTTAACCAACACCATTTGTTGAAACTGCTGTCTTTTTCCACTGGATGGTTTTAGCTCCTTTATCAAAAATCAAGTGAACTTAGGTGTGTGGATTCATTTCTGGATCTTCTATTCTATTCCATTGATCTACCTGCCACTCTCTGTACCAATACCATACAGTTTTTATCACTATCTCCTTGTATTATAGCTTGAGGTCTGTAGTAAGATTTCCCCTGTCCAATTAATTTAATTATTAATACAACAAGAAGCCTGTGATTGAACAAGGAAAAGGGAGGCAAAGCAAAGAGGTGCAGAGAGGGAGATGAAGGAGACAGGAGGGAGAAGGAGGAAAGATGGAGCCAGAGGAAGATGATCCCATTTTCTCATGGCTTTAAATAGACACAGAGAGCTATAGATATCATAACGATAAGAACAATTGGGATAACTTGTCTAATCTAGGTGGGTAGCTTGTATCATTTTCATTAGGCTCTGATATTATTGTGTGGGCATCATGTGAATTGAAAATTTATTGGTCTATAAATCTGATTGGTTAATTATAAGTTTCAAGAGTTTTGATTTTACCTGGTTACTGGGTATTGTGACATATAACCTCTAGGTAGGCAGTCCTTACAAGGGACTTGCATGGTACTGATCCCCCCTCCCCCAAGAGAACTTAGTAAATTGGGTGGAGACATTTCAGGAGCTTCAGGAGAGAGAGTCTTCCAAGATGAGAACACACAGCTGGGCCTTGTGGTCTGCTGGTACCCAGGGTAGCCCAGTAACTAGGCAATCTTTTTTAATATTTCCTACAAGGGAGGTCAGGAATGGTGATTCCCCCAGAACTTTTATTGTTGAGAATAATTTTCGCTATACTGAGTTTTTTGTTATTCCAAATTAATTTGCAACTTGTTCTTTCTAACTTGATGAAGAATTGCATTGGAATTTTGATGGGGATTGCACTGAATCTGTAGATTGCTTTCAGCAAGATGGCCATTTTTACTATATTAATTCTGCCAATCCATGAGCATGGGAGATCTTTCCATCTTCTGAGATCTTCTTTCATTTCTATCTTCAGAGACTTGAAGTTCTTGTCATAAAGATCTTTCACTTGTCTGGTTAGAGTCACAACAAGATACTTTATATTGTTTGTGACTATTGTGAAGGGTGTCATTTCTCTAATTTCCTTCTCAGACTGTTTAACCTTTCAGTAGAGGAAGGCTACTCATTTGAGTTAATTTTATATACATCCACTTTGCTGAAGTTGTTTTTCAGGTTTAGGAGGTCTCTTTGGAAGTTTTGGGGTCACTTAATTATACTATTATATCATCTGCAAATATCGATATTTTGACTTCTTCATTTCCAATTTGTATCCATTTGACCTCCTTTGTTGTGTAATTGCTCTAGCTGGGACTTCGAGTATTATATTGGATAGGGAGAGAATGGGCAGTTTTGCCTAGTTCCTGATTTTAGTGGAATGGCTTCAAGTTTCTCTCCATTTAGTTTGATGTTGGCTACTAGTTGACTGCATATTGCTTTTATTATGTTTAGTTATGGGCCTTGAATTCCCGATCTTTCCAAGACTTTTACCATGAAGTGGTGTTAGATTTTGTCAAATGCTTTTTCAGCATCTAATGGGATGATCATTGAGTTTTTTTCTTTGAGTTTGTTTATATAGTGGATTTTGTTGATGGATTTCCATATATTGAACCATCCCTGAATCCATGGGATGATCCTTACTTGATCATGATGAATGATTCTTTTGATGTGTTCTTGAATTTGGTTTGTGAAATTTTTATTGAGTATTTTGCATTGATATTCTTTAAGAAAATAGGTCTGAAGTTATTTTTCTTTTTTTGGGTCTTTGTTTGGTTTAGTTACAAGCATAAATATGGCTTCATAAAATGAATTGGGTAGTGTTCCTCTGCTTCTATTTTGTGGAATACTTTGAAGAAGATTAGTATTAGGTATTCTTTGAAGGGTCTAATAGAACTGCAGTAAACCCTTCTGGTCCTCAGCTACTTTTGTTTGGGAGACTTTTAATGATGGCTTCTCTTACTTTAAGGCTTATAGTACTATTTAGATGCTTTATCTGATTCTGATTTAATTTTGGTATTTGGTATCTACCGAGAAAATTGTCCATTTCATCTAGATTTTCCTGTTTTGGTGAGTATAGGCTTTTGCAGTATTATCTGATGTTTTTGTTTTTGTTTTTTTTGTTGTTGTTGTTGTTTGTTTTTAATTTCTTTGGTTTCTGTTGTTGTGTCTCCTTTTCCATTTCTAATTTTGTTAATTTGGACACTGTTTCTGTGTCTTCCGGTTAGTCTGGCTAAGGATTTATCTATGTTGTTGATTTTCTCAAAGAACCAGCTCCTGGTTTTGTTTTTTGTATAGTTATTTTGTTTCTACTTTGTTGCTTTCAAACCTGAGTTTGATTATTTCCTACAGTCTACTTCTCTTGGGTGTATTTGTTTCTTTTGGTTCTAGAGCTTTCAGGTGCGCTCCCAAACTGCTAGTGTAAGTTCTCTCCTGTTTTTCTTTTTTAGACACATAGAGCTATGAGTTTTACTCTAGCACTGCTTTCATTTGGTATCATAAGTTTTGATATGATGTGCCTTCATTTTCACTAAATTCTAAAAAAATCATTAATTGCTGGTTCTTCAGGTAGATCTATTTCCAATTTTCTGAGGAACTCCCAATTGTTATCCAGAGTGATTGTTCCAGTTTGCCATTCCACCAGTAATGGAGGAGTGATTGCTTTCTCCATATCCTCACCAACATGTGCTGTAAACTGAGATTTAAATCTTAGCCATTCTGATTGGTGTATCTCAGGGTCATTTTGATTTGCATTTCTCTGATCACTAAGGACTGTGATCATTTCTTTACGTGTTTCTCAGCCATTCAAGATTCTTCTGTTGTGAATTCTCTGTTTAGTTCTATACCTCAATTTTTGACTGGGCTGTTTGTTTTGTTGGTGGTTAGTTTCTTGAGTCCTTTTTATATTTTGGATATTAGCCCTCTATTGGATGTGTGGTTAGTGCAGACTTTTTCCAGATCCAGCAATACCACTCTTGGGAATATACCCAAAAGATGCCCCACCATGCCACAGGGGAATGTGTTCCACTATGTTAATAGGAGCCTTGTTTGTGATAGTCAGAAGCTGCAAACAAACCAGATGTCCCACGACAGAAGAATGGGTACAGAAATGTGGTTCATTTACACAATGGAATACTACTCAACTCTTAAGAATGAGGGCATCCTGAGTTTTGTAGGCAAATGGATGGAACTAGAAAATATCATCCTGAGTGAAGTAACTCAGACCAGGAAGATATATATAGTATGTACTCACTAATAAGTGGATATTAAAAAAAAAAACAAACTACTGAATATCCTAGGTAGAGCTTACAGAACTCAGAACTCAAAATGGTCAACAAGGTAAAGGGCCCAAGTAAGGATGCCTCAGTCTCACTTGGGAGGGAAAAGAAAGCAACCACAAAGTAGGGAGCAAGGTATCTGGGAGGAAGGCAGGTTGAGGAGGATGAGAGTGGAATATGATCAGGTATTGGGTAAGGGAAAAGGACTGAAATCCCTGGGGGCCATCAGACAGAATGGAAACATGCAACCTCAGAAGGTAGGAGGTTGGGGGTACCCTCCAGAATGTACCAGAGACTTTGGAGGTGAGAGACTCTCAGGACTCAAAGAGATGAACCTTAGATGAAATATCATGCATTGGGGAGATAGAACATTTAGAGCCTACCTGCAGTAGAAAGACAGGGCATCAATTAAGGGGCAGGGTTGACATCCCACTGTCAAAACTCTGATCCATAATTGTTCCTGTCTGAAAGGTCCAGAGACAGGCCCAAAATGGGATCCAGCTCAATGGGAGGCACCAAGACCTGACACTACTACAGGACCTATCATGACTGCCCTCCAAAAGATACAACAAGCAGCTGAAAGAGTCAGATGCAGATATTTGCACCCTACTAATAGACAGAAGATGCTGATCCCTGTGTTTGAATTAGGGGGAAGTTGGAAAAAGCTGAGGAGGAAGGTGACCTTCTAGGTGGACCAGAAGTCTCAATTATCCCTTACCCCTAAGATCTCTCAGATATTGGAACACCAAACAGGCAGCATACAGCAGCTGATATGAAAGCCCCAAGACATACATAACAGAGGACTGCCAGGTCTGTGTTTAGTCAGAAAAGATGAACCTACCCCTCAAGAGACTGGAGGCTCCAGGGAGTTTAGAGGTCTGTTGGGGTGAACATGGTGGGAATAGATACCATGCAGGGAACATGTATGGGGTGTAGAACAGTCAGAGGGTAGGCAGAGAGAGGAAAAAAATCTGGAGTTTAAAATAAATAAATAAATAGATAGATAAATAAATAAATAAATATTTAATAATTCAGAATTTAAAAATAAGTAAATAAATAAATCTTCAATTTCTTCCTCTATATCTTTCTTGACCAATTTATCATTGAGTAGAGTATTATTCAGCTTCCATGTGTATGTGGGCTTTGCATTGTTCTTGTTATTGAAGACCAGTCTTAGTCTGTGGTGATCTGATAGGACGCATGGGATTATTTCAATCTTCTTCTATCTATTGAGGCTTGTTTTGTGACCAATCATATGGTCAATTTTGGGGAAGGTACTATGAGGTGCTGATAAGAAGATATATTCTTTTGTTTTAGGATGAAATGTTCTATAGATATCGGTTAAATCCATTTGGTACATAACTTCTGTTAGTTTCTCTGTGTCGCTGCTTAGTCCAATGGTTGTCTGCAAGCATCTGTATTGGTATGTATATACAAATATATATCTTTATGTTTTCATTGATATGGAAATGAACACAGATGCACATTTCTGATAGAATCTTATTTGGGCTTAGATTGATATGAGAGCAAGAGCAGCTTAAGAAAATAATTTAGCTGAATTTATCTCTTTTCAAATTCTGGGGAGAATTTAAAAAGTAAAATTAGTTCTGTGGAATCCATAATTAAATCTATTGAGAAAGTGATCAACTCTGTTTAAAGGATTTTAGATTCAGTTCCTTGAAGTTGTTTTAATTTATAGTTTGATATATCCTAAAATTATCTCGAAAGAGAGTATTAATATGTTTCTACTTACTAGTTTTCTACATGGGTTTGCCCCTGGGACATGGCCATAAAGGATTGTACTAAATAAATTAATTAATGCGGCAAGAGCCAGCATGTTGTGGGCCTTATCATCCTTAGGAATGGGGTTCCTGAAAGATGTAAGAGTTAATAAACAAAGGTGGGCACAACAAGCAAGTCAGCAAATATGATCTTGGCTATGGATGTGATGGGATTGACTGTTTGAAATTCCTCCCTTGACTTCTTTGCAGTTATGAAATGCTAACTGAATCATAAGATGAATAGATTCCTTTTCCTGGTAAGTTACTTTTGTCATGGTATTTTACAGCAATAGAAATGAAACAAATCCAGGACATAAATTTGTAACTGGAGAGGAATGATGTTTTGATAAAAATGACTGTAGCCTTTTTGCTTTTGAACTATTTGGGAGGAAAGTTTGGAAAATTGAAGCAGAAAAGCCATTGAATGGCATGGATAGTGCTTAATTAGCTGTTCTTTTGGGGACTTTGAATATAAAAGTTCTGAGATAAACATATATACTTGAGACCAAGCTGATGAGGTTTTAGAAAGTAAGCAAGACTCTTAGGAAATCAAGGATATGTTCTCCGCCTTGTGATATTTTGTCTTAGAATATATGTATTCTAATCTGGCTTGGGCTTAAGAAGTAGTTGTGATTATTAAATAAAGCAGCACCATTTAAGTGATCCCTCCTGTGCTTCTTTAAGACAACATGAAATTTCTCCTTCAGACCCAGCACACAGAAACAGACATAGTTAGAATCCAAGTAGCTCAGGCATAGCAAGGCTTCTCTGAGGAGAGTTCAGGAACCAGAGTCAGACAGCATGGTGAAATTTTTGAAGAGAACCAGAGCTCATGTGGCAAAAGGTGGGATCCTCTTCTTATATCTTTCGTGGAAAAGGAGAGAGTGAACATGGCAAGAAATCGCAGGCTCTCTAATTTCCAGGTTCAAAGTTGGGAGGGAAGTAGAAGCAAACTATGGTACCTCTTTGATTTAAACTCACTTCCCAGGTGAGAAGTCAAGACTCAGGCAAGTTGGCTAGCTCATGACATACAGTAAATGGCTCAGTATGATACTTGTCACTATGTGGGAAAAGGGCAGTTGCTACAAAGCAGCATCTAGATTTGCACATTACATTCTTTCAGATACCTTGTTTTAAGAAAATCCAAGTAAGAAGATTATATTTGCAAAAAAAAATGTACATTTCAGTTTAGGTGAGACAATGGCATTTGGAGCTGGCCTTTCTAATTTCAAATTGCAACTAACATATGGAACTGGGATTTTAATGAATAACATAACTTACATCTCATTTATTCCTTCTAAAATATTAGGAACATCCACTTCTTGCACTGCATCATTTTACACCTAAATATTCATATATATCTTACAAGACTTTGGAAAACACGCGAAGAATTGCAAAGTATTGCAATTGATTGCTAAATTATAGAAAAATTTCAATAAATGTCAATAATTCCATTAAATTATTTTGGTAAATCATAAATACATGAAACTAAGACTGACTATTAACTTGATATTTATATATGTAAATTCCTTTCATTTCAAACTGAGTACCAAATATAAACATGGTTTCTTTGTGTCTTTTCCCTCAACAAGCTGTTTTTTCAAGTATGTAAATGTTATGTTTATTGGTACTTTTAAATATCAGAGTTACATGTATGTTTGTCTTTCATTTTCCTGTCAAGTTATAGGAATAACCTATCTATCAAATTGATCTTAAAAAGTTGTTGACTAGTACAGGTCATAAAGAAATATTTATTAAAGATGCAATTATAACACAAATCTCTTTTAAGATATCTTAATGTCAGAACACTTACATCAAAGTTAAATATTAGAATTAGCTGAATTTGAATTAGTGACATAAAGAGAACATTGGCCTTATTTCGAACCATTCTGAGAATTACAAAGGCATTTTCCATCAATTCTATTTTGGTAAGACTAATCAAAACTGAGGGAAAGAAAATAAGAGGTTAGTGGGTTCTCTTTCCATCAGTCTCTCTAGGAACTCTAGTTTTCCACACTGATGACAAAGGGGTGGCCATTGTTTGGCATGTTGGGATGATTGCTTTGTGGGCTCTAATGAACAACAGATGGGCTGAGCTGTGAGGATTCTGTAATGAGGGTATTCAGGTGACTGGTGGTCATACAGCGGCAGGAGCACTCAGGAAATTAGTGCCATGCGGGGACATTTGTCAGAATAGACAGAAATTCCCCCCCCCTCTTTTGCAGAATCTTTAACTTTAGTAACATTTTCAGAACATACCAGTAAAAGAAGGAGTGCTCATAAATTTTATGCAGGTGACATAATTTTGGATGTTTATTGAAAGGTATGTATTTAAATATTAGTTAGTATAAATCAACCACAGTAAAAACAGAAAAGTTAACTGGAGCCATGTATCTCTTATTCTTGAAAGACAATGCTTAGTATTATTTAATGAATGTGATGAATGTAATGTAACTATTACAGAATTTCAATCACGGATTAACAAAAACTGAGAAGCAGTTCATGGATCAGAAACACCACACACATACATACACACACTCACACACACACACACACACACATACACATTCTCTCTCTCTCTCTCTCTCTCTCTCTCTCTCTCTCTCTCTCTCTCTCTCTCTCTCTCTCTCACACACACACACACACACACACACACACACACACACACACAAGTGCTACTAATCATCTAAAGTAAATCAATGGATCTTACCTGTGTACCTATGGTTATCCTCTTGAGTCAAATAAACATACTATTTATTTTAACATCATTTGAGGGACAATAAGATTTCATATTTATGACCTTGGGGAAACAAAGGTATAGTAACTGTATATATGAACTGGGCCTCAAATAGTAGTGTGTCTAGAATGAAAATTGAGCAATATGAACCATTTACATATTCTAAAATATGCCATTCCCTGGATAGTAAAAACAAAAATCATGTTTGATAGGTAAATACAGATAAGAAAGTTCACAAGGTTAAATTGTAGTTTGTTGCTGACAGTGAAAAAAATTTAAGGTATTTGCGAACTTATCAATTAACTTCACAAAGGGTTTGTTCCTTTCATGAAATGTGGCAAACAGTTCAAAAATTAACATGCTCTTTTAATTTTAATTTTTATGGGTTTGATTGTTTGCTTGCTTGCTTTGCTTGGCTTTGCTTTGGTGAAGGAATTTTTTCTTTAAAGGAAACATACAAGTCAATTTCTTTAAAAAATGTGTCCTTTTGCCTGCTTTGCAATACTATCTCATCTCTTCTTCAGTAAACATAAATTTAAAAATACTCCTAGCAGTTTAGATTTCCTCTCAAATCACTGCACCAGAGTTAATGTACCTTGGTAAGCCAATAATCAGCCTACTCCACCTTCTGTTAATGTACTGCAGCTCGTGGACAGGAAGCACAAGATGGAAGCATATTTTCAAATAAAAGTCTCTGTTTTAGATTTTGCTCTAGTCAAAGCCACTTTTACCTACAAATTTGTAAAGTTCAACATCTTCCTAGGAATGACAGAAAACTGTCTTATGAGCTAAATGACTGTCAAAATGGGCAGATGCATTGAGAACTGTCGTAAGTAATTTAATTCAGTCAATATGTAAATGTGTTCAACCCTATGAAACTACAGCAAAATGATTTGCAAATATGCAGTGACATCAAGGCAAATGGTACAATAGTGGGTAAATAATGAGCTTACTAGGAAGCTAACAAGAGTGTTCAGTTCAAGTGTTACATAATCTAGAGTATACGTTATACCATTTCAAGAGAATTTATAATTATTTTGTCTGAAAGTAGTATGATAAGAAAAGTAGTTGATTTAATGAATTATATCTTTTTGTACTCAAAGAATATTTACAAACAGAATGTTCCAAGAAAGAACATTTTATTAATGAGAAATTAGAGCCATACTGCAGTGCATGTGTGTAATCTCAACTCTTTGCAAATAGAATCAGAGAGATGAGGAGCAAAATGTTATCTAATAATATATAGAAAGCACGAAGCCAGCCTGAACTCTAGGATACTGTCTTAAAACCAATAGGAGAAGACTTAGTGGAATATGTGAGCATCTAATGTTTAGTAGAAGAGAGACAGACAGATAAAGAGCTTGATGTCAGTAATATTTCATGAAATGTACTTTCTTATGAAATGCTTTGTTTCTGAGAGAGGTTGATATTAATTTTCTTTGGATATATGATGATGGTGTATAACCAATTTACAAACTATTTTAAATGAACTTTGTACTAAAATGAAGTTTGGAAGAGGGTTGTAATCATTAGTAGTAAATATTGTTTATGTAATAAGTGTGTATTTGAGAATGCAAAACACCAAAATAAAATTATGTTAATTTATTTCATCAAATATTTATAGAGATCACTTAAAGTGAATCAAAATTGTATCTTTTTATCTTCATAAAGATATATTTCTATTTTTCTGTTTGCTAATTTGATTCCTATGATAATGGAAAGGTTGATATTTAGCAATCTCAAACTCTATTTACAAGTTGATGTAGTAAATTTCTTTTTTTATAAGAATATTTCATTAGATGTGTATGGCATGAAGATTCTGAAATATGTCTATGTTTGTGTAGGACAGTAGGTTTATCAGTGACATTGTGATTAACTGAAAAAAATTAAATACTACCATTTGGATGGAAACCAACAGTCTGTCATTTCCTCCTTTTCATTCTGGTGAATCTTTGGTTTCAAGTGGATGGGTGGGGAAGCACACTCATAGAAGCATGGGGAATGGGGAATGGAGTAGGAGGTTTGTGGAGGGGAAACCAGGAAAGGGGATAACATTTGAGATTTAAATAAATAGACTAATCAATAACAAAAGAAAAAAAAGGAAAAAAGAAAGAAAGGAATTCTCATGTGTGTTTTACAAAAAGGATTCCAAATAAACTACACTTCAAGAGCAACTGTTCTCGCCAATATTAGATAAATATTACTGTTCAGAGAGCTATGCATGAACAGTTTTGGACTAAATATGTAAGGTGCAGAGTCTTGACAGAGAGACCCTGCTAATTAAGATATATCAAGTGGGTGTTTTCATGCGTCCTTACATTTTGCTTTGTGAATGTGTGAAATTATTTTTAATTAAAATAAAAAAAAAAGAAAAGGGAAGAAGAGTTGGTAGGGGCTGGGGGCAGTCGCAGGGGTGGGGCAGGCGCAGGGGTGGGCCGGGTCCAGAAGAAGGGAGAAGAGAAGAGAACCAACAAAAAGGCATGTATGCAGAGTTTATGTAAGGCCCATTATTGTGTTTACCAGTTTCAGAGAACAAAAATACCTAATAAAACAATATTAACTAAAACAAAGATATCATGTCTGATACTTGAAGCAAAAAAAAAAAATTAAACAATATTATTAAGCAAGTGACAGTCTCTTAAGGGAACCAACTGGTAATGTAGCATGCAATAATGCAATAATCTGGGATATAGATGTTAGTAGCAGAGAGAGAGAGAGAGAGAGAGAGAGAGAGAGAGAGAGAGAGAGAGAGAGAGAGAGAGAATGTAACAGAAGTCTGTGGAAGTCCCAGAGAGTTATTTTAGTTAAGAGGCCAGCTGGCACGTAGGCCCTCCCAAAGAAGCATGCTTGATTGTTCAGAGAACGGAACACAGCAAGAGGTTGAAACAGACAGATTCTGACTCTATTGTGGGAGAGGAAGAGTGATTAGGTTTGGACTACATAGAAGATGGTAGCCATTCAGCTTCATAATCAATCAGAAGCACCAATATCAATGAAGAGTTTACAAATAAGTTTTCACATGACTTAATTTTGGACAAAGAATAAGGAAGATTATTGACACCATACCTTTAAAACTGTTAAGGGTTTGTCAAAGCCAACATTTTTAAAGATATCCTTCACATATTGGCTCAAATCTGGAACTCAGTCAATAGTGTTAAAAGCTCAGGGTTTTTCCTTTCAACGTAGAAATATCCAAATGAGTATCTAGATTTGCAATGGTAAACAAAAAATGAAATGCATGCACTTGTTTTATACTTTGTTGATAGGAATATTTTTCTCAGATTTTATTCCTCTCCAGTGAGAAGGTTCTTCACACATAAGCAGAAAATCCAAGAGTGGTTCTGATGGGAATGGGATGGGATATGTAGGTGATGAAGATTCCCAAAGAAGCAGATGTGCAATACCAGTAGGTCTTGAGATCCAATGAATAAGATGAGAAATTGAAATATGAAAATATTACTGAATTTTATATTCTTGTTAAATTCCTTCTTGCTATAAAAGACAACAAAGACATGCAATTATCTAGTTTGAAGAATATACTAGTTAGCTCACTGTTAGTATTTTGTCATTATATTGAAGGGAATTGCAAAATGTTCCACCAATACTGGTTTTACCAAGTCCTTTTATCTATAATAAGAAATAAATGCAATTAAAATATGAAAATGTAAACAACTTTTCTAATTTGCATCATTATCCTATACATGGACAAACTTAACAGAGTTTAATTGAACTACACTAGCAATAGAACACATTGTGGATAATAACCCAATATTGACAGTGCTCTAGTCCATTAATAACATGGTATCATGAACCGAGAGTTATTTTTTTGTCAACAGAAATTAGTATAGAAATTATAATTCTGTATTTTCCATGATCTCTGTGTAATAATACATCTCCTCATTTTTATAGTTATTCATTTATTTTTAGTTTTTTATTAGATATTTTCTTTATTACACTTCAAATATTATCTCCTTTCCTTGTTTCCCCTCCAAAAACCCCCATCTCCCATTTATATTAAATGGTGTTGATGTTTCCAAAATTACTATACAAATAAAGAATATAAACGTACTTGAGTATATTATATATTCTAGTGAGTGTAACTCAAACCAAATTTCATTAAAGTTAAATTAAGTATTCCAAAGAAACACTAAAGCAAATTTACATGTAGACTATGTCCTTGAAATAGTGATAATTCTATAGATACTCTAGCAGCAGCACATTCTCATGAAAATATTATTCTTTTTAACTAAGTGCTTAAAATTTAATTTCATATCCTGCCGTTTTAATTATTGATAGTGAGAAGCTCTCATTTTGTAATGCATATATGCAAACATGTACACTCAGAGCTTCATCTGGAAAAGAATATTTTGAATAATTTGTTTTCATTTGACATTTCTAACCACTCATCTACAAAGCCTAAAAACTATAATAATCAGTTTAATAAGATATTCTTAATCACATCAAAAATCTAAGGCTAACTTAAGATGTGGAGATTTTTGATACTGGATTTTTTAACCCAATATTTATGGTTAGAGATATCTTCAATCATAGAGAAGAACCTAATATTATTACTTTCCCTAAACAAATATAATTCATAAATATGCTCTAAACATTTTTTTCTTCTAGTAAGTATAGATATCACTCCTCATCAAAGAAGCTTCTAATTTTACTAGATGTAGACTGTTGTAAAAATCTACAATCATTTAAATTCAGAGGGAACGTGAACTTTTGCGAGAGAGCCTCAATTAGTTCAACTACAATGCAATCTTCATATCTAAGACTCAGGAACTGTGGTAGAACTGATAGAAAAATTGAAAGAACCATAAGACCAGGATGCCTGTTGTTTGACTCAATTTCTAGATCCAAAAAGCAAGAAGAAACCATGCAATCTTAACAATATGGGTACTTAGATCTGATCTAGGTACTCTGAATAGCTGTTATGGTTCTTACCTTGGTGTTTCTGTGAGACTCCTAACAGTGGGAGTAGACGACATTTCTGACTGACTCTTTTGCCTGCTCTTGGGATCCTTTTTCTCCTACTGGGTTGTTTCATCCAGCCTTGAAATGAGGATTTGTGCTTAATTGTGTTGTATTTTGTCATGCTGTGCTCTACTGATATTCCTGGAAGGCCTGCTCTTTTCTGAAGGGAAATGGTGGGAAAAGGAGAGTATCTGAGGGAAAAGGGAATAGAGGGACTGGGAGGAGTGGGACTTGGTGAAACTGTGGTATGGAGGCATTGAAAACCAAAAATGAGAACAAAATTAAATATCACATTAAAAAGATAAAGAGTCTAAAATAAAACAAATAAAAGCTAAAAAAAAAATCAAGCAAAAACTAAGACATGCATAATGCCAGCAGTGAACCTACCAAGTCAGTGGAAATTTTGAAGAGTTACAGGTAATCAGTAGAGGCTGCGAGGGATAATCAGTCTTATTTAAGGACAAAGCTGATAATTTATCCTTTGCATTTACAGGCATGGCTGATAGCTTTTAAAATTCTTTTACAAGTATTTTGCTATTCACAGTCATGAGATTTTTCAAAGTAGAAAGAAGTTAAATTATGATATGATAGAATAAATTAGTGAAAACAAACATTTTTAACATACAAACTAGAGATCTGTGTGTAAAATTTGTCTTACTAGGTTTCTATTGCTGTGATAAAATACCGTGACCAAAAGCAACCTGGTGAAGTAAGGGTTTATTTGCCTTAAAATTCTTCATTGTTAAGGTAAGCCAGAAAATGAACTCAAGACAGGATCATGGAGGCAGGATTTCAAGCAGAAACCATGCCATGTAGTAATGCTAGCTCATAGCTTCCTTCCCATGATTCCTCAGCCTGCTCTGTTATAAGAGGCAGGACCACTTGCCCCAAGAATGGCATCACCTATAGTGGATTGAGCCCTCCTATATCAATGGCTTCTCAAGAAAATGTCCATAGATGTACCCACAGACAATTTGATGGAGGCATTTGCTGAACTGAAATGTCCTTTCCCAGATGAGTTTAGCACCTACAAAATTGAAACAAATAAATAAAAAAAGAGAAACAAAATCAAAAGCAAATAAACAAAATACTAAACAGGACACTGGACAAAATAAAAGATTTTAAGTTGGAAAAAGAAAATATACAGCAGCCATGTTGGCAAGATTTTATCTTGACATTAGAAATTTCAGTTTAATGTCATCTCCAAAAATTTATTCTTGTAGAAATATTGTGTTAAAGAAGGCTGGAATATTCTAGAAAGGGGGAAATATAGTTTTCCAAAACAAGAAGTTGTTTTTTAGGTTTGAAGTAAATAAGAAAATGTGCTGATCCAAGTATCTCAGTGCATGTCATAATCCTTAACATCGAGTTTGCTGAAGAAGAAAGATCAAGGATTTATAGCTATCCTGTAGTATATAAAGATGCTTTTATAAAAACCAATCCACAAAACAAAAGGTATTTATTTGTTATCTACACTTTTCAGTCTTTAGCCTTTAAATTTCATTTTATGGAAAGTGTTGAGGTAGTCAATGGAACTTTTGCAGAGCACTGATAAATGTCTTTAATACTACTTATCTAACCACATTTAGTATAAAAAAGTGTAAATTAAGTAATTGCTATTTATGTCACTCTAAAGGCACCTTAAAATTATTAATCCATTACTCAACCATTGGTGACTTTTTTTTTCTGTATTTTTTATTTATATTCCAAATGATTTCCTCTTTCCCGTTTCCTCCCTCCCCGAAAGTCTCATAAGCCCCCTTTCCTCCCTCTGTTCATCTTTTTTTTTTTTTGGTATTCACTTGATTTTATTGTTTCTTTTTTTTTATTTATTTTATTTTATTTTTTTAATTTACATTCCAAATCACTTCCCCTTTCCCATTTAAGTTCAACTCACTATTTTCACTTGTTTGCAGTGTACTGAGAAAATAAGTTAGAGACTTTATTTTCAGGAATTGCTTTAATTTACAGTAAAGCCTGTGAGCATGAATGCAAACCTGAACTACCACCCCACATTTCCTAGTAAACTCATCTTTCTCAAAACCAGAGTTTTAAAGTGTGAGTCAAGAGTTCTGTACAATTTTCCCCTGAATAACATGGACTGGGGTTGTGTAGTTTACTGCCTTTGTCTGCTATGGCCATTGAGTTGGTGTTTCTTTTCACCTGCACTCATAGCATAGAAACAAATCCATCATATGATGAAAGGTAGCTTGCTGCACCAAAAATATGGAAGATGATAATACTATAGAGTCAAAGTACACTTCAAGAAATACAACTTTCCTGTGCAAATATTGCCCCTGATGAAGATTTCCTTTTTTATCAAAAGTGCTTACCGAAAATGTTCAGTTCATCCCTGCCTCTTTCTCTGTAATTCTTCTGCTGTGGCTTTTTTGGAATAACTCAAACTGAGAGGCCTACTCAGGTGACATTTTCTCCTTTTAAAATGTTAAACCAAATAATAGAACTACTTCATGCATAAAATGTATGATGTTCTCAAAGGTTTAATACATCAATGCTGCTTTGACTTGCTTTAATATATCAATAACCCCTTCCTTTCCCAGTGGATATTTTCTATATAATTAGAATAAAATTTTGAATATCAAAGAAATGCTTAGCAATATTTTAATAAAACACTGAGATTGCATCTGCAGAGCTTAGGAAAGCAATTCTTTTTTTTAATTACAATTTTGTGTATGGATGTTTTGCCTGTTCATATGTCTATATAACACGAGTGTGCCTGTGTCTTGTGAAATACAGAAGAGGAATCAATTCCCCTGTATCTGGAGTGACAGACAATGCTGACCCACCATGTGGATACTGGAAATTGAACCTACATCCTCCAGAAGAGCACCCTTTAGCTACTAAGCTGTATCTTCAGATTCATGATATGAATATTTATAGACACATATAAGAACCATGAAATTATTGTGTGCTGTTAATTTATAAATGGACATATTTAAAGGAGCTATCCCTCAAACTTTTGGGTAATTCCCATAATTAGATAGTAAACAATTGTTTTGTTTAATGATATAAGTTTTATAACTTCCTAAATATCATAAATCAGCAGCTAGAAAATATTTTTCTTTATACAGTCTGTAATTTGAAGTTAATTTGAGGTTACTCAGACCTCACTATACTAATTCTTGACTCTATGCAAAAGATGCTCTATTTTAACCACAAAGACTACTATCAACTACGTTCATAGCATTTATTTATAATAGCCAATGTTCTGCTTAAGCTTTTATTTCTATGAAGAGACAACTATGACCATGCCATTTCTTATAAAGAACATTTAATTTGAACTAGCTTACAGTTTCAGAAGTATAGACCAATACCATCATAGTGGGAAGCTTAGTAGCTTGTAGTCAGACATGGTGCTGAAGAAGGAGGAAAGAGCTCTGCATCTCAAGCTGCAGGCAATAAAGAGAGAACGTGTTCCTCACTAACCATTGCTTGAACCTATCAGACCTCAAACCTACAGTGATATACTTTCTTCAGCAAGGACACACTCCAACAAGGCCACAACTCCTACTAATGGCAGCCCCTATAACCAAGCATTCAAACACATGAATATATGGGATCTATTCCTACTTTCATCAGAGCCAGAAACTAAAAACAACCTAGATGTTCTTCACCTAATGAATGGATAAAGAAATTATGATTCATTTACAGAATAGATTATTATTCAGCTGTTAAAAACAATAACATCATGAAATTTGAAGGCAAATGGATGGAACAAGGGAAAAAAACATTCTGAGTGAGGTAACCAAGACTCAGCAAGACAACCATGATATGTATTCACTTATAAGTGGACATTAACAAAAAAGTAAAGGATAATCACAGATTCAGAGAGGCCAAATAATGGGGAGGTTACAAGGGGAGTTAGTTCATGTATCTCTCTGGGAATACAAAATAGAACAGGTTTTGTGCATGGTATGGAAGTCAAATGTCAGGAGTATGGAGTGAAAGAGTACTTGGTGAGATGACTGTAATTAGGGGGGCATTTCAGGGGATGAGATAGAAGCCTAGTGCAATGGAAACTCCTAGGAAATCCACAAGCATGACTAGTGAAAACTCCTGGAAATGGGAACTACAGAGTCTGAACAGGCCATCTGTATCAAGCCATGCTTCCAGTGAAGGAATTGGAACATCAACTCAGGCTAAAATAAAAATAAAAATAAAAATAAATAAAAGAATTGAAGAGTCAGGTAGCTTGTTCTACTCTACTTCTTTGACAGGATTCCAGCATGATTTACACACATGAATGGTGTTACTGCTTCCCCACAGGCTTTAGTATTTGAACATTTGATCTTAAGTTGGTAGCCTGTTTGTAAAAGAACCATTAGTCTGCCACAGCTTGCTGGAATTAGTATATCACTGGGGCAGGTTTTAAAGATTATAGTTACCTATCATTCCTTGTTTCTTTTCTCCTTGTATCTTCTCTATCCCACTAGAAGTGAAGGCTACAGTAAACTCTTCCTTCAGTTGCTTTTGCTCTCAGCATTATCACAGACACTCAATTTCAACTAATAAACTGTATCTCCATCCCAAAGCAGTCATGAGCTCAATTGCCAAGAGCTCCTGAGCACCACTAACTAACCTATCAAAATGTCATGCCTTACCTGGGCCCTGAACTATAGCAATCGTCTGGTCTTCCTAATCCCTAGACCTAATCCCCCAGGCCACACTCCCCATACATATCTTTTTAGTACTAGATGTACTGGAGCCAACCTTTCGAACTTGATCATAGATGCACAGTCTGATTAGATTACTTTATTCTTTATTTATATAACTATTACATTTTCATCAAAACAATATGCTTGGTGTTTGTTTTTATCTCAAATTTTATTGGATATTTGCATTTCAAATGTTATCCCCTTTCCCAGTTTCCCCCTCCAGAAAACCCCCTATCCCATTCTCCTCCCCCCCGCTTCTATGAGGGTACTCCCCCACCGACCAACTCCTGCTTGCCTGCCCTGGCATTCCCCTAAACTGGGGCATTGAGCCTTTACAGGGCCAAAGGCCTTGGAGATGCAGAATAAAACCAGAAAGTCAAATTCACCATTAACTACAGATGTACGTGTTTCTCTGAATGTTATCTCAAAATTAGGTACTATGTCACTCTTTATTTCACAGACACAGCAACAAATGATCAACAGATTAACAAATGTACTCATCTATATATGTAACTATTGCAGCCTACCTAATTCACATGACATCACAAAATATTCTGGTCTACTCTTGTAGTATGTGTGAACCTATTGCTGTTCCTTAAAATACATGGCATATAATAGTGCACACTCTATATACTTTGACAATTAAATTTATACTTTCCATTAACAGACTTTTTGATGATACCATACTTTTTAGATCGTCAAATATCAGCACCTAAAAAATGCATATTGTGTTATGTTACATGTATTAAACTATAATACATTTCAATCATGTTTTAGTATCATAGAATATTTCTTACATTCTGTATGTATTATAGATGTAAATACAAACCCAGATACATTGTCTTTCATAACTCTCAGTATTTTGTAGCAAATATTAAAGACAAATAAGAAAACACACAAGGCTCAACAGTACTAAAACATAAATCAGCGTTTTATTTGACTCAAGGTCAAGGCTATTAAAACAATTACTACATTATGAATAATATGGAACTGCTGAGCAGGAGAGTGATTTTTGAGTTAAAACTCTTAAAATGAGAGAAGCCACTAAGCTAAATAATTAGAGAAAGTAGAGAGCTGGAGGAAGAGGAAGCAAAATTACCAATATATGGGAGATATGTAACAATTTTTTTTCAGAAGGACAAAGAAGTGATGGAGCGTTGAGAAATGCATTTGTGGAAAGCTATGAACAATGCCATTCATCTTTATTTTATCCTTAATACAATGGACAACAATCACTCCCACATGTACTCCCTATTACACATACATATCTGTTTACACATGTAAAAATACATTCACACTATTTTAAGTCAGTTTATATGTGAATTGGGAAGTACAAGAATGTTATAAGAGAAAAAAAATCTTTTAATAAAGAGCTTACATACATAATATAATATACTATATGCTATGAACAAGATGCATTTTAGAAAATTAACTACAAAATGCGAATTATTAATCATGTTACCCCAGTCTATAAGTTTATAAATGATACCTAGTTTACTTTGTCTACTTCATCAATAATAAAAGTCATCTCAGGAGCAAAATTTTAAGTCCTAAGATAGGCTATTTGGGGAACAGAATCTCTGAAATAAGTAATCAGTATACACATACACACACACATACACACACACACACAATCAAAAGAACAACTCTTGCTTTTAATCTTTCCTTCTGTATAAATAGCTTGATGAAATTAGCACACTGGGAACTCAGACCTCGCTAACATGACCCTCCAATGACTATAAACACTTCACAGAGAGATATAGTTCTATACTAATTACTTTTTCAATGAGCAACATTATCAGAAAAGCATTTCCATTAATATTTCACCTTGAAGATCAAAACGAAAATTGTATTCACATAACACTTTCTCATAAGTGTTTCTGTTTACATGACATCCATTATTTTCTTTCTGAATAAGCATATTCACTGCCATTAGCTTGCCATGGCTGTGAATATATTTCAGTTCAGCCCATAGGAGCAGGAAGTGAGATGCCTGCCTGGAACACAGCCATAGTGTGATTTTTGTCCTCTGATAGATGTATTTTTTATTTGGAAAAAAAATAGATTGATTCCTGACTTGGAGGAAGTATGAACAGAGAATAAAATTGGTTAGCAACTCAGATTCAAACAGCATTGATAGTATTAACAGAAAATTGAATATATGCGTGCTCAGCTTTTTTCTTTCTTAATTGTAGCAAATTTTGTACCATTCTATACTGTTTTTAAACTATCTGGAGTGAATTTCATAAAATGAGACATTTAGATATTCTTTATCTGAGCTAGTAAGTTGAACATTTCATAAGTCAAATTGAATAAGTTGAATTCTACTATGTTTATTACTTAATATAAGCTATGTCTATATTACATTTATATCTTATTTTAACAGGGTATATTAGAGCTAGTAGTGATGGTTAGTTTAAAATGTCAATACAATCTAGAAGTCACCGAGAAGACTCTCAATGACGGGTTGCTTAGTTTAAATTGACCTGTAAGCATTCCTTATAGGGAGGATTTATTTATTATTATTTTTTGCATCGATTAAATGAGGTAGGGAAACCCACCCTGAATGTAGGCAGCACTTACTAGGCACTGCATTACTAGGCACTGAACTGTAAAACACCAAAACTTGAAGACTTACGCACGTACAAATGAGTTCATCATCTTTCTTTCTGCCCTTTTCTATGGATGTGTCTAGATGTTTTAGGTTTGTTTCTTCATTATTCCCTTGATGACAGTCTGTAACCTGTTGTATCAGCTACTTCTGGGTTGTGATAGAATGCCATAAACATGGTAACTTAGAAGAAAAAGTTTATTTGGTTTATTGTTCCAGAAAAAAAATAGGACTCCGCTATGGTACAAGTGTCAGGAATGCTGTCAGGATCAGGAAAACTAGAACTTGGACCACAGGAAGCAAAGAGTGTGAAGTAGAAGTGACCTGAAGCTTTTCATCTCAAAGCCAGTGAGATCCTTGCTACAGATGTGCTGCTCCAGGCATACCTTCCAATACAGTGTCACCATCTGGGAATCAAGTATTCAAATACAAGGGATGATGGAGGAAAATTGCATTCAAACCAATATACATGGAATTGAAAGTCACCTTTTCAGGGATATTTTACCGTATCAAAAGAAATGAAACTAAAATTCCACTTGGTTTAAAGCACAGAAAAAAAAATCTCAGTACAGAATAAGTAACATAGAGACTGCTTTCCCTGCCCTCCTGAGGAGCCTACTGGAACCCCCAAATCATCATGGTTCCTATTGGAGGCCTGGAGGTTGGGGCAGGAACAACATGCTTTGAATCCTCCACCATCAATCCCTTCCTAGTTGGGTCTACCTGGGGTACAACCAGCCTAGGTGATTTGCAACTGTGCTCTGACGTCCATTGGTCCATTGTTTTGCCTAACACTAGTTTAGAAAGAAAAAGGAGACATAACCACAAACATTGAGGAAATTCAAAGAATCTTACATTTAAAGCCTCTACTCCACAAAATTGAAAAATTTAAAAGACATGGATGTTTTTATTTTTGATAGGATCCACTTTGTAAAATTATATCAAGATCACATAAACAATATAAACAATCCTATAATCCCTAAGTAAATAGGAGCAATCATTAAAAGGCACACACACACACACACACACACATAAACCTGAGGTGCAGATAATTTAGAAACAGAAAGAACATTGCTAAGCTCATTCTATGAGAACACAGACATCCTAATACCTAAAGTACAGAAAAACTCAAGGAAGAGAATTTCAGACCAATTTTTCTTATGAAAATGAATGCAAAAATATTCAATAAAATACAAACTGAATCCAAGAACACTTCAAAAATGATATCTACCTTGATCAAGTAGCTTCATCAAGGTATGCATAGGTGGAATATATGAACAACCATCAATGTTATATACCATATAAATAAAGTAAAAGAAAAAAAAACACATGATCATCTCATGAGATGTTGAAATAGCCTTTGACAATAATCATCATCCCTTCATGCTAAAAGTATTGGAGAGATCATGGATACAAGACACATACCTAAACACAATAAAGGCAATATATAGCAAGCCAATACTAACATCAAATTAAATGAAGAGAAACTTAAAGCAGTTCCATTAAAATCAGAGACAAGACAAGATTGTGTACTCTCTTTGTGTCTCTTTAATATAGTACTTGAAGTTCTAGCTAGAGCAAAAATAAACAAACAAACAAACATACTCTGGAGCTGATAAACATTTTAGTGGCTGGATATTAAATTAACTCAAAAAAGATTCAGTAGTCTTCCTTTATACAAATGATAAATGGGCTGAACAAGAAACCAGGGAAACAACACTCACAATAGCCACAAAAAGTATAAAATATCTTCAATTATCTCTAACCAAACAAGTGAAACAAGATCTTCAAATTTCTGTAGAAAGAAATTTCAGAAGATACCTGAAGATGGAAGGATCTCCCATGCTTATGGATCAGCAGGATAGAAATAGTGAAAATGGCCATCTTACCAAAGGAAATCCACAGATTCAATGCAATCCCCATCAAAATTCCAACACAATTCTCTACAGATCTCAAGAGAACAATGTTCAACTTCATACGAAAAAATTAAAAACCCAGCATACCTAAAGCAATCCTGTACAACAAAAATGTTTCTGAAAGTATCACCTTCCCTGATCTCAAGCAGTACTATAGAGCAATAGTAATAGAAACTGCATAGTGTTTTTGGTATAGAAAGAGACAGGTTGATTAATAGAATTAAATTGAAGACCATGAAACAAACCCTCACACCTATGGAAACTGAATATTTGACAAAGAAGCCAAATCATATAATACAAAAAAATAGAGCATCTTCAACAAATAATGCTTGTCTAAATGGATGTCTGCATGTTAGAAGAGTACAAATAGATCCATATGTATCACCATGAACAGAACTCTATTCGGATAGGTCAGTGGAGATGACCAAGCTTTTGACAGGAAAGGTGCATGAGTGTAATGTAGACAGTTCTCCTTATGGCAAGGCCTGAAGAATTAGGTCCTGAATGGCAAAGAGCAGTGGTGATATTCATGAAGAATCTCCTGGCCTTCCGTGAGGGAATGTTTGGTTCACTTTTGTCTTGTATTTGCATTCTTAGTGTTATTATTGGAAGTTACTTTCAGTTTGTGACAGATAATTCACCAAAATCAGAAAAAGAAAACTCAGATTAAGATTTATCCTTGTTTGTCATTAAGTATCTTGGGAGTGGAATAGATCTCTATTCCTCTGTTTGTTAAGAATGATGATGTGGTTGAGTCAACACAAGGCCATGGTCTGGGTACATCAGCTAACATGCACATGTTCTCTTCCAATGGAAACTTAGTTCTAATAATTTGCCCACCAACCTGTCCAACCAACAATTAGTTGTTTATCAATGCAATCTATTTTCCAACGTTTAATTTTAACTGAGTTCTAATATAACCAAATATAAAAGGTCTTTAACAATATGCATATTAGCAAATTCCTTATCACTATGGAAAATATGTAATACAATTAACTTTGGCTCACAGTTTTGAAGTTTTCAGTCCTAAATCACTTTATTCCATTGTTTTAGGCCTGTGCAGACAAAAATCAATAGATTATGTAGTATAGAAAAACCATGAAGAAAAAAATTAGAAAAGCCTTGTTGGATCGTTAGTTCCAAGACTTAATGGGAACTTTCAGAGGAGAGACAAGTGAGGACCAATAACTGACTCAAGTTACTAGTTTCCTGAAAGCCCTGGGCACTAGAAGAATTAGATATCCAGATTAGGATATTGGGAGATGCTAGATGCCAATAATTAAATCAGAATTTCCTTGGTAAGTAGTTTATCACCTTTCTACTCTGTAACCATAATTGTTATGTACTAGAGTCACTCAGTTATATACCATTGTGCTGGGTTAGATATTAACTGCTTGCTGAAGCAATGTTTTCCCTTTCTTGATACAATTTATGGATTGACAGGAAAATCTGGAATTTGAGGTGATAGAAGGGAAAAAGAACACTGAACATTATTGTCAAACATAAACGTTCTTAAAGGAGATTATTCATGAGAAAGTGGAAAAAAACAATGAGTGTAAAACCTTTTCAGCTATTAAAAAATAGTCTGGCGGTTCCTCAGAAAACTGGGCATGACACTCCCGGAGGATCCGGCTATACCACTCCTGGGCATATACCCAGAGACTTTACCTGCATGCAATAAGGACAATGCTCCACTATGTTCATAGCAGCCTTATTTATAATAGCCAGAAGCTGGAAAGAACCCAGATGTCCCTCAACGGAGGAATGGATTCAGAAGATGTGGTATATCTACACAATGGAATACTACTCTGCAATTAAAAACAATGAATTCACGAAATTCCTAGGCAAATGGTCAGAACTTGAAAATATCATCCTTAGTGAGGTAACCCAATCACAAAAGAACACACATGGTATGTAGTCACTGATAAGGGGATATTGACCCAGAATCTCGGAATACCCTAGACACAATCCGCATATCAATAGATTTCTAAAAAGATGGAAGGAGAGACCCCTGGTCCTGGAAAGACTGGATGTAGCGGAACGACAAGACAGAGTAACGAGAGGGGGTTGAATGGAGAAAAGAGGGAGGGAAGGGGGCTTATGGGACTTTCGGGGAGGGAGGAAATGGGAAAGGGGAAGTGATTTGGAATGTAAATTAAAAAAAAATAAAAAAAAAATAGATGTACAAACAAAGATGACCTGAGCTATCTCAGTACCAGAGTATGAACTGAAACTCTTGGTCAATGTCTTATTTTACCTATTCCACACATCCACATTCAGGTTCTGAATCTTATCAGGGCTGAACTCAGGCAGATCAAAGATCACAATGTAAAACCAGACACCCTAAATATAATAGAAGAGAAAGTGGGAAATAGCCTTGAATGCATTGTATAGGAGACAACTTCCTGAACTGGTATAAGATGGACAACATAAATGGGACTTCATGAATCTGAAAAGCCTCTGTGGCACAAAGGGCACAGTCACTAGTACAAAATAGCAGCCTACAGATTGGAAAAATACCTTCCTAGAACCTACACTACACATAGGGCTAATATCAGAAATTTATAAAGAATTCAAGAAGTTAGACTCAAATAACATAATTAAAAATTGTGGCACAGGGCTAAACAGAATTCTCAACTGAGGAATTTCAAATGACCAAGAAGCACCTAAAGAAATATTCAACATCCTTAGTCATCAGGAAAAGGCAAATCAATACAACTCTGAAGTTTCATCTTATACTTATTAGAATGTTTAAGATCAAAAATCAAGAGATAACAGAAGCTGTAGAAGAAGTGGAACAAGGGGAACACTCCTCCATTGATGATGGGAGTGCAGTTTTGTACAACCACTCTGGAAATACATTTGATCATTTCTCAGAAAATTGAAACTGTTTCTACTAAAAGATTCAGCTATAACAAATACTCCTGGACAGATACCCACAAGATACTTCCCCATACCATAGGAACACTTGTTCAACTTTGTTCTCCAAATACTAAACAAATAAAGAAACAAAAACAGTGGAAAGAATAGTATCTGAGAGATGAAGGTAGAGATACTACAGTCAAAAATTAAAAATACCTGCTTTTCATTCACTTTCTTTTTATTAAGGTTGCACACATTTAGTGTTTTAATTATTGTGTGACAGGAGGATTTTATTTTCTGGTCCTGTTTATTTCGTGTTCTGCAAGCTTTCTTCATGTCTGTGGCCATCTCTTTAGGTTAGAGAAGTTTTCTTCTATGATTTTTTTGGAGATGTTTTCTGTCTCTTTCCAATGGGAATCCTTACTATCTTCTAATACTATTATTTTTTGTTTAGGTTTTTTCATTGTATCCTGAATTTCCTTCATGTTTTGGATTAGCAGCTTTTTCATTTTGTGTTTCTTTGATTATTGTGTCAATATCTTTTATAGTATCTTCTACACCTGAGATTCTCTCTTCTACCTCTTGTATTCTGGTGGTGATACATGCATCTGTAGCTCCTGATCTGTATTTGTATCCTGATTTGTAGGCTTTCCATCTCCAGAGTTGCCTCCATTTGTGATTTCCTTAATATTTCTATTTCCATTTTTATGTCTTGGATGGTTTTGTTCAATTCCTTCACCTGTTTTCTTATGTTTTCCTGTATTTCTTTAAAGGCTTTATGTGTTTCCTCTTTAAGGTCTTCTACTTGTTTGTCTGTGTTTTCATGTATTTTCTAATTTCTAATTTTCTAATTTCATATCTTCCTTGAAGGCCTCTATCCTCTTCATCAGATTGTCTTTTAGGCCAGAATCTTGCTTTTCAGGTGTGTTATGGTATCCAGGGCTTGCTGTGGTGGGAGAACCGAGTTCTGATGGTGCCAAGTTATATTGGCTTCTGTTGCTTATGTTCTTCTGCTTGCTTCTCACAATCTGGTTACTCTGGTGTTAACTTACCTGGTTTTCTCTGCCTAGAGTCTGCCCATCTTTGGAGGCAGGTAGAGCTCTGTTATCTGGGTTAGAGCAGGCCCCTTTAGAAAGTGCTGTCTCTGGTTAGGGGAGATCTCCTAAGTTCCTAGTTAGAGCAGACCTCCTGGGAGATAGGAAGGCTGCACCCGGGTTGTTAGAGAGGGGCAGGTGTACATTGTCTGCTCCAGGAAGAGTTGCAGACAGAAAAAAAACAAAAACATGGGGTTCTGGTAGAGCAGATATATTCTGGATTAGCTGGGCTCTGTTGTGGTCCCAGCTGGGACAGGTATTAGGGACAGGGGTCTCACCTGTGTCCCTGGTTTCAGCACACCTCCTGGAAGATAGGCAGGCTGTAGGGTATGGTTGAGGGACCTGCATTCCTTGCATAAACTTCTCTTTATTATAATTATGGTTATTTGGAAATTATGTGGCAATTACAAATCAATAAAATGACAGGGACTTTTGCTACAATTGACCAATAAAAATAACAGCCAGGTAAAAGCAAATTATATGTTTTAGAAAAACAAGGAAACAAACAAATAGAAAAGCTCTTGATGGTCTTCAGAGAAAATTAAATAATGACAATCTATGGACAATTTCAAGGCTTCCAGCTTCATAATGACAAAATATATCACAGCATATTAGGATATTTAAGAATGTCATTGTCCCCATTTATTCTACAGTGTCAGGAATAAAAATATCTACATGAAATAACTCAATCTGCCTTTTACAAAAGTTGTTTGTGCGTATGTACACACAAACACACACATATAATATGCAAATATAATTAAATAAGTAAACAATTAATTAAATAGTTAAAATAAAATAATTAAATAATAATTTAAAATAATATAATTAATTTAAATTTAATTTTAAATATTATAATTAAATAATTAAAATAATATGCAACAATAAAATCTCTATGCAGCTGAAATCTAAGAGGCTGAAGAAAGAATTGCTGCTATTTACCCCATCATCTTTCTTCTACATGATCTTTATTCAGTACCAGGAATATTTACAGTTATTGTGCTCTCAAAAGCATTTTCATAAAGCTCATGTTTCTGACTCAAGTTTCTTTGGCCAGAAACAAAGTCTGCTAGACCTTAACTTAACCATCATACAATGTGTTCTGTAATAAAAAGGAACTTGACTCTTAATGTGAGTAGTGTAAAAGTCATACTGAAAAATACTGTGCCCTGTTTTGTGTTGTTATTAGTATTTTGGAATAAATAAATTTTCTCTTTTCTACCATGAATATGATTTAAAACCCTAGTAAGTGTCTAGGGTCACAGAAAATCCAAAATCTTCTAAATATACTGCTTTGTTTTTTTTTTCTAAAAGCCCATGATTGAAATGAAGTTTAATTTGTAAATAAGATGGTATTAAATAATAATAATAATAATAATAATAATAATAATAATAATAACAGTAATAATAATAATAAGTGTTAACAAAATAAAACTCAAGGATATATAATGGTGTAATATTGCCTGCATCTAATTATTTGTCATTGGAACTCAAATTAAATAAAATAAGAAGTACTGGAAATGAAGCAATGTGATGTTCTCAGAGTTGATTTATCACTGGAATCACTATTAAGTGACTAACAGGCAAGCAGCCGGCATGGTGTGGACAATTGGATAAAGCGATGATTTGAGTCCTTGGTAGAAAAAGCAGGAAATCTGAAGTTTCTATAACACTACATAAAACGGCATATTGTTTATATCTAATGCATTGTATATTTCAGATTCTGGTTGGACTCATACAATTCAAATGATATGAAGGCCAATTGAGCATAGAGAGGGAAAATGCATTCTGCTATAACAGAGTGACATGTCATTCCTTTGAAATAAACAGGCATTGAAAGTTATTTAAATTTTTCATGTTCAATTACTTCTGGAGAAGACTATGAAGATACTCTTTTTAGTAGTTTCTTTTTCAATATACATTTTGCCATGTAACTTCCATTATATGCAATATTATTTCTATAATTGCCTTACATTTTTAACCTGTGTTATATATTTAATTATTTGACAGAAGGAATGGTAAGCTAATTTTATATAGATCTTTCATTACTGTTGTTTAAGAATTTCTTGGATTAATACTATAAATAATTCATTTATGACTTGTTCAGCTTTATCCACACTGTGATAATCTTATTGAAACAAGGAAATATCTTTTGCTGTCATGATGGGGGCTATAGTAAAATAGGGTCATTTCATATATCAGAAAATTTTAAATAATTGTAACTTTATAATGTTTTCTCTTTCAATTACAAATATCCTAAGATAAATTCTTCCTTAAGTACTAACCTTGATATTCTATCCAAAGAAACCCTATATAGAAAGCTTCAAGGCTATATTACTATTCCCCAAACAAAAGAATCAGTTACTCTGTATCATCCTTCTTTAGTGTGTTTTTTATTATTCTTCTCCCATCTTCTTCCTTCCTTTTCTCCATCTGTCTCCTACTTCTTACATTCTTTCTTTCCTGGTCCTCCCCATTCCTCTCTCTTTCCAACTACCTGTCAACCTCTCATTATAACATGGCTTTAACTCAATCTGTATTATAAATCTGTTATCAACTAATAACTACCTTAGGGGCCTCCCACAAGACAGAACTACATTACTAATCCTTGCCAATATAATTTTAAAAGAAGCAAATCAATGACTTCATGAAATTCTCAGTCAAATGGATGGAACTAGAAAATATCATCCTGAGTGAGGTAACCCAGTCACAAAAGAACACACACGGTATGTACTCACTAAGAAGTGGATACTAGCTCAAAAGCTAACAATGCCTATGATACGAACTACAGACCATAAGGAGAGTAGAAGGAAGGAAGGCCAGGGGGTAGATGCTTCATTCCTGCTTTGAGGGACGAACAGGATGATTGTGGGAGGTGGAAGGAGAAAGGGACAAAGGAGAAAGAAAGGAGGAGGAGAGAAGAAGGGTAGCAGTATCAGAAACAGGAGGAGATGTGAGAGGGATTCAGAAGGTCAGGGAATCGAACATAAAATAGGTAGCAGGGAAGATGAAGATCTGGAAATAGCCACTGGAGGGTCCCAGACACCAGAGAAACATGAGGCTCCCAGGACCCAATGGCATTGACTTTAGCCTTAATGCCCCGAGAAGGGGGAGATAGAACCTGTGGAAACCACCTCCAATAGATAGACACAGATCCTGGTCGAGGGATGGAACCACCCACCCACACAGAAATGTTCCTGTGCAGAGGAAGAACAGGGACAAAATATGCAACAGGTAATAATCCCACGTGGAGATACATCAAACCCTACACTGTTGCAGTGGTCAAGAGGCGCTCATGGACAGGAACTGAGTGTGGCAGTTCCTGGGGAGGTTGGTCAGCAACTGACCAATGCAGAAGTGGATGCTTGGAGTGAACCATCAGGCTGAACTAGGGGAACCTCGTGGGAGAGCTGACGGAAGGATTGGAGTAGCAGGAGGGATTGCAACACATTACAAGAACAGCATAAGCTGTCCTGACTACCCAGTTCTTCAAATGTCTAGACCACCAACCAAGGACTATACTTGGAGAGATCCATGGCTCCATATACATATGTAGCAGAGGATGGCCTTGCCCAACAGCCATGGGAGGGAGGCCCTCTGTCCCAGAGAGGTTGGATGCTATAGAATATGGAAATGCTGGAAAGAACTGTGGTGTTGGAGAGTTTGGGTGGGGGCAGGAGCACTCTCATACAGGCAAAATGGGGTAGGGGAGGGCAGATATGAGATAGGGGGTCAGTATAGGGGTAACTGAGAAGTGGAATATCATGGGAAGGGGGATGGGTGGAGGAGGTAACCAGGAAGTGGGATATCATTTGAGATGAAAACAAATGGAATGATTAACAAAAAGAAAAAGAAAAAAGAAAATAAAATGAGAGAAGCAGATCTTGAAGCCTTTGAAGTGTACACCGGTGGTGTTATTCTGTTTTGCTTGCTGGGAAATGGTATTGGTAAAATTAGAAACAAAATGGATCCATAAACAGAAGTCAATTAAACAATGTCTAAATTTGTTGTAACAAAAATCAGTCAAAATCTTTTACATTATAATATGAGCTCGTTTATTTAATATAAAACAGAGTATTAAAAACTTGCATTTATTTTTCCAAGTCTTTACATTCTAACAAATCTTTAAATTCTAAGTGTCCCAAATTCCTGTGCCTGCTTGAGAATGCAGTCTTATGAATAAAAGAGTAAATAGCAAGAGGAATATTGCTAGTGGGTGGAAAGCAGAGATGATTAACCTTCATTACCAACTTTACTGAATTTAAGAATCACACAGAAAATATATCTCTTGTACCTACATGAATGATTAAGTTTTCAAAGCGGTTTCACTGCAGGGACAAACAGGCTGACTATAGAAATTAGTGTCTAATGGGCTAAGATTCTGGACAGAATGAAAAAGGAAAAGAAGGAAGTTTTCTGAACATCAGCACTCATCTCTTCTTATTTATAACTGTGTACACAAAGTGACCAGGCATCTCACTCTCTTTCAATCACAGCCCTTGATGAAATACCATCTCAGTCTGATGCACTATACCCTCTAAATAGCCTATCAATTTAAATTAATTTTGTCATGCAATTTTTGTCACATCAATGAGAAAATTAACTATTGAAAGTGATTTTCCGAGGCCAGAGAAATAGAAATTTCCACTCATTTTTTTCCATACACTTATTGTTACAAGGGTAGAAAGGAGTCTTTTCTAGGGTTTAATTTCACTGGTAAGAGAATTTAATGATGGACTCAGAAGGATTCTCAAGGACAATTTTATTGAAGTTTGAAAGGAAAACAATAGGAGAGGCAAGCTGTAAATCTTGGCAGCACCCTGGAGATGGATAAGAATAACAGGCCTTTTGAATTAGGGTTCAAGATTGCTAACATGCTCCATAATAGAAGCTGACAAGCAGCTATATGGTGATAATTCTGGTGAGGAGATTTTGAGAGTAAGTAAGAAAGTCCATCGCGTCAGAGGAAGCATGCTCTGAGTTTGGGATGATATAGTAAAAATGAAAGAAAGACAGATTTAAAAATAAAAAGGAGAAAGTTGCACTTTTGGGTTAGAATGCAGAAAACAAGCAAGCTTAGTAATGTTGCATGGTGAAATCCCTAAAAATGTTGCATTGGAGGAGGGATTTGGTCACTGTAAGAACATTATCATAGTAGGAGGATCATTATTTCTCCAATCTCTTCAGTAGGACTCCAGGTGAATTAGCTTTCCTGTAGGATTCCTATGGGATAAATGTTGAGGTTTGACCTTACTGTCTATTGTAACGCAAAGTGTAGGTTCCCAAGACCCGCAGTCTGTATGTAGACCTATGTGAACCTGCCATCAAGTTATTTCTGATTGGTAAATAAAGATGTGGACAGCCAATGCTGGGCAGAAGAGACAAAAGTGGAGTTTAAGTTTCCCTGGCTTGGGGTCAGAAGAGTCATAAAGACTTGGCCCTAAATGCTGGTCAATTGGAGTTAAGAGCAGCCCAGATAAAACACAGCAAGCAATAACTTGGGGTTATCGATAGGAAAGGAGATCCTAATAACATAGTGGGCAGGTATCTGTTCAGCTCTTGGACTATTTAAGGCTTATGGTAAATATAAAGGTTGTGTGTGTCTTTTACGTGGAAACTAAACAGTCAAAGTCAAAGGCAGGGTAGAAACTTTGGGCCAGATAAAAGCTTCTACAAAAGATAAGTGACTGAATGTTCAATCTGGGTTAACTTTTAAGAGACATGGCAATAGCACATAAAAATGTAATGTTAGGAGCGTCTGACTGCCTTATCATCCTCCAAGGCTAGAGTTGGAACTCAAATTCTATTTATTTTAACTAGGAATAGAAATCTTTCTTTGGCCTATTTCAAATTGGCAGCTGCCTATTAATGATAGATTAGTTTTCTCTGCAAGAATCTCAGTGGAAACACAAAACACTCTTAAGTGCAGGTAACATGCTCAGCAATATATGAGCAATACAAAACCAACTCAATGGCATTTTGGAGGTTCTGTTTTTGGAAGTTTTTTGTCTCATAATGCTTTTTCAGGAATTTTTTTTAAACTTACTAGTCCTTTGTGTAAACATTATTGTTTCCAGTTTTGTCTTTCTTAGGATTTCTGTTTGCTATTTACTGTTAGCATCTTCATTTACCAATTAGAAAGTATAAGTCGCTGTGTCTATATACATGTGGTGGAATTGGAGAAGAGAAACCATAATCAGGATATATAAAATGAAAAAAAATCCATTTTCAACAAGGAAAAATAGACCAGTATTTTAATTTATAAATAAACGATGTTAAGAATAAACAATGTGATTTCCATAAAAAGTCAATATTCCTTTGTACAGAATTCAAAGAAATAAATGCAGAAATTCATTTGGAAACACAAAAGACCACTTATAATCAAAGAAATTTTCTCTTTATCATTTATTTTAAACATTAATTTTATTTATTTCATTAATAATGCCATGAAAGATAGTTTGATCATATTCTTTATCCTATCCCAATTTCTTTCATATCCTCACATACCTCCAACCCATCCAACATTATGTTCTCTTTTCTGATTAAACAAAACAAACAAACAAACAAACAAAAAACAAAAGAGGATCTTTCCGTAATTGAGATTCAACAATGTCCTGGTATCTTCACTGTTTCATACATTATTTCACATTTAAGGGTGTTCAGTTATGATGTTTCTTTTTCAAACAATACCAAGGTGGGAAAATGAAAAGTACAATAAAAAGCCAACCATGAGGGCCAGACAAATGCCCAGAAACCCCCAACGATGTTAATCCTTGTAACATTATCCCCTCAAAAGTTGATATTCAAGAGTCATTTAGAAGATGTGTTGAAATTGAGGCATAGAAGCGTTCAACATCTCCACTCTAGCTAATTTTCCTGCCTTAGAGTGAGATCATGGATCCACATGGTTTGGGCTATATTGTTGTGGGACCATTTGAGTGTAGATTCAGTATAAGTCAGAGGAGATTAATTTAAGAAAGGTAATTAATCACTCAGGAATGCAGAGAGGCCCAGTGGTACAGTAGGACTACCCCTGCTGCTAAGAGGAAACAGCTTGATACCCTGAGGACACAAGACCTTGGAACAGACTTGGACAGGAGTCTTCTGATTACTGCCTGCACCCAGAGTTGATCTGGGCCACAGAGGTACATACCCAAATACAACTATAAGAGAGCAGGTCTCAAAGAAGTACTTACATATCAGTGTACACAGAGAGAACAGGTCTCCCAGGAGCACAGAGAAACCACAGTCAGAGACAGCAACACCAGCTAACACCAGAGATAACCAGATGGCAAAAGGCAAATGCAAGAACGCCACAAACAGAAACCAAGGCACCATGGCTCCATCGGAACCAAGTTCTCCAACAACAGCAAGTCCTGGATACCCCAACACACCAGAAAAGCAAGAAATGGATTTAAAATCACTGCTCATGATGCTGATGGAGGGTTTCAAGAAGGACATAAATAACTCCCTTAAAGAAATACAGGAGACCACAAGTAAACAGGGAGAAGCCCTTGAAGAACTAAGGGAAAACACAACAAAACAGGTGAAGGAATTGAACAAAGCCATCCAAGATCTAAAGATGGAGGTAGAAACAATAAGGAAATCACAAAGGGAAACAACTCAGGACATAGAAAACCTAGGAAAGAAGTCAGGAGTCATGGATCCAAGCATCAACAATAGAATACAAGAGATAGAAGAAAGAATCTCAGATGCAGAAAATACCATAGAAAGCATTGATACAACAGTCAAAGAAAATGAAAAATGCAAAAAAAAAATAAATAAAAAAAAATCCTGACCCAAAACATTGAGGAAATTCAGGACAAAATGAGAAGACCAAACCTAAGGATTATAGCTATAAAAGAGAGTGAAGATTTCTAGCTTAAGGGGCCAGTAAATGTCTTCAACAAAATTAAAGAAGAAAAATTCCCTAACCTAAAGGAAGAGATGCCCATGAACATACGGGAAGCCTACAGAACTCCAAATAGATTTGACCAGAAAAGAAACTCCTCCCATCACATAATAATTAAAACACCAAATGTACTAAATAAAGAAAGAATATTAAAAGCAGTAAAGGAAAAAGGTCAAGTAATATATAAAGGTAGACCTATCAGAATTATACTAGACTTCTCACCAGAGACTATGAAAGCCAGAAGAACCTGGGCAGACGTCATACAGACCCTAAGAGAACACAATTGCCAACACAGATTGCTATATCCAGCAAATCTCTCAATTACCATAGATGGAGAAACCAAGGCATTTCATGACAAAAACAAATTTACACAGTATCTTTCCACAAATCCAGACTTTCAAAGGATAATGAATGGAAAACACCAAAAAAGGGAGAGAAACTACACACTAGAAAAAGCAAGAAATTAATCCTATTCCAACAAACCCAAGAAAAAGATAACCACACGAACATAAAAATTACATCAAAAATAGCAGGAAGCAACAGTCACTTATCCTTAATATTTCTTTTTTATTTTATTTTATTTTATTTTTTTAATTTACATTCCAAATCACTTCCCCTTTCCCGTTTCCTCCCTCCCCGAAAGTCCCATAAGCCCCCTTCCCTCCCTCTTTTCTCCATTCAACCCCCTCTCGTTACTCTGTCCTGCTGATTTCTTAACATCAATGGGCTCAATTCCACAATAAAAAGACATAGACTAACAGACTGGATACATAAACAAGACCCAACATTTTGCTGCATACAGGAAACACATCTCAGTGACAAAGACAAACACTACCTCAGAGTAAAGGGCTGGAAAACAGTTTTCCAAGCAAATGGTCCAAGGAAACAAGCTGGAGTAGCCATTCTTTTTTTTTTTTTTTTTGGTTTTGGTTTTGGTTTTTCGAGACAGGGTTTCTCTGTGTAGCCCTGGTTGTCCTGGAACTCACTCTGTAGACCAGGCTGTCCTCGAACTCAGAAATCCGCCTGCCTCTGCCTCCCAAGTGCTGGGATTAAAGGCGTGCGACACCACCGCCCGGCTGGAGTAGTCATTCTAATATCTTATAAAATAGACTTTCAACCAAAAGTCATCAAAAAAGACATGGAAAGACATGTTGTACTCCTCAAAGGAAAAGTCAACCAGGAAGAACTCTGAATTCTGAACATCTATGCTCCAAATACAAGGGCACCATCATTCTTAAAAGAAACCTTACTAAAGTTGAAAGCACACATCGCATATAATTGTGGGTGAGTTCAACACCCCACTCTCCTTAATGGACAGATTAGGGAAACACAAACTAAAGAGAGACACAGTAAAACTAACAGAAATTTTGGACCAAATGAATTTAATAGATATCTATAGAACATTTAATCCTAAATAAAAAAAATATACCTTATTCTTAGCACCTCATGGTACCTTCTCCAAAATTGACCATATAATTGGTCACAAACCAATTATACCTCAGCAGATACAAAAATTCGAACTAATTCAATGCCTCCTATCAGATCACTATGGAGTAAGGGTGGTCTTCAACAGCAACAGAAACAATAGAAAGCCAACATACACATGGAAGCTGAACAATGCTCTACTCAATGATAACTTGGTCTAGGAAGAAATAATGAAAGAAATCAAAACCTTTTAGAGTTTAATGAAAATGAAGGCACAACATACCCAAATTTATGGGACACATTGAAAGCAGTGCTAAGAGGAATACTCATAGCTCTGAGTGCCTCCAAAAAGAAGCTGGAGAGAGTATACACTAGCAGCTTAACAACATACCTGAAAGCTTTAGAACAGAAAGAAGCTAATACACCCAAGAGGAGCAGAAGGCAGAAAATCATCAAACTCGGGGCTGAAATCAATCAAGTAGAAACAAATAAAACATACAAAAATCAACAAAACCAGGAGTTGGTTCTTTGAGAAAATCAACAAGATAGAAAAACCTTTAGGCAGACTAACCAGAGGGCACAGAGACAGTATCCAAACTAAAAAAATCAGAAAGGAAAAGGGAGAAGTAACAACAGAAACTGAGTAAATTCAAAAATCATCAGATCCTACTACAAAAGCCTATACTCAACACAACTGGAAAATCTGGAGGAAATTGACAATTTCCTAGACAGATACCAACTACCAAAGTTTAATCAGGATCAGATAGACTATCTAAATGGTACCATAACCTCTAAAGAAATAGAAGTGGTCACTGAAAATCTTCCAACCAAAAAAAGCACAGGACCAGATGGTTTTAGTGCAGAATTCTATCAGACCTTCAAAGAAGACTTAACACCAGTACTCTTCAAACTATTCCACAAAGTAGAAACAGGAGGAACCCTACCCAACTCGTTCTATGAAGCCTCAATTGTGATGATACCAAAGCCACACAAAGATCCAACAAAGAAAGAGAACTTCAGACCAATTTCCCTTATGAATATAGATGTAAAAATACTCAATAAAATTCTTGTCAACTGAATCCAAGAATACATCAAAATGATCATTCACCATGATCAAGTAGGCTTCATCCCAGGAATGCAGGGATGGTTCAATATTAGGAAATCCATCAATGTAATCCACTACATAAACAAACTCAAAGAAAAAAACTACATGGTCATTTCATTAGATGCTGAAAAAGCATTTGACAAAATTCAGCATCCTTTCATGTTAAAGGTCTTGGAAAGAATGCAAGGCCCATACCTGAACATAGTAAAAGCAATATGCAGCAAACCAATAGCCAATATCAAACTAAATGGAGAGAAACTTGAAGCAATCCAACTAAATTCAGGGACTAGACAAGGCTGCCCTCTCTCTCCATATTTATTCAATATAGTACTTGAAGTTCTAGCTATAGCAATTAGACAACCAAAAGAGGTCAAAGGGATACAAATTGGGAAGGAAGAATCAAATTATCACTATTTGCAGATGATATGATAGTATACTTAAGCAACCCAAAGAACTCCACCAGAGAACTCCTACAGCTGATAAACAACTTCAGCAAAGTGGCTGGATATAAAATTAACACAAGCAAATCAGTAGCCTTCCTACACTCAAAAGATAATCAGACTGAGAAAGAAATTAGGGAAATGACACCCTTCACAATAGCCACAAACAATATAAAGTATCTTGGTGTGACTCTAACCAAACAAGTGAAAGATCTGTATGACAAGAACTTCAAGTCTCTGAAGAAGGAAATCAAAGAAGACCTCAGAAGATAGAAATATCTTCCATGCTCATGAATTGGCAGGATTAATGTAGTAAAAATGACTATCTTGCCAAAAGCAATCTAGAGATTCAATGCAATCCCCATCAAAATCCCAACTCCATTCTTCATAGAGTTAGAAAGAGCAATTCAAAAATTCTTCTGGAATAACAAAAAACCCAGGATAGCTAAAACTATTCTCAACTGTAAAAGAATTTCTGGGGGAATCAGCATCTCCAACCTCAAGCAGTGCTACAGAGCGATAGTGTTAAAAACTGCATGGTATTGGTACAGTGACAGGCAGATAGATCAATGGAACAGAATTGAAGACCTAGAAATGAACCCACACACCTATGGTCACTTGATCTTTGACAGGGAGCTATATCCACTCAGTGGGGGAAAAAAAAGACTTTTCAATAGATGGTCCTGGTTCAACTGGAAGTCAGTATGCAGAAGAATGCAAATCGATCCATTCTTATCTCCTTATACTAAGCTAAAGTCCAAGTGGATTAAGGACCTCCACATAAAACCAGAAACACTGAAACTAATAGAAAATAATCTAGGAAAGTTCCTTGAGTACATGGGCACAGGGGAAAATTTCCACATCAGAACACCAATAGCTTATGCTCTAAGATCAAGAATTGACAAATGGGACCTCATTAAATTACAAAGTTTCTGTAAGGCAAAGGACACTGTCAAAAGGACAAAATGGCAACCAACTAATTGGGAAAAGATCTTTACCAACCTTATATCTGACAGAAAGCTAATATCCAAGATATACAAAGAACTCAAGAAGGTAGATTCCAGAGAACCAAATAACCCTATTAAAAATAGGATACTGAGTTAAACAAAGAATTTTCACCTGAGGAATATTGAATGGCTGAGAAACACCTAAAGAAATGTTCAACATCCTTAGTCATTAGGGAAATATAAATCAAAACAACCCTGAAATTTCACCTCACACCAGTCAGAATGGCAAAGATCAAAAACTCAGCAGAAAGCTGGTGCTAGCTAGGATGTGGAGAAAGAGGAACACTCCCCCACTGCTGGTGGGATTGCAAGCTGGTAAATGGACTATGGAAATCAGTTTGGCAGTTCCTCAGAAAACTCAGCATAATACTACCGGAGGACCCAGCTTTACCACTTCTGGGCATATACCCAGAGGACTCTCCAACATGCAGTAAGGACACATGCTCCACCATCTTCATTGCAGCCTTATTTATAATAGCCAGAAGCTGGAAAGAACCCAGATGCCCCACAATGGAGGAATGGATACAGAAAATGTGGTATATTTACACTATGTAATACTACTCAGCTATTTAAAACAATGAATACATGAAATCATTGGGCAAGTGGTTGGAACCTGGAGAATGTCATCCTGAGTGAGGTGACCCATTCACAAAAAAAATCACACATGATATGCACTCACTGATAAGTGGATATTAGCCCAGAAGCTTGGAATACCCAAGGTACAATTCTCATATCAAAGGATACCCAAGAAGAATGAAAGAGAGGTGCCTGGTTCTGGAAGGGCTCAATGTGGCAGTGTCAGGGAAAACCAGGAAGGGGAGGCAGGATTGTGTTGGTTCGGGAGCAGGGGGAGGGAAGAGGGCATATGGGACTTTTGGGGAGTAGGGAAACCAGTAAGAGGGAAATCATTTGAAATGTAAATGAAGAATATACCTAATTAAAAAAATAAAAAAAGAATCACCCATTAAAAAAAAAATTGAGAGAGCCATTGAGTACACAGCATCCAAAGGCAAATGGCAATGATCCAGTTCTAAAGCTCTTCATCGAGGGGGTGACATCTTTCTTACTGCTGGCAGAGATTGGATAGATGTTTATAAAAGCTAAAAATAAGGTCTAGCACAAATTTTCAAAGTGATAAAATTATGATACACTGGTGGAAAGAAAAGTACAGATTAGATACTAAGACACTGACAGAGTTGGGAGTGAACTTATAAGTGAGAATATTCAAGGGTTCCATTTACTGTTTGGACCTTTCCTGGACAATATTCAAGAGAAAGAGAAGGTCAGTTATAAAATGACGGTGGCTCTAGGTTTTGAGTGATAAATTAAATCATATAATAGTTTTGTATTATACATATCATATCTTTTCCCACAGTGCATCTGAGTTTTATTATGTGCACTGAAGTGTGTATTCACATCCAGTGGAAATCAGAGCATTCTCCCAGAGTGTTCACTTGATGGACAATGCATACCCCTCACAGGAAGCACTTAAATCTATTTTGAATCTGAATAAATTGGGAATACAGTGGAAACACATGTGTAAAACTGATTACTGTTTGGTAATAAAGAAACATAGATACTAGTATTCAGAAGACTTGGCTGTGTCTTCCTATACAGTTTGAGGTTCAAGCAGATCCTGAGGTTTCTGTGTATATTGCTCAGACAGAAGTATGTGTGCATAGTATATGCAGACAAAGATCAAGTTATTGAAATGGGATAGTTTGGTGTACTTAATTGAAACCAAACAAGGTCACACACTATTTATTCTCTATTTCTGCTGGTGACATTTGAACTGAATGCTTGGTCATTGCTTGAAGTACTGACCTCAAGGCAGCCCTATAAAATAACAAGAAAAATAATTAGAAACCAGACCAGAAACTAGAGAGTCCTAATGCCTCTGTCATTTATATGGGATATGGGATAAAAACAATAATATTTCTGGATTCGGAACATGAATGGGAATCCTCATTTTTGAGATGCCTGCCCCCAAACTGCCCATCCAGTTTCTATTTTCTCTTTTCATCATTAAAAGAATACAGAGAGATCAACATAGAATGAATAGAACAAGAGAAAGTGACTGAGAGAAAGGAAAACAGAGAGAGAGAGAGAGAGAGAGAGAGAGAGAGAGAGAGAGAGAGAGAGAGAGAGAGAGAGAGAGAGAGAGAGAGAGATTTTGGTGATGGCCAAGGGATAGAGAGTGCTCAAGAGATAAATGATGGTTTCATATACTGGGTATTTTACACCTCTGAAAGGCAAAATTTAAGGAGAAAACTGTTTGCCTAATGTAGAGGGATTTTAAAGACTAGACTCCTCCAAGATTAGGTACTCCTTTGTATATGCTTATATGAGTTTTGGAATGTTCTGTAATTTCTCATGGGTGAGGGCCCCAGCAAATACTGAATGTCATTCTTATGGAGATGACATAGTTAAGCTAAATACTGTTAGTCACCTTTTTGGTTGGTCTTGGCCAGTTCTGGGTAATCATGTTTCCTTTTCTGGTTATTTTGGATTCTGACTCAAATGGTCATGTGATATCATCAATAACACAGCTCTGTGCTATCATTAGTTCCCAGTCACAATGCATTTCGTTTTCCCTGTTCCCTCCCCATAACTGCTAAGCATGACTCAGTATTGGATTCTATCCCACAGAATATAAAGAAATGTCAATGAGTGTATATATATAATATGTCATAGTCCATCAGATACAAATAAATGAACAAAGCAAACATATAAAATTGAGAAGAAAGGCAGTCATCTTCACATAGAAACTATAGTTTCTTATAGCAGAGTTTAAGTTGTGAATATGGAAGAAATGACAAAATAGAAAATCAGTGTTGAGTAGCATCATAGCAATAATGAGAGCCGGTAAGATCAATAATTACTAAAATTACTGAGCAGAACATGATCAGATAAGGCCGGTCCGCAAAATCTCAATGAATCCCTCAAAAGACACTAATTTATATGAAGGGGAAAATAGTAATTACAGTGAAGAAGCCTTAGAGACAACACCTTAATAAAGTGATCAGTGTAGCAACAGTGCTAATAAGTTATATTGATAGTTCATATATTCTGATATGATGAACTGAAAATAGCAGAATGTCAGTGGCATACTTCCAAAACTCCTGAGCTAAAACTAATCATGTGAGATCTGAAATTAAGCAGAGCCCATTTAGTGTACATATGCTGCTTTTAACATTGTCAAAATCAGACTAGACTCTCAGCTACTACATAGATAGGGAGTTTGAAGAACTTGACAAGTGGGGTGCTAGATCACAACAACAAAGCAAACACCACATACATTGTGGTTAACTGAAAGAGATAAAGTTCTAAATGATTCTATTGACCCATTCATGTTTAGGAGGATTGAGAAAAAATTAATTTAAAAGTAATGAACATATGTAGAGATTTTGATAGAATCACACCATAGGGTTCAACCTGTGGGTTGCAATCCATTTGAGGAGTCAAAGCACGTTTTCACAGGGGTTACCTAAGACCATTGAAAAACATAGATGGTTACCTTACTATTCATAACAGTAGCAAAATTAGAGTTATCAAGTATAGAAGAAAATGATATTATTGTTTGGGAGGACACTACTACATGAGGAACTATATTAAAGGTATTAAGAGGGTTGAAAACCATTTACATAGCACTATAGCATGCATATAACAAGTACTTCCTAAACCAGCTTCCTGTTTCTCTAAATGGGAGAAGTTGCCTTACTGGGAGAGGAGGTGCTTAGTCCTCCTGGTACTAGATATTCCAGGGTGGGATTGTACCCAAGGAGGACTTCGCCTACTCTGATGAGAAGAGTTAATCTGGGAGGGATTGTAAAGACAGAACTAGGAGGAGACGAAGGAGAGGGGCTTTGATTGGGATGAAATGTGAATTTAAAAAATAAATTATGGAAAAAAAAACAACAACAATGAAAAAGAACTTTATGATTAGCGAAGGGATTAGGAAGGGAATAGAAGAATGAGCATGATAGTAGTCATTAGCATATGAATACAAATAAAAAAATAAAGGGATGAATGAAAAATTAAATGTGCAAGGGTTCAGCAAATAAATTAATTTTGTTTTAGGTAGTGAAGAACTAGAGCTTAAATGGGTTTTGTTTATTTTTTTTTCTGTAATGATGATGAGTAATTGACACTGTACCATAGAGATGAGAGAAATAGTTACTGCTTTGTCTTCGCTACTTTTTCAGTTATCAGAAGGAATCTATGTATCTGCATATTGCCCATATAACTGGAGTAGAACCCAGATCCAACCAGGGTTCTTTGTGCATAAATAATCCCTTCATCCACGGGGATAAAGAGAGTAAAAAATGTAACACATAATGAATAGAAAGGTATCTTTACTGCATTAGACTTTCCTAGTTTCCTCCTTGGTGCTGCTCAATATGACTTCAGGCAGCTTCATCTTATTGGTTGTATCCTAGATATCATTCTGTCCTGCAAACTAGAAATTGCAGCCTAGTGGGGCAGGGGTGGCACATGCCTTTAATCCCAGCATTTGGGAGGCAGAGGTAGGCAGATTTCTGAGTTCGAGTCCAGCCTGGTCTACAAAGTGAGTTCTAGGACAACCAGGGCTATATAGAGAAACCCTGTCTTGAAGAAAAAAAAAGAAAAGAAAAAGGAAGGAAACGAAAAGAAAAAAAATTACAGCCTAGTGCTAAAAGATTGGGGATAGAGAATGAATCAATAGTCCTAAAAGGTAAGAAATCAAACAAAAATATGAGTCTAGAACTAGGCTTGGGGGATTGGGGCATGTGAAATTTTGCTTTTTATTTATGCCATTACAATATTTCTTGTGACTTTTCCTTCCTAAAACCACCTGCCTTTTCATAATTTCCATGTAGTATAATGCTGCTTATATTTCCATCTAGGTCTGTTTGTAGGGTTTTTGTTTATTTGTTTGTTTGATTGATTGATAGATTATTTTGTTTCATCTCAGAAATCTCTACTTCATATTGCCACTGACAAAATGTTAGGGAAGTCATAGAAATAGAGGACTTGAAACAGTGTCAGATTTTCCAAGTTACTTTTTTTTATTGGATATTTTATTTATTTAAATCTCAATGTTAACCCCTTTCCTCGTTATGCAAACCCCCTATCCTAGCCCCCTCCCCCTGCTTCTATGATGGTGCTCACCTACCCACCCACACACTCCTGCCTCACACTCCTCACTGGGGTATCAAGCCCTCAAAGGATCAAGGGCCTCAATATCAGAAAAAGAGTTCAATAATGAGGTGAAGTTAGAAATTTAAGAGGGACAGGGGAGAGAGAAGTAGAAAGAGCTCATATTACAAAGCAAAAGTCAAGTACCCACCAGATGAGCTCAGACTCTTCAGAAGAAATCTTATTCTCAGGATTTCTTATAGCTCATATTATTAGAACCTTGTAAATGAGGGAAATTAAAGGAATGTGTCACACTTTGCCAATAATAAGGTTTTCCATAATTCTATGGGGTTTCAGATGATGTCATGGCAACAAACATAGGAAAGATATAGGCTCTTGTTCAAATTGATAAAGAATAGAAGAGCTACACATAGTCTCTACCAGACCTGTTGGTCCCAACCACTCCTTAGTGGTTTGTCTTCCCTGCTTCAGTTACAAAAGTTGTCCTCCAGTGTCAGAGCTCATCAGTGGAATAAGCCCCTTATCACCAGGCTGGTAACTCCTTCCTTATTGCAGTGTAGACTAAAACGAACTAAGATTTTATATGAAACTAGCATAATGCCAATTATTCATCATAAATTTAATTAATGACAATAATCTCCTTTCATTAAAATTATAAGAGGAAATTCAAGTACTGTAGAAACTGCCCTTTTAAGAATTGTTTCCACTGAAATGACTTCAATGTTTTTATTTCATATGACAATATGATATTTATTTATTGTATACAACTAATGTGGCATATTTTAAACATAATGTGGAAATACATCTGATAAGTTAGTTATTTTCATAGGCCAACATCAAACAAAAAATTCAATTAAAAATGTCTAGAAAATAAATAATGACTGTTTTGAGACACAAAATACTTGCTTTCAGACACATCTACCTATTAGAATTTCTACAGTCATGGAGTACTTTATGGTGCTATTAAAAGTTTAATTTTTTTCTATTAGTAATTGACAACATATATTTGCATTTGCCTTTTCTTGAACTAATTGTTTTTTTTCAAGAAAAAATACTTTATATTTCTAAGACAATGCTGTTTGTCTTTCATTAATTCCACTTAATATTTTTTCCTTATAAAATTACAATCTCACCAGAGAGTGGTTTCACACAAAAGTCAAAATGAAAATAAATCAAGTTCCATAAGATATACTTTTTAAGTCATTATTTTTAACAAATTAACCCAAACAAAATATACAGGCTTAGCACTGGATGAAGGATTTCCATGTGAGCTACTACCAGAGACACACATAGCATATTCTCAGGATACTTTTATTCTCATACTTTGTTAATTTTCAGCATTGGAAGATTTATACAACTGAGCAAAGTACAACTTTTTATATTCTCAGTACAGTTGTGGCAGACAGGGATTTCAAAAATCTTCCAAACGCACTAGAATGTAAGCAGAATACAAAGAACATAAGCAGTTAGACTTTAAAAAACAGTATTCTGAATAAGTCAGTGAAGAACGGTTTCCCAGACTTACTGGCTCAAAGTGCATGATGTCCTGGGGTGAAGAGTAAATAAATAGCAAATAAACAAAAAATTGTGAGTATACCTCCCACTTTTCAGCACAGATCTTGGTAATGAATATACACATTCTTCCCATCTTCAGCCCTAGATCTAAATATTATTTAAATAGTACAAAGTAAGTCGTATCTTATTCCATCAATTTTAAACTTTAACTTTTCTGTTAGGATCTCTCTCTCTCTCTCTCTCTCTCTCTCTCTCTCTCTCTCTCTCTCTCTCTCTCTTTCTGTGTGTGTGTGTGTGTGTGTGTGTGTGTGTGTGTGTGTGTGTGTGTGAGTAACAGGATTATCCATCTGGTTTCTGGCCATCTATCTATCTAACAATCAACAAAGCTATGAAATTTTAATAGTAACCAAATAGAATCACTTACAGGGGTGGAAAGCAATTAGTCTAAAAACTTTATATCCAGTCAAGAGAGGCAGAAGAAATGTGGATACTCGGTTCAAGAAATTAGAAGACTTGGAAAGAAAGAAGACCAACTCCCTCCCTCCCTCTGCCTCCAGTGATTATTTTGTTCTTCCTTCTGTGTAAGATTGAAGCTTTCACACTTTGGTCTTCCTTCTTCTTAAGCTTCATATGGTCTGTGAGTTGTATGATGTATATTCCAAGCTTTTTGCCTAATATCTACTTATCAGTGAGCATATACCATATGCGGTTTTTGTTTGTTTTCTTTTGGAGTGGGTTACCTCACTCAGAAAGATATTTTATAGTTCCATCCGTTTGCCTGTAAACTTCAAGAAGTCTTTTTTTTTAAAGGAGCGGGGAGGGAAAATGGGGAGCAGGACCAGGTGTGGGAGGAGACAGGGCAGGGGGGAGATGTACTGAGGATCAGGAAATTAAACAAATGTCTGTAGCATTAGGGGATGGGGAACTGGGGGAAGACAACTGAAATTTCCAAATGCCAGAAAAGCAAAAGACTTCTAGGACTGAACAAGGATGATATTAACTTAAATACACAACAAAGGGGAGAGAGAACCTATAAAGACCATATCCAGAGGTTAGGCCTAACCAGCCAGTTGAGGTATGGGGTCACCCACCCATCTCAAAAATATTAACCTGGAATTGCTTCTTTTTAAAGGAAATACAGGGACGAAGAGTGGACCAGAGACTGAAGGAAAGGCCACCAAGAGACTGCCCCACCTGGGGATCCATCCTATATGTAGTCACCAAACCCAGACACTATTGCTGATGCAAAGAAATGCTTGCTGACAGGAACTTAATATAGCTGTCTCCAGAGAGATGATTCCAAAGCCTGATCAATACAGGTGTGATGCTCCAGCCAACCATTGGACTGAGCATGGAGAATCAAATGAAGGTGTTAGGGGATAGCCTGAAGGAGCTGAAGGGGTTTGCAACTCAATAGGAAGAACAAGAATGTCAACCACCAGACCCTCCAGATCTCCCAGAGACTAAATCACCGACTAACGAGTACACATTGAGGAACACATGGCTCCAACTGCATATGAAGGACAGGATGGCTTTATCTGGCATCAATAGGAGGGCAGGATCTTGGTCGTGTGAAGGCTTGATGCCCCAAGGTAGGAGAATGCTAAGGTGGTGAGGCAGGTGTGGGTAGGTGGGTGGAGGAGCACCATCATAGATACAGGGAGAGGTATATGGAGGTTGCAGAGGGGAAACTAGGAGGGGGAATAACATTTGAAATGCAAATAAACCAATAAAAAGAAAGAAAGAGAGAAAGAAAGAAGGAAAGAAAGAAAGAAAGAAAGAAAGAAAGAAAGAAAGAAAGAAAGAAAGAAAGAAAGAAAGAAAGACCAGCAATCTTGATTTAGCCAATAGCTAAAAATATGGAAGATATAGACTATAAAAGAGAATAATTAGAATGGCAGATCAGGATTGCTTTACCTCATCTGGAATTTGAGGATGTGATGACAATAGAAACATTGTAAAAAGAGCCAGTTCTTCAAGGATAAAGATAAAAAAAAATTCTGTGCAATCTCACTGGAAAATTGAAAAGGGCGGAGTTAACTGTTCATGAGTGATTGTACTGTTTATAGATGCAATTGCTCAGATAAGGCAGAGCCTGTATTCTCTGCTTACTTAATTTCCTCTAGATAATAATGATATAAGGTAATACTCCCCACATTCAAAGTGTGACATCTCTCCCAATCACAATGCTATCCCACATTAGAAACATTCTTGAAGTCATATTTGGAAATATGCCTTACTCAATCTCTTACATATCTCTCAATACTGTCAAGTTGACCATCGATATTGATCATCATAATTTTTCTTCATGAATCCTCATGAATGTGTGTGAAAGAAAGCCATTGTCCTTTTCTGGACAATATGAGCTTTAAAGTCGCGCCTATATAAGTGTGTAGAAATACCACAATAGCAATAAAATCATGAAATAACCCTATAACAAGATTAGTATGCCTAAGGAAATTATTGTTTTTATCAATTAAATTAAACCATTAAGGCTTCTTTCATTTTTCATGAAAATATATTATATTTAAGGATTTAATGCTGTTATTTTCCATAAAAAATAAACTTTGGGGGAATGCTAGTGACTTATGGAAGAAGCAACATTTGCCTTTTACCATGGCTAGCAGCATAATTAGATCTCCTTCATAAGACATCAGCCTTAGAACAACATAAAGATAAAGCTTTTTAGAAATACTAAGATAAGAATATGTGATAAGTTAAAAATTTTATACATGACAACCAAGGATATTACAGACTCCTGAGTAGCAGGAGGTACCAACAGAGAATTAAAACAGAGACAAATCATATTGGAACAAATGACAAGAGGGAACATTGACTTGTCTTCTTCATTTTTTATCCTAAGTGACATTTTATCTATTCAAAAGTGGTTGTATGATTTTTTTCCTTGTTAAATGCCATTAAATATTTATGAATTTCATAAAATTAAAAATTCCTTGACAGGATATGTTAATTGTCCTCAATTTTTTTCTAAAAGTGTACTTTATTAATTATTTGTATTGTCTACTATTAAAAATAGAAATAAAAATTTAAAGATCGAAATCATCTGACATACTCACATGCATATATTCTTTATATAATATATTATCAGTATGAATAAATTAATTGTATGAGAATTGACATAAATTTCTCTCAAAAATTTTAGAACTTTACCATGTACCTTCTGACTAAAGTCCTTTTTTATTTTATTTTTTACTTCCTCTCAATTCTGCCAATTCCTCCCCACCTCCTATCCAATCCACTCCCTCTCTGCCTCAAATTATAAAAGAACAGACTTCTAATGTAACACGATTAAACAAATGTCCATCACATCAAATTTGTATAAGGCAAGCTAAAAGAAGAAAAAGAGCCTAAGAGAAGGCACAAGAGTCAGAGACCCACTCGTCCACACTAAAAAGTCCCCATAAAACACTGAGCAGAAGGGCTTAATATATGTGCAGAGGGCCTGATACAGACCATTACAGGCCCTGATCTTGATGGTCTCTGTGAGTTCCTAATGGCTTTACTCAGTTGGAGTAGTTGATTCAGAGATTTGAACTCCTGGTCGCTTCCATTCCCTCTGGCCCTTTCACTCTTTCCACCTCTTTCTTTGTTTCGCTGACCTATGAAGGAAGAAATTTGATGGACACTTATCATTTAGAGTTGTGTTTTCCTATGTCACCATGAACAATGCACCTCTCTCTCTCTCTGTCTCTCTCTCTGTCTCTCTCTCTCTCTCTCTCTCTCTCTCTCTCTCTCTCTCTCTCTCTCTCTCTCTCTCTCTCTCTCTGTGTGTGTGTGTGTGTGTGTGTGTGTGTGTGTGTGTGTGTGTGTGTGTGTGTGATATGGCTGTGGGTTCTTGTATTTGCACCTTGATTTTCCAGGGTATCCTTTGGCCAAAAACTCAATTAAATATAACCTAGTCCTGGCACTAGATGTTTTCTTTGATGGAAAGTGAAAGCCAGTTCGAAATCTTTCTCTGCCATTATTTGCAGACTTCATTATTATCACCTTTATCTACATTAGAAAGTTTCTGATCACTAGTTTCCTTATCATCCGTTAAATACCCTCAACTTTAACTGCCTCTCTCAACATTCTCATTCCTAAACCTATACTCCACTCTACCTGATCCTTCTGTTCAGTGTCCCTGCCCCCAGTATACCCTAAAATCTACTCTGTTTCCTCCTCTAAGGGAGATTCTTTTGTCCACACTAGTCCATCCTTCAATACCTAACCTCTCTGGGTCAACAGATAATAACAATATTATCACTTACTTAACTGCTAATATCCACATATAAGCATGTAGATAATATTTACCATTCTGCATCTGGATTACCTCATTCACAATGATTATTTTTCCAGTTCTACTTGCCTACTGATTTCATGATGTCATTCATACGAGTACTCTTTTTATTTTCATTGAAATAAAGCAATTTTAAAAACTTCACTGAAAAATTTTAGTGAAATAGCATATATATACATATATATATGTGTATATATATATATATATATATATATATATATATAAATGTATGTATATTTCCCTTTGGTTGGCAGTTTAGTCCCTGGGAGCTCTGGGGGCATCTTCAACCTAGAAATTATATAAAACATTTAAAAGGATTTTTTTTAACTTTATGGGTACAAAGCTGAGTAGCTCCCCAATCCATTGAAATCACCTACCAAAGGTTCCAGGGATTATTTCCCACTGTGCTAAGAGAAAATTGTTACTAATAATACAGACAGGTGCTCTAAAGCTAAGCCAATGTCACCAGGGAATAAAAATAAGTCAATGTAAAGAGTAAAATGAATATTAAAAGTAAGCTATCATAGTTAAGAATTATGAGACATATTTTTGACAAGTAAAACTAAAAATTTTACAACTGAAATGTTAAATGAATTGTTAAATTTATAGGCTAGAAGAGCAGCGGGACAGTTATTTAAAATATGTTTTATGGAATGGTGATATCTTTGTCTATTTTCTCTAGGAAACTATCCAAATTGCATACATATAGCACAGAATCTTGTATGTTGTCTAAAAATGAGACATTTCACTGGCAAGCTTTCCATATTGAAACTTGGGTCTCTAGGATACAGAATATCTCAATTTATCATGACTGTGTCTATTGTTCTACACAGGAGTTTGACAATAGTCACACAAAGTATTTACTTTTTTCTCTTCTTAATTTTATTTTTTGACTTTCATTGAAAATAGAATCTTTTTTCTCAAACAATATAACTTGATTATTGTTTCTCCTCATACAGTATAGTCAGAAACCATTTTTTCTTTTTTTCTGCTACCCGTAGTTCCTCTCCACCTCCCCTTTCTTTTGAATCTACTATAATATATGCAGAGGATGTGGTGCACACCAGAGTAGTCCCTATGCTTGTTGTATCAGACACTACGAGTGTGTATGCACCTTTCTTAGTTGCTTCTTAGAGGCTCTTGTTTTTCTGGTGTTCTCCATCCCCTCTGGCTCTTCAATTTATCCATGTTCACTACCAAAAGTTTTTGGTAAATATGCTTTATTCATATAGATATGCAGCTATATAGAAAATGTATTTCTATGTGTGACAACATGCATAGAAAATGTGGAATTTCTCAGAGATCTTTAAGAGGATAGTAGAGTATTGAAATTATAAGAGGTTTCCTGGATTTGTGTGCCTGAAGAGGATTTGAAATACTATACCCAGCAGAAGTCTAAAACTTTTCAATGTAGGTTACTTAGAGTTGATAGTAGTGCTTTTACCACTCAAATCAGTACTTCCCAGAAAAACAATGGTTAGTGCTTTCTATATTGTCCATGCAATATATCTTCAATGATGTACTAACATCAGACAAGTAATTAAAGGAAATCAAAAGAAATTTGGACAATAAATATGGGTGGGAAAATGTCATATTATGAGAGATTCAATTACTCACTGATAACTTGGATGGAACATTGGGGTGGAGGTACCTCAAGTTACCTGCCATCATAGTGCTTGCTAGAGAAGACACTACATAGGTAAGAAGGTTAGAGCAGTCACTATTCTTTCTTCGCCACTTTGAACTCTTAAAAATATCTAGAACACAGGAGACAGCAGTTATTGGCAAGGATGTGGAGAAAGGAATATTCCTCCACTGCTGGTGGGATTGCAAGCTGGTACAACCACTCTGGAAAGCATTCTGGCGATTCCTCAGAAAACTGGGCATGACACTCCTGGAGGATCCTGCTATACCACTCCTGGGCGTATACCCAGAGGCTTCCCCTGCATGCAGTAAGGACACATGCTCCACTATGTTCATAGCAGCCTTATTTATAATAGCCAGAAGCTGGAAAGAACCCAGATGTCCCTCGACGGAGGAATGGATTCAGAAGATGTGGTATATTTACACAATGGAATACTACTCTGCAATTAAAAACAATGAATTCACTAAATTCTTAGGCAAATGGTCAGAACTGGAAAATATCATCCTTAGTGAGGTAACCCAATCACAAAAGAACACACATGGTATGCAGTCACTGATAAGGGGATATTAACCCAGAATCTCAGAATACACAAGACACAATTCACATATCAATAGATTTCCAAGAAGATGGATGGAGAGACCCCTGGTCCTGGAAAGACTGGATGTAGGGGAATGCCAGAACAGAGAAATGAGAAGGGGTTGAATGGGGAACAGAGGGAGGGAAGGGGGCTTATGGAATTTTCGGGGAGGGAGGAAACGGGAAAGGGGAAAACATTTGGAATATAAATTAAAAAAACTTAGAAAATAAAAAAAAAATATCTAGAAAAACATGTTAAGATCATTAATTTTGCCGGGCAGTGGTGGCGCAAGCCTTTAATCCCAGCACTTGGGAGGCAGAGGCAGGCAGATTTCTGAGTTCGAGGCCAACCTGTCTACAGAGTGAATTCCAGGTCAGTCAGAGCTATACAGAGAAACCCTGTCTCGAAAAACAAAAATAAAATAAACAAACAAAAAAAGATCATTAATTTGTTTTATGATAATAGAGACTTACTATGAAGCATGGTTTTATGAATGAGAAAAAAATTAAATTGATTTCAACTCTTTTATTAGATGACCATTGCCTTCAATGTTAATGACATAAGAAGTGTAAATTTATGTAGATTACTGCATATTAGTGGCTGACTCTGAGTTACCAATAATGCACTGATGCCACAGTAAGAAAAGTACGATTCTCCTGGGAGTCATTTAATCAAAAATAAGTATATATTTTTATTCTCTACTTCATGCTCCCTGTGTCTCCCATCTGTTTGTCTCTTCCTATGATTATCTGTCTGTTTAATGAGCTGTGTGTACTTTTTCTGTCTGTTACACTAGCTGTTTGTATCTGTGTGGCATGTGAGTGATGTCTATCTCTAACGAAGGGTTTCGCTCTGTATTAATGAGCAACATAGAAAATATCACATGGGGGAAGGAATGAAATACAGAAATATTAAGATTTAATAACAAGGAATTAAGTCACTGTCTCCTCAGGATCTCAACTAACCTAGGAAATAGACATCATTGTATATCAGTCAATATCCAAAAAGCATTTTCTTCAATCTTTATGAAAGCCTTCAGGAACGTGCTATCAACTGTATTTACTGTTTTTGGTAAATGATACACAAGTATAACTCTGTCTCAATGGCCTAGAAGATCACAAAATTTCCAAGGAAAGTTATTATTTTCTTCATATTGTTCTTTTAGAGGTATGTTAAAGAAACATTTTGAGTATACAGTAGGCTAGCACTCATAAGTTTTAAATGACTTCTAGGCATATTATGATTTTAGGCTCTGAGGTGCATCAAATTTCCAGTCTTTTAGAGTATGAGAGCTGTTTTCAAAATAGTATATTGCCACAGTCATTGGCAGAAATCATGACATTATAAAAAAACAACTTTAATTTAAATTTAAAATAATAATTTTCAACATGTAAGTTTATCAAGTTTTTTCATATCTAAAATTTAATGAAAGACAAATTGAACATCAAATTGAATTAAATGGAAAATTCAAAATGCTTTGATTTCCCAAAAAGGTAATTTTCATTATATATTAATATAGATATGTTTAACATATACTAAGAATAATGAAATCACATTTGTATTTAATTTTGAGAAGTTCGTAAAAATGTTCAGATAGTATACAAAGCTGCAACAGAATGAAATGTAAAGCCCTTCTATGGAAAACTGAAATTTTCAAAGACTTTATTCTAGAAACAGTAGTTTTGATCTGTTTTAGTCCCAGAATCTAGAGGCTTAGCCAAGAGGCAGTGGGATCAAAGCCTGTCTCCCTGAACTATTTCAAAAAGAGAATGGCTAATCATGTTTACTGAAAGTGGGGGAAAAGACCCCAAAAGCATGCCTCAACTGATGCAGATGAAATCTTCATGTGGACATGGGGAGAAATGATGTGTTTTTTACACAGTTTTTAAATGAGCATGCCTTGAAGCATTATTTTGACGCTCTATAAAAAATGACTATGGTTCAGCTTCATATAATTATTTGTATTAATATTAGTATAAAATATTTTTTGTCTATGCAAATATTTTTCAAATTGTTTTCCATGTCAAAATGAATATACTTTAATTCAAACCCAGGCTGAATACAGTTTTCTAATAAAATATTCAATGGTAGGCACAACTACATTTATGAAAATTTGGATATAAGAATGGGTAACATTTTCTTTAATTTTAATTGACAATAAATTATATAATATGCAATACTAAACTTCAGTAATTCTTAGTCATTATTGTTGTGTATTTGTAGAGATATATAATCATCTTATGGCAATAAGCTCACTAATTAATTCTTTTCTGTTTATTAATCTAATTTATATACAATGAAAATCATAGCAACAAAGTGCATTTTAATTTCAATCTATAATTAATGCTACTATGAATACTATATTGAAATTTGCATTGCATTTCTAATGAATAGGAATATGTAATGATTTCAATATTAGTCCAAGTATTTCATAAGATGTTTGAGTAGAAATAATATGCTATGTTTATTAGTCTATTAAAATTTTTATATATACTATTTATTTGACTTAACTCTTCATGTTTTTTGTATCTTGTGAGTGTTCATCTTTATCAAATAATTTGTCCTTTTGCTAATGTATAATTTGCTTTTTTCCTTAATGATCCTTTTATTTTCTTTCTTTTGCTATTTCTTTTGTTATTTCTTTTTCTTTTTATTTTATTTATTTATTTTTTTGTAAAAAAAATGTTTGGCATCACTATCAGTGATATGAAAACCTAAAAGTGTAAGATATTTCATACTCTACCAAGTACTAATATGATTCACTTGTGAAGACAAAATAAAGTGAGCTCCTGGACACTGTTAATGCCACTATTAACAGAGAGAGAGAGACAGAGACAGAGACAGGAAACTTGGAACACACAGCTCTAAAGGATATGTCTCTAGAAAATCTCTTCCCCAAGAGTTGCAGGAACCCTGCAGACGTGGATGCAAAAGGATTAGAGGATATAGAAGAGCAAGAGGTCCCTAGGAGAACAAGGGCCTCTAGAACAACTGAACAAAGCTTATATGAACTTAGAGACTGACAGTGTGCAGCATGCATAATGCATAGTCAACATGCAAGCAACAGCAGGGCACACTTGGGTCTGAATCAGGTACTCTGCATATAGTAATTTTATGGAACTCCAGAATGTGTAAATGAGTGAAGTCACTGATTCTTGTGCCTTTTCTTGAGGTTCTTTAATATTTCTGTTGGCTTTTCTTGTCCAAATTCGATATGATGGCTTTCATTTTATCTTAATATATTTTATTTTGTTATGCTTTATTGTTTCTCAGAAGCTTGGCTTTGTTGTTGTTGTTGTTATTGTTTTGTTTGTTTTCCTAATGGGAGACAGAAAGTGAGTCGGTCAGGATGAGAGAGGTGGTGGGATGAAACTAGGAGGAGTAGAGCAAAGGAAGTTGTGTTCAGATTGCATTGTTTGAGAAAAGAATCTGTAGGAGGAATTTAGCCAAGCAGACCCAACCACAATGCTGGTGCACACACCTCTGATACTTCCTCCCTGAAATGAATCTGCTGCATGGCTCGGGACTGCGGATGCTGGATCAGCTGATGGAGCGAGCCAATGAGAAAGAGACAGCTCCACATCTGGCTACTTGAGGACCAAAGTGATGCTGGGAGAGTATAAAAGTTTGCAGAGTTCCTGAAACAGTCTGTTTTTCCCTATTGCCTGACTCCTGTTGTCTGTATCATTGACTCTGCACCATCATACCCAGTCCCCCAAGAGTCTTGTTCTAGGTCATAAGCAACACCAATCTATGTTTAATAAAAGGGGAAAAAAAGCTTTCTTGGGGATCAAGAAAAAAAAAGAAAATGTGCTAAAGAAATATTAAACAGAGAAGGAACATGTGGCTTGTCAGTCTTACCCTTGGTTAAATACCTACAGGATATGAAATAAATCTATTGAAAAGACGACCGTGTTTAATGGAATATAGTCAAAACAGTCAACAAATGAAGTAAACCTCATTTTTTAGTAGTATATGAGAAAATGTGTATATTTATACAATTACTATGTAAAGTATAATGTTTGATCTGAGGGTTAATATGAGAGATTAAGAATGGAATCAAAAGAATTTGCATTTACCTCTGCTGGTGTCTAGGAACATTTGGGCATCTTTGCCAATTGCTGACAATAAAATTGACATTGCTTATGAATATATTGTTACTCAATACTTTGATTTTGTGGAAAGACACATACATCTATATTTCTGGCATGGCGTTTTCCTCATATATAATTTTGGGGTTTTTTGTATATTTGAATTATAGAATATTAAAACACTACTAAAAAATGTAATTGTATTTTTAAACTATGCTTTTTATTTCATTCTATAAGTGTATGCACTTCAACTATTGACAATCCCTTTTAATAGTAAAATACCTAGGAACAGGACATTGTTCTTTTGCATACACTATTGTTAGTAATTTGATTAAATATCTTTGTTGATTTCTAGTAACAATCTTTGCCTTAGAGTTTATTATGTCTAATAAAGATAGCAGCTCTTTTATCCCTGTTCTATTTTGTTTACATTATACTTCAGTATTACTTGAGCTTCAAAATATAGCAAGCTCTTTATAATTTTAGCAAAATCTCATTTATTTAATTTTCTAATGTGCACAAACTCTCAAATTTAATAAATTTAGCATAGATATACATTTGAAAGTGAAAATGCCTTTACATTAATTTATCATTTTTATCTTGCTAGATTCTATAAATTTTTCAGTAAAACTTTTAATGTATTAATTTTATTTATCTTTATTTTGGCACAATTTTCAAGTGATAATTTTATTAGTTATTATACAATTATAATAATAATTTAACCTAGAACCAGTTATTTCTGGTATAATATAGAAACTATTGCAATTACTGTTATAGTATCTATCGCTAGTTAGTCTTGTTGTCTATATTTTTAAATAAATAAAAGGATGTAAATATACTTGTATTCTGTCTTTGTTATTTTGTGAGATATAACCTCTGTGGTGGAATTTTACCTGTGAATCAGTTACAACGTATGATATCTCTTCACTGCACAGTGAGGAATTTTGTTAGTCTTTTTGAAAGAGTTTGTAAGGCACTTATTTCAGTATGTTGTTCATTCGAGAATGGTTTTATTTAAACTTTATTCTTAAATAAGATTTTTTTTAAAATTACAAAATGGTTATTGTTCTTCCAACATGTCAAGTATGAAATTACCCAACAATCTTTTTTTTTAAGTATTCAACTATTTTTGTTCATGTTTTTCATTCCTGAGGCTGTAAATTTGGCTTCTTTTTTTGTCCTCCAGATGTTTTACTATAATATTAATATTTTATTTGAAAATCTTATACATGAGCACTGTATTTACATCATTTTCACCTTGACCACTATGTCCCCTCACCTCAATTCTTGATATGTTCCTTAATTATTATTATGTCACATATATGTATATAAACATAAACTATATATTCAATTATGTATACATAGTTTATATATGTATATATATTATGAATACATATATGTACATGGTATATATATCATACCAAGTTTGCATAGCCTTACTCCTATGTATATGTATACAACACTAGCCACTTGTTTTGGGCAACCTATGTAGGAGTATGTCCTGATAGGAAACTGATTCTATTAGCAGTTCATAAAAACCAGATCTGCTTTGATAATTATACATCTCTAATTATAGGATTAATGTTACAACTATCATTTCAAATGCCCTTATATACTTTATAATAACTACTAAACCAATGTTTAACTTAGTAACTACTGAACTTAGCCATTGTTGTGAAAGTTGTTACTTTCTTTAAGTTGTCAGTAAACTGCAGAATATTTTTGTCCTTGTGTCTGTCAGTTAGTTAACATCTCTGGGACTTTTAAAGTTATCCTGATCAGTTTACAGCTTTTTTCTCCTTCATGGTTGTACCTGAATATGCATATATTTTGCTCAGTCACTTAAATCTGCTTACAATGTGCTTAAACTTTGGTGACACATTGAATTTTCTACAAAGTATTTAAGATTTACTTAGCTTTCCTTCTCACTTATTTATTCTTGCTAAGTATCTATTGTCTCAACAGGCTTTATACAGTTTGCTGGCTAGACAGTAATATATAGCGACCATTGCTCAAATTTTTGCTATTTCCACATTATCAAATGTCTAAATAGATTGAGACTGCACATTTCATTTAGTAAATCTGCAGGTGTCATATTTAGAATATGTTTGGCCCAGAGAGTGGCACTACTTGAAGGTGTAGCTTTGTTGGAGAAGGTATGTATGGGTATGAGCTTTAAGATCCTCACCCTAGCTTCCTGGAAGTCAGTCTTCCACTAGCATTCTTCAGAAGAAGATGTAGAACTCTCAGCTCTTCCTGCCCTTGCCTGCCTAGATGCTGCCATACTCCCACCTTGATGATAATCAACTGAACCTCCGAACCTCTAGCCAACCCCAATTAGCTAACCTTTACAAGACTTGCCTTGGTCATGGTGTCTTCTCACAGCAGTAAAACCTGAACTCAGACAGCAGGTTTACTGCTTTTTTTTTCCCTCTAATTAACCCCAAATGTTAGCTGGCAAAGCTCTATTTCTTAACTGAAACTAAGTCTGCTTCCTTCAAGAAAGCTGGTAGATTTTATCTTTGTGCTGTGCGGAAAGAGCTACCACCAAGGAGTTAGTGGAAGTGAGGAGCAGTAAGCCAAGGAACACATAGTTCTGTAAGGTGTTCTTCACATAGTTCTGAAAGAGTGACACAATGCACTATCTCCTTCAGAAAAGGATAAGGGAGTATTCAGTGTCCCCAGAAAGATTTTCTTTTTAATTTTCTTCACTCTTAAAGTTATTTCTAGGGGATACTTATCAACCTTATTGTGCCCCCATCATTATAAGATTTTGAACTTTGTGCTTCTGGATATTATCGTTGTTGTAGGGAGATGATTTCAGACATTTGGAAAAGCACTTCTTATGGTTCATTATAATAATTATTATTATTATTGCTATTATTATTATTAATTACATTTCAAATGCTACCCCCTCCTAGTCCTTCCATCACAGAATCCCTCCTTTCCCCCCTTTGGTTCTCCTCTGAGTGGGTGGATATCCCCCCTGGGTATCCCTAACCCTTGTGCTTCACTGCATAGGTTTTACTTTTAATTTTTTAAGACACATGATAAAAGTCTCCATGGAAACTTTATTTTAAAAATAGCTGTTGAATCAAGTAATCACATGTCAATTTTTTGCCTATTAACATCAGAATGTAAATGAGTGCTTATTAATAGATATCTTAAATAACTTCTTAATATATGCTTTTCTATTGAAAAGTAGCTATAACATTACATCTCCAATGAGAGACTGAGTTAGATACATCTATTGGAAGTGAGGCACAATTATTCCAGAGTTGTAATTTAGTAAGTTTTGTTTGTTTGTTAAATTATCATAATATCCCGAATAAATATTTTTTATTTAAAATAAAGTATGTCAGGAATAAATAATGGACAGATAAAAATGTATGTTTTCTATTTTCAGGTGGATTTTTAAAATCAAAACAACCTTGGTTGTACTACAGATATAAAAGAAAGGTATTCATAATAAAATTTACTCACGTAAAAGTGAGCAGAGCATAATGTACAAAGAAAGAAGAACATTTCAAAGGTGAAAGTACACTAAACATGAGTTTTTCAAGATCTGAGCCAACATGATAAAAAGTCACAAGGAGGAAAAACTAAAAACTAGATAAGACACAGTAACACATAATTTGGTTCTTACTTATAGGGTTGTGTGATATTTCACGAAATGAATAATACGAATGAATACACATAAAATTTTAAACTACAAAACTATTACTGCAAGTAAACACTAAAGAAATACTGAGTATAGGCTATAATTTATTTTAAATAACTTCAAAAGCACAAACCAAGAATTAAAATAAATACCCATATGGTATCATAAATAGCTAAGCAGTTTCTTTACAGAGAAGGAAACAACGGATAGGCTGAAGAGTCAGATACAAAATGGGATGGGGTGTTCCCTTAGTATGTACCTGATTAGCGTCAATATGCCAAAGATAAAAAGAACTTAAAACCAAAAAGCAGGCTGAGGATGTAGACCAGTTGATATAGTGTATGACTAGCAGTTATGAAGCACTAGGTTTGATCTCTAGTTCCAGGTAAGCCACACCATACTCAGCTACATTGTGAATTTCAGTCTATCCAGGATTATGGGAAACCCTGCCTGCAAAGTCACAAATAACACTAGCAGATTTAAAGTGTAATTATAGTTTACCGCATTCAGAAGGATTCTGACAAGGAAGGATTCAATAGCAAAAGAAAGAAGACACTGAACAAGGCAGCAAAGAGATTATAAGTCTTTCTCAAGTATAGGAAAACAAGTACTTTTAAATATTTTTAATTTAATCAAGAGGGAAAATGTGAGTCTTGATGGGCAAGAACTCAATCAAGCTGTGATAACGAGCTGGGCAAAAGGAATAGGTACAAGTATGCAAGGCAAAATGAAAAGTGTTTGAAAGAAGTGTAGCCAGGAAGAGCATTGCTGCATGCTAAACCTAGAAAAAAATCAAAGCATAAAAAAATTAGAAATTCCCACTTTGACTGCAGATCTCTATGTTTCCTCTTAAAAAAAATATTCTTCACTGCTATCCATCAATGAAACCTGGTGAAAACTTTTTAAATTAGAAGTTTAAATGCAGCCACCAGTCAATATAATGGATTATTCAGAACAACGCATCTTTCGCAAAATAATTGATTTTTTTTTTTAGTTTCTTCTTTTTCTTTTCATTTTTATTTTTTTCTTTTATTTTATTTTTTTAATTTACATTCCAAATCGCTTCCCCTTTCCCGTTTCCTCCCTCCCCAAAAGTCCCATAAGCCCCCTTCCCTCCCTCTTTTCTCCGTTCAACCCCCTCTCATTACTCTGTCCTGGCGTTCCCCTACATCCAGTCTTTCCAGGACCAGGGGTCTCTCCTTCCATCTTTTTAGAAATCTATTGATATGCTGATTGTGTCTAGGGTATTCTGAGATTCTGGGTCAATATCCCCTTATCAGTGACTGCATACCATGTGTAATCTTTTGTGATTGGGTTACCTCACTAAGGATGATATTTTCAAGTTCTGACCATTTGCCTAGGAATTTCGTGAATTCATTGTTTTTAATTGCACAGTAGTATTCCATTGTGTAAATATACCACATCTTCTGAATCCATTCCTCCGTTGAGGGACATCTGGGTTTTTTCCAGCTTCTGGCTATTATAAATAAGGCTGCTATGAATATAGTGGAGCATGTGTCCTTATTGCATGCAGGTAAAGTCTCTGGGTATATGCCCAGGAGTGGTATAGCCGGATCCTCCGGAAGTGTCATGCCCAGTTTTCTGAGGAACCGCCAGACTGCTTTCCAGAGTGGTTGTACCAGCCTGCAATTCCACCAGCAGTGGAGGAGTGTTCCTCTTTCTCCACATCCTAGCCAACAACTGCTGTCTCCTGTGTTTTTGATCTTAGCCATCCTGACTGGTGTGAGATGGAATCTCAGGGTTGTTTTGATTTGCATTTCCCTAATGACTAAGGATGATGAACATCTCTTTAGGTGCTTCTCAGCCATTAGATATTCTTCAGGTGAGAACTCTTTGTGTAGCTCTGTACCCCATTTTTTAATAGGGTTACTTGCCTCTCTGGAGTTTAACTTCTTGAGTTCTTTGTATATCTTGGATATTAGCCCTCTGTCGGATGTAAGGTTGGTAAAGATCATTTCCCAGTTAGTTGGTTGCCGCTTTGTCTTTTTGACGGTGTCTTTTGCCTTGCAAAAACTTTGTAATTTAATGAGGTCCCATTTGTCTATTCTTGATCTTAGAGCATAAGCTATTGGAGTTCTGTTCAGGAAATTCTCCCCTGTGCCCATATGTTCAAGGTTCTTCCCTAGTTTCCCTTCTATGAGTTTCAGTGTGTCTGGTTTTATGTGGAGATCTTTGATCCACTTAGAATTGAGCTTAGTGCAAGGAGATAAGGATGGGTCAATTTGCATTCTTCTGCATGTTGACCTCCAGCTGAGCCAGCACCATTTGTTGAAAAGGCTATCTTTTTTCCACTGGATGGTTTTAGCTCCTTTGTCAAAGATCAAGTGACCATAGGAGTGTGGATTCATTTCTGGGTCTTCAATTCTGTTCCATTGATCTACATGTCTGTTACTGTACCAATACCATGCAGTTTTTAACACTATTGCTCTGTAGTACAGCTTGAGGTCCGGGATACTGATTCCCCCAGAGGTTCTTTTACTCTTGAGAATAGTTTTAGCTATTCTGGGTTTTCTGTTATTCCAGATGAATTTTTGAATTGCTCTTTCTAACTCTATGAAGAATTGAGTTGGGATTTTGATGGGGATTGCATTGAATCTGTGTATTACTTTTGGTAAGATGCTCATTTTTACTATATTAATCCTGCCAATCCATGAGCATGGCAGATTTTTCCATCTTCTGAGGTCTTCTTCAATTTCTTTCTTCAGAGACTTGAAGTTCTTGTCATACAGATCTTTCACTTGTTTGGTTAGAGTCACGCCAAGATACTTAATATGGTTTGTGGCTATCGTGAAGGGTATTATTTCTCTTACTTCTTTCTCAGCCTGCTTATCCTTTGAGTATAGGAAGGCTTCTGACTTGCTTGAGTTGATTTTATATCCGTCCACTTTGCTGAAGTCGTTTATCAGCTGTAGGAGTTCTCTGGTGGAGTTCTTTGGATCGCTTATGTATACTATCATATCGTCTGCAAATAGTGATAGTTTGACTTCTTCCTTTCCAATTTGTATCCCTTTGACCTCTTTTTGTTGTCTAATTGCTCTAGCTAGAACTTCAAGTACTATATTGAAAAGTTATGGAGAGAGAGGGCAGCCTTGTCTAGTCCCTGATTTTAGTGGGATTGCTTCAAGTTTCTCTCCGTTTAGATTGATGCTGGCTACTGGTTTGCTGTAAATTGCTTTTACTATGTTTAGATATGGGCCTTGAATTCCTGATCTTTCCAAGACCTTTAGCATGAAAGGATGCTGAATTTTGTCAAATGCTTTCTCAGCATCTAATGAGATGACCATGTGGTTTTTTTCTTTGAGAAAATAATTGATTTTAGGTCTACTTTATCATGTATATTTTCTTTCATGGTCAAGGAAACTTATTTTTAAGGTCATTATTTAACTTATTAGAAAAATAGAAAACTAGACATAAGTATCGTTTTATTTTTATTATTCCTTTAATTGAAATAAAAATTCATGACTTCACTTCTGGCTTTTAACTCTCAAATTGGTGTGATCTTTTTCTTTGAAATTGTACACACACACACGTGTGTGTGTGTGTGTGTGTGTGTGTGTGTGTGTGCGTGTGTATACCTAATCTATGTATATGAAACCTAAATATTTGTATTTTATTGCTTTTGTGTGTATGGTTTCATGTCTGAACACTTTGCTGTTGAATAATATTACAAGAGAGCCTATTGTCATCACTTTTCTAGATCACAATAATTTTTAAATATATTCAGAATTTTTCTCATACCCTTAGATAAGTGTATCTCTCACCCATTGTCAAAGAAGCTTCTTATTTCAGGAATAAACAACATTTCAGAAAGCAAACTGGTCTTCATAATTCAGAAATCCACAGAGGATGGGAAGCCTTGTCCTAATGTATACATCTACATAGAAATGTATCTTTAAATTTATATTAGACAATAAAATCTCAGGTTTCATTTCCACATAGTAAAATAAAAATAAAAATAAATTGATACTACTTGGTCTCATATTCAACCAGATTAATTATATTAAGGTCTGTTCTATGATAAAAATCAATGCAAAATTGTAGAAGCAAATTTAAAGCATCAACAGTCAATTAAAATGAATAGTTATAGGCAGGAAATATGTAAAATATTAAATAGGTTATTTGGTGTAACATAGCGTTCTTGTAGTACAATTAAAAATACAGACACAGACATATGTTTTATGGTTCAACAGCAGATGGATATCAGAAAAATCTCTATGGACAGTTGAAACTAATGATGAGGCATTCCTGTAAGAGAAATAATTATAAAAGTGTTTCTAATACAAATAGTGTAATATTTAAGGCAGGATTAAATGACTTGTTAATGTCTGTCTTTATGACTTTGGGGTAAGCAAAGGTTTCTTAAAAATATTTGAAGCATAAATAATAGGCAGCTAGCCACCACAAGTGAATAAAAGAAAATGATCCCAACCTGATTCCCACTAGGGACTCCCAAGGAGCAACTCATGACCCAGATGTAAGACTGGAACCCTCCTCCTGAAGGAGAGACCCCTGGTCCTGGAAAGACTGGATGCAGGGGAACGCCAGGACAGAGAAACGAGAGGGGGTTGAATGGAGAAAAGAGGGAGGGAAGGGGGCTTATGGGACTTTCGGAGAGGGAGGAAACGGGAAAGGGGAAATGATTTGGAATGTAAATTAAAAAATAAAATAAAAGAAAAGAAAAGAAAACATAAAAAGAAAAAAGAAAAAAAAAAGACTGAAACCCTCCATAACTAGTCCATACTGCCTGGGGAAACTAGTTCTACACTCCTTGACCCAGCTGTTAAATCATCAAACTATAGACAGCAAACAGAACACCTAGAACATAGACTGTCACTCCAAACACCGGAAAAACAGAGCAAATCCAGATTCTCAACTTCATTATCAATTTGTGCCCTCCTGAACACTGTAAACATTTCTGCTGAAAGAACGAAGGTGATGGGGGGGGGGTGCAACCAACAACCTAAATCCAGGTATAAAATATGAATACAGAAATCAAAACATGGAAAATCCAATCAATCAACATGGAAATCAAAAATAGCATGTATCTTCAAAAAAAAAAAGTTGCAAAGTCCATAGTAATAGCCACTAATGAAAATTACATGGAAGAAAATCCAGAAACAGCATGTAAAGAGAGATTATACCATGGTTAAATAACTCAAAATACCCAGGGAATGGCAACATCCCAGATGTCCTTCAAGTGATCAATGAATATCAAGAAATATTATTGTTCTTAAAAATGAAATTATTAAATTTGCAGGTAAATGGATACTGCCGGAAAAATTATTCTGAGTGAAGTAAGCCAGACTCAGACTGATGACCCTAATTTGATCCTATTTCTGGGTGTTAGCTTTGAATCTTTAGATACATGTTTTCCATTTAGAACACCCATAGAAATCAAAAATTAGTAAGTAGTCAAGGAGAAATGTTTCAGTGAAGCCCAGAGAGAACCCAGGTGTATAAAAGGTTAAAGCTGAAGAGTGCATCAGGAAATTAGATATGGGAGAGGATAAACAATAAACATCTCTCAAAAAAATTACATGTACATAAACATTCAAAAAGAGTTTAAATGGTTAATTTTGTTTCTTGCTCCTTTAATTACAATCCTTCTCAGCTATGTAGCAAAAATGTTGCTGTCCTGATTTCCTATATCAACCCATTCCCAATGAGTCACAAAGATCTTCTACCCCAACCTTATTTTCCTTATCACATCCAAGACTCCAAAACAGCAGACACTCATTAGCAACACACTAGCTGAACAGGCCAAGTAAACAGATAAGCCAGCTGAAAGACCTTGAACACTCCAATCCTCCTACCTCACTCTGAGTGATGAAACAAAATACCAGCTGCAGCCTTCCTTCTTCCTGCCCTCATTCTCTGTGGGTCCCACAGACTATCCCCTCCTCATTAGTCACTATATTGCAACCCCCAACTCCAGCAGTCACTCTCTCCTACCTGCCTGACATGTCTGCCAGAAAACCAAGCAACCTCCCTTTTGTCTGTCTCTATTACCCTAGATCAATTATCCTAGTCTAATTACCAGCTTTTCAGCAGAACACAGGTTACAGGGTTATAGTCTTCCTTGTCACCTGCTCTCATCTCCTGTAGATCTCAAAGATCTCCTCCTAACCACCCTCCTCCAACTTGCTGCTGTATTTAAGTCCCCATCTCCAGTAGACAGTCCCTGCTAACACACAGACCACTCCTGACTCAGAAGCAGGTAAGCTGCCTGTGGATTTTTTTCCTTTCTTTCTGTTCCTAGATCTTACTCCTTTGTCTCATCCCCAGTACGTAACAGACTTTCAGAGGTAGGGAAGTTTGTTAAGTTTGATGCTCTGAGTGGTACTTTTAGAAGGTGTGGCCTTATTAAAGCAGGTCCACACTGTGAGTGTGGACTTTAAGAACCTCCTCCTAGCTACCTGGAAGTCAATATTCTGCTAGCAGTCTTCAGATGAAGATGTTACACTCTCAGCTCCTTCTGCCCCATGTCTGACTGGATGTTGCTATGTTCTCCCCTTGATGATAATAGACTAAACCTCTGAACCTGTAAGCCGACCCCACTTAAAATGTTGTCCTTATAAGGATTGCCTTGGTCATGGTATTTGTTCATAACAATAAAACCCTAAGACAAGAGGTAAGCTCTCTATACTGTCTCCCATGTTTCAAAAAGATAAACAGATCCTAGGGGGAATAGTCTGTTCTTTTCCCTTCTGTGAATACCCTCAAACCCTTCCATATTCCTTAGTTTCAGTTCCTAATATACAGAAACCTATTTTACCCCCCCATTAGCCATACTTATTAGGTCCAAAAAAATTTCATACTAGACTTTTGCTACCCTACCTGAGCTTTGCTACCCTACCCTACCAGCCACCACCCAGAGAAGATTGGATCTGAAGATGAAAAATGCAGACACACAGGCATTGTTCAAATTCAACCTGACTTATTGGCTTGATTGCTGGGCACTACTTATCTACCACGGCTAGCATGCCCTTCCCAATACTCTTAGCTCACCACCTTCAACCTTCTTAGCTTCTATTGTTCATCCACCTGTTCTCATGGAATAAAGCACACTAAGGATAGGGTGAGTGGCTGTCTTTACTGAGTTGCAGTACTTTAGAAAGAATTCTCTCTCCAGAAGCCTTCACCCACCTGACTGGCCAGGCACCTGCTGCCTGCAGAGGTTTACATCAGAGGCTGTGCCACCTAAGCCTCCAGTGCAAAACGGGATGTTGCTGCTATTACTGCAGCTGTGGAGAAAGAAGGAACACCCCTCCTACCTGCCCCTGAAGCCTACCCAAATCCCTTTATTATTCTTCTAAGAACTGTAGCACTCCCTTCCTTCCCTGATGGACCAGAGTCCAGTAGAACACATTTGTTCCCAGCTCCTCTTCAACATTTGCTTTGGCTTACTCAGACTCTGATAACCCCAAGGGAAGCAGGCAGACAGAAAACCACACATGCGTAGCACATTTAAATTGCACATTAGTCTGGAGAGTACAGATGCAACAAGAGGTATGTATGTTGAATTTGGTTTTGTAGTTTTAAATGTTTAGCAAGGTACGTTATAGGTTGCATTTTGTCAACATGCCATAAACAGGAGATACTAAGGAAAAAGGAACTTCAACTAAGGAACTAGAATATAGGTCTATCAGCATGTCTGTTGTACATTATCATGACTGATGATGGATATGAGCGGGTCCAGCTCCACTGTGTGACATGCTACCACTCTATATGTGGTCCAGAGTTGTGTGAGAACACTGGATTGGTATGAGACAATGACCAAACTTGTAAGCAGCTTCTCTCTTCAGTCATTGCTTGAATCCTGCTTTGATTTCCTGCCCTGGATTCTTTTGATGAGAGACTGCATTCTATAAGTGGAAATAAATCCTTATTTACTAAAGGTTTTTTCCAGTTACAGTGCTTTTCACAACAAAAGAGCAGAAACTCAGGCACCAAGAAAAGAAAAATATTCTCCCTCCCACCCATACCCTGGCAGCTGCATGTTCCCATTCAGTCCCATGACCCTTGGGCTTCTTTCCTGTTTCTTTGCATACCTAATCCTGCTCTTATTTTACCCTCCTTTTTCCTCTCTCACCCGGGTACCTCCATCCCTCTGGCTTCCATGATTATTTTGTTCCCCATCTAAGTGGGATTGAAGTATCTTCACTTGGACCTTCCTTCTTATTTAACTTCTTAGAGTCTGTGGAGCGTATCATGGGTATTCTTTATTTTTTGACTACTGACTATTTATCAGTGAGTACATACCATGCATGTACTTTTGGATCTGGATTACCTAACTCAGGTTAATATTTTCTAGTTACATCCCTTTGCCTGCAAAATTCATGATGTCCACAATTTTAATAGCTGAATAGTATTCCATTGTGTAAATGAATGTTGTTTTCTCATTATCCACTATTCAGTTCAGGGGCATCTGGGTTACTTCCAGTTTCTGACTATTATTAATAAAACTGCTATGAACATAGTGGAACATGTGACCTTGAAGTATGGTGGATCATCTTTTAGGTATATTCCCAGGAGCAGTATAACTAGTTGTTCTGGTAGAACTATATCCAGTTTTCTGAGGAACCACCATATTGATATTCAGAGTTGTTGTACCTGTTTGAAATCTTACCAGCTAGAGAAGAGAGTATCCCTCTTTCTCCACATCCTTGCCAGAATGTGCTGGCACCTAAATTTTTCATCTTAGCTATTATGATTGATATAATGTGGAATCTCAGGGTCGTTTTGATTTATATCTCCTTGATGACTAAGCACATGGAAAATTTCTTTAAGTGTTTCTTAGCCATTCCTCTGTTGATAATTTTCTGTTTAGCTATGTACCCAATTTTTTAATTGGGTGGTTTGATTTTTTGGAGGTTAACTTCTTGAGTTCTTTATATATTTTGGATACTAGCCCTCTTGTAGATGTAGAGTTAGTGGTAGGGTGTGGGGAGAACCTCTAGAAAGTCCCAGATACCTGGTATCAGTGAGGCTCCCAAGACTCAATGTTGGGGACCTTAGCCAAAATACCCTACAGGGGGGAGATGGAACCTGAACAGACCACCTCCAGTAGTTAGACAGGGCCCCCAGTGGAGGCCTAGAGACACCAACACTACCCCTTCAAAATTTTTTAACCCCAAATTGTTCATGTATAAAATAAAATAAATGCAGGGATGAAAATTAGATGCTAGAGACATAAAAACATAGCACAGTCCTTTAAGAGTCTCAGTCTGTACAAATGTCTCCTCAGAAAAAAACGTTTAATCTCAAAAAATTATTTCACATTATTTTTATTTTATTTTTCAAGTGTTAAAATGTTGTATGTATTGTATTTTAGATGTTTATCAAAGCTAGTATTAATACATGTTTATTTCTATCTATATGTTTTATTATATAAATGAAGTTTAAAAAATCCCTAATATATATATATATATATATATATATATATATATATATGAAACAATAAAATGGCTTGACCCTGACCCCCCCTCAAAAAAAATAAGAAAAAGAAAATGAAGCAGAGACTGAAAGAATGGCTGACCAGTAACCAGTCCAACTTGGATCCATCCCATGGGCTGGCATCCAATCTCTTACACTATTACTGATTTCATGTTGTGCTTGCCTAGATAGGAGCCTAGCATGGCTTTCCTCTGAGAGGCTATACTGGCAGCAGAATAAGACAGATGCAGATACTTGCAGTCCACCAGTAGACTGAGGTCAAGTATTCCTATTGAAGAGTTCGGGGAAGAATTGTAGGAACTGAAGAAGATGGCAACCAGATAGGAAGACCAATAATGTCAAGTAACCTGGACTCCTGAGAGCTCCCAGAGAATAAGCCATCAACCAAAGAGCATACAGTCTGATCCAAGGTCCTCAGAAGATATGTAGCAAAGAACTACTTGGTAGGACATCAGTGAAAGAAAATGTGCCTAATCCTGTAGAGACTTGATGCCCTAGGGAAGGGGATTGCTGTGGTAGGGCTTCACTCTCTCAGAGGTGATAGGGGAAGAAATCTGGGAGAAGGAACATGGATGGGGCAACATTCTGGATGTAAATAAATAAAATAATTTTTAAAATTTAAAATATCATACTAGGTATATACTAATTTACCTGCTTGGTAAAAAAGTTTATATAGCTACTGAAGCCGTAATTACATCTTCAGATTTTAAATAAAATGTCAAGGTACTGGGGTAGCCTCAACTGAAATTCTGAAACTTCATCATGAAATTGTTAAGCTATATTTTTAGGTAATACCATTTGTAGAGTTGAAAAAAATTGTCATAAATTCCAGTACACTTTGAAATATCTCCCTGAACTCTAATTGTGGGGTATAGAGAACTCTGATCATATCTCTTGACATTGAGCTCCCTAATGAATTAATATGCATCTATAAATGATTTAGCCAGGGTGATATATTTCATGATTTCATGGTGTCATTTTTAATTCTTGGGTTGAGCTTGTCCTTTACCCCATTCAATTCAGTTATGCTTTCACAGCCATTATTCACAAAGCCACAGGGCTGGCTTGGTAGATCTATATGTTACAAACATGAATGTCATTTCCTATGTCTTCAATGGATTTCATAAACCTGTTTGTTATGATTAATAAAACAGGCTTGTTTGTAACATCAAAAAAATACCAAAGAACAGAAAAGAAAGAAAGAAGAAAGGAGAGGAAAAGAAAAGAATAGAAAAATTTCCTTAAGTCAGAAATACAGATAGGTTACCTACGCTGGTAAGTAGGCAGGCAAACAGACAAAAGACAGATATTGAATTTATGCCTACTGAATTGTCATAAGTTTAAAATTCTTATATTATCAAGATGTGGTAGAGATCTAAAGGGAAAAATATTCAAATATTTCTGATGGGTGCATAAATTAGAAAGTAATTTTGGAAAATAATATATTACATAATAAAACAGAATATGCTATAAGAAGAAAAATATTCTCAGAAAAAATGTCAATTTTGTCAATAGTCTTAGAAATATATTTATTATCTTGTAGCAATAAATATTTTATGAGTTACATAAAGATGAAAAAATTATTTTTTTTCTTTTGTTTTAATCATTTCATTCGTTTACAACTCAAATGATATCCCTCTTCCCGGTTATCCCTCCACAAAACCCCCATCTCTCATCTTCCATCTCCCCCTTACCCTTTGCCTCTATGAGGGTGCTCCCCCATCCACCCACCTTCTCCCTCCCAATGCTACATATAAATCTGGAGCAATGGATCCTCCCTGTAAACTCCTTGGCTGGTGGTCTAGTCCCTGGGAGCATTACATGGTCTGGCCAGCTGTTCTTTCTGTGGGGTTGCAATCCCACTCAGCTCCTGCAGTCCTTCTGCCAGTTCCCCTGCCGGGGTCCCAGAACTCAGTCTGAAGGTTGGTTCCAAGCATTCACATCTGCATTGGTCAGTTACTGGCAGAAGCTCCCAAAGAACAACCACACCAGGTTCCTCTCAGCAAGCGCCTCTTGGCAACAGTAACAGTGTAGGGATTTTGTGTCTGTAGACAGGATGGATCCCCAGGTGGATGGCCCTTCCTTCAAACTGTGCTCCATTTTCTTTGTCCCTGATTTTCCTTTGGACAGGAACATTTCTGGGTTAAAAACTTTGAGCTGAGTGGGTAGCCCCATCCCTCGACCAGGGGCTGTGCCTATCTAATTGGAGGTTGTCTCTACAGATTCTATATCCCCTTCACTGTATGCAATTCAGCGGCTGAGTCCTGGGAGCCTCTCGCTTCTCTGGAGTCTGGGACCTTCCAGTGGCTATCTCCAGTTCCTCGTCCCCCACTGCTACATATTTTTATTCGATTTCCGGACCCTCTATGCCTTTCTCAAATTCCCTCCAGTACCTGACTGCCCCCATTATTTCCTCACCCCTCCCTCCACCTCCTGCGATCCTCCTGTTCCCCTTTCAATGCAAGACTGAATGAAATATCCACACTCTGGTCTTCCTTCCTTCTATGCTCCCTATGGTCTGTGAGTTATATATCGTAGGCATTGTGAGCTTTTGTGCTAATATCCACTTATCAGTGAGTACATACCATGTGTGTTCTTTTGTGTCTGGGTTACTTCACTAAGGATGATATTTTCTAGATCATTACATTTGCCTGTGAAATTCAAGAAATCATTGCTTTTAATGGCCGAGTAGTACTCCATTTTGTAAATGTACCACATTTTCTGTATCCATTCTTATTTTCAGGGACATTTGGGCTTTTTTTCCTAGCTTCTGGCTATTATAAACAAGGCTGCTATAAACAGATTAAATACCTCAATCCAAACTTGCATGTTAGATATATGTCTTAGAGAAACTTTTCACATATACCAACATACATGAAGAAGAAAATTTATACCATGTGGCTTTCAGAAGTAAAATGCAAAAGTAGGTCATATATTTATTGATAATAGAATTGACAAGTAAGAATGATATATTAATAATATGGAATTCACTATATCATAAATATGCTTATGAATGTTGGAATTTGAATGATTAAATATTGCAATTGTAACTCTCTGAAATTAATAACTTCCAGATATTTAATATTATAATTTCAATTTTTGTAATATAAGCAAACCATAAAATACCACTGCTTAGAAATATATATATATATATATATATATATATCACATAAACATATATGCATACACATATCTAAAGTTTTATAAAAGAATAAAAAGTACCAAGCCACAGAATTCAGATTTTAGGAAAAGCAGGGGAAAGATCAGAGGCACACCCAGTGGATTCTAACTCATCAATTTATTAAGGTCTTAAACTCCCCATTCATATAAGACATGATTATACTGAAGAATCACTTTTAATTATGATTGCATTCTACATTTTTTAAGAAGTATATTCAATATATCCATAGTACAAATGAATAAGATGGGTGACAGAAAATAATTAACTAGAAGAATAACTTCAGTTTTGGCCATGGTGAATTCAAATTTGCCCTGTGCACCTCCATTTGGATTTCAGCCCAAAAAATTTGCCCACTGTGTTTTAGCATAATGATCTTGGCTCTAATTCTCTCTTGTGCAGCACCATGACTTTCAACTGTGTCTACTGACTACCTATATGCTACCTAAGAATTTGAGGATTGTTTTCTTAGCAACAACTAGCAAAGTAATGTGGTTGAGCTGTGATGCACATGTCCACATTTTTGGGGCTCCTTCTTTATTTCTGATTTGAACGTTTTGAACTGCCATTCTTCCTGGTTAAGTTTCCTAGGGAGGTGTTCTTTTTTTGTTTGTTTTGTTTTTGTTTATTTGCTTGTTTCATCAAGCTGCAGTTTCTTTTTTTTTTTTTTATTTTCTATACTTTTTATTTACATTCCCAATGATTTCCCCTTTCCCGTTTCCTCCTTCCCTGAAAGTCCCATAAGCCCTCTTTCCTCCCCCTGTTCCCCATTAAACCCCCTCTCGCTTCTCTGTCCTGATATTCCCCTACATCCAGTCTTTCCATGACCAGGGGTCTCTCCTTCCATCTTCTAGGAAATCTATTGATATATGAATTGTGCATTCGGCAAGATGGTGATATGGCTTGGGTCTGTTCTTGTGGTTTTGGGAAACTGTGCTTTGCCTGGCAATAGACATTTATAACTTGTTATAGACTTAATGTCTTTCCTATTAGTACGTTACTTACTTTTCAGCAAACCATACAAAAATATTACTAGGCAGACCATTTATTTGTCACTGTTAATTATATCCTAACTTAATTCTATTTTACTGATCATTTCTATGATAATGCCAAATATTTATAATATTTATACATTACTGTTTGGCAGTGTCACTGACTTCTCAAAAATATAATCAGTTTTCTAAATTGTTCAATAATTGTTTCAAAATAAAAAAAATGAAAATGGAAACTATGCATTTTCTTCTAGACTTAAAACAAAATTTTACATTAAGTTACATGAAACAGAAATATCTTCACATTATAGAGATTATAAGAATTATATATGTATATAAACTATACATATATATTATAAATACATATGTATAGGAGACATAAATATATTTTATTTTAAATATAATAAAAGTTATTAAAATTCTTATTTCTTTGCAAAATAAATAAATACATACATAATGGAGCCCCAGAACCACTTTTAAAACAGAGAATGCATCTCATGTACTTTGTTTTTCATTTTCTTTTCTCTTCTGTTTATGGTGGAGGGAGGCATAAAAATCCCTTACCGACATTTACCATATAGAATACAGTTTTCTTTCTGAAGTATAAAACTTTATTAATTACCTTTGTAAGTAATCCTAGTAGAAATGTCACAGTGCTATATAGTAGGTTCTCCCAGTCCACCAAACTGAAATCACACCTGTATTAGGACTTTTCCTTACAACAATAAAATCTTTCAAACTTTCAATCTTTAGAAACAATGTAACGAATTTCACAGAGTAACATGACCTCCAAACCTCTGTTGTGATTTTAGTGTGCTTGCATTATGCTAAATTTGTATCAAAGATACTCTCAATTAACTGAATACTTCAGAACTGCAAAGACTTTTCTAAAGTGTGTCTTTTTAAAAGAATGTTAGCAAAAAAGAGCTACAAACCACAGCTTTTATTTTTCTTCGTGCTTATTTTTAGGGAGGACTATCAAACATTGCAAGGTCCCTTTGGACAGAAAGCGTCTATATTCTTTACTACTAGCATTCACGCAAAGAGTGAAAGGAAGTACAAATTAAGTTTAGGCTCGTTAGTTATAATTAGAGACAACCATAACAGCAATAGTCATTTAGCCTTCAGTTTATACAGCCTAAAGTAAAGGTCATCAAAGTTTGAGTAATCAATTTCAAAACAAATTTACATAATCCAGTGCAAGATAAATTCAGTTTTCCTGCATTGCTAAACTCAGTTATTAAAGAAACAAGCTTACCTGTATTAGCTATCTGTGAGTATTCTGAGAAATATTATTAGCAATATATTTTTTCATTACTTTTGGGTTCTTTTAACTAATAACTACCTAAAACTGAAAGCAGAATTTTCTGAAAACTATTAATACTATGGAAAACTACAAATCCTTCAATTTTTAATTTCTACCTTTTATTTTTTATTTTATTTTTATTTTCTGAAGTACTGGGGTGCTTTTACACTCAGCTATGTGAGTACTTTATACATTATTTCAACAGCTGTTTTCATGTTTCATCAAAATATTCTCCAAATTCCTTTAGAATTTTAAACATATCATTTAACTTTGATGTAGTTTTCTTATCATTATAGCGTATTCTAAGGGACCTTCCTTGGAATTCACAGTACTCTGTGGTGGGTGGTGTGGGTTAGAAAGCTGGTATAATTTCGAGAATGAAAACAGCATTTAATTATAAAGTGTACGTTTAAGGATATGGAATCAAGCACATCTAGATTCTGCTGGCCATGTCTAAACAAGAATTGTATGAGCAGTATGTGAATCTTAGATCTAAATTCCATTTTTCATTAAGCTGAATTCACCTCTATGCTCTATGGAAATTGTCTATTTTTTGTTAGCATCACTGATCATACTTAAAATCAAGTGTTTGTTCTTGAGTTTGGGGATCTCTGTTTTATGAAAGCAGTCTTCTCCTGCTCTGCTAGCAAGGGGCACTCCATATTCTGCAACCTGTAACCGGGATGATGTAATTCTGTGAGCTTCTACCTAAGCTTGGTCTGACTTCACTTCAAGTGTTTTGTGTTTATCAGTGGAGTGGAGCTGCAAATACAATACTTGATGAAATGCTTTTCTTAAGTAATCCATGGCAAATAAAGATACTCCATCCTTGGAACACTATCACTTCCCCTGCAACCTCCTTGATAGTCTTCCTGGAAGCCTCTTCTCATGAGTAGACAGTTCTGAGGCATAACATGTTCCATTTAAGGTTACAGTAACATTACACTTTTCATATCATTCACTAAAGCCTTCATCTTTTGGTCATTGTCAAGTAAATTTTACCTAATTACAAGCCTAAAGATTTATTGAAAAAAGTCTGCATAATCTTTAAAGTGTTTTCATGATTATATATTTGCTTTATGGTTTTCATTTGTTGAAGATTATCATTTGGCTGTGAATTAAGTTCTGCTTGTAGAAGGCTTTTTTGCCTTCTTGCTTCTCATTTAACTCTTCTATATCTCCTCCTTCTATATATCTTCTATATCTCTTCTGCCATGGGACATTTCATTATTATGACTTTTCCTCAACTGAGACACATCACAGTGCTCAGAATGTAAGCACATTGAAACATTGGAGAAATTAATGTTTAAATCAGTGCATATTGCCTTGCTTAAGATAACCAGAAATCAAAAGTACACCTTCATTTTCACTATTTGTAGTCTAGCAAGGAATGTAGTATCATGTACTGTTGAGGCTTTAACACAAGTCTATTGCATTGCATCAAATATATTATTTAAAACAGAGGGTGCTCTAGAGATGATGTACTGAAAGAAAAAAGTCCTGAATAAAAATTTTATAGGACAAAGATCTAAACTTTAAAATATACATATAAAGAATTCTTTCATTATTTCAGCTGCAGAAGAAATGTAAATTCTGTTGAATTTTCCATGACTATTTGCATAAATATCAACATCTATTTATTTAGATAGTTCAAATCCTGTGACAAATGATTTCTGATTTTAAAGTAATTACAAAATAGTAAGTGCCCATGTAAGTGTGGCAGATACACAATGAATCAGAAATGTAAGATGAACGAACTTCTGCTCTCAGCACATTCCTGTTATGATTTTTATTTGAAAATAATTTAGAATCAGAATAAAGTTAATTAAAATATTAGGCACATAGTTATAAACATACACAATCACAAATATATTTGATGATATTTTCTTTTGAATTAGATGAATCATGAAACAGAATTCCATGTAAATATGAATTTATTTTTTATTGAGATTAAAATAACTAAGACATAAAAAGAATTGTTATATAGGAAATGCATGAGTATAATTCAGAATTCCCCATATCACATATCTGCAAACCCTTCCCTTGAGAGAGAGAGAGAGAGAGAGAGGAAGAACATACAGATAAAACATTCATTAAAAACAAACCCTCTCTCCTAGAAAAATAAAGCCCTAATATGTAAGTGAAAATTGTCTTAGAAGTTTTTAAACTCTGACAACAAACTCAGATAAATTAAATGAGCTTAAGCAAAAGTCCAAGATCGAGGGCCCTGAAGTAACTGATACCATATTATCTGAAACTCCATATTTAATATGTTTAAGTTTTTTTGTATACTGTAAAAGGGTTTCTTTTTATAATTTTCACTCATTTACTCTAACCCTGCTTTATGTTTTATATATTAGTTGTTAATTAAATATTCCTATTGTTCTTTTTAAAGGCACTAAAATGATGAATATGTGTAAAACTTTATGTCCTTCCTAGAAGGTAAAGTACAAGAACACTTATTTATAAGTCATTGTGACTTTTTTCCCCACATTAGGAAAGACATTAATTTTTGTCTTTGTGTTTGTAACAATCCAACCATCATCACATAACATTTAATTCATTGTGAGTTTGGAAGTTAATTTACTGAAAAGATTAGTGTCACTTCATTCTTGAGACAGGAACAAGACAGTTGTGGTACTCTGCTTCCTAGGAGGAGCTAAGTGAGGCAGGTGGATCCTCTATATTGTGTTTGTGACTCCCAAAGTTAGCCATGGAAAATGCTAGAAAGATGTGAAGAAAGCAGAACATTCGTCTGGCTGGTGGGATGGCAAGCTGGCAAAACCACTCTGGAAATCAGTTTGGCAGTTACTCAGAAAATTGGACATAGTACTATCTGAGGACCCAGCTATACCATTTCTGGGCATATACCGAAAAGATGGTCCACCATGTAATAAGGACACAAACTCCACTATGTTCATAGGTGCCTTATTTATAATAGCCAGAAGCTGGAAAGAACCCACATGTCCCTCAACAGAGTAATGGATACAGAAAATGTGGTACATTTACACAATGGAGTACTACTCAGCTGTTAAAAACAATGAATTCATGAAATTTTTAGGCAAATGGATGGAGCTAGAAAATATCATCCTGAGTGAGGTAACCCAATCACAAAAGAACACACACTGTATGCACTCACTGAAAAATGGATATTGGCCCAAAAGCTCAGAATACCCAAGATAACAATTCACAGACTACATGAAGCTCAAGAAGAAAGAAGACCAAAGTGTGGATACTTTGGTCCTTCTTAGAAGGGGAATCAAAATACCCACGGCTCACAGCCAACCAATAGACTGAGCATAGGACCTCCAATGGAGGAGCTAGAGAAAGGACCCAAGAAGCTGAAGAGGTTTGTGACCCCATAGGAGAAATAATATGTACCAACCAATATCCCCCAGAACTCCCAGGGACTAAACCACTAACCAAAGAGTACACATGGAGTGACCTATAGCTCCAGCTGCATATGTAGCAGAGGGTGGCCTTTTCAGACATCAATGAGAGGAGAGGCCATTGGTCATGTGAAGGCTCAATGCCTCAGTGTAGGGGAATGACAGGTCAGGAAAGTGGGAAGGGGCCATAGGTAAGGAGGGGGAGAGGAGATGGGTTAGGGGATTTTTGGTAATGAGGAAAGCATTTGAAATGTAAATAAAGGATGATATTTTCAAGTTCTGACCATTTGCCTAGGAATTTCGTGAGTTCATTGTTTTTAATTGCAGAGTAGTATTCCATTGTGTAAATATACCACATCTTCTGAATCCATTCCTCCGTTGAGGGACATCTGGGTTCTTTCCAGGTTCTGGCAATTATAAATAAGGCTGCTATGAACATAGTGGAGCATGTGTCCTTCTTGCATGCAGGTAAAGCCTCTGGGTATAAGCCCAGGAGTGGTATAGCCGGATCCTCCAGGAGTGTCATGCCCAGTTTTCTGAGGAACCGCCAGACAGCTTTCCAGAGTGGTTGTATCAGCTTGCAATTCCACCAGCAGTGGAGGAGTGTTCCTCTTTCTCCACATCCTAGCCAACAACTGCTGTCTCCTGTGTTTTTGATCTTAGCCATTCTGACTGGTGTGAGATGGAATCTCAAGGTGGTTTGATTTGAATTTCCCTAATGACTAAGGATGATGAACATCTCTTTAGGTGCTTCTCAACCATTAGATATTCTTCAGATGAGAACTCTTTGTTTAGCTCTGTACCCTATTTTTTAATAGGGTTACTTGGCTCTCTGGAGTCTAACTTCTTGAGTTCTTTGTATATATTGGATATTAGCCCTCTGTCGGATGTAGGGTTGGTAAAGATCATTTCCCAGTTAGTTGGTTGCTGCTTTGTCTTTTTGACAGTGTCTTTTGCCTTACAGAAACTTTGTAATTTTATGGTCAGAACTTGAAAATATCATCCTTAGTGAGGTAACCCAATCACAAAAGAACACACATGGTATGCAGTCACTGATAAGGGGATATTAACCCAGAATCTAGGAATACCTTAGACACAATTCGCATATCAATAGATTTTCAAGAAGATGGAAGGAGAGACCCCTGGTCCTGGAAAGACTGGATGTAGGGGAATTCCAGGACAGAGAAGCGAGAGGGGGTTGAATGGGGAAAAGAGGGAAGGAAGGGGGCTTATGGGACTTTCGGGGAGGGAGGAAATGGGAAAGAGGAAATGATTTGGAATGTATAAATAAAAAAACTTAGAAAATAAAAAAAAATTAAATTAAAAAAAGAAATGTAAATAAAGCAAATATCAAATAAAATAAAAAAAAATAAAAAAGAAAGCAAACAACAAAAATAACTGCCTTCCTAGTGGGAAAATTTTAATGTGGCCTATTCCAGAAAAAAAATATAACCCACATTCTTAATGGCTAAAATCGACAATATAATTTTGCTGACTAGGCTCAGTGTACAGATAGGAATGGAAATGCAGGCAGAAAGAGAATATGGACAAGGGAATGTGTAAACAAATACACAAAATACCCAACTCAATTAGAATTTAAGTTAGAAGAATGAAGTAAGATACAGATACAAGTGGACAGAACATACAATGCAAGGTGATACAAATCTTTGACAAGAAAAGAAATTTGTTGACTATAATTATAACACAGGAGCCATTTTCCATACTATCCATGAAATGTATACTTTGGACCTCACCCTCTCATCTTCAACTCTTTAATTCACAATGGCTCCCATCTAAAGAAAATATGAAGACAAAGTTTGGAGCAGAGACTGAAGGAAAAACCATCCAGAGACTGCCCCACCTGGGGATCTGTCCCATATACAGACACCAAACCCAAACACTATTGCAGATGCCAAGAAGTGCTTACTCACAGGAGCCTGATATAGCTGTCTCCTGAGAGGCTCTGCCAGAGCCTGACAAATACAGAGGCAGATGCTCACAGCCATTGGACTGAGCACTGGGACCCCAATGGAAGAGTGAGAAAAAGGACTGAAGGAGCTGAAGGGGTTTGCATCCACATGGAAAGAACAACAATAACAACCAACCAAACAACACCCCTCCCCCAGAGCTCCCAGGGACTAAACCACCAAGCAAGGAGTACACATGAATAGACCCATGACTGAAGCCACATATGTAGCAGAGGATGGCATTGACTAGCATCAATAGGAGGAGAGGCCCTTGGACCTGTGAAGGCTGGATTCCCTAGTGTAGGCGGATGCCAGGGCAGTGAGGTGGGAGTGTGTGGGTGGGAGGAGGAGCACCCTCTTAGAAACAGAGGGGCCGGAAACCTGGGAAAAGGATAACATTCGAAGTGTAAATACATAAAATATCTAGAAAAAAATTTAAAAAAAGACTCAGCTTAAAAGGGAATTAGGATTTATTAAGAATGTTCTGAAAAGGAATGAACACTGAAATGATGTAATATCTAAGTCTATTCTTGTAAGTTTGTATTTTGGAGATATTGGAAAACAGAATGAACATTATTTCTCACATGTTGAAACTATAGAAAGTGCTGCAAATACGGATGAACTTCTGATACTAGTATAGTAGTATATAAAATTTAGAAACTAGTGCGAAATAGTTTATTTGGGGAGAATTTAGAGAAAACTGGAATAGCGGAGCCTATTTTAATTCCAAATACAAAAAGCTCATATCCAAAGGATAATTAATAAATTTAAAAACAACCCAAAACAAACAAATTAATAAACAAACAAATAAAAAGGACTTACAAGATAGTGCATCTTATAAAAGTACTAACTCTCAAGTCTGAGGAATTGTCTTCCAAACCTAGGATTGACATTATAAGAGGAGAGGATGATCTCCTTATCCACAGAATGGTATTCATGCAGATACATACATACAGACATATGCACAAATTACTAAATTAATACAGTGGAAATTTAAAAGAGCACTAATCACAAATGCATTCATAATTATTTTGCTAATATATTGTGGCACCATTATAATTGCTTCCAAATACAAACTCTCATTTTCCATTGACTATGTGAAATACAAATTAAGAATTTATTCCAGTTGTTGACGATCCTGGAATTCAAAAGCTCAGGAACTGATGAAATAAATGCTGTAACCTATTTCCAGCTACAAAACTATCTGTAGCTTCCAGTATACTGAGAATGAAATTTATTAAGTTTTGAGTCACATACTCAAGCATCACAAAAAATCAAATCCATAGTAAAGAATTGTCTCCTTTGATATGTTAAAAAGGAGTGGAACTAAATGTGCTCACACATTGCCATGGAAAGCATCACAAATATTGCTTCCTCGTAAATATAAGTGGAAAACTATAAGAACAATTTTTTAAAAAAATCTGGTAAAGGTATGTTAGAATTTGAATGCAATTTAAGCCCTACGGTAAAGTAGCCCACCAGTCATATCTCCCAAATGTTTTATGTATATACGCAAAAGTGAGGGAGACATGGAAAGAAAATTTGACCAAAATATAATGTATAGAGGAAAATATAAATTAACAAAAAAATCCTTTCCCATAAAGAATAAAAACATAGATGGAAATTTGTCATGTACATACAAATGTACACTGAGACTCATGAAATTTACAAAGTTGTACATACATACAAAAATAAATAAAATAAAAAGAAAGATTTGAAGAAAGGCACACCAACTTTCTATAATTAAGAACTAGATCGGAAAAGAGATAAGACAAAGAATGAGATGATATTAAAAATATTATCGTGCTCGCTTCGGCAGCACATATAATAAAATTGGAACGATACAGAGAAGATTAGCATGGCCCCTGCGCAAGAATGACACGCAAATTCATGAAGCGTTCCATATTTTTAAATCAACAAGATAGATAAGCCCTTAGCCAGACTAACCAGAGGGCACAGAGATAGTATCCAAATTAATAAAATCAGAAATGAAAAGGGAGAGATAACAACAGAAACTGAGGAAATTCAAAAAATCATCAGATCCTACTACAAAAACCTGTATTCAACACAACTAGAAAATCTTGAGGAAATGGACAATTTCCTTGACAGATACCAAGTACCAAAATTAAATCAGGATCAAATAGACCATCTAAACCGTCCTATAACCCCTGAAGAAATAGAAGTTGTCATTGGAAGTCTTCCAACCAAAAAAAGCACAGGTCCAGATGGTTTTAGTGCAGAATTCTATCAGACCTTCAAAGAAGACCTAACACCAATACTCTTCAAACTTTTCCACAAAATAGAAACAGAAGGAACACTACCCAATTCGTTCTATGAAGTCACAATTACACTAATACCAAAAGCACACAAAGATCTGACAAAGAAAGAGAATCTCAGGCCAATCTCTCTTATGAATATCGATGCAAAAATTCTCAATAAAATTCTTGCCAACCGAATCCAAGAACACATCAAAACGATCATTCACCACGATCAAGTAGGCTTCATCCCAGGGATGCAGGGATGGTTCAATATAAGGAAATCCATCAATGTAATCCACTACATAAACTATCTCAAAGAAAAAAACCACATGGTCATCTCATTAGATGCTAAGAAAGCATTTGACAAAATTCAGCATCCTTTCATGCTAAAGGTCTTGGAAAGATCAGGAATTCAAGGCCCATATCTAAACATAGTAAAAGCAATTTACAGCAAACCGGTAGCCAGCATCAATCTAAATGGAGAGAAACTTGAAGCAATCCCACTAAAATCAGGGACTAGACAAGGCTGCCCTCTCTCTCCATATCTTTTCAATATAGTACTTGAAGTTCTAGCTAGAGCAATTAGACAACAAAAAGAGGTCAAAGGGATACAAATTGGAAAGGAAGAAGTCAAACTATCACTATTTGCAGACGATATGATAGTATACTTAAGAGACCCAAAGAACTCCACCAGAGAACTCCTACAGCTGATAAACGACTTCAGCAAAGTGGACGGATATAAAATCAACTCAAGCAAGTAAGAAGTCTTCCTATACTCAAAGGATAAGCAGGCTGAGAAAGAAGTAAGAGAAATAATACCCTTCACAATAGCCACAAACCATATTAAGTATCTTGGCGTGACTCTAACCAAACAAGTGAAAGATCTGTATGACAAGAACTTCAAGTCTCTGAAGAGAGAAATTGAAGAAGACCTCAGAAGATGGAAAAATCTGCCATGCTCATGGATTGGCAGGATTAATATAGTAAAAATGAGCATCTTACCAAAAGTAATACACAGATTCAATGCAATCCCCATCAAAATCCCAACTCAATTCTTCATAGAGTTAGAAAGAGCAATTCAAAAATTCATCTGGAATAACAGAAAACCCAGAATAGCTAAAACTATTCTCAAGAGTAAAAGAACCTCTGGGGGAATCAGTATCCCGGACCTCAAGCTGTACTACAGAGCAATAGTGTTAAAAACCACATGGTATTGGTACAGTAACAGACATGTAGATCAATGGAACAGAATTAAGACCCAGAAATGAATCCACACTCCTAAGGTCACTTGATCTTTGACAAAGGAGCTAAAACCATCCAGTGGAAAAAAGATAGCCTTTTTAACAAATGGTGCTGGCTCAGCTGGAGGTCAACATGCAGAAGAATGCAAATTGACCCATTCTTATCTCCTTGCACTAAGCTCAATTCTAAGTGGATCAAAGATCTCCACATAAAACCAGACACCTGAAACTAATAGAAGGGAAACTAGGGAAGAACCTTGAGCATATGGGCACAGGGGAGAATTTCCTGAACAGAACTCCGATAGCTTATGCTCTAAGATCAAGAATAGACAAATGGGACCTCATTAAATTACAAAGTTTTTGCAAGGCAAAAGACACTGTCAAAAAGACAAAGCAGCAACCAACTAACTGGGAAATGATCTTTACCAACCTTACATCCGATAGAGGGCTAATATCCAATATATACAAAGAACTCAAGAAGTTAAACTCCAGAGAGGCAAGTAACCCTATTAAAAAATGGGGTACAGAGCTAAACAAAGTGTTCTCACCTGAAGAATATCTAATGGCTGAGAAGCACCTAAAGAGATGTTCATCATCCTTAGTCATTAGGGAAATGCAAATCAAAACAACCCTGAGATTCTATCTCACACCAGTCAGGATGGCTAAGATCAAAAACACAGGAGACAGCAGTTGTTGGCGAGGATGTGGAGAAAGAGGAACACTACTCCATTGCTGGTAGAATTGCAAGCTGGTACAACCACTCTGGAAAGCAGTCTGGCGGTTCCTCAGAAAACTGGGCATGACACTCCTGGAGGATCCGGCTATACCACTCCTGGGCATATACCCAGAGGCTTTACCTGCATGCAATAAGGACACATGCTCCACTATGTTCATAGCAGCCTTATTTATAATAGCCAGAAGCTGGAAAGAACCCAGATGTCCCTCAACGGAGGAATGGATTCAGAAGATGTGGTATATCTACACAATGGAATACTACTCTGCAATTAAAAACAATGAATTCACGAAATTCCTAGGCAAATGATCAGATCTTGAAAATATCATCCTTAGTGAGGTAACCCAATCACAAAAGAACACACATGGTATGCAGTCACTGATAAGGGGATATTGACCCAGAATCTCGGAATACCCTAGACACAATCCGCATATCAATAGATTTCTAAGATGATGGAAGGAGAGACCCCTGGTCCTGGAAAGACTGGATGTAGGGGAACGCCAGGACAGAGTAACGAGAGGGGGTTGAATGGAGAAAAGAGGAAGGGAAGGGGGTTTATGGGACTTTCGGGGAGGGAGGAAACGGGAAAGGGGAAATTATTTGGAATGTAAATTAAAAAATAAAAAAAAATATTATCATAGTGAATTGATGTCATTTTGTATTAGCATCAGTAAATAATAGTTTGTTCTGAAATTACAGGATTTAAGGTTTAATAATAATAGAAAAGAGAAGGAATGTGAAAGCCACACAATAAGAAAACAATCTGCTATACTCAAAGATCAGTATCAACCATCACAAGAGAAACTTCCTCCTGTATTAGGTAAGAACAAGTACAGGGACTCACACATGGTTATTTGCATACAGAACATGTACAACACTTAGGCCCATGAAGCAATGGTCTATCAAATTCCTCCCCTCAGGCTCAGGAACTCTGAGGAATAGAAGGCAGAAAGAATGTATTATGGGGAGAAAGAGCCAATTTGGATGGAAGACACCAAGCCAGTAGCTTGAGAATCCACTGGTATGAGCTGGACCCACAAAGGTTTAAGCCAGTTGGGGTCCCAGTGTTGAGAGAGAAAGTGTATACAATCACTTATCCCTGAGCCAGAAGCTATCACACAGTGATTACCAGCTACAAAGGAAATATTCGTTTTCTGCAATTCTCACTGGGGATGCAAATTACACTGAAGGGCAGGAACCAGGCCCAGCAGTAGTTGGCTAATAAAAAACAAACTTAATGGATTGGAGAAATTTTCTCACTCACAATGGTCTGTCTGTCTCCTTGGTTAGTTTGGTTTTTGTTCATATGTTTGTTTTTGGTTTTGTTAGTGATATTCCTTGATGCTTGTTAATTTTCATTTGTTTGTTTATTTCCCTATAGATTCTGAATATATCTTTAATACATTTAAATAAACAGGCCATGATTAATATTAATTCCCTGTTCCTCTCCATTGTTCTGCTGTCACCCTTGATTCAAGTTTATTAAGTAACTTTAAGGAAATTTTGAGAATTGCTACAATATTACTAGACCAGTCATTAAGAATCCTAAAAAATTACTCCATATTTATTCAATATAGTACTTGAAGTACTAGCTAGAGCAATTAGACAACAAAAGGAGGTCAAAGAGATTCAAATTGGAAATGAAGAAGTCAAAGTATCAAAGTATCACTATTTGCAGATGATATGATAGTATACATAAGTGACCCCAAAGATTCCACCAGAGAACTCCTAAACCTGATAAACAGTTTCAGCAAAGTGACTGCATATGAAATTAACTCAAACAAATCAGTAGCCTTCCTATACTCAAAGGATATAGAGGTTGAGAAAGAAATTAGGGAAACGACACCCTTCACAATAGTCACAAATAATATTACATACCTTGTTGTGACTCTAACCAAGCAAGTGAAAGATCTGTATGACAAGAACTTGAAGTCTCTGAGGAAAGAAATTGAAGAAGACCTCAGAAGATGGAAAGATCTCCCATGCTCCTAGATTGGCAGAATTAGTATAGCAAAAATGGCCGTTTTGCCTAAAACAATCTACAGATTCAGTGCAATCCCCATCAAAATTCCAACTCAATTCTTCATAGAGTTAGAGAAAGCAATTTCCAGATATATCTGAAATAACAAAAAAAAAAAAAACAGAATAGTGAAAACTCATCTCAACAATAAAAGAACTTTTGGCAGAATCACCATCCCTGACCTCAAGCTATACTACAGAGCAATAATGATAAAAACTGTTGGTATTTGTACAGAGACAGGCAGGAAGATCAATGGAATAGAATTGAAGACCCAGAAATGAACCCACACACCTATGGTCACTTGATCTTTGACAAAGGAGCTAAAACCATCCAGTGGAAAAAATACAGCATTTTCAACAAATGGTGCTGGGTCAACTGGCAGTCAACATGTAGAAGGATGCAAATTGATTCACTCTTATCTCCCTGTATAAAGCTCAAGTCCAAGTGGATCAAGAACCTCCACAAAAAAACAGATACAGTGAATATAATAGAAGAGATAGTTGGGAAGAACCTGGAGCACATGGGCACTGGGGAAAATTTCCTGATAGAATACCAAGAGCTTGGCTCTAAGATCAAGAATTGACAAATGGGACCTAATAAAATGGCAAAGCTTCTGTAAGGCAAAGGACACTGTCAATAGGACAAAACAGCAACCAACAGATTGGGAAAAGTTCTTTACCAATCCTACATCTGATAGAGGGCTTATATCCAATATATACAAAGAACTCAAGAAGTTAGACTCTAGAGAACCAAATAACCCTATTATAAGTGGGGTACAGAGCTAAACAGAGAATTCTCATCTGAGGAATACTGAATGGCTGAGAAACACTTAAAGAAGTATTCAATATCCTTAATCATCAGGGAAATGCAATTCAAAACAATCCTGAGATTCCAACTCATACCATTGAGATTGGCCAATATCAAAAACCTAGGGGACAGAAAATGCTGGAAAGGATGTGGAGAAAGAGGAACACTCCTCTGTTGGTGATATGATTGCAAGCTTGTAAATCCACTCTGGAAATAAGTTTGGCTTATTTCCTCAGTTATCCTCAGATAATTGAACATAGCACTACCTGTTGACCCAGCTATACTACTCCTGGGCACATACCCAGAAGATACTGCAACATGTAATAAGGATACAAGCTCCACTATTTTCTTAGCAGCTTTATTTTTATTAGACAGAAGCTGGAAAGAACCCACATGACCCTCAACAAAAGAATGGATACAGAAAATGTGGTACATTTTACACAATGGAGTACTACCTAGCTATTAAAATCAATGAGTTCATGAAATTCTTAGGTAAATGCATGGAGCTAGAAAATATCATCCTGAGTGAGGTAACACAATCACAAAAAAACACACATGGTATGCACTCACTGAGAAGTGAATATTAGCCCAAAAGCTCAGAATACCCAAGATACAACTCACAGGTCACATGAAGCTCAAAAAGAAGGAAGACCAAAGTGTGGATTCTTTGATCCTTACTGGAAAGTGGATCAAAATATCCATGGCTCCCAGGCAACCAATAGAATGAGCATCGGGTCCCCAGAGGAGCAGCTAGAAAAAGGACCCAAGGAGCTGAAGCGGTTTGCAGCACTGCAGGAGGAACAATATGTACCAATCAGTAACCCCAGAGCTCCTAGGGACTATACCACCAACCAAAGAGTATGTATGGCTCCAGCTACATATGTAGCAGATGACCATTTCAGAGATCAGTGAGACGAGAGACCATTGGTGCTGTGAAGGCTTGATTCCCCAGTGTAGGGGAATGCAAGTCAGGATATTGTGTGTGGGGAAGGATGAGCACGGGGAGGGAGCATGGGATAGGGCATTTTCAGAGGGCAATTCGGAACAGGGGTGCCATTTGAAATGTAAATAAAGGAAATATCTAATAAAAAAACAAAACAAACAAACAAAGATGTTTTATGTGCATTGGGAATTCCAGTGCTTTTCTCATTCTCTCAAGTTTGGAATTATCATTGTTATTTTCATCTCCAATTCTCACTGGTACCACATCAAATTCTTGCACATTTCATGAAATTTTTGCACTCACTATTAAGTAGACATTAGCCCCAAAGCTTAGTATACCCAAGATACAATTCACAGACCACATCAAGCTCAAGAAGAATGAAGACCAAAATGTGGATGTTTCAGTCCTTCTTAGAAGGGGAAACAAAATACTCACATGGGGTTGAGTGTGGGAGGAACTTTGGAGGAAGAGAAAAATGTGGAGGGGGAAAAGGAGGCAGGGTCAGGTATGAGCAGAGATGATATACAGAGGGTCAGGAATTTGAACAGAGGTGTGTAGCAATGGGGGATGGGAAACTGGGGTAGCCAACAGCAAGTCCCAGATGTCAGGATAGCAAGAGTCTCCCAGGACCCAACTGGGAAGAGATTAGCTGAAATGACCAACAAAGGGGAGGGAGAACCTGAGGAGACCATATCCAGAGGTTAGGCAAAGCCCCCAGGTTTGGGGGAGGCAGCCACCTACTCATCTCCTAATTTGCTGATGCCAAGAAGTGCTTGCTGACAGGTGCCTGTTATAGCTGTCACCTGAGAAGCTCTGCCAGAGCATGACAAATACAGAGTTTGCAACAAACCATTGGACTGAGCACAGGGTCGCCAATGGAAGAGTTAGAGAAAGGAATGAAGGAGCTGAAGGGGTTTGCCATCCATAGGGAGAACAACAATATCAATCAACCAGACCCACCTCTCAGAGCTCCCAGGGACTAAACCACCAGCCAAAGAGTACACATTGAGGGACCCATGTTTCCAGCCACATATGTAGCAGTGGATGGCATTGTATGGCATCAATAGGAGGAGAAGCCCTTGGTCCTGTGAAGGCTTGATTCATGATTCCCCAGTGTAGGGGAATGCTGGAGCAGTGATGTGGGACTGGGTGGGTGGGAGGAAGACCATAGAAGCAGGGGGAGGAGGGTTGGGATAGGGAATTTGCAGAGGGGAAACCAGGAAAGGGGATTTGTAATGTAAGTACATAAGGTAGGTATCCAATAAAAAAATAAAACAAAGATATTGTATTAAAATTTTGAAGTATATTATTTTTTTCAGCTGTAAACTCAAATATTTGAAATAAAAACAAATATTTATTTGTAATTATACTCATTTCACATATATATCTGTTTCTATCTGTGGCAAAACAAGAGCAAAATTTTATTTCTAGTTACTTTACATTATTTTCCTTTATTTTCACTTATATCATAGTAAATCTTCACTGACTTCTATTATGATGCATTCAGCTCTTTTGGATACTACATAACACCTCTAATGACTTATGAAAATGTAAAACATATTTGTAGGAGATGTTATTTTAATTGTATGCTATTTAGAGATCCAGTTGCCTCTTCCTGTCCAGGGCTGGGATTAAAGGCATGTGCTACCAGCACCAAGCTTAAAACTTTAAAATTACCCTAATAAGAATGGCTAAGATTAGAAAAGCAACTGATAAGAATTATTGTAGAAGATCCAGGAAAGGAAATTTCATGTGCACAGTTGGTAGGGAACTCTGTGGGAAAGCACCAAAAGTTGAAAGATTGATTACCATATGATCCAGTTATACAATTCTATGACATATACTCAAAGGGCTGAGTATCCCACTACAAAGAAACTTGTTTGGCCATAATCATTGCAGTCTATTCACAATAGTTAAACAGCCTAGATGTCCATCAAGTGACAGATGGATAATTAAAAGAGAGGAGGGAGAGGGAGAAAAGGGGGGCAAGATCAGCTATGGGAGTAGATGGGAATGATATACAGAGGGTCAGAAAAATAGAGAGGTGTGTAGCATGGGATATGGGAAACGGGAGATATCTATAAGAAAACCCCAGATGCTAGGAAAGCAACGGGCAGACATTAGCTGAAATAACTAAAAAAAAGGAGGGAAAACCTGTCTAGACTATATTCAGAGGTTAGGCAAGGCCCCAGTTGAGGGATGGGGCCACCCATTCATCTCCAAATTTTTTAGCCCAGAATTGTTCCTATCTAAAGGAAATATGGTGACAAAGTGTGGAGCAGAGGCTGAAGGAAAGGTCATCCAGAGACTGCCGCATCTGGGAATCCATCCCATGTACAGATACCAAACCCATACACTATTGTGGATGCCAGAAAGTGCATGCTGACAGGAGCCTGATATAGCTGTCTCCTGAGAGGCTCTGCCAGAGTCTGACAAATACAGAGGCAGATGCTCTCAGCCAATCATTGGACTTAGCACCGGGTCCCCAGTGGAGGAGTTAAGGAAAGGACTGAACGAGCTGAAGGTGAAGAACAATAATATCAACCAAACCCTCAGAGCTCCCAGGGATTAAATTACCAACAAAAGAGTACACATGGAGGGACCCATGGCTCCAGCTGTATATGTAGAAGAGGATGGCCTTATCACACATCAATGAGAGGAGTGGCACTTGGTCCTGTAAAGACTAGATGCCCTGGCTAGGGAAGTGAGGTGGAAGTGAGTGGGTGGTTGGGGGAGCACCCTCACAGAAGCATGGGGAGGCTGGTGGGATAGGGGATTTGTGGAGGGGAAACTGGAAAGGGGGATAACATTTGAAATGTCAACAAATAAAATATCCAATAAAAAAATAAAACATACACACATGCCCCCCCACACACACACCCCACAGGCAAACATGCCTACACCTGAATGGATGTATGTATTACAGTACAAGTATAAAGGTCAAAAGATACCTTGTAAAAGTCATGATAGCTTTAGAATTCAAAGTTTTTGTTTAAATCTTTTTGAAAAGTTCTGATTATGCTTCCATAGGCATTATGCTAAAGAAGTATTTATTAGACAAAATGAATTAATCACTGCAGAAATAATTTAGAGCACTTGAGTTCTGATTGAGTAATCTTCTAGGGTGATATTAGATTGAGTGAGATATAGTTAAAGGAGTTCTGATTACCGAGGATGTTTCAAAGAAAACTATTTTAGGCTGAGTCTGCTGAAGAGTTCAAGCTCCCTTCAGTGTCTTGAAGAATTGAAATGTTGATTGTCAGCCAAATAATAGATCAACTCTGTTAGGAAAACAAATGAGTCACTGGGGAAGTAATAACCATAATAATACTTCACATTTTAATCTTCAAAATATTTCATAAACATTATCTAATGAGTCCTTGTATCAATCCCATGAGTCAGATGGATGACATTCTCTTTAAAACTAATGATAGAAAAAATAATATTTATGAGGAATATCCAAGTTTTCAAAACACACTCCTGGTATTAATGGGAGAAACTCAAGAATTTTTAGCTGAGCAGTAGCTTCAGATGATTCAAGTATGTTTAGATATTAACTATATTTTTCTAAATGTTTTTATACTCTTTTTATTGAATTTAACTTTCAGCAATAAAAATCTTATACTTTATTATTCTCTTAAATTTTATCTAAGACCCAATGATAATTTTTAATGTTCATATTTTGCTGTATTCATCCTTCAACTAAAATATTTTATGCATATTTATATTGTTTTCACATCCATTTTGAATGTTTTGAACTTGAAAAAATAAAACATTTTAACTGTAGTAAAATATTTGTACAAATTAAAGATCAGCCGTTTCTTTTCAATCCCAATGAACTCCCTCCCTGATCCTTCCACAGAACATTAACTATCAATTTGGTTCTCATCCCGCTCACCTTTCCCAGACTCATAAAAACACATGTTAAGAAGCAATAGACATGCTTTCCTTGTAAAATTTATACAGTACTTTTCATGCCACCCATGAGACTTATCAGTGGCTTTTTATTTCTTTTCAAATGGTAATATATTCAACTGCCTCCTTATCTTCCAGCTCAAAACACTATAGGTGTTTAAATTGAAAGTCCTGTTCAAGGCCTCCAAAGTCCACTGTGAAACTTTCCTAGTCTGCCTGACTAAAGGCTTTCCTTGCTGACCCACACAGCTAGTTAATATTCCAGGGTCTTCAGTCATTGTCTTTGCTGGCTCTGTCTTACCTTCAGATATCTGACTCGACCCTTCTCTTTATGTATTTTCTGCTCAAATTGTATTTCCCCGGAAAAGCTGTTTCTAAGAAAAACTAAAGCAAGCTCGTTCCTTCCCATCATTCTGTGGTCTTTGCTGACTTATTCCTTGTTTCAGCACTAACCAGAAATGAGATATTTGATTTGCTTGTTCTCTTGCTTTAAGAAAAAAGAAATATAATTTTCATAACATTCAGTAAGTAATAAGTACAGACAGGAACTTTCATTTTATTAACCCCCACAAGATACCAGTTTCTTTCTATACATACAGTATTAGTAGATATTTTCCCTTGTGAGTTTTATATTCTTTGTTAACTTTTCAAGAAGTCTTGATTTTTAGCTTAAAAATTCGATTTTATAAATATTACTGCTTTTCCTCTTACTTTGAATAGGATATTTTTTGACTTAGTGTTTATTCTAAAATAGTTTAATTTGGGGACATGGGTAAATGGCTCAGTTGTTATAAGGCTGATCATGGATGTATGAATGAGAATCTGAGTTTGCATACCAAACTTCCACATAAAAGCTAGGAAATGAGATTGTGTATACCCATAGGCCTGGGGAAGTTGAGACAGGTGTCACACTAATGTTCATTAGTCAAGTAGCTTAGTGAGCTCAAAATTCAGAAAGAGAAACTGCCTTTTAAATTAACAATGGGGAAATCAAAAGGAGAAGACAATAGGTCTCAGTACTGGACTGGACAAGCATATGCAAATGACCACACTTGTTTGTGAACAAACTCATGAGTACAAACCATTTACAAACAAGTGTGATTGTTGACATAAAGAGTTTAGAATTTTAATGTAACAAAATATAAAATTTCAAGGATTTGGAAGGGTTGGAATGTTTCTGTTCCAGAAGCTAGTTGTGATTCATATTGGGTTATGTGTAATTTACTAAGGCACTTTGCACCTCCTTTTGTGTAGGACCTTATATCCTATTACTATCAGATAAGTATGACAGACAGTTAAATAAAGTTTGGCATATATTAAATTAAAAAAAAATAACTATTTCTCTCTTAACTACTATGACACTGGACCTCTAGATAATCTTAGACTGTATGTAAAATAGCTTTTCCCTTAAATTTTACAAATAAATATCTTAGGTACTTCTGTAGTAATTTACATAGAATTTATGGAGAAAAGATTCTGATTTTAAGTTCCTTTTGATATAGCAAATTGTATCATTGAAATAGTAACCAAATTGATAAGTTAAAATAATTTATTTAAATTATATATTTATAACTTCTTTGTATTTAAATCTACTAGAATAAATTTTATATTGTACATAATTTTATATACCTACTTAAATATGTGAATTTTATAACAATACCATATCTGTGAGCATACATTTACATTTACCTGTTATTTTGTATAACAAAATATTTTGTGGTGTAAGCTTGAGATTATTAGGTTAAACACATTAAGCTATCTTTGTCAGACGTTTTCTTTTTCTTTTTTTCCCTGATAACGTAACATGTATCCTCTGCAAAGGAAACTCTTAATGCAAATTTACAGAATGCATAATGAATTTTCTTATAATACACAATATAAAACAAAAGAGAAGGAGCTGTGGGTTAGGTAGACAGATCATTCAAAGAGTGCTTGCATTACAAACATGAATACAGTTCCCACCATGCCCATACAAAGTCCAACATGCTGGTGTGTTCCTGTAATCTCAGGGATTTGAAAGTTGAGACAGAATAAGTCCTAGAACCTGTGACCAGTCCGTCTATTGTAATCAGGGAGTTTAACATCAGAACGGATATTGTTTCTTCCTCATAGCAAAAAAAAAAAAAAAAAAAAAGAAAGAAAAGAAAAAGAAAAAGGTGGAGAACAGTAAAAGGAGATGATGGATTGCACACACCTGTGCACAGCACATGCTCACTCATGCTCACTAACATACACACACATACATACACATGTGCACACATGCACCCTTTCATATATAGACAATACACAAATGTATACATAATATAGTCACATACGTGCACACACAGAGACTCTCTCTCTCTCTCTCTCTCTCTCTCTCTCTCTCTCTCTCTCTCTCTCTCACACACACACACACACACACACACACACACACACACACACGCACACTACCCTTAACTTATTATCAGAACTGAATGGAAAGGTTTATAAGCCCTATACAATTTTAACTTTAAATAAAATTTTACTTTAATGCTATGACCTATATAAAATAATACTATGTTATCTCGTATAATAACCTTAACAGTTATGTATTAATAATAGGGAATAATGTTGTAATCATCTGGAGAATTACTATGAATGATTACATTAACAGCAGAAGTTAAATTTATCTATTTATTTATTGGTGAAGAATCTGTGTTCATTTCAAAAGTCAGGAAGAAGCATTCATCAAAAAAACTACATGATCTAAGTATTAGAAATAAAATGTAGATTTTTTTTTTTTAGGATTCTTTTTTTTTTGTTTTTTATTTTTTGAGGCAGGGTTTCTCTGTGTAGCCCTGGCTGTCCCGGAGCTCACTCTGTAGACCAGGCTGGCCTCGAACTCAGAAATCCACCTGCCTCTGCCTCCCAAGTGCTGGGATTAAAGGCGTGCGCCACCACCGCCCGGCTAGGATTCTTTTTTATTGAATATATTCTTCATTTACGGTTCAAATGCTAAAACCTTTTCCCATTTCCCTCCTCCCCCAAAACCCCCAACCCCTCCTCCCACCCTCTGCCTCCAAGTATATGCCCCTCCATCTCACATACTGCCACCTCCACCCACCTCGATTTCCATTTGTTGGGGTATCTATTGAGCCGTCACAGGACCAAGGAGCTCTCCTCCCACTGAGACAAGGCATTCCTCTGCAACACTTTTGGCTGGAACCATGTGTACCCGTTGGTTCATGGTTTAGTCCCTGGAAGTCCTGGGTGGCGGACATCATTGTTCTTCCCATGGGGTTCTAAAACCCTTCAGCTCCTCCAGTCCACCCTCCAACTCCTCCATTGGGGACCATACCCTCAGTCCCGTGGTTGGCTGCTATCATCTGCCTCTGTATGTGTAAGGTTCTGGCAAGGCCCCTCCGGAGACAGCCATAACAGACTCCTTTCCATATGCACTTCTTGTCATCCATAATAGTGTCGGGGTTTGATGACTTTTTATAGGATGAATCCCCAGGTAGGGCAGTCTCTGGGTGGTCTTTACTTCAGTTTCTGCTCCAAACTTTGTCTCCATAATTGCTCCTAAGAGTATTTTATTCCCTTTCTCAGAGGGACCAAAGCACCCCCACTTCAGTTCTCCTTCTTTTTGAGCTTCCTGTGGTCTCTGAATTGTAACTTGTTTATTTTGAGCTTGTGGACTAACATCCACTTATCAGTGAGTGCATACCATGTGTGATCTTTTGTGACTGGGTTACCTCACTCAGGATGACACTTTCTAGTTCCATCCAATTGCCTAAGAATTTCATGAATTCATTGTTTTTAATAGCTGAATAGTACTCCGTTGTGTATATATACGACAATTTCTGTATCCATTCCTCTGTTGAAGAACATCTGACTTCTTTACAGCTTCTGGCTATTATAACTAAGGCTGCTATGAACATAGTACAGCATGTGTCCTTATGACATATTGGAGCATTTGTTGGGTATATGCCCAGGAGTGGTATAGCTGGGTCCTCAGGTATTACTGTATCTCGTTTTCTGAGGAACCACCAAACTGATTTACAGTGTGGTTTTATCAGCCTGCAATCCCACCAACAATGGAGAAGTGTTCCTCTTTCCCCACATCCTCTCCAGCATCTGCTGTCCCCTGAGTTTTTCATTTTAGCCAATCTGACTGGTATGAGGTGTTGTTTAGATGTGCATTTCTATGATAACTAAGGATGGTGAACATTTCTTTAGGTGCTTCAGATCCATTCAAGTATCCTCAGTTGAGAATTCCCTGTTCAGTTGTGTACCCCATTTTTAATAGGGTTATTTGACTTTATGGAGTCTAACTTCTTGAGTTCTTTGTATACATTGGATATTCACCCTCTATTGGATGTAGGATTGGTAAAGATCTTTTCCCAATCTATTGGGTGCCATTTGATTACACTGATGGATTTCCCTATATTGAACCATCCCTGCATTCCTGGCACGGATCTACCACAGTGTAGGAGGAAGCTGGAGAAGGAATGGAAGGGGAGCCACTTTTTAGAATTCTTAATGACCGGTCTAGTAATATTATAGTAATTCTCAAAATTCCCGAAAAGTTTCTTTTTCTTTAATAGAAAATAAAGAGCAATTTTAAAATTCAGTTTTATTTCTTTTTAGATATTCAAGGCTGTTTGACCTTTCTTTCTTTTTCTTAATTAGATATATTCTTTATTTACATTTCAAATGATTTCCCCTTTCCTGGATACCCCCTCCACGAAAGTCCATAAGCCCTCTTCCCTCCCCCATTCTTCAATCAACTCCTTACCACTTCCCTGTACTGGTATTCCCCTACACTGCTGCATTGAGCCTGTCGAGGACCATGGGCCTCTCCTTCCTTCTTCTTGGGCATCATTTGATATGTGAATTTTTTCTTGGGTATTCCAAGCTTCTGGGCTAATATCCGCTTATCAGTGAGTGCATACCATGTGTGTTCTTTTGTGACTAGGTCATACTCAGGAAGACATTCTCCAGTTCCACCCACTTACCTAAGAATTTCATGAATTCATTATTTTTTAATAGATGAGTAGTATTCCACAGTGTAAATATACCACATTACTGTATCCATTCTTCCATTGAAGGACATCTGGGGTCTTTCCAGCTTCTGGCTATTATAAATAGGGCTGCTATGAACATAGTGGAATATATGTCCTTATTGCATGCTGGAGAATCCTCTGGATATATGCCCAGCAGTGGTATAGCAGGGTCCTTCGGTAGCATTCTGCCCAGTTTTCTGAGGAACCACCAGACTGATTTCCAGAGTGGTTGTACCAGCATGCATTCCCACCAGCAGTGGAGGAGTGTTCCTTTTCTCCACATCCTCACCAGCACCTGCTGTCTCCTGAATTTTTGACCAGTCATTCTGACTGGTGTGAGGTGAAATCTCAGGGTTGTTTTGATTTGCATTTCCCTGATGACAAAGCATGTTGAACATTTCTTTAGGTGATTCTCTGCCATTCAATATTCCTCAGGTAAAAATACTTTGTTTAGCTCTGTACCCCATTTTTTAATATGGTTATTTGACTCTCTGGAGTCTAACTTCTTGAGTTATTTTTATATCTTGGTTATTAGCCCTCTGTTGGATATAGAGTTGGTAAAGAATTTTTCCCAATTTGTTGGTTGCCATTTTGTCCTTTTGACAGTGTCCTTTGCCTTATAGAAACTTTGTAATTTATGAGGTCCCATTTGTCAATTCTTGATCTTAGAGCATAAGCTATTAGTGTTTTGTTCAGGAAATGTTCCCCTGTGCTCTTGTGCTCAAGGCTCTTCCCCAGTTTCTTTTCTATTAGTTTCAGTGTGTCTGGTTTTATGTGGAGGTCCTTCATCCACTTGGACTTTAGCTTAGTCCAAGGAGATAAGTATGGATTGATTTGCATTCTTCTGCATGCTGACCTCTAATTGAGCAAGCACCATTTGTTGAAAAGGCTTTTTTCCACTGGAAGGTTGTAACTCCTTTGTCAATGATCAAGTGACTATAGGAGTGTGGATTCATTTCTGTGTCTTCAAGTCTATTCCATTGATCTACCTGCCTGCCACTGTACCAATACCATGCAGTTTTTAATACTTTTGCTCTGTAGTACTGCTTGAGGTCAGGGATACTGATTCCCCCAGGAGTTCTTTTACTCTTGAGAATAGTTTTAGTTATCCTGAGTTTTCTGTTATTCCAGATGAATTTGAGAATTGTTCTTTCTAACTGTATGAAAAATTGAGTTGGGATTTTGATGGGCATTGAATTGAATCTGTAGATTGCTTTTGGCAAGATGGTCATTTTACTATATTAATCCTGCCAATCCATGAGCATGGAAGATTTTTCCATCTTCTGAGTTCTTCTTCCATTTCTTTCTTCTGAGACTTGAAGTATACTAAAGTGTTGCTATGACATTCACAAAACTCCACTTATTTACTTTCTAATTTCTTAAGTTTCAAAATAACCTTAAGATTTATGAGAAGGGGAAATAAAATTGGGTTATTTTGATGATTTTTCCCCAGAGAAGTGGGAAAGAATCCATTTAGAAACAGCATGTGAGCTACCTTATCATATAGCTTATAATTTCTGCTGCCTCTTTTATTTGCACGTGGCTGGAAAAAATAATTATTTCTGCAGATTGCAGACTATATGTGACCAAAATTACTGTGCCAACTTTTTAAGTAATACTTAGGTAGTCATGTAAATTCATAGAAAGGGAAAAATTTTTTAAAACATTTAATTTTGGCTGTTCTAACTGCATTTTTTGACATTCACCATTGACATCTATTCTAAATCTAATGATTATTTTCATCTTATGGAAACATTTTCTTTATTTCAGAGAAGAGAGGAAACAAGACTTATTTTATTGTTGTTTTTGCCTAAAAATGAATGTAAGGATTAACATGAATCCCTGCTATTGTGCATGTATGAACAAAGCTCAGAAAAGAGCAGCCTAGCAGGTATTTGAAGAAAGGAGATTTCCAGGAAGCCACTTCAACTAGTCTAAACATACTGTTATCAGTTCAGAACCCAGGCTATGTTTGCTCTCGTAAATAGTGGTATAAATCTGTAACAGTTCAGGAACATAGACATCAAAATCCAGAACGCAGCAATGTATTGCTCTGACAGTACGAACCAAAGGAACAACATCAAGGTTTGTGCAAAGGATTCTCTGACTTCTTGCAACTCCTCCACACAGTCACAAAGCCCACAAGTATGTGGCCAGAAATGAGTTTGTCTAGAGGCAAATCACTTACTTATTGCTCCCTCAGCTATTGGTCTGCAATGGTATTAGTCATCTAATTTTAATAGTTACTTATGACCAAAATATTGTCTCAGGAATTCCATTTAAAATTGAGCTACAAATGTTGTATTGAGTAGTGGATATATGTATATGTATATGTATGCGTATGCGTATGTGTATGTGTGTGTGTGTGTGTGTGTGTGTGTGTATGTGTGTGTGTGTGTTATATAATTTGTCTGTGGAGCATCAGACTCAGAACTAATTTCTTTTCCCTTTCTATTTTTCTAAAAGATTCTAAAACCATTGTAAGACTCTAGTTTTATTCCCTTACTTCAAGTCGAAGACACTTGCTTTCTAAGCATAATATAAAGTAAATGTTATCTTTAACTGCAGCAGTGAACAGAAGTCATTGTTAAAAGTTTAGGTGGGAAAAGAGAAGACTGTATGGACTTAGGAATCCACAGACTCTTTTTATAAGGTCCACTGAGAGATTAACACATAGCAATGGTGAATGGATTGCATTTGGACTTAGTATTTGAGCACATAGAATGAGAAATTTAAACTTGAATAACTTGCTCACTGGAAGGAATTTTTCATACCTTCTGTGTATGTGTAAATCTATAATTTTACATGTATCTTACTGTATTTCTTGAGAGTTTAATACATAAGTAGTGTACTTATAGCATTCACATCATAATCTATGCCGTTTCAAACTTACCTGGTGCCTCCAGCTCCTCAAATTCATGAATTCATGACTTCTTTTTCTGTACCATTTTCATGATATGTGTGTGTGTGTGTGTGTGTGTGTGTGTGTGTGTGTGTGTGTGTCTCCCTGTGTGTGTATGTGTTTGTGTTTGTGTGTGTGTGTGTGTGTGTGTGAATCATGCTGAATCCATATATTGTTGCTTATATGTTTATGATTGTGTTCAGTAATGACAACTTTGAATTGAGGAACATATAGAAGGATGAATATTCTCTTTATCTTTCTCATAGTAACTATTAATCACATGAAGCCTTTTAACCTTGGGATGGGATGGGTTGATATTTCTCCTGTTTACTTTGCAATGTTAACTATTATTTTATTGTGTAGTCATTTTGTCCTTGAGACTTCTGCTTCTTTCTTCTGCTCTTCTCTGTGGTTTATACTTCTCCATCTAACACTCAAGTAGATTACTCTAACAGCCCAGGGCCATGGAATTCTGTTTTGTGGAGTCTTCAGATGAATTACTTCTCAACTTCTCAAAATAGACTTTACCTCTTCTACACCACCCCATTCATATCATTTTTTTCATTGTATATTTGACATAAAAATAGCTAAATTCTTTATAGCTGATTGTTTTTCACCATATTCTGTGTCCATTATTGTAAATAAAGTTATTAGGAAAATACATCATTTATATCAAAATCTGTTTACTTTCAGTTATCAAAGACTACATATATTTGACTGTGGGGAAAAATCTCTATATTGGGAGGCTAAAGAAGGGAGCATGAAGAGCATAATTATATAAGGTATTTAGAGAGGGGAAGTTAATATGTTAAAAAGAGATGACATGAAATTTTCAAAAACGTAATAAAATACTTGAAAAACCTACAGAATAACATTAGAATTCATGCTTTTGGTAAAATACTCATGTTTAGGTAAACCTATCATATCAGACATTAGAATCATTAGAAGTTAATGTATCTTATGTGATATATGTATACATTGATCATATTAATATTATAGTTTGTTTTCTGTTTGGTGTGATACAAACATCATGATCAAACACAATTTAAATAGGAAAGTCTTATTTCTCCTTATTTGATACAATGTGTCATGGAGGGAGGCCAAAGTAACTACTTAAAGCCAGAGTTTGAAGCAGAGGTGAAAGAGGAATGCCACTTACTCCCCTACTTGCAATACCTTGCACAGCTACTTCTCTTAGACTATGACCATTCGCTCAGGGATGGTGCTGCTCCTCACAGTGAGCTGAACCATCCTACATTACTTAGCAATCACAATACTGCCCCACAGACTTGAAAACAGTTCAATCAGATAGAGAAAACATAAGTTGATTTTCTATTCTCTGAATTGACTGCAGTTTGTATCAAGCTGTCAAAATTAACCAGCATAGTAAAATGCAGAGATGCAAATAAAATTAATGCCACTATTCATTGTATGGTTGTGTGCCTACAAACGATAGTATAAGTGAAAAGCATCATTGTAAGCATGTTAAATGACTTCACATCAAACTATATAGAACAAGTGGGATCATTAAAAGTACTTAAGGATATATATATATATATATATATATATATATATATATATATATATATAATCTCAAGATTATGTTATTATATGGTGACAAAAAGAATTCCAGGGTTTTTTTTTTTCCTGAGACAAAATCATAAACAAAATGTTGAAAGAGCAAATAAGTATGAGGTCAGAGGTGAGTCTTAATATTAGTCAGAAGGGAAATTAATGCTTGATTAAAAAATATTAAATATTTTTCTCAATGCCTTAGCAATTGTGGGTTAGTCCTATCACACAAACATTATATATACATGCCTACCTACCTACCTGCCTACATATACAAATAAGCATGTATACTATACATACATATGTGTGTGTATTAATTTATGATAGTAGTCTTCTTTATTTAATTTTATTTATTTACAAACCTACTGCAGTTGTGCCTTTCTTCTTTCTCTACCCCCAAGGGAGTTTTTCTTTATGAAAATTAGTCAAAGATTAAAGACCCGATTGAATTATATTTTCCATAAATTCATATTACTTAGCTTCTGCCAAAAAATTTCTATCCTCAATGTGATAAAGCCCCTAACCCTCAAGAGACTAGAGGTTCCAGGGAGTGGGAGGTATGCTGGGGTGGGGGTGGGGTAAGTAACTCTTCCTCTCTTTCTCTCTTTCTATGTCTCTCTTTCCTTCTGCTTTTTTTGCAGTAATGAATGAACAATTATTCTTCACCAATAATTTTATATCATGGTATCATATTTAATCACCAGCCCCTCACAATGAAGTCAAAAGCCATGGAGATAACGTATGAATAATTTATGAGCCCAAAACGATCTTCTATTTTTAAAAATTGTTTATGTTTTATATTTATAACAAAAACAGAAAGCTAAAATAACATGTTAAATCTAGAGTTATAATGTCATTGTTTAGATTAATTTAGATATGTGGTCTCTCTCACCTTGCCTAGGTTAATTAAGGATTATCATGTGTCAGTATTTTCCTAAATTAAATTTAAAAAATTGTGTCTACCACCAAAATGTTTCAAGAAATTCATTAATCCATGAGAAACATTGGGATATATCAATAGAATTGAACAATTAAAGTGATTGAATATTATAATCATTATATTTAATTAGATATTTATTTTAAGTATCACTTGAATTTCTTTCTCTCAAGTCTGTTCTTAAAGTTAATAACATCTCTATTTTTTTACCTCATTATTTAGTTTATCATAATTTTCAAACTTATACAGAGCAACAGTACTATTATTGATAATACCAGTACAATTTAAATTTTATTTGTTGTTTGCATTTTAACATATTTATTATTCCTTCTCTCCTTTTCCTTCCACTTTCATCATTCTTTAAATTTTACCAATTTTTAGGTATTCAACAAACTTCCTAATTTCAGTGAACAAGACAAAGCTTTTGTTTATTCTTGTTTTGTAAGTGATATTATTAAAATATATTCCCAATTTGGCAATAAAAGAAATGTTAACTGAGGAACTGATTTCCTCAAAAATAATGCTATTTATCAGTTGGTACTAAGAAGATGTAGTGTCACTGTAGCTCCATTTGAAAACTTCAAGGGAAATTCAATTGTATTTTTACTTTTCTGAACATTATTTTTATTAGGATGCTGATGTCAAAGATCTACTGTTTCCAATAATTCTGTTAAATCCATTGTTATCAAATAATTATGATTTATAGAAGCTTCAGGGAAATTCGTAAGAAGGATCAGAAAGTAAAAATACTTGCATCAAAGCCCAGTGAGCAGTGTTTGATCTCAGAAATCCACACTAGTGAAGGAGAGACCCAACTCACTCAAATTGTACTTTGACTCCACATAAGTGCCATTGCTTATGTGGGATTCTGCCTCATCCCATGTCAGAAACACATATTAATTATAATTAATTAATAAATTAATTAATTAATTAAAGAGGACAGGAGATTTATCAGACATTGCTACTTCATCTGATTAGTATAAGTATTAATTTATATTAAAAGTGAAATGCCCAAAGTCTGTGACATAAATCATGATCATAAATAATACTTATAACATAAAAATCTCAAGAAACATTTTCAATAAAATAAAACATTAGCTTAATACCAAATAAAATGTCACAATATCATCATAGCATAAGTTGTCAACAGCAATGACCACCTATTTTCTTCCTAATTTTATTTCTATATATTTTTATCTGGTTCTATCTTTAAATGCTTAGATATATGCTTATTAATGGTATCATTTCATCAGTAAAAATATTCTGACATTTTTTCCAATGTAATAAAATAAACAGGATCATATTTTAATCATTCTGTAATGCAGAATTTCCCTTTGTTATATATTCTTTGCATAAAGTTACATTATTAATAAATTAATATACTAATAATTCCTAATTGCTCTTTTATTTCTCGTTCCCTTTACAAACACCTTAGACTGTGATAATTGCTTGCTTCTAGAATACTTTAGATATTCTTGCTTCTATTTTCATACATATTTCAAATAAACATGATGTTCATTATTCTCATAATCAATATTTGTTTGGATTCCACTCTTGATTGTGTTTCTATTCCTGGAAGTTTCTATTCATGATTTCATACTTTCATTTGTTGGCATTTTCCTGGTGCTATAAAAACTCAGACTGTCTCTCCTGATTAAATATTTTTGAACATATCTTCAAATGTGTACATATTTCTAAATTGTTGTGTATCATAAGGAATCATGGATTTTTTGTTCAGGTATTTTTCATTAATTTAACTTTTTTGTTGGAGACTTGATACATGAGACTGTACTTGCATCATGTTTCTCCCTCCCTAAACTTTCTTTATCATCTTATGTTTTCATGAGTGAATTACTGATGGGTCTTCTTTGGTAAGACTGACTCTTCCATTCTCAGCATCTATTGATGCCTATGAAATTTTCATATCTATGTTAGCATGTGGACTAGTGCTGTCATTACACAGGCCTTGTACAGCAAATAGATTGGTGGATTTCATGGCACATTGTCTCTGCCATGTCTAGAAAACTCGATTGGATTTTTTCCTAGTGCCCTAGAACTCTTTCTACTGTCTCTTCTAAAAATGTTCTCTGCCCATTAGGTACTGAAGTTGTTTTCTAGAGGCACTATGTGGTACATGGACTGGGTACCTTTTGATCACTTATTATTTGTATATTGAGCAGTTGCATATCCCTGAGGCAACTTTTGTTTGATCCAAAAAAGAAGCTTCTTTGATGAGGTGTGAGAGCTATACTTACCTGTGGGAATAATGTTAGAGCATTGAAAACACAGTTAGAAATTGTGTTTGGGGACTGGAGACATGGCTGAGAAGTTTAGAGCACTGGTTGCTCTTCTAGAGGAACCAGGTTCAATTCCCAGTTTCCACATAGCAGCTCACCACTATCTGTCCCTCCAGTTCCAGAGAATCAACCCTTATACAGACATATATGCAGGCAATACCAATGTATATAAAATTAAATATAAATAAATAAAATAAAAAAATAGAATCTGTGTTTAGTTTAGAAAATGTGTTCAGTAGTTTTATCATATTCTCTTTCTCACATGTACATATCTCTTTTGAACGTTCACTTCCTGTCTTCCATCCTTCCGTCCTTCATTCATTCCCTTCCTTCTTTGTCTTTCTTTCTCCTTTTCTCTACATGTTTCTACTTCCCCTACCTCTGTTCAGGGGTAACAGACTCTGGTATCTCTGTTCTATTCCTCATGAAGGCTGAATATATATATAAAAGGGAGATGTTAACCAGGTTTGTTTCTATGCAACTTAGTTTTCTCTGAACACTCCTCATAAACTTTATTGCCTAATTACCTCTTTAATGTTCTTTAAGAGAGAATAATGTTACTATTTATAGATTTTTCTCATTGTTCATTTCAGAATGCTGGATTAAATTACATAGCTAGTCCTTACTGAGAGATGTCTTCAGTACATTCATTATCTGGATAAATTAAGCAAATTTCATGCATATGGATAAGGATGTAGAACCTGTTGGTTTTAGAAGATATGAAAGTCTTTTAAAATGTTTATTTTAGATAATTTTTGTATGATTAATTTTATGATCTATTAGGGATTTCCTCACTATTTATACAGTAGTATGTTACTCTAAAGAAGCATGTGTGATTGATTGTTTCTCATAAAACACATTTTCATAAAACACATTTTCTTTAATGACTTCTCATACCCAGAACCTCTAAACAGAAGTCATTGCAGACCTCAGACTGAAGTTTCCATCTCAAACTCAATATTACTATATCTGGTTTAGTTTATTTCAAATGACATGGAGCAAAGTTTAACTTCACATAGAAAGTTAACCCCTTGGGATTTCTAACTCTTGGATGTGCTTCCTTTTTCTGTCATTCTCAGTATTGCTTAGTCAGTCTACATTTACAAGCTTCCTGTCATCAAATATGTAGGCTTCTTCCAGCAATTCTTTCCTGTTTCTATTTCCAGCTCCACCAAACTGCCTCATTATTTCAATGTTGTATACAATACAAATAACTCTCCTTGTTGTGGAGTAGGGGAATATCTAAAGATAGTGTTCAGCTAAATTATCCAGTAATAGACTAAATGTAGTGGGGAAAAATATTCAGTGTGTACCTTAGTTACTGTGTTCATTGTACAACCCTCAGAAGCACACATGAAAAGTTTGGTGTCTGTAGTATCTCACACACTGGTAATAAAATATTTTTTTTTAAAACTGAATTGTCAGATGGATGTACTCATTTGTTCTGCATAAATGATGCATTTCCAAATGGCATCTCACATGGATTTATTTAATGATAATTTAAAACTAACTTGTATTAAGTAACTCAGCAAATTTAGTGACTTAGGGTAGTTCATTAAATATATAAATAAAATTAGCAAATGTGAAAGAGAAAATATCAGTGTTCCCTAATGTATTCTTAAAAGCATTCTAATCATAGTAAAAGAAATAAAACACAAATGTTGCAGAGTCTTTAGTTACTTCACTGTTCAGTTACAAAACGATATGTATTGTTACCTCTGAATTCCTGGAACACATGTGAATTGTTAAATTAATTGTAAACAACTTCATAAATAAACTGAACTTATAAAATGTTATAATATATTATATTTCATAATCTAATGAGTCATTTTGAAAACACTATCACTGGAACTGGCTTAATTTTGTTTTTATGTGCCCTGGATCTCTCCTGACACTGCTCTTACCTAGTATGCATAAGAATGTATTGCTTTTTCTTTTTGCATTCTTCATTCTCTCATATTTAAGACTATGTATCCTTTTTACTCATTTTATTATTTTGTTAATACTTGGTATTTGTTTACTTTAAAAGCATCTCTGATGTTTCCTGAATCAAATCCAATGTATCAACTTATCTTGTGCCAGCTATACATACTAGTTATATAATATTTGTTAAGACTTATGAAGATTATTTATACTGATAATATTATATTATTAAATGTCTTCTTTATTCTATTGCATTTCTGAGTGAGGGAAAGTATAGAATTTTCACTTTGCTTTAAAAATATAAGAAATACACTTCAATGCAAGCTGTTGTCTGCTTCATGTGCAAAAAGCTAAAATTCTGAATACGTGGTATTTATGAAGAGGCACGGCAACGATTAAGTGATATATTCTTTCGGTATAGTAAGCTCTGTGTGCATCCATTACTATAAAGTTCTGCATAGACTGTAAATTCTGGAAGCACAGCAGAGAGAAAAGAGACCCCACAGTGCTTCAACCAACCCTGGCCATTAATTGTGTGCTCTAAGTGGCATATTGGGAATCTTAGGAAGTGTCCTTGCCACATAGGCAAAAGAAGATGATTGGAACAATAACATGCAAGATGAGAAAGTGCTGCTACCCTGTGAAGTCAAGTGACAAGAACATTGTGATTGACTGTGTGCAAGGCCACTGTTAAATTGAGCAGAATCAAGACTGACAGAAATCTCTGAGGTTGGCAATCAGTAAGTCACATTTTGTTACATGCATGAGGATCAGAATGTATTTTATGAAACAAATATTGAAGGAAAAAAATGAAGGCTATGGTGGGAAAGAAGAAACAGTATTATAGAAGTATTTTAGAGTTGAGTTTACCATGCTCTGAAAAAAATGATAAAAATCAGTATGAATCCTAATGATTAAAAAAATTCTATGACTGCCAAAAGGTAACATCTTAACATCTTAAGATAAAATTATGATAAAAATGAAAATAATCCCTAACCTACAACTCAAGACATTAAGTAATCAAATTAACCTCATGCATAAGTCTTGACCTTTCAAGAGTCAATTGTGGATTAGGAAGGCACTAATGTGGCCCTACTTTTCCCCACTGAACTCTTCATTGATGGATTCTGGGTGTGGAGGCTGTCATTAAAGAGAGTTCTGTGACAAATTGTGAACCAAGCAGGTTCTAGTGGATAGTTTCAAATTTCTAGACACACAGAGTCTTAGCTATAATCAGTATAAACTAAACAGAAAGGGGACCCATAATAATCTGTGGAAAAAGGTATGAACAAAAAGAATTGAGTTTTATTGTAAAAAGTAATATGAATCATATTAGATACCATTATATTAAGAGAAACTTCTCAGTCACACAAAGAGAAATATTGTTGTATATCAGTAACATGTAAAGTTACTATTGGTGTCGAAGAAGTACAGAGTGGAGTCCTCATTTCCAGAATTTGGGATAGTATGGAGGAGGGAACAGAGGACAGAGAGAGCACTCGTCATAGGTATGAGAGAGCAAGTTCATTGAAGGAACATTTTCTACTGTTCTATTGCATGGTAGTCAGGTTGATTTAGAATGTTCTCTATGAAAAGGTATTAGGATGTGATAGATACCTCAATCTGTTCCAATAATCATACATTAGAGTAGATTGCTGCAGCACATAGATATGTACAACTATTATGCATAAATTGAAAATTTAGAACTTATTTATACTGAAAATGCATTATAGATGGAAATGCAAAGACTACATTTATAACAATTTTAAAGAAAATAGGATGTTTGGTAACCAATTATATAACAATTATGTAGAATTTTAAAACCTTATATTATCAAAGAATCAATGGCATTAGCCATTATAAAAGTCTGGGATGCATGGGGATGCTTGCTTATTATCAGTAAGGCCTGTGCCTCCTTGGGAAATCATCTTTGGTCTCTCAGCAACTTCACTTTGAGCACATCTGGCTCATGGAAATATTTTTCATAATTTAGTTTCCAGAAACATGAATATACAAATGGAAATATTTACAAAGCTAAGACATGAAAGTTATTATTCATAACAGGTGTCAGATGATTACTTTCAACGTTGATGTGAAATGTTCTGTATATATTGGTAGGAATTATACAGTGTGTGTGTGTGTGTGTGTGTGTGTGTATGTGTGTGTTTGTATGTGTGTACATTTGTATGTGTGTGAAATTCATGTGTAGTCTTATGTTTTATATTTACTAAAATGTATGCTTAAATGACCATATTTTAATATGTATGAAAATGTTCAAAGTTGATTAATAAGCCTGTGTCCAATGATAGTTTATTCTTCTGAAGAAATCATATAGCGTATTTTGAATCTTGATAAAACAATACTGCTACTATGTACCTAAAACAAATGCAATCCAAACAACACATACAATAATGTAAAATCCTTGTGTAATTAGCAATAGAGTTAGGAAAAGAAATCCCAAGCAGACAGAAGCAATAAATCAACAAGCATTTATACTGTGCTGTGCCTTGTTCAGGGCACTAAAATAGGTTTTGGGTTCACTAACTCCCAAAATAAGTAAATGCTTATAAGCTTGCCATTAAGTCCATGCTAAAAATACCTTTAGAATAAAAAAGTACAATTTCAATCTATTGTTACATTGTATTACACATTATATTTAAAGCTTTGTAATATATTCCCCTTATATAGGGAAAAATTGCATATTTAACAAAAATGTTAACTCTTCAGGTTGTTCAATTATGTTAAATTATAATTAAACCTGCTAATATTCACCATGGCAGCAGCTTTAGTTTTGAATGTCTCTTTGCACAAGAGCATTAAAAACTAACAAGGCATAAAATCATGCATGTTGAAAATGAATTTATTGGACAGAGATTCAAAATCAATAGCAGGGGTAAGGTGTGTTTCCATTAGTATCCTACTTACATAGCACATCTTTTACCCTTACATCCTCTCCCCACACTATGAAAACTAACCAAGAAATACAGGAGCATAGAAAAATCACAGAGGCCCAAGCCAAGAAATTGGCTGGAAGTTTCTACTTAAAGATACACATTAACCTTTTTATATAAAATATGAATTATTACAAGAAATGAATACTAGGAATGATTGTATATACTCCAAAAGTATAATATGTAATTCCAAAGGGCAACACTGTTTATCATAGGTTACATACACACAGCTTATATTTGCTGTTGTACATTAAGTATGCAATTGTCATTCTTCACTATGGCAGTCTTAAGGCATCACTTCTTTTTCCATCTGCTGGAAATGAAACAGAAAAGATCCAAGAAATATTCCTTAAGGCCTTCATCTGGAGAGCACTGGAAGAATCTATAAACTGCAGTCCATACACTCAGGGTATTTAAACACTTCAGATTAAAATTGCAAGGTAATTGATTCACTTCAGAAGAGCACAGGAGGAGATGCAGTTGAGACTTAATCCAGTAGCTCTTTCCTTTTCCTTCCTTTCTCCCATTCCTCATGCAAACATCTTTCCACTTCTTCATCATTTATTCTTTCCAAACAGAAAAAAACAATATGACAGCTGCCCTTTTTTCTTTCATATGTTAATATATTTAAATTCTATATGTAGATACACAATAGAACATTATCTCAAAAGATATGTTTTTTCCTATATCTATATGTCTATATTGGATAAAGGTAAGTACAAGGATAGTAGAAAAATACAATAAGCCTAAGGGGAAAAAATAAACATTGTGCATCAATTCCATTAATATCAATGAAAATATTAAAAATATTAAGGGGTATTACAGTAACTAGAGTTTAAGCCTTCTCATTTAATAGTATCAGGGAAAGAGTCTTGCTATCTTGACAATTATTGATCTAATATGTGCTGACCTCCTCAAAACAAAGTTGTCTCGGGAACTTCAGAAAAACTGGGCATGACTTAGTGTTGTGAATTTCAACTAATAAAGAACAAGACATCTGGGCTTCTAATTCCACTAGTCAAAAGCTTCTACTTTCTTGAGTGTATACAGACTGCATGTCATAGGATGAAGCCCAGGTTGTCTGTTCTGCTGACTTATCTTGACTCCATCGTATTAAGAAGGTACATTTTACTACTGTTTGGAGTCATCCCCTCCAAAATGAGGCATGGTATTGAGGAGGAAAGCTAGCTAAGACTCAGGATGTTCTAAAAGTGGTTCATTTAAACTCAGGATGAAATAACTCACCAATCAGAAATCCACAAAATTTATTATATCCTCAGTCCTCTTCGTTTCAGGCTGTTTTATCAGTAACAACATGGCAAAGAAGGAGATTCTCTAACCAGTGCATATGTTGGCAAATGAGGCAAATATTCACATATTTTCATGAGTGAATACCCATGGTAGCCTGTACTTTCAGTAAGGCAGCTGCTTGTGCCTTAACAATTCTCTCATAAATTATAATTCTTCTTTATATTAATATATGTAATTCTAATAAACTTCTTGGTTCATCATGTTTGATTAAGGTAGTACTTTTACTTTGGTTATTTCGGTTCTCAATTTAGGAGTAGAAGTTTGTACTCCACATAATGAATATCACACAGAAATCTCTCTAAAACCTGGAAAGATTATGTAGTCCACTGGTGAGAATTGCTCCTCTTGACAGCAATGCCATCTATTTTGAGATCCCTAAGTATGTATTGGTCAAACTGTATCTTCTATTTCTCCTTTTATTCCCTTATCAATAAAGTTTAGCAGAAAGAGGCTGAGTGTCATGTGTTTTGGTCATTTAATATTATTTTATATGTGACAGAGAGACTGTGTCAAAGTCTCTAACTCATATAAAAATTTAAGAATAAACTTTATTATTCAAAAGAGGATTATTGGTTTTTTCTGATATTTTGTTTTCTTAGAATTGACAAATAATTAATGTTATTATTGTGCCTTTTCCTCAATATTTATAGACATTTGGAGAACATTCTTATTTTTATGGTTTTGTACACATCCATATATATATCTTACTCTGTGGGCACATTGATCACTTACGTTAGAATATAAATGTTAAAGGTTAGCTCTCTCTATCTAATTAAAATTTACGTGAAAACCGAATACATTTTCTTATGCAGTGAGTAGTTGGTGAGAGATTGCTCTACAAAACATAACTGCTGTGACTGTAAATGTTGAGACTATAGTAGGAAGTTGCTTAGTTGAAGATGGGGATTGCCCACCAGAGAAGCCTGATTTGTGTGTAAAAGTTGAGCAGAAATGAAGCAGATGTAGCTGCAATGGAAAGAAAGTAGCCTACAAATATATATATATATATATTATATATATATATATAAAATATATATTATATATATAATATAATATAATATGATATATAATATAATATAATATAATAATAATAAAATATAATAATGAATAATAATATAATATAATAATAATATAATATAATATATATATAATATATATATTATATATATAAATATATATATATATATATATATATATATATATATATATATATATATATATATATAGTGTCACTCAAATAGGAACACTCAAACGTAATTAAGGCTTGAAAAAAAATGGCAGTATCTGTTTTGAGTTCACTAATGTGCAGGAATTTATGACTTGGCCTAACAGGATATAGTACAAGAGCATTCCTCACAATGATCCAAAGCTCCCAAAGGAGGTCAAAGACAGTACTTTCCAGTTAGTAGTTAATAGGATTTCCTCCAGTAGGCATTAGAAACAACTATGACTCCTTGAAACAGAAGAGTGAGTCTATTGGGAGGATCCTATTAGCTCAAGGATTCTTTAATGTGGCATGTAACCAAACTTAAAATAATTTTTTAAAATGATGATAAAAAGATGTTGAAACTAAACCAAAAATTACTCCATGGATCCCAATGTGGTGACAATACTGATACCCTGTTGCCCTGTTCACTACACATTTGACCCCCTATACCTCAGGACATCTGATGCTTCTTCTAGACTAGAGCTTCTTCTGTTACTTCTGCTACCTGAACTGAAAATGAGGTGCTACTGCTGTGTCTGCTGCTAACTCAAAAATGAATCCTTTATGGTATGTAGTGATTTGTGTTTCTCGTTGGAAATTTTAATCACTAGGTGTATGCATCTTATTACCCACCTAAAACATATGCTGTACTGGAATAAATCAACTCTACAGCTTTTCTGAGCCCAAATCAGTGCTTTTCAGAAAGCATTCTTCACCCATGGAAGTGGATTTCCAACAATGAACAACCAATACTCCAACAATTTAGCAATATATATAGAACTAAGTATATGAGAGTTATTTTAAAAAAATCTTTAATGGAAGAAGGATTGCAGAAGAAAATGAGAATAATACAATCTATTCAGAAGGTCCTTCATTTAATATGTATATGTCAGGAATTTTCTCAAGAAGAAAGATAAAAAAAAAGTTGGAACTTTTTTCCATTGTTCTACATGTAAAATTTTTTGACTAATTAATGCACTGAAAACTCTTTAATTCTGATTTTCTTAATAATGGTATATAATTCTTAAAGAGCAATTGATATAAAACAGTTCCTTCCTGAGCTCTCTATGGATACACTTTTAAACATAGTTTTCTCTTAAAAGAGAGTAGTATGTAGTGAAGACTGGTGATGTAAACATCCAAAATCTACAATTTTAAATATGATGTCAAATATCTGTTCATTGGAGGATCTATAAACATTCTACTGAAATGGTGTCTCAAACATCACATATGTTGAAATTTTAGGTAAGATATTATATTGGAGAAATGGTCTTTAAAAAGTCTTATTATGATTATAAGTGCTTAGACACAGTCAATAAAACTAATCTTTTATATGAAGTAAAAAGAGATTTAGAGGATGTGGATAATCAAGGAGAAAAGGAGCCTGATGAAGATGACAAACACTTTCTCTTGAATGCAGAGCATAAAAGTGATCTGCTGTCTTAGGGTTTCTACTGCTGCTACAAAATACCATGTTCACAAAGCAAGTTGGGGAGAAAGGGGTTCATTTGGCTTATGCTTCCATATTGCTTTTATTGAAGGAATTCAGTACAAGAACTCAGAGTGGGATATGGAGACATGAGCTGATGCAGAAGCTCTGGGAAGGTGCTGTTTACTAGTTTGCTTCTGCTTGCTTGCTTAGCCTGCTTTTTTTTTACAGAGTCCAGGAGACTTGTCCATTGATGGAATCCCCAAACTGGGGTGGTCACCAATTGAGACAATAATTTAAAGCTGGATTTTCTGGAAGCACTTGAACTGAGGCTCCCTCCTTTCTATTGTCTCAAAACCAGGCAGTACACCTGTGTTTAAGAAAATATTATGCTTGTAACATGGATAGATAAGTACCTGTTTTTGTTGAATCTTAATGTTACAATGAATTCATGTTCACTATTGTCTATATTGTCTTATATAGCTTTCTCCTGAAAAGTTCTGCCAGAGCCTGACAAATACAGATGTGGATGCTCACAGCCAACTATTGAACTGAGCATGGGGACCCCAGTGGAAGAATAAGGAAAGAACTGAAAGAGATGAAGAGGTTTACAACCCCGTGGGAAGAACAACAATATCAACCAACCAGATCCCCCAGAGCTCCCAGGGACTAAACCACTAATCAAAGAGTACAGATGGAGCGATCCATGGCTCCAGCTGCATATGAAGCAGAGGATGGCCTTATCTGGCATCAACGGGAGAAGAGGCCATTGGTCCTGTGAAGACTTGATGCTCCAGTGTAGTGGAATGCTAGGGCGTTGATGTAGGAATGGATGGGTGGGTGGTGAAGCACTCTCATTAAAGCAGGGGGAGGGGATATAGGGTTTGTGGAGGGGAAAATGCGAAAGGAGATAATATTTGAAATGTAAATAAATAAATAAATTATCCAATAAAAATACATAAAAAACTTGTTAATATTCATAGTCAGTAGTGTATTCACCATGAACCCATTAAAATTTCACTTTCTTTTTAATGTGTATGAATCAAATTGCACACAGATGTATATCTGCCCATTGATGTATCATTCATTTTTCCTATAATCCGTCAAGAAAATATTAACTCATGTTCTATATAAAGTATTATATTATATTTAATGAACAAATATCAAGTTTTCTCAACTTCTCCAAGCTATTTAAATACATATTTGATGAATTAGTACAATTTTAAAAATATATTTTCCTAGTTGGAGCTGGTGAGACAGCTTATTGGTTAAGAGCACTGCATCCTCTTGCAGAAGATCTGAAGTCAATTCCCAACACCTACATGGAAGTTTACAACTGTCTGTAACTCCAGTTCTAGGGATATTACACACCCAAATGTGTTGCTCCTTGGAAAGAAAAATAAGCCACAATAAATTATATTGTCACAATAAATGAATAAATAAATTGCCACAATAAATAGTCATATTATGTGATTAAAATGTCTATACCTTATTATAAATATCTCTTTGATTTTATTTGAGGATCTTATTTTCAGTATATTAATGTAATAAAAATCCAAGGGAACATGTAAGAAATTTAATGTATATATTGTTTTCTTAATTATGAAAACTATGAGACCTCCAATGTTACCCTCATAAAATGTTTATAATAAAGTGTCATATTTATAATTAAAGATGGAATGAAAAGCCAAATAAAAGCTAAAACATGAATTACAAATAACACATGGTAAATACCTATTTTTATGTTTGAGAAAATAATTTCTTACTTTAAAAATCAGAAGCTTATTTCCTTTACAATCAATACTAAAAGAATTTGCCCTCTTATTAGTAATTTGAGTGTTTAATTATCTGTATTATATGAAAATGCACAATAGTGTGAATAAAAGCATGAATAGTTGCAGAATTTTAATTATAATTTGAAGAAGTGAATTAGAGTTGATGAAAGTGACTAATTAGATTGGACAACCATATATTTGAGCTAAATATTTGGTGTAGAAATTGAAGGATAACTGTAAAGAATTTTGACAAATGAAAGAAAAGAGGCTAAATTCAAACTTCTTTCAACATTTACAAGTTAGTATTGATCAGCAATATCCTACAGTTCTTTAAGGAACTTACAATCATCTGTCAATGAATATCTTCCAGTTTGCTATAAATATTCTGATCAAAAGAGATACAGCATGACACTCCTTTTAGAAATTCTTTTAATGATGATATCAAGAGTGGATTCTACTTTTATTGAACATGGGGGAACATTCATGGAGGTGAACAGGAACTAGAAATAATCAGGGTAGAGTGCTAATTTTGAATGTATTTCATTATAAAGGCTGTTACAGTGCAAAATAAGATTTCAGGATAGAAAGGTGCCTGGAAGGTTATAAAAGAGCAAGTATGAAAACACGCATTTGGACATAAGTGGAAGCAAACAATATCAGATAGAAAAAAAAGTGAGAAGTCGATCAAATATAAATTCAAGAAATATATCATAGAATTTTAGATAAGGAGATGGAATGGTGGTTCAGTAGCTAAATGCGCAGTTTTGGAATGGATTGGAAACACCTGTATGGACACTCACAACAATCCATAACTCCACACTCAAGGTATCTGATGTCTTTTTTGGCATCCATAAACACCAGGCGTGCACAAGGTATATTCACAAATGTGAAGGAAAACACTTTACGTATAAAATTTCAAAATAATTAAAAAATGATTCAGCCCAAAATCTGATTACTTGAGGATGAACTAGACTCTCTCTTAATCATAGAACTATCAAATGATATTATGTCTGAGAAGCAGCATTGTATTTAAAGAAATAGTGTTATATTAAGTATTGTTAGTTCTTTAAAGACAATGTAGATAAAGAATTAGCCACTGGACAGATTAGGCATCCTCCAAGTCCTACTACCTGTGTGTAGTATTCTTTCCCACTGTCACCAACAAAACTTGACTACTAATCAATCATTGACAGATTTTCTGCCCTTGTAGTTTGCACTTTCCTAAACAACATGTGTACGCAATCAATTAACATATATAATTATCACTAAATGAAATTCATTTTAATTTTCTCCATATAATATTGAACTTGGTGGCCCATATATTCACTTATTGCATCCCATAATAAGACTGCATTCACTTTTTTGAAGTATACCTTCTGTGGAGCTACTGAGAAAAATGTCACAGATATTTTCAGTGCATGTATTTAAACTAATACCAAAGAATGTCATTGTTTAATCAATGACAAAACTGTAATGAATTTCTTGAGAATTTGCCAAACTGTTGTCCAAAATGCCTGTCATTTTCCATACTCACCAGCAAGAAAAAAAATAACACATTTATTATATATTCTCTCAGAATTTGCTTCTGTTTCATTTTAATTTAGCTTTTATAACAGAGGCGCTTATGTTTCAATGACCTCTCATTTGCACTCTCCTAACACCATAAGATTGAGCTATTTTCTTTTTCTTTCTCTCTCTCTTTGGACATGTGAATTTTTTTTATCTTTCACATTGTACAATGACAAATACCATCAAGTCATAGGAATAATTTGGCACAAAAGACTGAAATTAGTAATATTCTAAAACTCAAAACTAATCAAAAGTAGCCAGAGAAGGGGTGAGACAAACAGATGCAACTGGACCTGCCATGGAGTAATTTCCTTTTATCCATCTACAGTCTGTAGTTGCTACTTTTGTTTCATGCATTAGCTCCAAGCTCAGGGCTATTGATTTCTCTACTCCCATGGCAGCTTGCACAGCACCTTCGGATACTATGAGAGCTAATCCTTAGGGAAGTGTCTCCTTGGTCAGTTCCAGCAGGATTTCTCCAAGTTATGTCTCCAAAGTATACAGTGTCCTCATTATAGGGACTTACTGTCAAGTTCTGAGAGGTTCTCAAGGACAATAGCAATAGCATTTATTTGTTTAGTGTCTCCTGGATCTCTAAACAGTATCTTAAGTAGAATTTTACCAAGCTTGGCCCTGGGGTTTTTGTTAGGAAGTCTATTACACTTGGGGGTTGCATTTTCACCTTAAGTGTCATGATTTTACATAAATTAGTCATATGTATATAAACATACATGCATGTATCTTAAGAGAAATTAAAACAAAATGGTTTCCTATGGCTTTTTCTATCATCTTTAGTGTTCTTCATCCCCTTTGACTTTCCTTCCTTCTATATTGCACATCTGCCCTCCTCCCTAGACGAACTTCCTCTCCCCCTTTTCCATTGCTCAGTTCACAGCACCATTTATCTACCTGCCTCTCTAAAGACCTTTTCATTCCATTTTATATTACTGCTGTCTGTCGTTACACCAGGTGATACACTCCCATCTAAAGACTCAGAATTATGGTCTACACACAAGAGAAAACATGGGCTATTTTTCTTTCTAGGTCTGTGTTTTCTCATTCAGCATATCTTCTAGTTCTAACCATGTACCTACAAATTTCATAATTACATTTCTCTTTACCATTGAATGGAACCCCATTGTGTATTTGTGCTATATTTTTATTAGTGATTCATTAATTGAAGAACATTTGGCTTGTTTCCAATTACTAGGTATTGTGAACACAGTGGCGATAAACATGACTGAATAAGTATGTAAGGAATTGAATGTGTATCCTTTGGGCATATGACCAGGAGTGATGGGACAGGGAGCATAAGAATCTGCTTTTAGCTTTTTTGAAATTGTCCACACTCATAATGATAGTAACTGCACATATTTGCAATTTACCAATAGTGAGGGAGGACTCCCCTTTCTGTGCAAACCAAAAAACAAACAAACAAAAATTCCCATTGCTCATCCAAGTAGTTTTTTCTGTAGCAAATAAAAGCTACTACAACCATCTTGAACTGCTTCTTGCTGGAAAAGTCATAGAACATAGAGGAGGAGCTCCTCCTAGGACACCTGAGTAAACCAGTGAAGTTACCAACTGTGTTCTAAATGTCTATTGTTATATTTACAGAATGTATAGCTCAAACTCTGCATCAAAGAAATTTCTTTTTACAACAAACGGAGGCGCTCATCATTGAAATCCACTAGTCAACATGCATAAAATAATTGGGTACCCAACCCAACCCCTGCTTCAAAAATGTGGACATATGTATATATATTTACATGGATGAATGAAGAGAGATGAAGAATTTGAGAGAGAAGAAGTGAGTAAATAGGAGGGGTTGGAATAAGGTATATGATGGAAAGAAACATTACTAAAGCTCAAAACAAACATTGAACCCCACACAATAATAGTGGGAGAAATTAACACCCCACTCTCACCAATGGACAGGTCATTGAAACAGAAACTAAACAGAGACACAGTCAAAGTAACAGAAGTTATGAACGGAATGATCTAACAGATACCTATAGAAACTTTCACCTAAAACAAACGAATATTTCTTCTTCTCAGCTCCACAAGGAAACTTCTCCAAAACTGGCTATGTAATTGGCCACAAAACAGGCTTCAATAGATAAAAGAAGATTAAAATATCCCTATGTATCTTATCATATGATCTTGATTTAAGGCTGGGCTTCACAACATGCAAAACAAAAGCCCACATACTAATGAAAATTGAGTAACGCTCTACTTGATAATCATTTGGTTAGAAAAGAAATAAGGAAAGAAATTAAAAACTATAGAATTCAAAGAAAATGAAATCACAAAATACCCAAAGTTATGGGGCTCAATGAAAGCAGTGCTGAGAGGAAACTTCATAGCACTGAGTGTTCTCATAAAGAAGTTGGAGAGGCTCCAGTGACTGGGAAGTTGGGACAGCCAGGTTCTGAGACAGACAGGCATAATATCTCTTGGGTCTCGGGCGGCTTGTGTGTATGCGGCTCCCAAGTGCGGGGCTGATCTGCAGTAACCAGCGCACCAGCTCTGCTGTGGGACTTCTGCCTGGCAGAGGGACCCCCCCCACCCCGCACTGGGTGGGAGCCTACCAGCTTTCCTTCCGCGACCTCTGTTCCCACAGACTGCACTGAAGAGACAGGGACCCCAAGCTCTCGATCCCCAATATAACATCACTTGGGACACGGCCTGTTGGGGCTTCCTTCTGTGCCAGAGAACGGGTCAGCGCTGTGGTCGTCTGGGTGCCAGATCAGCAGGCCATCGCGTCTGCAGGGTGAGCGGCGCCACGGAGAGTGTGCAGATTGCACTCCGCCATCTTTGCTCCAGTGACTGGGAAGTTGGGACAGCCAGGTTCTGAGACAGACAGGCTTAATATCGCTTGGGTCTCGGGCAGCTTGTGTGTGTGCAGCTCCCAAGTGCTGGGCAGATCTGCAGTAACCAGCGTGCTAGCTCTGCTGTGGGACTTCTGCCTGGCAGAGGGACGCCCCCTCCCCCCCAGGAGAGATCACTCACCCCTGCACAGGGCAGGAGCCTACCAGCCTCCCTTTGGTGACCTCTGCTCCAGGAATCCACTAGGCTGAGCCTTTGGATGTGCAAGGCCTCCCCAATATAAGATCACTTGGGGCAAGGCACATTAGGGCTCCAAAGTCACTCAGGAGCAGGCAGGCCCCAGAAATCGGTGCCAGGGGAATCCTGGCAATCCAGGGGGGGCAGAAATAGCTTTGCAGGCTCACAGGAGGTCCAACCAACAGCCAGTAGCAGCAGGACCAACTAACATCAGAGGTATCCAGATGGCAAAAGGCAAACGTAGGAATGTTACTAACAGAAATCAAAGTAATGTGGGACCATCCGAACCCAACTCTCCAACAGCAGCAAATCCTGGATACCCCACCACACCCGAAAGACAAGATCTGGATTCAATCACTTCTCATGATGCTATTAGAGGATCACAAGAAGGGCACAAATAAATCTCATAAAGAGTTACAGGAGACCATGAATCAACAGTTAGAAGCCCTTACAAAGGAAACACAAAAATCGCTTAGAGAAATGCGGGAGAACATGGATCAAAAGATGGAGGCGCACAAGGACACAACACAAAAATCGTTTAACGAGATGAATCAACGGGTAGATGCACTCACAAAGGAATCACAAAATTGGCATAAAGAAATGCAGAAGAATATGGGTCAACAGACGGATGCCCATAAGGAGGCAACACAAAAATGGCTTAAAGAAATGAATCAACGGTTAGATGACCTTACAAAGGAAACACGAGAACTGCTTAAAGAAATGCAGGAGACAATGGATCAACAGATGGATTCCCATGAGGAGGAAACACAAAAATCACTCAGAGAAATGCAGGAGAACGTGGGTCATCAGGAAGAAATCCTGAAAGAGGCGATGCAAAAATATCTTAAGGAAATACAGGAAAATACAAACAAACAAGTGAAGGATCTCAGCAAATCCATCCAGGAACTAAAAAAGGAAGTAGAAACAACTAAGAAATCACAAAGGGAGACAACTTTGGAGATAGAAAACCTTGGGAAGAAATCAGGAGTCATAGATGCAAACATAGACAATAGAATACAAGAGATGGAAGAAAGAATCTCAGGTGCTGAAGATTCCATAGAAAGCATCGACTCAACAGTCAAAGAAAATGCAAAATGCAAAAAACGTGTAACCCAAAACATCCAGGAAATCCAGGACACAATGAGAAGACCAAACCTAAGGATTATAGGTATAGACGAGAGTGAAGATTTGCAACTTAAAGGGCCAGTAAACATCTTCAACAAAATTATGGAGGAAAACTTCCCTAACTTAAAGAGAGAGATGCCGATGAACATACAAGAAGCCTACAGAACTCCAAACAGACTGGACCAGAACAGAAATACCTCCTGTCACATAATAATCAAAACACCGAATGTTCTAAACAAAGAAAGAATACTAAAAGCAGTAAGAGAAAAGGGCCAAGTAACATACAAAGCAATACCTATCCGAATCACATCAGACTTCTCACCAGAGACTATGAAAGCCAGAAGATCCTGGGCAGATCTCATGCAGACACTAAGACTGCACAAATGCCAGCCTAGACTACTATACCCAGCAAAACTCTCAATCACCATAGATGGAGAGACGAAGATATTCCATGATAAAACCAAATTTTCACAATATCTTTCCACAAATCCAGCCCTGCAACAGATAATAGGTGGAAACCTCCAATACAGGGAGAGAAACAACACCCTGGAAAAAATGAGATAATAACCTTCTTGAATCAAACCCAAAAGTAGATAACCACTCAAACATAAAGATAGCGTCAAGAATGGCAGATGGCAATAATCACTATGCCTTAATCTCTCTTAATATCAATGGTCTCAATTCCCCAATTAAAAGACATAGACTAGCAGACTAGATACGTAAACAGGACCCAGCATTTTGCTGCAGGCAGGAAACGCACCTCAGTGTCAAAGACAAACACTACCTCAGAGTAAAAGGCTGGAAAACAATTTTACAAGCAAATGGCCCCAAGAAACGAGGTGGAGTAGCCATCCTAATATCGGATAAAATTGATTTTCAACCTAAAGTCACCAAAAAAGACACAGAAGGACACTACATACTGATCAAGGGGAAAATCCACCATCAAGAACTCTCAATTCTGAATATCTATGCTCCAAATGCAAGGGCACCCTCATTCGTAAAAGAAACTTTACTAAAACTCAAAGCACACATCGCACCGCACACAATAATAGTGGGTGACTTCAACACCCCGCTCTCTGAAATGGATCATTCAGGAAAGCAGAAACTAAACAGGGACACAGTGAATCTAATTGAAGCCTTGGACCAAATGGAACTAACTGATATATATAGAACATTTCATCCTAGAGCTAAAGAATACACCTTCTTCTCAGCTCCTCATGGTACCTTCTCCAAAATTGACCAAATAATTGGTCACAAATCAGACCTCAACAGATACAAGAAGATAGAAATAATCCCATGCCTCCTATCAGATCACTATGGAATAAGGGTGGTCTTCAATGGCAACAAAAACAAAAGAAAACCCACGTACACATGGAGGCTGAACAATGCTCTACTCAATGATAACTTGGTCAAGGTGGAAATAAAGAAAGAAATCAAAGACTTTTTGAAAGTTTATGAAAATGAAGGCACAACATATCCTAATTTATGGGACACAATGAAAGCAGTGCTAAGAGGAAAATTCATAGCCCTGAGTGCCGCCAAAAAGAAACGGGAGACAGCATACACTAACAGCTTAATGGCACACCTGAAAGCCCTGGAACAAAAAGAAGCAAATACACCAAAGAGGAGTAGAAGGCAGGAAATCATCAAACTCAGGGCTGAAATCAATCAAGTAGAAACAAATAAAACCATACAAAGAATCAACAAAACAAGGAGTTGGTTCTTTGAGAAAATCAACAAGATAGATAAGCCCTTAGCCAGACTAACCAGAGAGCACAGAGATAGTATCCAAATTAATAAAATCAGAAACGAAAAGGGAGAGGTAACAACAGAAACTGAGGAAATTCAAAAAAATCATCAGATCCTACTACAAAAACCTGTATTCAACACAACTAGAAAATCTTGAGGAAATGGACAATTTCCTTGACAGATACCAAGTACCAAAATTAAATCAGGATCAAAAAGACCATCTAAACCGTCCTATAACCCCTGAAGAAATAGAAGTTGTCATTGGAAGTCTTCCAACCAAGAAAAGCACAGGTCCAGATGGTTTTACTGCAGAATTCTATCAGACCTTCAAAGAAGACCTAACATCAATACTCTTCAAACTGTTCCACAAAATAGAAACAGAAGGAACACTACCCAACTCGTTCTATGAAGCCACAATTACACTAATACCAAAAGCACACAAAGATCCGACAAAGAAAGAGAATCTCAGGCCAATCTCTCTTATGAATATCGATGCAAAAATACTCAATAAAATTCTTGCCAACCAAATCCAAGAACACATCAAAATGATCATTCACCATGATCAAGTAGGCTTCATCCCAGGGATGCAGGGATGGTTCAATATAAGGAAATCCATCAATGTAATCCACTACATAAACAATCTCAAAGAAAAAAACCACATGGTCATCTCATTAGATGCTGAGAAAGCATTTGACAAAATTCAGCATCCTTTCATGCTAAAGGTCTTGGAAAGATCAGGAATTCAAGGCCCATATCTAAACATAGTAAAAGCAATTTACAGCAAACCGGTAGCCAGCATCAATCTAAATGGAGAGAAACTTGAAGCAATCCCACTAAAATCAGGGACTAGACAAGGCTGCCCTCTCTCTCCATATCTTTTCAATATAGTACTTGAAGTTCTAGCTAGAGCAATTAGACAACAAAAAGAGGTCAAAGGGATACAAATTGGAAAGGAAGAAGTCAAACTATCACTATTTGCAGACGATATGATAGTATACTTAAGCGACCCAAAGAACTCCACCAGAGAACTCCTACAGCTGATAAACGACTTCAGAAAAGTGGCCGGATATAAAATCAACTCAAGCAAGTCAGAAGCCTTCCTATACTCAAAGGATAAGCAGGCTGAGAAAGAAGTAAGAGAAATAATACCCTTCACGATAGCCACATCTTGGAGTGACTCTAACCAAACAAGTGAAAGATCTGTATGACAAGAACTTCAAGTCTCTGAAGAAAGAAATTGAAGAAGACCTCAGAAGATGGAAAAATCTGCCATGCTCATGGATTGGCAGGATTAATATAGTAAAAATGAGCATCTTACCAAAAGTAATACACAGATTCAATGCAATCCCCATCAAAATCCCAACTCAATTCTTCATAGAGTTAGAAAGAGCAATTCAAAAATTCATCTGGAATAACAGAAAACCCAGAATAGCTAAAACTATTCTCAAGAGTAAAAGAACCTCTGGAGGAATCAGTATCCCGGACCTCAAGCTGTACTACAGAGCAATAGTGTTAAAAACTGCATGGTATTGGTACAGTAACAGACATGTAGATCAATGGAACAGAATTGAAGACCCAGAAATGAATCCACACTCCTATGGTCACTTGATCTTTGACAAAGGAGCTAAAACCATCCAGTGGAAAAAAGATAGCCTTTTCAACAAATGGTGCTGGCTCAGCTGGAGGTCAACATGCAGAAGAATGCAAATTGACCCATCCTTATCTCCTTGCACTAAGCTCAATTCTAAGTGGATCAAAGATCTCCACATAAAACCAGACACACTGAAACTAATAGAAGGGAAACTAGGGAAGAACCTTGAACATATGGGCACAGGGGAGAATTTCCTGAACAGAACTCCAATAGCTTATGCTCTAAGATCAAGAATAGACAAATGGGACCTCATTAAATTACAAAGATTTTGCAAGGCAAAAGACACCGTCAAAAAGACAAAGCGGCAACCAACTAACTGGGAAATGATCTTTACCAACCTTACATCCGACAGAGGGCTAATATCCAAGATATACAAAGAACTCAAGAAGTTAAACTCCAGAGAGGCAAGTAACCCTATTAAAAAATGGGGTACAGAGCTACACAAAGAGTTCTCACCTGAAGAATATCTAATGGCTGAGAAGCACCTAAAGAGATGTTCATCATCCTTAGTCATTAGGGAAATGCAAATCAAAACAACCCTGAGATTCCATCTCACACCAGTCAGGATGGCTAAGATCAAAAACACAGGAGACAGCAGTTGTTGGCGAGGATGTGGAGAAAGAGGCACACTCCTCCACTGCTGGTGTAATTGCAGGCTGGTACAACCACTCTGGAAAGCAGTCTGGCGGTTCCTCAGAAAACTGGGCATGACACTCCCGGAGGATCCGGCTGTACCACTCCTGGGCATATACCCAGAGACTTTACCTGCATGCAATAAGGACACATGCTCCACTATGTTCATAGCAGCCTTATTTATAATAGCCAGAAGCTGGAAAGAACCCAGATGTCCCTCAACGGAGGAATGGATTCAGAAGATGTGGTATATCTACACAATGGAATACTACTCCGCAATTAAGAACAATGAATTCACGAAATTCCTAGGCAAATGGTCAGATCTTGAAAATATCATCCTTAGTGAGGTAACCCAATCACAAAAGAACACACATGGTATGCAGTCACTGATAAGGGGATATTGACCCAGAATCTCGGAATACCCTAGACACAATCCTCATATCAATAGATTTCTAAAAAGATGGAAGGAGAGACCCCTGGTCCTGGATAGACTGGATGTAGGGGAACGCCAGGACAGAGTAATGAGAGGGGGTTGAATGGAGAAAAGAGGGAGGGAAGGGGGCTTATGGGACTTTCGGGGAGGGAGGAAACGGGAAAGGGGAAGTGATTTGGAATGTAAATTAAAAAAATAAAATAAAATAAATAATAAAAAAAAAGTTGGAGACATCTCATTCTAGCAATTTAACAGCATACCTGAAATATCTAGAACAAAAAGAAGCAAACACATCAAAGAAGAGTAGATGGCAGGAAATAGTCAAATTAGAGCTGAAATAAATTAATTAGAAACAAAGAAAACAGTACAAGGAATCAACAAAATGAAGAGCTAGTTCTTTGAGAAAATTAACAACATAAAAAACCCTTAGGAAAACTAACTAAAAGGCACAGAGATAGTATTACACAAATTTACCAAATCAGAACTGAGCAGGAAAACATAACAACAGATTCAGGAAAATTTAAAACTCATCAGGTCTTATTTCAAAAGGCTGTACTTCACAAAACTGCTAAATCTAAACAAAATGGATTATTTTCTTGACAGACACCAGAAAATTAGAAATAGTTCTACCTAAAGACCCAAGTGTACTGCTCCTGGCCATATCTCCAAAAGATGCTCTGCATGGTCATGGTCGGGATGGAATGACATGGACCCAGACCCTGGAACAGAGCCAACAGGCCATATTAATATGAAAAAAAATTTTTTACTTCATGTTCCTCCTTTAGCAAATATTTTCCCCACCAAGGTTGTCAGGGAATGTTCTCCCTGCCATGGTTAATGACTCCAAGAAAAAAAGTCAGTATTGTGATCTATCTTATAAAATAAACTGAATAAAAAGATGGAAAGAATACTAATAAGTACTCAGTACTAAAGATTCAAAAATGATATGTGAATTAAACAGAATCTAGCCTAGCAACATGCATGTGATATATTGTCTTATTTCTCATTGTACTTTATAAAGATATAGATATTTCTTTCTTAAAGAGAATGTTAGATGAAAATACTGACATCATTCATAAAATATGTGGAACATATTTGGTTAAAGGGGCTGAGGTTTCTTTAGGATGGGCATCATAAAGACTGGGAAGCCTTTTAAAATTTAGCTGCTTTCTTATATGCTGTTACTTCATATTATGGAAGGCCCAAGGTTTTATCTTAGTCTTATTTAAATTACCGATTAAATTCCTAAGATTCTCGGTAAAGGACCAGTAACAACAACGTCTTTATCTAATGACCATGCTTAGCTCGTTTGAGTTCAAAGGCAGATAGTTTTCTATTATTCACCATAAAACATGAGGACTGAATCATATCTAAACTGATTACTAACAACATAAGATGTCGGAAATAAGCTACCATTTACTGTACCTGGAGTCACTGCTTATAAGAAGTCTTAGTAGTTTTATAACCATGTATGTAGATGGTAAATTAGGGTAAAGTGTTTGAAACAAGACAGCTCAGTTATGAATTATTTATGAGGTTGATCAATACTGTATGGCAAATTCTGGCTACTATAATATGAATTCTTATGGAAGACCACCACAGGAAATGTTCAGAGACTTCTCAGTCTTTCCAACCACCTGCCATTCTGTATGTTGATCTTATCTGGACATTAGAGGAACCAGAGTCACAGTGATGGCTGCTGTGACTGCAGATGGAGCCTAATAGGCTTCTTCCTTTGCTGAGTTACTTTCTTAGACTTTTCCCCAAATCATCATCTATTTTCCAAAGAAGAAGCTGGAGAAATTGACTTCTGGATAGAGGTGCTACAGCCCCCCCTTACACTTTTTTTTATCTACCAGAAGATTGGATCACATTTTAAAAAATAATTCTAAACATCTTCTAATAGCAGCTTTTATTTCCTACCATTTTTTTCTTCTGTCAGAAGTATACTTCGTGCTCTTAAACAAATTCTTAGCATCTTGGAAGAGCACTTATGCAAAAATACTATTCTTCCAAATTTCACAGCACATGTTGTTAGTGCTAGATAATAACAAATACATCTGCTTTAGGAAGCTGTCAATAATCCTCTAGCAAATCTTACAAGCCACAAAGTAAATATGTCCTTCAATTTCAGCATTTGTTTATTTTATGACTTATGAAATTATTAACCAATTTCATAGAACATGTTGGGAAAGAAAGAAATTGGGTCCACTTCGATTTTTTTCTGACCTTCCAGTAGAGTTACTTTATATCAAATAACAAATTTTCAGGTATTAGTTGCATGACTTTTAATTGCACTTAAATCCCAAGAAGGATGTCTTAGAGAGTACACTCTTGAAATGACTGCAGGACTTAGTATTCTTAGTTAAGGAAGGCTGCAAATTCTCAACAACATTCATTCATAATGATCTTGTGACATTGTGCCTGTGAAGAATACTAACATATTCATGAAGATTATTCCCAAGTGTTTCACAACATGAAATTTATTTAGCTACAAATTATATAGCTTTGTGAGCATTTTTTTTTACATTGCTTTGCTCTATGAAGTTATTTACCTAGCCTCTCAATAAATTTTGTGGTATGCACCAAATTCTCCCATACTGTTTTGTTGTTACTATTGTTAACTTCAAGTTTGTTATTATTACTGTTATTAATATTACTATTATTAACTTCAAGTTATCTCATATTTTTACCCCTTGTCTTTTGATTAAAGAAAGTCTTTTCTATAGGACTCCATAATTCTATAGATCAGAATCAAATAAATCTTCTTGGCAAATGAACAGATATGGTATGTCACACATTTAAAGAGTCAGGAGAGGCACCTCCTTACAGAAAAGCTCTTGGTATTTGAAGGTTCAAACACTGGAGTCTACAAAATTACATATGCATTTTCTTTGCCTTTACATTGAGAAGTGTCAAGTTCCTTTCCAAGAGTAGTTTATTCGACCTCAAATCCCCTGCCACATTTTTGGACTTCTACATTCCCTCGTTCTTTCTTCAACTTTTCATCTTCTGGTTCTCAACCAAAGAAAAAGTTTAATTTCTGATTTAAGTCTTTGCTAAGGGGTCTGTTATCCATCTTAACTCCATTGCAGGCTATAATGTCTCTAAAAAGAGAACATCATGAATTTATAGGCAGAAAAAAAGAAAAAAGTAACCACTGGCCTATCAATTATGTTTGGTGAGGTTTTTATTCAAATCATTTGTCTAGTTTCAATTGATTTTTTTATTATTGCTGAGTTTTATATAATACATGTATATTTTATATAATACATGTATACCAATCATTAACATATATGTGTTTTGAAAAATTTTTCTCTAAGTCTGTTGCCATCCTTTCACTTCTTAACTATCCTTTTCTATGAAGGGCTTTTAATATTAATGATGCCCAACTTACTATTTTTCAGGAATAATTTATTAGTTATATCAAAAATATTTTCTAAACTCATGATCATCTAAGTATTTTATATGCTCTTTTCTCATAGTTTGACATGTTATGCTTTTATACTAAGTCATGCATCTATTTAGAGAAAGCTTCTTTGAAATATATATTGTCAATATCTAGATTAACTTTGTGTACGCTTTTGGTCATTTTTGGTGTATTAGCATGTGGGTATCTAGTTGAATAATACAAGGGAATTTTATAAGTACAATCAGAGAAAATAGATACACATGCATTTAAAAAGTAAATATTCATAAAGTCTGTTAGTTTATAGAATGGTCTGTTTCCCTTTTTACCTGCTGGCCTCTTTTATTAAACCTCCTGCCTTATTTATTCACATTTCTGTGAATTCCTCCCTTTATATTAAATATGCAATCTGATATTTTAATCATTTAGAAAAATACCTTTGAAAGATCAAATCAGCATAGCATGTTGCTTCCTCTATGTTGCCTTTATCTTCCCAGACATGAAGAACTCTATTGTTAAGAGTTCTTTATAGTTAGATGTGGCCTGTTGTCAAACCCTGCAACTTATGGTTGAAATCTACAATGTCTAGACAGCTCCTCTGAGCTTGATACAAAGTGGAGGACTCCCTTTTTCCAATAGGGTTTCCCCTTCTCTGATCTTGTCTGAGGAGCTTGAACCCTCCCTACCCCTAAACACACACACACACACACACACACACACACACACACACACACATACACACAAACTCTCTACCTGAGGAAGGCCATCTAGTCCCTTGGCGAGGGTCCTGTTGGCCTTGGCAAACCTACAAGTTCAACTTCATCTTTCCCAATAAGAACCTACCCAGCAAGTACTTGGGATTTCTGAAATGCCAAATGAGGAATTCACAGCATGTTAAACTCCAGCCACTGATTTTACATTCACTCTGAAAACCCCTTTCCACTCTCCAAGGTTCATATATATATAGCCCTTGGTCACCCTGAATAAAGTGTAATGTACCAGCTACTTCATTGAAGATTGTTTAAAAGAGCTGTTTAATTGAGTATCATGTAAAAAGAGAGCTGTAACACTAAATTCCTCAGAACACCCACCCACCCACTCACCCACCCAAGCCTTGGACCTGGATCCTGAAGATGCCACCTCTTCCTAATTTTGCTTCATCCTTCCAGTTTGGTAGCAGCATTCCTGGACACCCTGAGGGAGGAAAAAGAGGTCTCTGAACCACAGCTGGTTCACAATATTCGTCCTATAGTGGTTCTGTGAATAATCTGGCTCGTGGACTTTGAATTTCCATCTAATCTTCTACGAGATTTGCCTATTCTTGGGAAATTGAGGCCAAAAGGTTTAAAGATTTAGTACAGTACTGACTGAGCCATGGGAAAACTCTTTTCTGGATCACTGAAGCCATGTGAATTAGAACACTAAAGCCATTCTTGTCACTTATCTGAACTCTATGAAAGCAAACAAAGAAATAAAACTTTAATTTATTTTGAGTTCTTATTTATATGATTTATCTTATGTAGAAAAAATATTCTCTTCCACTTTATTTCTTGTTAAGCTCTAAGAAATTTCAAGTTATGGTTTAAAATTATGGACTAAGAAATTTGAATGCTTATACAAGCAGTACTATTTTATTCTAGGGTTATTATTTTCTCTAACTGTTGATGGAATGGTTTTGCTAATATTTTATTCTACTTAGTGAGTTTCCCTTTAATTGTCTTATTTAGCTTTTTTTCCCTTCTAGGAAGTCCTTGGCCCACAAATGACATCAACATTTATTTGATTTATTTTTTTCTTTCTTAAAAATGGATTATTAAAGAAGTAAGTGAAATACAGAGTGGAAGGAAAATTGTTCATATTTATCCATTTACTTACCTTATTCTGCAGCTAGTGCTAAATTATTTTTATGTCCTTGTAACATGAAAAATCCCATTTTCTCTACAGGATGTTAGTCATAGGAAATATTGAAAAATTTGTCAATAAATAATTGTCAAATCGCCTTTTAGACTTATTCTTTTTTCCATAAATATGGAATGAATTTTATATAGTCTATAAAAATATTTTCTCTATAAATTTGTAGTTTTTCCACAAAACAAAATCTACATATTAATTTTAAAGGACTAATTTTCATCATCCTACAAGTATCTGTTTCTTAAGGAAAGCATTAAGAAGAAGCATTAAGGAGACTTAGCGCTACCAAGAGAATTAGCAATCAAGCCGTTCAGCTTTTCCTTATCTTCATTAAAGAGGTGAAAGGCCTTTGGAGTTCATAAGACACTATAATTAATGATGCATCCTAATTAAGTAAATGTTCAGTTAGCTTTTTGATTATATACTGTAAAAGTATCTGGTAAATTCCAAACAGTCTTGAGTGAACTGAACACAATTCTGTCTTTCTCTCTTTTTGTCCACTCTTTCTTTCTCTGCTTCACATCTTTGTATCTCACATCTGCTACATGGATATTACTTTAAACATGAATAAAGATATATGCTGACTACTATATTTGAAATAAATTCATGCAATCTTTTATACTCTTTTAAGTATTCAATCAATTTGTGCAATATAGTGGGTTTTGTTTTGTTTTGAGGGGGGTTGTTTGTTTGTTTGTTTTTCTCTTCAAAAATCTAAATGGGCACATTACTTCTAGAAGCTCTAAAGATTGGTTTCCTTTCATTTCCAGATTCCAGAATAAACTCAGTCAGAATGACCTGGCTTACCTAACTCGGTATTAAATGTAGCCATTATACTTTCTTACTGTCCTTTCTGATTCATACCCGGTGCACCCTGCACTTTGAGGTTTCCAATTAGAAACAAGATGGCCCATACATTACAAGATGTATATTATAAAGTTTGGAAAGCTATTTTGGTCAAGAAATACAACATTCACATTTATTTTCTTGAAATTTAGGATCTGCATATCTTGAAGTAAATATGTGTAAAACAACCTTAAGAAGTTTAGCTCATCATTTTTATAATTTTCTATATTTGCTTTTTTGTTACCTTGTACATCATACAATTATGATAGGTAGTAGGACATATACCTATTTCTATTATTCCCTATGTAATGAATATATTTTAGTCACAACACTATTGAGTAGTTATTTGTTGTTAAGTAACTAATATAATGATTTGAGAAAATAAAATTTGTTAATCTTATAAACTCCAAATTGCAAAAATGTTACATAAACTAGCTTTAAAATTCAGATCATTAAATTACAGTATTTTATTTTTCTATGAAAATATTTTTGAAAAGCAAATGAATAATTTATAGTTGCATAACATGTTAATATTATTAGCAAATATTATTTTATTTTAAAGATTATATAACATTTCTCCCTCAAAAAACCCAATATAGTACTCAAATTAATCATTTTAAATTCTTCTTTTTAGCACTGGGAGAAATGCAATATGGTATATAAAAGTAAGTCAATTAGGGCTGGAGAATTGTTGTACTGGTTAAGAGTGCATAATCGTTTTACAGACATCCTGAGGTATATTACCAGTACCAGTGTCAGACTGGACACAATGCCATGAATCCCTAGTTCCAGGGTAATCCAGAGCATCAGGAATCTATGATCACTCACACACTCAAATACATGAATACACATGCACACATAATTACAAAAATATTTATTAAAATAAAAATTAACAAAGAATTTAGTGACATCTCAGTAATTTATTTTATTTTAGAGATTATAATATAACATTTCTCCCTCAAAAAACCCAATATAATACCTTCTTGATTTTATTTTCAAATTTATAGCCTTTCTTTCCAAAACATTGTTATTTCACAAATGTATAATTTTGTTTGCACATATATATTTTTAAATACAACTCGCTCTGCCTATATAATATTAATTGTAAGTATGTTTTCAGGGCTGACCTTCAGCATCTGATAACCAATTGGTGCCTTATTCCCTGGGGAAGACTGTTGTTCCTGCTCTCAGCAATCCTTCATTGACTGTTGTTCTTGTAAATGATTGGGGCCTAGAGAACTTTTGTTGTCACATTAGTGAATCTAGTGGTCTTATTATAGACTGTAGGTTTTACTGTGTAATTCAAACATTGACATAAAATTTCGAGTGTGATGGCTTTTAGAAGGCCATTAGAAGTCATTGTAGATTGTAGTCAAGGAATTAAGGAAGACTGCTATCTTTTATCCTTCTGCTTTTCTACTTTGCTTTCTAACTTTGTGTGTGTGTGTGTGTGTGTGTGTGTGTGTGTGTGTGTGTGTACCAATGGGAAAGGTTATGTAAGTATTCAGTAAGACTTCTACTGCAAACCAGAAAGTAGACTCCTGTCGAGGAATATAATGTCACCTGGTGTTTTGAGTCCCTATGAAGGGAAAAATAAAATTTTGTTGTCTGAGACATCCAACATACGATGTTTTACCACAGCAGCCTGAAAAGACAGATTAAAACAGAAGTTAACTGTTTTTCCATTTTCTTACACTTCACTTCTCAATGTTCTCAAATAAGCATATACTTCGCAGAATGGTAAAAAGATCAAGTTAATAACATGACTAATAACACATTAATAATCTAGAGTTGCTTCTGAAGACTAATATTTCTAATTTATATCACTGGGTCAATGTATAACAAATATTGTAAAAATATCTTGAAATATAATGTTTTATTCACTATTTGTAAATAAATAGGTATATTAAATATAAGCTTTATTTAAAATGGTAGAGAGTTTAATGAATTACTTAGCTGCAGCCTTTAAGTAAGCATTATTAATTTTTTTCTCTATGTTGAGTACTGTGCTAGATATTAGGAATATAGAGGGAGGACAATAGAGACAGCATGAAGGAAACCCAGTTGGGATTTATTTTTTTCCCAGTGTGGAAACAGTAGTTGACAGAATGTTACTGCAAATGTAGTCAGCTCTATACCAATTATACTCATGTAAAGAGTTGGTATGAGCAAAGAAACATATCCAGCAGTGCAAACTCTACTCAACCATTGTTTCTAACAATGGTTCCATAAGTTATAATGATATTTTTAGCTTAAACTTTTTAGGTTGGTCAGGGAATAGCATGGGCATTTAAAAATGTTTAGATTTCATTTTTATTATTGTTGTTGTTGTTCTTGTTTTTTTCCTATATATTTCATAAGGAACATTTAGCAAATGGATTTTGATACTCATATTCACTTTAGGTTTGCTGAATGAATAAATAAATATATAAATATTGCATAAAATATTGAAATGTTGACATACATAAAAAATTGAAATAATTTTTATGGATTTCTGCTTTTTAGAAAATTAAGCAATTTTAAATGACTAAGCTTTTGTTATTTTGTTATACATTGGAAAGATTTTTATTAATTTAATAAAATATGCCATGATCTGCATTTTTGATTATGAGAAAATTTCTAGGTCACACGTCTTTTATATGTAGATTATTAGATTGTTTTTCTCTTTGCAAAAATCCAATCAATTTTCTATGTAGATTAGAAATTTAAAATGTAAATTCAATGTGGTTTAATGGAGTTTTATATTTTGTGTAGCTTGACTTTTCAGTTTGTAGTATGAGGGCAAAATAGTCTAAAGATAGTCCAACACATAGATAGAATATAGAACAGACAGAAAGTTGAAGGTACTCCATGAGAAATCAGGATTATGACTTTAAATATTTTCTCCTCATATGGGGGAGGGCATAGGAGTATCTACAGTGTAAGTTGGAGCAGAAATATAAACAGTAGCTTCCTATATGTTCTGACACAGTTAGCTGCACATTATTGGTCTTTGTAGTGTTTTTCTTTCCTTCCACTGATTCTTTATCATAGTCTCAGATGATGCCTCCTATAAGAACTACTGAAGGATTTAATTGATATAGAAATGACAGTAGCTGAAAATCCCAGAAAACTGCATCTCAGATCCCTTAGATTACTACATGCTGAAAATAACCAAGTCACCTTTAGTTCTTCTTCATTAGTATGAGAGAACAGAATAAATTAACTTTATAAACTGTCTAGTTCCAAAACTATTTTTTACTTGAGATTCAAATATACTGAATCAGTTTATTTAATAGCACCTTGATCTTATAAAATTAAATGCAAAGATTTATTATACACAGAGGTAGGTATTAAAGCAACTTTGAATACTTTTGGTATGAAAGTTATGAAGACAAAGTGAACAGCAAGGAGACTAAAGTGAATAAATTTCAATATTGTAGTGAGGATAAATATACATGCATAAATCTGTGTCAAATATGACTTTCTCATAATATATATATTCATATTTGTATATTTAGTTCATATACATATATAAACTCTTCCTTAATGGGTTCTTAATTTTATATTTTATAGTAAATTAGATTTAATATTATAAATAACCTGGCATATAGACATTTTCTTTATAAGCAAATTGCAACATGATTTCTGTAATAAAGTATTTATTTTGAGGCCAATTATGAGACAGCACAGCAGGGTTGATTCTTACCACCAAGCCCAAAGCTGAGAGGTCAATCTTGGAACCCTATATGGTGGAAAAAAGTGACTCCCCATGTGAGCTTCTGTACACATACACACACACACACACACACACACACACACACACACACACACACACACCAAACAATTTAAAAATAATTAAAAAATATGAATATATTTCTGGTTTTTGTGAGGGGGATCTGAACAGCAAATCCACAGATTCAGCTATATGCAGAACATTCTTTAATGCTACCATTCATCTCTAGCATTAAATCATTTGAATGCCGCTTTGACAGATTTTTTTAGTGAGGCAATATGTGAAATATATTGATTTCTAGCTATGAAGGAAGATAAGACAAGAAGGCAAAGAACACTCATCACAAGCATGAAGTCCACTAAAAGAATAGCTTCAGATGAGCACCCTGAAATAGAAAGAAGCTATTCTTTCAGCTTGAAACTAAAATATCTTACATTCCTAAGGTATTGTAAAAAAGACATTTGCTCTGAAGACAGAAGGCAGGAGATAAAATGTCTATGACATTACAGGAAGGTATAGTTGAGTAATCATACAGTTTAACATCTTATTCTTGCATATAAATTAATTAATAATACTTGGAAAAATATAACACTTTTCTAAAGTTTCTAAGACTCATAAAATGAATCTTTGCTCTCCTGTCCTTTTAAAAAAATTAAGAATATTACAAACATACACACATACACACCATATATACACACTGTTTGCTTGTTGAGTCAAGGTGTTACTGCATAGTCTAAGCTGGCCTCAGTTCTACACAGCTACAGATACAGAATACTAGAGTGCATCACTGTAGATGCCTATAAAATAAAACTTTGTTTCAATTGTCTGACAAAAGTCAGACTGGGTCCTAAAATAAACAGCATATTCCCTTTAGCTGTCAGTTAAGTGTCCTTGGACAACATTCTGTGGTTCTCAGGGAAAGAAAATATGAACTGTATATGACATAGTCGTTAAGCTGTATTGGTAGTGAACACATCTCAAGATATCCGAATCAGCTCTTTATGTAGCCTCAGGTCCTCTTGGCAGAATTTGTCAACATCTGTAATAAACACAAAGATATACAGAAATAATCCATCTTGTTAGAAAATGAGACAGCAAAGAAATTTTCTACCTTGTCAGAGCATTCAGGAGGATGTGTATCCTGAAAAGAAAAAGGACAGTTATATCACCTTTTCCTTACTAAATTTTTGCCTTTGACAGTCTTTGGTAGTAATAAACACTACAGATTCTTGAACACACATCTTTTGAATTGCTTCTGTAGCATGGCACTTAGATCTCTTCCTTTCTTTAAGTAATAGTACTGACTTCTATGATGATGGTTATCATAAAATAAATTTGTTTTTAATCAGCAGAATTTCAGTATATATTTCCGTTGAGGCTCAAGTCCTCGTGTTTCCAAAAGACATGCATATTTACACTAATTAGCTTATCTTTTATTATTGAAATTTGGAGGTAAGGTACTACACTAGGATTAGCAACAACACAGGAGAAAATTAACGTACATGGTTTGTCAATGAAATGTATTTGGTAATTCAAAATTGCAGTGCTTTCTATTTGACAGCATCCTGTGATATTTTGGATCCAAATAGCTTGCACTCGTAATCCAAGTTCATGCCAGTTTCAAGACTTGTAATTCTGCACATTTACCAGAATAATAACAGTACTATCAAGAGTTGTTCAGGTCCTTCACAAGTTTGTACATGCTCTCCCTTCAATATAACCATTCACAAGTGGGGGTGCTATAGACTCTTGGCAAACCAGAAAGCTTTTCATGACCAGCAAATATTCACTTGGTCAGTGGATCAGATATAGGAATTGGAACTAAGATGCACACTTAATAAGAGATTTCTAGTACCCTTTCCTTTAAGATGGGACAAGACAACCAATATCTACTGTAGCTGAAACAGTATTAATTTTAAAATAGAGCTAGGTAAAGTGTACTTATAGTATATTTAATATGGGCTGCTTCCCCTAAATTCACTTCATTTCCAGAAAAGAAAGAGTTAAAAGTGAGAGGGATCCTTAAGAAACCAGATAGTTTACCTATGAGTATTTTTATATAGGATTGGAAGGACCTTAAAATGTTGATATTGTTTCTAAAGTCCCCCCCCCCACCTCCTTCACATTTGCCGGCTTCTACTCTCCCAGGAAAGAGGAAAAGAAAATTTCCAGTGACCCAGCTCCTCCGTGATTTACATACAGAAAGGACATAAATGAATGGAGTGGGGGATGGGTCACTGAGAAGCAATGTGTTGCCTTTTCAACCGCAGAAAATAAGATTACTTATGAAGAACAGTTTTATCCTCAGTAAATGATTAACCCTTCCACCATTCAGCAACTCAGTTTCTACAACAAATAGATCGATTTCCAAGTTACCTTCTCTTCCTATTTCTAAAACAGACAGATACATAATTTGTAAGCTTCAGCAAGACTGAGCTGGAATCCAGTACCTGACTGTACTCTCTACACTCTTTCTGAGTCATTCAGAGAATCTCTAAAGATGAGGACCCAGTATCTTCCCAAAGAAAATATTTTAGATGGTAATTCCGTGGTATAAATAAATAAATAAATAAATAAATCGGTTACAGTGTTACAAGCTTCTCAAACCGGCAAGTTCCCCCGAGGCAGTAGATTTCAGAGAGAAAAGAGGAAAGGAGAAGAGAAGAGAGGGAAGGAAGCAGAGAAAAAATGGATTAGGGAGAGAACTGGGAAGAGGGGTGGTCATAAAAAGGGAAATGGAAAAGAGATCAGGCTAACCTTACCCAATCGATCCAGTGATCAGGTGATCGTTTATGCAGTATCAGGACACGAAAATGGCTCGACAATGATATCCACAACAAAGCAATTTCTGTCTCTAGTTTAGCTCGATAACTGCTGGAATCAAATGCAAGGCAGACATGGCACAGAAGGCGGCCACTCGTGCACCCCTCCTACCCCACCCCCAATGGACCAGGAACAGTTCTCGGACTGCCCTAAAATCTAGCTTCTTGGAGCATGGTCTTAGCGCAGGGGCTCAGGACTGAAAGCAATTGTCTTAAATGCATGCAGCATGATTTAACAAGGAAGTGGAACCTAGGAGGGCTGCTGCTGCCCTCCTAGGTACCCCATCACCCACTTCTGGGTCCTCTTGCTAACCCTCCAAAGCACAGCGCTCTCGAAAACTCTGAGAGACTACGACCTTCAACCATTCACCTCCCAGTCCCTGTCTAAGAAAAAAAAAATCGCTGAGGATTAGATCAACGCAATGGGACCGGTCCTGCTGTTTTATTTAGGGTGTGTGTTATATCAGGTTTTCGTACTATGCCTGGATCAGTTTCTGCAAGGGAAAGGGTTCCAGGGAAGTGCTAGTGAAATTTACTGATGGAATACTATTAATCCTAATGATAACGTTCCCAGCGCAGGTAAACTCTGAAAAGAACTACGAGTGGGAAGATTCTGCAGGATTTCCGAAGCGGTGCTCTCCTGAATTCTCATTGGATCATCCCCAACAGCCTAAATCAGTGCTGCTGCTCTCTGAGGATGACTACAGCCTAGCTCACTAGTTGTCTACTCCGTTTCCAACACATCCTTTTACTTCTCTTTGCAGATTTGTTTGTCTTATTCACCCTGTTCTCTTGGGTTACCTAGCTTCCTCACTGTGTGGGGACTGGCAGTTTAGTACATTTGTTCGCCTGAGGATCATCATAAGAAAGGTACCCACTGTTAGCCATTCTCAGTTAAAAAAAAAAAAAAGCACTTCTTTAACATTTTTGCCTCCTTTTGGGTTCTTGGCCTCTTGAATAAGTGGCTTTCACTTGATTAGATGCCACCAGCAACTACTGTTTATTTCCAACTCCTAATGTCCTGCAGCTCACAAATCTACACTGCTTTGGAAGATCATGGGATATCTCCTTGAATCGTGGATGTATTTCTCTTACGGTCATCTTCCTTCATTAAATTTCCTCTGGTAAGTATTTCTTTACATGTGATGAGTAATTAACTACTTGTGTTAATTTTTACTTTTTAAAAATAAGCACTACTTTTTCTCTTCTCTCTCTCTCTCTCTCTCTCTCTCTCTCTCTCTCTCTCTCTCTCTCTCTCTCTCTCTCTCTGTCTTTCTGCCTTCTTTTCACAGTTACTTTCAGATTGCAAATAGCTATGTGAGTGACCATTAGTACATGCTGGAACTAGTAAGATACAGCCCATGAAAAAACTTGCCCCACTGCTTCCTTCTAAAAAAAAAATCAACCCACAATCCTCAACTATTACAAGTTTCTATCAGGTATCAGGTAATGTAGACATCACCTCCCCAGAATGTACCCATCTTGTAACATGGCATTGTGCTATTTTTTCCTATTAGTCTTTGAAATGCCTGTAGCAGAGCTGACTATTTCTGAAGGAGAACTGACTATTTATGGATTTGGGAAAGTTCACTAGTCTCTCTGATCTTCAGAAGGTGGTCCAGGTCAGCATGTGTTCATCTCATCCTAAACAACTGAGTGGTTGAAGGAGGACTTCGGTTAAATGTATCTATTGATTTAGTAGGATCCTAAATACTAACATGTCACTATATGGAAAGGAAAGGAGCCTGAGTTTTGAGGGTATAGATCTTTATACAATATCTAATATGTACCTGGGCACATTATTTTGGTTACTGTGGTTCTTGTCTAGACAACATTTTGCAATGCATTTAGGTTTTGTGAATTATTCTGGGGACAGTTAATTAGTCAGAGAAATCTCCCTTCAGATGAAGAGAACTCTCAGAAGCCACTGATTATCTGGGTTCTAATACATTGAAATTCAGAGTGGGACTTTACATGAAAAATGTAATTGCCTCTCTCTTCACACTTGCCCACCCCTGCCCTTAGTTTTTAATAAGTATGTTAATATGGTCCCTGTGTTGTGCTTATATGAACATTTCTATGATCTTTAACTGATGATCCTTCTCATTCCACCGAGTTACTTTGAGGAGCTTTTAAATGTTGACCAAGAATTTGGTAATTATCAATCACAAACATGCACATGTCCATAATCTGTAAAGCACACATTTTTGCACAATCCCTCTTTATTGGGGTGAATGGAGGTGAAGATCTATTGTTCAATCCTCTCCTTTCTAAGTTATTTTGATGTTTTATTTTTTCCTGGGGAGGGGTGTTCTTTTTAATTTCTGGGAAAGAACTGTTCCAGTCATTGATGGCTGACGCGACAATCTAGGCAATGATTTCTTTCTTTTTAATTCAAAAGACTTTAAACCTTCCAGACATAAAAGTACTCCAGCTGCAGCATCGCACCATCCCCCTCCCCCTCCTCAGATTCCAGGGCTTTCCCCCTTGCTTCCCACCAAGTAGGAGAGGAATTGGGCTCACACAGTGATCCGCACCTCTTGGCGTCCCTCACCCAGCCCAGCGTTAGTCTACCTGCTATCTTTGCCAGTTCGGTCCGTCCTGCCTTACAAGCCAGGGCCATTAGCGTCCGTGACTTCATTTGAAGAAAAGAGGCTTTGGTGTAATTCGCCAATTCAAATACCCTCTCTAGAGGACTACTGCTGTTGCGCAAGGGTGGAGGGAGAGAGAGAGAGAGAGAAAGGAGAAAACTTTCAGTGCAGTCAGACCTTTTTCTGCTTAATCAGTGTGACACAGTGAGGCACAGACGTTCGCTGTCTAGGTAAGTGCGTTTTGCTGCGTTAGAACCCGGAGCTCAGCCTTCTGTGAGGGAAATTGATAGGAGACAGGCTCTTGCTGCCAAGAATGTCTTATCCGGAGGGCTAGCAACAGGCGAGTGTGTCTGGAGATTTCATGGTGGCCCTAGGCTACATCTAAGTCTCCTGGGTTCTGAGGACGTGGAGGGCAAAGCGCCTAGTAGCCTGGCTGGTCCAGGGCTCAGTGCTGGTGCGGGGGCGCGAGGGTGGGGATGGAGTCCCCGACCCGCTGGCGCAGGCTATGCTCTCATCCCTGTGGCTCGCGGTGGACATTTGCACCCTAGGAGAGTGAGATTCACAAGGGGTTTTTCAACCTTCCACAACGTCGAATGTCCAGTTTTCCTGGGTTCCCAAACCTCTTCTGTGGGGAAGAAAGACTTGCTTTCTCTGTAATCTCTTAACATCGGTCTATGTTACATTTCTTTTTTATTTTCATGAGCTGAATCTAAGCACAGCGCGCGATGCTTCCCCAGGATGCTTGTTTTTAAAAGCCCCGATCTTGTTGTTATCAGCCTGTTTGGTAGAGCTTAGGATAGCTGAAGGACTTTTTAGATCAGTGTTTAAGTATTGCTAATCATTACTCATGCCTTTCCTTCCTTCACTAACTCACAAAATCTGGAGGGCGGTAGGGTGAAGTGAGTTGGATTTCAACTTGGAGCCAGGGCTTGGAATGCTGTGTTATCTGCAGTCTGAGGCTCAGGAGCTATAAGCTTATGTTAAAACCGCTGTAAAGTTCTCTCTTTATTTTGCTCACCCCCTTTTCCTGGAGGTGGGGTTGAGAGAAAGAAGACCGATTTCTGGGCTCTTGGCTCCGGTGGTGACCACCAGGGAGGGGGTGGCGCTTCTGGGCTGCGGGTTTCTGCAGTGTCTGTAGTCAAACAGGGGAAGAGAGTTGAAGTCTTTGATGGCTTTCTCCTAGTCCCTAAGAGTTGAAGCTGAAAGCCTTGTACTTTCCTTTAGGTACAGAACGTGATCAGTTCTCCAGCAGAGCAGGGGCCTTCCTGTAAAGGGAGCCTTGGTGTGGAGATTCAGGGTAGATTCTACTTGAAAGGGCAAAATGCACTTTCTCTTCTGTGTGGCTGTCAAACAGCTGTTGCAAAAGAGGAGGAGGTGACCTGGGTTACATATTAACCCTAGCATCCCTTGCAAAGGGTAGTCAGACAAGTGTATGTAAGGAAGGAAGAAAACCCCAAGCTATAAAGCAGTCACAGCAGCGTGGAGACAGATGATTTAGAATCTGGGGACTTTTTCTTTTGATTTGTTTGTCGTCATGCAGTTAACCAGGTAAGGACTGAATGGCTATATGATATCAGCAACCTTATAGTCTGTTTGACCTATCTTGTGATGATACTTTCATTCTGACCTACAGAAGACATGCATTTTTTTAAGCATGGTCCTAAGATACATAACTTCTTAATATTTGCATTCTTGAGTATGTTTAATATCATTTAGTGATTCAATGTGCATTCATTTAAATGTTTAATGTGAATTATTTAAATGTTGAACAGTGGTAGAAAAATGGTGAAATGGACCTAGGGGAGAGGCAATGATTGGGAGGGTAGAGAGTTAGAGAAAGGGGTGGGTAGTCCTAATGAAATATGGAAATGGCACTTGCAGAAATGTCTTATACCAATGCCTTTTGCTGAGGTCACAAACCTTCTTATACAGAGGGCAGCTGAAGAACTATCGAGGACAGCGTGAACTAGAAAAGTAATTTTGACTCCTTGAGAGAATGCTTTTGGGGACATCCTTATACTATCTTCTCAATCTTGAAAACAAAAATGCTCGGGTTTGCTATTAAATTGATTTGTAAAATTGGAAGAGGAAGAGGAGATTACCCAAAGGCAAGGTTTTATATGAACCCCAGGTACAGATATGCCTAAGTCTAAGAAAAACAACCGAAAAACTAAAAAAAAAAAAAAGGTGGACAGGAAGAAAATTATAGAAACACACCTAAATAAACTTTTTATTTTTAATCAAAGTTTGGTAGATATGTAGATAGAGCAATCATTAGATTTCTTCCACTATCAGATTTAACTTAATTAGAATAATACATCTGCATGGTCTAATGCTTTTTTATTATTAATGTCTTCATTTTGTTATATTCTGGTTATAGTTGAAAGAGCTAAGAATTTGCAGAGAGTGAAGCACAAAACCCAACAAAGTAATAAGACACCATCATAAAACCATGTCAGTTGCTAATAGCATTTTGTCTAGGAAATTATCTTTACAATATCTGTGGAAATAATTTTAGTGCTTACATCTATTGACGTGAATCTCTGAGTCAATATTTTTTTTTGCTTGTAAGACTCACTGATAAAATATTGAATAAATATGAATAATTGCTACTTTTGTTTGGAAAACTGCAAAGTTATAGTACTTTTCTTAGTTTGAAGCAAATGGTAGTTTTTACTCCACAAGAGAAAGTCATTAACACATTTCAATTTGCAGTTCTTTTTCATTTTAGTCCCTGGAGTTTGTTGTAAAAAACATGCTCATTATATCTCTATGTGGATATGTGCATCTGTATTCAATTTTGATTGATGGAGAATATATTTACATGAAATACTGTTTAAGTCATAGTCTTGCAGTGAAATATACAGGATATCATTTCAGGATCAATTTTATTTACTTTTAACTAGATCAGGTATTATTTCATCCACTTATAGAATATTTTGCTTTAATAAAAAGGCATTATGTATAAATGTATGATTTATAAATTATAGTACCTGTTGATTATTTTCAACAAAATTATTGGTTTACTACAGCTAAGTAAATCAAATCTAAGTTGAAAAAAAAGTGTCCGTATTAAAGCATACGTGTTTGGACTCATTTTATATAAACATGTACATATCATTCTTACAATTAACTGTGTTACTAGACTGATGTATTTTTAAGTGCAATACAATTGCTTTCCAAAACAGTTCTTCATAGGCGTGTTCTGCAAGAGGAAGAAAACACAGAGTTGGAGACATTATAACTTTCATTTCTTTCTCTTAAAAATGATGTCCCTACTATTTTTCAAATGGGAAGATACTGGTTAGAACAAGATTCAAAATATTTTATTAATATAGAAAATTGAATTTAATATTGAAATACTTCCAGCATAAATGAGACTATGATGACAGTATGGGACAAAATTAACATAAATCTATTTTCCTAATAAAAGAAAATTCCATATGTGTTTATAATTATGTTCAGGATATAGGATCAATGATATAGTTTTCGAAGACTCTTTTCACCACCTGCTTTCCCTATGAAGAGGAAGTTCACAGGAAACAATGATCATTGGTAGACTTTTTCCTGCATCTCCATTTCAGTTCTACCTCATTTATACTGTCCTAATAAGGCTTGTTCCCACCAGTTTTGATTTATTTTCTTATTTCTCACGTCAATAACAGAGAGGAGAGAATGATATGTAAAGACATGCAAAAAGAAAATTGAAAGAAATTAAAAGGCAAACATGTTGCAAAAATAATGCAAGTCATCCACTTAAAGGGTTCCCACATCATTGGACTGATTAGCTTCCAGCTAGTGTTAACAACTTCTTAAGAACAAATGTTGACTCAACTGCTTTAACGTGATATGAAGTAGTCTTAGTTTATGGTGAGATGGTGCCACCTGAGCTTTACTATTACTCCATTTTTAAAAAAATGAAATAACACACTTGTTGAGGCACTGCGGCTGTTGATTTATTGACAGGATACTTATCTTACATTTTATATTTTTAAGAAAGTATTTACAGGTTTAGAAAATGAGGCGTTTAATTGACTGACTTCTTGCTGTCAACTAATGAAAGAAAATGCCGATTCTTAGTGGATTTATATTTATCAGTTTTGTAATCTCCATCCTCAAATGAAATAAAAAGTATTCTCATATAATAATATTAAAGTAGAAAAAACTAAAAATTGTAGTTTATAGTATCTTTTATATATTCGTAGTTTACTAAAATGAAGGAGGAAGACATCTGAATAGTTTGTGTTTTAATTTAGTAACTACTTGGTGAATTCTTTTTAACACTTTGGAGTATTATTCTGGACAGTATTTCAATATATCATTACGTATACGATATCAGTTTATGACTTCCATGTTTAACATTGTAAATTCCTATTGAGGGAAAAAGATAGAAATATTAATTTCTGTTTTAATATCATTGTTTTTTGATGGCCGATTTTAATTGTTTAAATAATAAAAAAGTATAACAATGTTTATTCTCTTCTATAAAATAGAATTGAGTCTCTGAAGTTGAAATTTAATCAGAGTACTAATGGGTTTTCCATTCAATCAATAGCTGAAAGGTTTAATAGGAACTAGTTCATGGCTATCTTATTAGTATAAATGGCAAACATAACCCCTTACATTGGTCTTCAAATATAATTGACATTTGCATTTTAAGGCTCTTATATCTTTTTCAAAAACATTTGATGATCCATAAAGAACATTTGTATTCAATTTTCCATGAATATTTCTGTCCCATTGAAAGAGTTTCACAGATAGTTATTTTATGCTATGAGTCTATTACTCTTAATGAATTTTAAAAAAATGGTACAAAGAGTTTTCAAGTGCTTAATAATTCATATTCAAAGTAACACAATTTTCATTCTTTAACAAGTCACATAAGTCCAATTGTGATCCAGAAACAAATTTATTTTCCCCAAAGATGAATTTACATAATTAATACTTTTTGATGAATGGGATGCATTACTACATATTTAGGGATAAAGTCAGTGTGTTGTTTAGAGTTTTGTTTTCAATTATGGAAATACAAATTGAGATGCAGAAAGTGATATATAATCTATGCATCTTGACAATACACTGATTCGAAATCTATCATTTTCAATCTTAATTTATTATTTGTAAAAGTTTATTATACCCACAATTTAAAATATACTTATCCATAGTCTGACCTAGTTTACAAATTATTTTAAGTATTGTTTTAATGTATAAACCCTAATTTACCCAGATGCCTTAAGAGCATCCAAAGTATAACAAATTTTCTTTAATAGCCAATAAAGGAACTATCATATTATAGTTCCAGCAAATTAAATCTATAAAATACACATTTATTGATTGGATTAATAAATATATGAACATTACACTCAAATGTATTATAGCACTATGCTATGTAAGAATTATTCTCTCATAATGGTGTGTTTCATTTAAATTCCATTATAGATTTACTGTGAAGAAATACTTACAGATAGACTTATTCTTCCTGAATTCTATATCAGCCAACCTCATCAGGATTGAGCTAGTTTTTATTAACTTTTCTGGACTCTTGCATCTTGTTAATTTTTAAATCTATCTCTAGAATATTACACTATTAAAAAACAATCTAGCTTTGGAAAGAACAGAACTGAGTAAGCATGCACTTTAGATGGCTCAGTTTCAAGTAGTTGCCAGTATGTAACATATAATGTTTTATAGATTCACTTTTATATTCACACAGAATTTTTATTTAAATTATTTTAGATGAGATTCAGACATAAGCTAGTTTTGGGAAAATATTATATTAAAGAATGTATTTGAACATTATGCAGTTATTCAGCTGTCATATTTAAAAATCACATGTTTTTCCTTATTGTGGTTGTTGGTGGGGTTTTTTATTTTTTTGATTTTTTGATTTTGTTTTTTTGCCTAAAATCCTCTAATTCAGGAAGCTGAAACTAGAGGATTGCTCTAACTTCAAACCTAGCTAGTCTGTGCTACATAGCTTTACCCCAGTCTCAGATATGAAATGAGATCTTGTCTGAGAGACAAAACTAAATAAAGCAAAATAAATCAGGTTTATTCTAGCTGTTTATTATTGTGTAAATTTTGATATAAGTACACTTTGAATACAGGAATCTTTGTGGCTGCTATGAGATATGCTAATTAACACAAAGACTTCTATCAGAGTTAATGTAAATATATAACACAACTATCGCAGTTGGGAAGAGTTTGAGATAGGAGATGAAATCAGGTTTCTGTTGTGTTTTTAATGAGTAAAAATCCTCATGATTTAAAACATAATAAATATGCTCTGAAATACAAACTCTGTAAATGTATATGGAAAAGTGAAAAGTAACTCTTTACGTAAGAAATTCTTCTTAAACATCACTTCAATTTTATAAGAAAATCCATGAAAGGTTGAATAAGTAATCCTAAAAATGTGTGAAAAATGATACCTTGAGGTCATTATACAGACGAATTTGAGTTTACTCAATTCATTAGAATGTAATGGTTCTAACTTACAGTAATAGAATTTCTTATTTTCTATTCCAACAGTTGTTAATATACAAAGGCATAATTACAGTATATTTCAAAAGTGTTATAATTAGTGTTTGTAATTATAAAATAATAAGAAGGATTGGTTTCCACCAAATCATGTAATGTTTAATATAAATGAAAATTAATTTACTGTGGCAATAATAGCAAAGAGAAGATTGGTGTTGGTTACTGCTAATATTGCTCAAAATGGAGGTTTTAAAATAATGCCTTAACTTGTTTTTCAAAAATATATATCTGGGCCTGAAGAAATGGCTTAATATTTAATAGCATTTCCTACTCTAGAAGAGAATCTTGATTCAGTTTACAACACACACACAGTGGCTTACAAGTATCTGTAACTACAGTTTAATGCTATCTGGTGCCTTCTTCTGGCCTCTGTTACATATAAACAAAGCATTAATACAAGTAAAATGGGCATTAAAAATGGATAACACAAATCCCTGAATAAAATAATTGCAATAGAATTTGTTCTGCAGACTCAGAGAATGCACTCATTTCAAGGTATCAGTCTACCATTCAAATTCAAAGATTAAATCTATGTTTCAAAATGTGAAAAAAGATAAGTGATTCCAGTCATAGAGAACAGAGATTTAGAATACATAGTGAAGAAAAAAATCCTAGTGTATTGTTTGAAGGACACTTAATGTAATTTTTAGAATTAATATTAAGTAGTATGTTTGTTAAAGTAAAGTTTATACTTAAATGTGAGTTAATATATTGCTGAACCTATGAATTTACAGCTCTCTCGCCTCCTCTTTCCATTATAACAATCCATTTCTACAACAAATAGACTACGATTATTTTAAATAGAAAACAATCTTTATTGAATAATATACACCCAGTCCTATATTTGAATAGTAAGCTACGTATGGGGAACAAATATGGCCATAGTTTGTAATGACAGTAAACTTTAGTATGGTGTGTTTTTTTCCATCTTTTTTTCAAAACCATTCATAACCTTCATAATATTTAACATGTCAGTGTTGAGTTTCATTGAAAGGTATAAAAATTTTTAGTGTGTTGCACAGGTTGGCAGGAGAGCCTAAGACCACTACTGCCTTTATTGCATTTAAACCCATCCAGACAACAGCTAACTGAAGAATCAATTTTGATTTCAAGGAAGAGGCAACTGCTTCCAAGAAGTGTTCTGATAACCTATTAAAATACTTGTTTATCTTCAATGATCCCTAGTGCATAAGGCAAAAAGAAATTTAATCTACCTATCCATCTCCTATATGGTTATTTCATCACAGAACCGGCCAAAATTGGCTATACTTTGCTGTCTTTTAGAGACATTTGAGCTAAACACAACTATTTTCTATTTATTGATATAACTTGTTTATTAAAATGTAGATATTACGAAGTTAGGCCTCAGGTAAGTGTGGAAAATAGCTTTTCCCGTGACTATTATTGTGAAATAATTTCTGTTATGTTCTATTATTATGATTTCCAAATTACTGCTCATAGCATAAAAACATAACAGGTATATCTAATGGTCACTCTAATCTTCATACATGATTATGCTCACGTTATTTTTTTGTTTTCTAAATTTATTCAAATATTTAACACTTATTGAAATGTAAATAGAAGGAAGGAAGGGGGCTTATGGGACTTTCAGGGAGGGAGGAAACAGGAAAGGGGAAACCATTTGGAATATAAATAAAAAACATATAGAAAATTAAAAAATAAATTAAAGATAAAGAATATACCTAATAAAAACATTAAAAAACTATCATATATGTGTATATATAATAGAAATTTACATTGAGTTTTCTTTCTTTTTTTTTAAAGATTTATTTATTTATTATATGTAAGTACACACTCCAGAATAGGGCATTAGATTTCATTATGGGTGGTTGTGAGTCACCATGTGGTTGCTGGGATTTGAACTCAGGACCTTTAGAAGAGCAGTCGGTGCTCTTAACTGCTGAGCCATCTCTCCAGCCCTACATTGAGTTTTCTATCCAAATTTAGTGCATCATCATTTGAACCTAATAATAGTTAAACTATTATAGGCCTTAAATGGATATTTTGGAGAGTTGTTCTTGAAAATATTAAATCTTCTTAAATTTCTATTTTGATGAACAGTACACAAGCAGATGCTTTCTGTTAGGAAAAAAAAAAAACAAAGGACTTAATTTCAGCTTAATGTATTACCAACATCAGGTGATATGAGACAATTTCATTAGCTAGCATATCTGTCAACCAGGTCAGACATGCTAAGGTTTGTGAATAGACATCATTCAATTAGAAATATATGCAATTCTGGCATCATTTGTCAGATAGGTGTTCAGAAGGTACAGGAGAGCACTACATATATTTTAAAATATGTAATTCTGAATTACTTTGCTTAGTGAAGATAGCCTCTGCTATGTTTTTATTATTAATTCTTAACAAACCTATGTATTAATAAACTGATAAATGTGTACGTAAAGCCTTAGAAATACAACAGAAACATGGCTGATCTAAGCGATGGTAAGGCAGAGGCCTACAAGTCTTTGTTATCTGAAGTAATCTCAGTGCTCCTTAAGGGCTCTTTGAGAGAGATGTGACACTCATTTCATTGTCATCAATGTCCAATCTTGATATTGTAAATGTCTCTCTTTAAAGAGGATGGAATTTTAATGCTTCAGTGTAGAGAAAGGTCAATTCAAAATACACTTCTCTCTTGTATATTAAAGGAAAAAAAATAAAGAGACGAAGAAATCAGGAAAGCAGAAAAAAAAGTGTTAGAATTCTAATTTTACACGATCTCATTCAATTTTTTTACAAATCTAAATTCCTTGAATCAAGAACATTTTTATTTAATATTATTAAATTAGCTCATTTAGTTTTAATAATTAAAGTAAATAAAATCTTTAGCTGATACCACAAGGACCTTTTATTATAATTTTGTTTTATTGTAGCTGAGTATTTATATGTCTATAAGGCCCTTGACCCTGTGGGACGCTGTTGTTGATACTAAAGCTATACCAGCAAAATAAAAAGTCACAGATCCCTGTTTCATGCTGTGTAAACTATTGTTGAATTACCCTATGGATGGAGAGGCATCTATAAATAGGAAGAAGGCAAAATTGGGAGCTACCAAAAAGTTGTGAATGCTACATACTTAATTTTCTCATACTTGGATAATAATTATCTGAAATTCTTGTCTGAAAATAATTATCTTTAATTTTAAGGAATTCTTCTATGACCTGAATAATCATGAGCTGTTTAACATTTTAAAAAGCTGGATCTTCCTTGAAAATTAACTAAACTTAATATGTTCTGTGTGTGTAGCCAGAGAACCCATTACTATTTACATTTTTTAAACAAAATAACTTCTAATTATGCAGTGACTTTTCTTTGCAGATTTGGTAAACTCGGAGATATTCTTAGAACCTCACAACACAAAAATATTGTCTTTTCAGTGACCCAATTCTAAAGTTTTCTGGTTGCATGTCAGTGTAGTTATTTAGACTCTTTCTAGTATTATTTTAGTTAAAAGAAGTATTATTTCTTTTATTGAACAAATATATATAGTGACACTATTTTTAAAGCATTTCAAAATCTTTATTAAAAGAAAACTGCGGATGCTAGTCATGAAAGTATGAGAAGAATGATAATTATCTTTGACTTTCATTTTGATAAAAGTATAAAAGTATGAGTTATAAGATGTAAGACTTTCTAAGAGAGGATGAATGGTAAAGCCAACTTGAATCTTAATGTCTGCAATTGTTATTTCCACTAAGTTCCTATGCATATATTCTTTTAACCTTTATCTTAAATTGTCTTGTTTCACTGTTCTGAGACTAGAATATATTAATTGTAATATATTACCAGTTGGTTCTTAAGTTCTTCATGACACTTGTTAAAAAAAAACTGTAAGGTATTATACAAGGACAGATTTAATGGGATTTTATAGCAAGAAAGTAATGCTTGATTCCATTCTTAACAGAACGAAAAAAACAGAGGATTGTAGTAGACAAATTGTGGATGGTAAATGAACAGAGGGAAGGACAGATGAAAGAAGATGCTTGCATAAAACATTTCTCAACGTTTTTCCAAAGTGATGATGCCTCACCTGGAAAGTTCAAGATGAGGAACTCAGATAGATAAATAGGGTATTGCTCAGTGGAAAGTCTGGATTCTGCAAGAGTGTAGGTAGCACACAATGCTTACAGAAATGAAAGCATCAAACACCAAGTAAGGACTTATAAAATTACAATTCAGAGAAGTGAGACGGGATTCAGATACAGAAGAGTATCTGTATCACAGTTTTCTCAAATTTCTTTAGTGATTTTTAAAGTCATTTTTTTTACGTGTATGACTGCTTTACTTGCATAGATGTCTATGTACACTTCATCCATTTCTGAAGCTCATTGAGGTCAGAAGAGGGCCTCATCCCCTTAAACCAGAGTTGTGAGGAGTGAGGCTTGCCATGTATGTCCTGAGAATAAATCCCAGATTCTCTTGCAAGAGTAAAAAATACTTGTAATGTCTAGACTCCTCAAATATTCTTTTAAAACTAGAATTGAGTCTAATTGAATCAAAATTAATTTCCTAACATCTATTTCTGAGCAGATTTCATTGGAGTGTTGTTCTGTGATTACTTATAATGCCCATTATGAATTTTACAAAATTTTTAATATGCTCAACCATGCTGAAATACCCATGTTTTAAGCTGTCTGTTAACCTGAATGTCTCTCACACTTTGTGATAGTAAGAACCATTTTCTCATGTGTGGACACTGTTAAGGAATGAAACTCACCTTCTCTTCATTTTTCCTAATCAGTCCTACCATTAGGCAGCAGCATTTAATGCCCTCTTTATTGGTAGGACAAGATTGTATTGACAGGATCAAGCAGGAGATTACTTCCCTCTGCAGTATGTACTTCCCACAGGAATACTCACCCTCATTAAGATGGAAAGCACTTAGAGCTGTAATTCAGAGGCACTGTGTTACCTTCTGAGTTAAAATAAATAAGGAGAAAGGACCCTCTGGAATCGAGGCTTAACAGTGGTAAATATATACAAAGATTCCCATATATGGACAGCTTTAACCTATAGAATGTGAATGATGTGAGAAAATTCATATTCTAAAGAGGATGGGAGAGACACCAATTACAGACCTATAACATACAAGTCAGAGAGGCTAGACTGGAGTCAGGTCTAGAAAATTTAAAAATATAGAATAATATAATACTCATAGATCAACAGACTGGAAATCTCTAGAATCAGAAGACACAGTGGACTATCCTATAAAATTAGGGGGAAAGAGTTAAACTCAACATATCTGCTTAAAGTTTACTATGTACAAAATACATGTACAGTGTTAGCAGCCACAGGATGAGCTAAGAAAACGCTGAGAACACTCTATTCAGAACAGATGAACAAAACTATGAAGAGACTCTCATGAGAATATTGAAAATGTTAAGAAAATCCTGAAGAATCAATCTAATATATCTTAATTTATTATTCTAATATACTCAATTTTAGTACTTATAAGTTTTGAAAAATTAATTTGTTTTTTTTTCAAGATTTATTTATTTAACGTATATGAGCATACTGTCATTGACACACCAGAAGAGGGCATCAGATCCAATTACAGATGGTTGTGCGTCACCATGTAGTTGCTAGTAATTGAACTCAGGACCTCTGGAAGAGCAGACACTGCTCTTAACCACTGAGCCATCTCTCCAGCACAAATTAATTTGTTAAAGAAAGTTATCTTTCTGATTCCAAATGAATTTTAATTTCAATGCTTCTTTCATTGATAATTTTATTTAGTCTACGAATAACTAGTTATTTTGATAACTGTTGAGACATCTTTCTCTTTGTGATTTATAGCTGTTTTGCTTTAAAGGTTTCACAAATACATTCTAATTTTTGAAAAAAGCTATCAATACAAAAATAAATTAAATTTTTTGTAGTTCTCATTTATGTCAAGGACACAATATTCCCACTTCTACGTATTACCATTTCATACTTCTAAGAAGATCATGGAGAGCAAGCAATCATTCTACACACAAACTAAAGTGAAGGGAAGAAGGTAGTCCTGTATGTGTGTAAAATATCATATATGGGCAAAGATTATAACTTGTTCATAAATTCATTCTGTGACAAAATGGCAAAATGTAGCTTATTTCACTACATTACATTACACTACATCACCTTTCAAAAATCCAGCGTCTAGTATAAGTAAAACAATTTTAGGATATTTTAAGTCCAATATCATAGTCTATCATTAGTATTTCACTAAAGCAATAAAGAAATGTAACCTCACAAGTCACTAGGATACAAAACCAAATGCCACTAGGCACCAACATTAGAAACATTCACATACATAGGGAAACTTGCTGTTTTACGTTTGTGTAGGCATGTGTTTTTCAAATTTAACATTTCTCAGTATTTTCTTGGGTGCTGATTCATTTACTACAAGCTTCATTTTTATAAAGAATACACTGAAATGTACTAGCATATACCACATTGTATATCAAAATAAGAGACTATTAGTGACAGGTTTGTCATCAGATGGTTCAGAGGTTATTAATTTGGTTGAGAAAACTGTAAGGAACACACTATTTTTGATAGTCCTATTATTTTTCTCCACAATTATCGAGTTCATTTCAAGTTATCAATCCTTAATGACCTTTCTAAGGAAAAGGCATTTTAAGCTTTCAAATTTCAGTTTCCATTTTAATATTATCGAAATTAAGAGTTACAGCACAGAATCTCGGAATACCCTAGACACAATTCGCATATCAATAGATTTCCAAGAAGATGGAAGGAGAGACCCCTGGTCCTGGAAAGACTGGATGTAGGGGAACGCCAGGACAGAGAAGCGAGAGGGAGTTGAATGGGGAAAAGAGGGAGGGAAGGGGGCTTATGGGACTTTCGGGGAGGGAGGAAACGGAAAAGGGGAAATGATTTGGAATGTAAATAAAAAAAAGATAAAAAAAAATAAACATTTAAGTTCTATAAAATAAAACAAAGAAACAAAAAAAAAGTTACAGCACACTAACTTGAGAGCTTCACTGAGATCTATTCTTGGTTCTTCTTAAAGAGGATCCTTTTGATGGCAACACGTTTCTTTATCGATAGAAATTATTTTAAAAAAAATGATGTTGTCAAAATGTTACTTGTGTTCTCCAATCATGACAACATGTAAAATTTTTGATACCCCTTTTCAAAAATGTGGTATGATTTAATCACTTTTATACGTGGGTCAATAATTTTAATACCAAGACTGTTTTGCTTGTGGCTAGAGTGATGTCTCTGAGTTAGAAACCTTTGCTGATATAGGTTCCGTTTTCAGAACAGAAAATAATTCCCGTAGTATATTCCTCAACAGAGAGGCAGTAATACTAGTCACAACCGTGACCTACATCCATCTACAAATTATCACATTTTGCACATTGTAGATAAGTCATAACATTCATCTGTATTGTGGTTTTCTAAATTGTGAGCTATAACACATTAAAATTGACTAGTCACTGTTCAGAAAAACTGTTGAAAAATTAGAGCCAAATATATATTTGTTAATCTATTATTTATTTCTCCTAAATTTATATACTTAACAGACATTTGTTTCAGGGCCAGTATTCATTTACTATCCAATAATTAAGTTATATTCATGTATTATATAAATTATACCCTATTTGTTTTAATTTCAGATAAATATATTATTTGATTCTATAATTTTCATGTGTCCTGTAAATGAATATATTTTATAAACATGTGTTTCTTAAAATAAATATAGCATTTTGAGGGCTAACATTTATTTTATAATTTCTGTGTTTTATGTTTGTCAACTTCCACATTGCTAAGCATATAAGCAAAGCTTATGGACTAGTGTGGCACTTTCATGAGGCAGAAGGTTTAAAAGCTCCTCTACAACCTTCTAGAAATATGAAATCTTTCCCTGCCCTTTTACTCTTTCTTAAAATTTATGACTCTATATGTAAATTGGACGGCATGGTGTAGGGGAGAGAGAGAATGAGTGATTGAAAGATATGTTTATTATACTGACCTGCCAGCTTTCCTTGGGTTTTCCCATGGTTGAATTTAAGTAGGAGTGTTTGATCGAATTATTTTAGGAAAATATTTACACATTAGCAGAAGTCAATCTAAATGAACATAATATATCTATATGGAGAAATTACACAGTTTCCATGTTGTTTCCAAAATAAAAGTGGTTATTACTTAACATCCAGTAAGTTAATGAAAAATGCATTGCCCACCAGTCTAAAGTGATTACATCAGTGATTTTTTTTAAAAAATTTTGTTGTTTTTGCTGTTTCCTTTTGTTTTTCCTTATATGAAATTTAACTGATTATTTTAGAATTTCAAAAAAGAAAAAAAAAGGAACAAACAAACCCACAAGTTTGATTGGTGTTACTCATATGCTCACTAGAATATGCTCAAACTCATGGCCTTAAAGAAAACTGAGTTCTTCCAACCTGCACTCCTCTGAGAAGCTATCATATTAGAAATTCATATTTCAATCATATTAGAATTTCAGTGTTAATATTTCATAAAATATAATATTTAAAATTTTATGAATTTCATATACATTTTATATCCATTTTAGATAAGCATGAGGTTTTAAAATGGAAGCATGATCACAGAGAGCTAAGGAAGAATTGTTAGTGTCTAGTTGAATTTCTGTAATATTATTATTATTATTATTATTATTATTATTATTATTGCTGTTATACATTATGGCATGCATCCATTTCATATGTTTTATGCAGCATAAATTTTTAAAGACCATTGATATTTTGCAAATAAATTTCAAATATATAGCAATCAATATAGAATATTATTATATGAAATGGAATTTACAAGAGTATTATATGTAATACATATTTTTAAAAAGTGAGAGTTTCAGTATTTACTTCCTTTTGTTACAGAAAGGACATCTTCGCAACACTAATTATGAAAATACACATCCTCCTATAATGCCATGGTTTTCTATTTGTTTTTTATGATTTGTTGCCTTTTTCTTTATTTTTATTGTTCTCTTTTCTAAAAACAAAATGAACCAAAGAAAAGAACCTTAGACAAAGGTTCTAGAAAACATTTTGCATCGACAATTTTAGTTCGATTTTAAGTCACTTAAATTATGGTTATTCATGGTGAGGTCAAAATTACTTTACAGCTTTTTTTTTTTAAATTTGAGGAAGAAACTTGATGAATTTGATTATTACCTTATTGATTTTTTTTCATTATTGGATCCTGTGATAGTCTTATCTGCAGTAATACATTTATTCTCAGATAATATCTACAACTGTCCCAGCAAAACATAGGGCAAAGCAGCTCTATGTGGGACTTTAGAAACTATGCCATCATTCATAGAAGGGTTGATACTGTCTTTTATTCAGTCCAATAGTGAAAGACCAGTGAGGTGTGCCCTGCTCAAGTAAGGAAACCAAGGCACAAAGGCAGCTTCAGAACTTACAAGGATGTTGCCATAGCTGTAATGAATTAAAGCAAAATCCTATAACCAAACCTGGATTGCCCAGATGTTGGAAAATTATTCTTGAAGAGGTTGAGAATGAATTTAAAGGGTTTTTAAGATATTATTTTCCCAAGTTATTAGTAACACAAATCATCTTTGTTTATATATTTTCAACAGATTAGTCACAAGTATACTTTGTTAATCAAAAAACTCTGGAAGACAGTGTGACTACAGATTTCTTTCAAGTCAAAATCCTTTCCTTTCAGGTTAGATAGACATTTAATACAGATTTAAAGCAAATAGTGTCTTTAAATGTATGTCTGAGTTCATTTCTGAAATACAAATTCTTAATGGAAATTTTAATAAATCCAATTGTCTTAAAATTGAGTAGGAATTCATGAATGCTTGGCATAGATAAATAATATTTGTTGATGTCAAGGATATTATAACATATACTACAATCAATAAATGCAGAGTGAGAAAATTTGCAAATACATTAATTTTACCCAAGACATTTGGAAGTTTTGAACTGACTAATTTGATTATAATGTTTGTAAACTAGCAGTGTCTAAGAAATAATTCATATATGTTCCTACCTCTATCATATCATATAGGACCTGGTAACTAACTGCATCAAAAAGTACTTCCATGTGATGATTTTTTATGTTGCTTACAAAAGAGTTTTCCTTAATCAACAGAGTGAACCTATTTAATGGGATTGGGAAAGTCAGTATATTTTGTAGACACTTTGTATAAGTGTAGATTTCTAAATTGTGATTCAGGTCATGTGGTTTCATTATCATTATTAGATATTTTTAGTTACAAATTATTGATAAATAGCTCTTTTTTCAAAGCTGTTTAAGATTAAGATAAAATATGGGGAGATGCAGATAGAACAACAAATTAAGTTTATCACATTCTCATCTGAATGCAAAAGACATGCAAGCAATTATAAAGTAGTTTGCTTACTATTGTGAATTTTTATTATATTATGAAGAATTCTTCAAGATAAAGCTTTTACACTAAAACTTTCTACAGTTGACAATGTGAACTTTTTATAATTTCATTTTAAAAAATGAATAAGAACGAAAACTAAATTCAAGTATTTTTAGAACATGTTGTTCATAATGCATAGACATTATATAATATTGGCAGCCTGGAACAGAATTATTTGTAGAATTAAACACTGAGGATATTTTGCAGGGATTATATATCTCTTACTTTATTCTTGGAAGGATATAATATTATATATTTACTTCCACAGTTTTGAATATTCTATATTGTTTAGTTTCTGTGTTCACAAGAACTGTATACATTTATGTATGGATAAGAAAGTACATACATGGATCTTTTAAATCTCTGGAAAATACTTTAGTTACAATTTTCCCAGTGATAAAGTCAAAGTTTAAGTAAATATGAATAACATATTTCTGTCATAATACTTTCCCTCCTTACACTATCATAAACATTGACCTACCTATCTGTTATCTGTCTATAGGAACATGCTTGATTGTGTACGATATTTATGCAGTACTGTTCTCTCTGAGTAATTATTTTATTCCCCACTTAGTTAGATTATAAAGATATTATCTAGTAATGTATTTAAAATGCATTCCTCAAAAAAACTAAATAGCTAGGTGTAATGGTGCACACACTAAAGAGACAAGAGACTGAGACAGACAGATTGAGCTGGAGGGTAGCCTGTTCTGCATAAATTTTATCTCAAAAACAAGACAAACAACAGCAGATCCCCTGAAATAATTATAAGAACTGATTATGCTCAGTCAGCTGAATTAGGTTGAATCTCAAAACAAACAAACAAACTAACTGACTAATTAACGAAATCCAGAAGTGATAGCATGCACATATGAAAACTCAACACTCTTATGAAGAGAAGAAAGACAGAGAGGGAAAATCCAAAAAAAAAAAAAAAACCCTAGACGAATATTACCAGCATTTGTACAGAATAGCCTAACTTAAACAAAGTGGATGGCAAGAAGAACACACACATCTGAGGTTGTTTTCAATATTCACACAAGCACTGTGGCTCATGCATATGTGTATTCAAGCACATTAATGCCACACACACAAACACACACTATATCCATATATATTTAATGTATCTCCATCTTTCTATATCATATATATATATATCCTAACATAAACATTAAAAATAAATTATAAAATAAAATATCAAATATACCTTTTGTCAAAATTTATTATGCACTTATTTATTTGCTTCATTTAATATAAAGTTTATATAGTTTTATATAATAATATAGTAAACAAATGCTATTATTTTGATTATACAGAATTTTGTAAATAAGTTAGCAGAAAAATAAATACTTACTCAAGTTTATTATTGTTGAAGACATTTAATGAGTAATCCACTGGATGGCATTGTTAGGACATGGGCCTGTAATTTATTTAATGATTTTACTTTCTATTTAACTAGAAATTTAGATAAAATATGAAAGTTATATAGCTCTGAAACAAAAGGTCATTTTGTTTTTCTTCTTATTCAATTCTGCTATATTCTATTAAAAGACATTTTAATAGGCTAAGATAAGAAAACTTTGCCAGCTCAGCACCTCAGCTGATGTAGTCTCTTGCAGGGTAACTAATTGCCTGTGTATTCTGTCTAGGTGTTGAGGGAAAGCTGAGAGGATGAAGGCTCTAAGTCCCCAGTGGAAGCATGATATGGCGGCGCAGAGCGGGTGCTGAATTGTCCTCTCTGATGGCTCTATGGGAGTGGATAGTACTGAGTCTTCATTGCTGGGTTTTAGCTGTTGCTGCTGTGTCTGACCAGCATGCCACAAGTCCCTTCGACTGGCTCCTCTCTGATAAGGGACCCTTTCATCGCTCACAAGAGTACACAGATTTTGTGGACAGAAGCCGACAGGGATTTAGCACAAGATACAAGATATACAGGTATGAAGGAAAGGCAAATTCAAATACCATACTTGCATATTGTGTATAAATAAGGGCTGCTCCATTGAAAAGTAACAAAAGGGTTATCATTGAGTAAACCACAGTGACGTTTTCTTGCCATTTAAAATTATTCTTGTAGATGTGAAAAATTATTAGAAAAATGGATAACTGGTAATGTAACTCTTACAAATTTGAATATAAAGCCAGTTTTCTTGCAAGCTATTTCTCATTATATAGCCTATGCTTTAAAATTACTTTTAAAATCTTTTATTAGTCTTTAGCCTAAATGGGAATAAAATCTTTTATTAATCACTGAGAAGTTTTGTCAACTTATGTTCGTTTACAAGAAAGTAATTGTATATTCTTAAGCTTGAAGGAAAAGCAAAAGTAATAATATAAATGAGCACCAGACAGATAGATATAATAGCAAACAACACAAGAAGGTCTCAGATGTATGTTTGCTAATGTTTTTTTTTAAATATGAAATCTGAGTTGTACAGAAGAAGTCATACATTGAAACAAGCAAAAGCTGCTTATTCCCACACAGCCCAGAGAGTCCATTGAACAGATGATTACTAGGGGTCACTTAAGTGAATTAGATCATATCTATCTATCTATCTGTCTATCTATCTATCTATCTATCTATCTATCTATCTATCTATCTATCTATCTATCTATCTATAGAGATAGATATTTGCCATTAAGGATGTTTATGCAAATTATTGCTTTATATTGCTTCTTCGAGGAAGACTTAGTGACTCCCAAATGTTGGTGTTTATTAGGAATAAATTTTAACATAATATTTCTGTCTGTGGCTACTTAGATAATGTTCTATATATATTTTATTTTATGTAGTATGTGCACCAGAGGGCAGTGTGTTTCAGGTCTGTGCATAGTCTTTTATATAGAATAAAGAAAAATTTTATAAACCTTATCTGCAGACCTTATTTGCAGAAGATGTGGAGTATAAACAAGTTTCACTTATTGTTAAACTTACCCCCCTCCAAATGTCTCAGTTCATACAAAGCACCATCATGTCTAAAAAACAGGAGAAAAAAAGTCTTACTCTGAACCTTTAAAGACAGTGACATATATTAAGAATCTTCTGTCTAAATTTATCAGACACAGAAATTGCATGTGATTTTTGTTTGTGCATTTTTGTGAATATTTGCTGGTTTAAGAAGCTCCCGTATACAAACTCTGTAAATATACTGGATTTTAAGACTATGAATATCTAACATTTGAGCCCTCCAAGATTTTTGACAGACAGGCAGGCTGACAAGAAAGAATTGATCTATGTTGTATTGGGGTCTCTCTCTAGAGGTCTAAGATATCCTGTGTGTTTGTTATGGTGGCATGGTCTATTGGCAAATCATATGTGAATAGCAGACTGTTTCCATGTTTCTTCAGGTTTTGAATTGAACCAAAATCATTATTTTGGTCACAACATTTAAAAATATGGAAGAAAAAAAAACACATCTGGAGAGTCTCTGCAAGGCTCATCTACTGCTTGGTCTTTTGGAATTTTAAAATGACTTTCATTTGTCTTCCTCATGTGTTTCTTTGTGGCTTAAATAGCATGTTCAGATATTAAGTCGATTTAAAAGTGAAGGTTTAAAATCCACCTGTTCTGATCTCAGTTATAGCATTTTAAATGCTTTTGTGCTTTTCTAATGATGCAATCATCATTGATAATTACTTTGAAATGAATAACACAACCTCTTCACTCAAGATTTCCTGCGTTGGTGAGAAAAGGTACTTGATTTGTCCAACGGATATTTCTTTAAGTACAGAGGTTGCTATATAACTCTCCACACAATGTCATATATGCAAATATTTATTTTGAAAAAATTGATTTCACTTTTGAAAGGATAGATGATCATAAAATTAGGTATTGAAATAGCTTTATAGGGGTTGTCCTTATTTTTGTCCTTTTTTTAAAAAAAAAATCAGTTTTGAAAGTTGGGCAGTGGTGGCACATGCCTTTATTCCAGAACTCAGGAGGTAGAGATGCAGACAGATCTCAGAGTTCAAGGCCAGTCGGGGTCTACAGAGTAAGCACCAGGACTACACAGAGAAATCATGTCTTACAAAAAAAAAAGTTATAGTGACTTTAAAATTTTTGCATATATTTGCCATAAAAACTGATATGGAAATTATAGATATTAACAACACAGATGGAAAATTAATATATTCCACATTATCTACTTGGCTTATCATTTTAAAGACCATATGATTTTCTAAAGTAATCAGCCATATCTACTATTGCTTATGACTGCCATAAAATCCTTCATGTGGCATATTTATTGCCAAATCTTCTGGAAGGCATTAGCTCTGAATTTAGAACATATTAAGCATGTTAACATAATTAGGTCAAATTTCTTTCATTAGTCTTTCTTCATTTCATCTCCCTTTCTGGATGCATATCTTCTCTTTCACTTCAAATACTAGAGCGAGATGAGATTATTAAAGATCACTGTTTTCACACGCCCCAAAACAATATGAAATTCTTTTCTCCCATTTCGATAAGGTACAGGATTTTTTTTTCATAAAATAAAAAGGCCTCTGTCTGTATTTTTTTAAAACAAGCAAATATAAAGTACTATTAAAATATATTTCTGGAAATTTTGCAAGCAGTGTCTCATTTATGATATGTAACCCTCTCTTTGCTGCAGAACTCCCTTTCCTGTGTATTAACAAAGCAAATAACTTCCCTCTGCCATGTTAGAAATAAAATTTTACAAGTATAAATGGTAGATATTTGTATTACAACTATTTGCAATGTAATACTGTGACATATTTAACTGTGAAACTTTGTTACTTATTAATGCATTTTATTTAAATGGTTTGCCAATTTCTTTGTTTACTAAATTGGGTGAGTCTAAACAGAAGTGCTTGAGAACTGATATTAAAGATGTTATGACATAGCTTAACTCAAGGTGACAGTTGAAGTAACCTGGAAATTACGGGTAACAAAAAGACATGTATCAAATACTTTCATACATGTATTTAATAGATTCAAATCTATCTTTTATAATATATGCATATAGATAACACTATAAAATGATACAATGCCCTGGAAACTAATTTGGTAGTTTCTTATAAAATTGAGCAGGCACTAACTATATGACCAAACACATAGACCGTTAAAATCTTAATGTCTCTGGTCCCCCAGTGCTGGGATTACAGGTATATGGCATAACATCTGTTTTCTTTCATGTTTTCTCAAAATCAAGATGGTATCTTAATGACCAAATAGGCTAGTGGTTCTAAACACTCCTAGCACTGCAATCCTTTAATACAGTTCCTCATGTCGTGGTAACCCCAACCATAAAATTATGTCATTACTATTTCATAATTGTAATTTTGCTACTGTTATAAATCATAATGTAAATATTGGTGTTTTCCAATGGTCTTAGGTGACCCCTGTGAACAGGTCACTCGACCCCCAAGGGGTTACAACCCACAGGTTGAAAAACACTGTAAGTGAGCATTGATCCCAGATTGTGAAAATGAAAAAAAAAAAAAAAAGATGTTATGAGTGGCTCCAGGAGTCCTCCATGGCTTAGGATCTGGAGGATATAGAATACTAGTACGGTTTTTAAACAATCATTCATGCTTGCATATGATTTGAGAAGATAATCAAAGCATACAGCATTAGAAGATAACATAAGGGTCTGTGGACATATGGCTCCATTGGACCAGGAATCAATTCCAAGCACTTACATAATGACTCATAATCAGTCATAGTTATAGTTCAAAAGTATCCTGTGCCATTTTAGTCCTCTGTTGGTCTGACATTGGCATGGGATACATAGGCACATCTAGGCAGAACACCCATTAAAAATACACATAAAAGAAAGTTAAATAAATCTTTAAAATAACAAAAAAGTAGTAAAAGCAGTTACACTGTAGACATATTTGCCAGTGAAACATAGAGTAGAAATATAATTACTTGGTTTTTAATAGGAATTTAGCTTCATAGTTGGATGGTAAAGATCTCTAATGCAGTGAGTTCACCAGTGTTTGCAAAAGTTTCTCCAGCACGTCAATTTAACAAGGTAAACTGATAAATTTCCACTTAGCAATTTAACAGCTTATAGGAAGCTGAGATGAGGAAAATTTATTAATAATGCAAACCGATGTCTCTCTTGAACCACTCCTGAGTGTTTCAAGCTCACACCCCTCATAAATTCTGCTCCTATTATAGAAACATTATACAGAGTTAAAACTTTGAATATGGTTTTTAAAAGTTCTTTTAACTTTTCTTACCCCATACTTTAGCAAACCACTTGCAGAAATAAGATGTGATGGTATGTGGGTGATTTTCTTAGAACTCAAAATAAGTATAGATAAGCAATACTATTATAATTTGGTTTTTGCTTTCTGAGAGGAATTATTCAAATAATGCCGTACAGGAACAGTAGAAAAAAATTACCATCCATTCTGTGCTTTACTGTTTTTTAACCAAGCTTCCTGAATAAATTCTATAAAAGGAAGTTATAAGACTTTATCAAGATTATTATAATAACAGAATAAAAAACAATAAAGGTGATCTGTTCCCAATTTTAAATTAATTCCTTGTGAATGAAATCAAGTTCTATTCAATGTAAGGCACATATATAAAATACCTTAGAAGTCTTTTAGGAATAGAAAATATATTTTTGTCACAGAGTAGGAAATGGGAAATAAGATTAATCTTGGTCTATCGTGTGGTTGTTTTCTTTCACATGTGCTGCCATGAAGTCCACCACAAAAACATACTGAATTCTATGTTACAAACCATTACGTGATGGCGTGTACCCAAGGGCTTTCAGATCCTTGAATGTCGCTTCCACTTAAGCAATCTTAATCAGAATGCAGAAACTGATTTTTCTTTTACTTTTATTTTTATCTTTCTATTTATACTTCTGTTCCTCGAACAAGCCAATAATTTTCCTATCAAAGACATCAACTCTTTATATTTACATCTGTCTGACTTAAAACACAAATCTCATCTCAACAAAATATCTTTTGTCATAATGATAAACAGGTGTTTTAGTTTTTTTCTATCCTTTGGGATTAATCAATTCTGTTAAGACAGATTGCTGAAACTTTAGCATCTTTATTTCTATTAAACTTTTATAACCACATCTGTAAAAATAACTACTCATCAGTATATATATTCTCAATGATAAGATAAATACTCCTATAATAAAAATAAAATGGGAAGACATAAGAATGTGTAGATCAGCATTTTATCTTGAGTCAAATTTGGGGCTTTATATCTGTACTTGCTTGTCTTTTACAAGGATTTTTATTAATACCTCCTTCATAATAAAAGTTCTTATACACTTCTGTGTTCCTGTCTGCTATAAAAACCTATTACTTCTCTTTCCTTGATATCTCCAAGTCGTTTGTTGCTTGTATATGATTTTTCAGTGGTTTCCATAAAATGGAAGTTATTAGTCCTAGTGGTTGAATTTCTGTAAATTATTTCATTTGTTGGAAGCACGTCACACAGTACAGTGATAAATTATGAATATTCTAGGCAGAGTTTCACACATAAGAAAACACAGTTGCTGAGCACATTTATTCTGTGTATCTACCACTGAGATTAAATCATGTAATTGACTTTAAATTTTGTTAATCTTAATTCAGAATTTGACTCTTCCTAGAAATTCATACTGTCAACATCCATTGGAAATGTTAGTATAATTCCTTTTATGAATAAATTCATTAATTTATGATGTTAATAAATATAAGTCGATTTCTATAAAGTGTATTTTTACATTCAAGTGTAAATAATTTCATTGTTATATTTAAAAATATGCTTTTAAAATAACTAATTAAATTTTATAATTTTTTCATTTATTTATTGGTTATTTTATTTATTTACATTTCAAATATTATCTCCTTTCCCAGTTTCCCCTCCACAAACCTCCGATCCCCTTCCCCTCCCCTTGCATCTATGAGGGTGTTCCCCCACCTACCCATGCACTCCTGCCTCAATATGTAACATATTTTATGTTTTATTTTAAAATTGAATTCATATTTTTGCTATTGAAATGAGAATGTGTATAAATACCAGTTCATGTGGTTATTTACACATGAGTCATGGTTATGACTCATGAGCTAGTCATGAACAATTACATCTTCAGTATGAAGTAAGTAAGTTGGTTTTGGTGTGTCTGGTTGCATCTTACCATTAACCTTGATCGTTATAGTTCGTAGGTACTTTTTAGCAAGTTAAATAGCCCAAATCATCACTGTTGTCTTTCATTAATACTAGTCTGGGTCTTTCTTTTTATCTCTTCTTTTATTGAATATTTTCTTTATTTACATTTCAAAAGTTATCCCTTTCCCAGGTATCTCCTCCAGAAACATCCTATCCCACACCCCTCCCCTTACCTTTTTGAAAGTGTTCCCCTGCCCACCAACTCTAAACTCCCTGCCCTGGCATTCCACTTCACTGGGGCATCCAACCTTCATAGGACCAAGGGTCTCTCCTCCCATTGATGTCAGACAAGACCATTCTCTGCTACATATGCAGCTGGAACCATGGGTCTCTCCATGTGTACTCTTTGGTTGATGGCTTAGTCCCTGGGAGCTCTGGGGGTTCTGGTTGGTTGATATTGTTGTTCTTCCTATGGGGTTGCAAATCCTTTCAGCTCCTTCAGTCCTTTCTCCAACTCCTCCACTGGGTCCCTGTGTTCAGTCCAATGCTTGACTGCAAGCAAGTATGGAGCAGAGACTGAAGGAAAGGCCATTAGGAATCTTGGTCTTTCAAGATGCTAATTGGATATTTTGAAATGGGCAGTACTCCAAAACTTACTGAATTTTGTGTTTGCACAAACTCCTTTTGTATGCTCACTTTCTTTTCCACATTATTGAAAATATATAGGATATATATATATATATCATATATATATAGGATATTATATATATATATATATGATATAGATATATATATTATATATATAATATATATATTTATATATAAAGGATATATATATATAAAGGATATATATACATATATATATAAAGGATATATATATCCTTTAAAATAGTTGCAAGAGGCAAAAATAATAGATAGTTTGGCCAGGAATTTGCATGTCCTTTCTCCAGCAGAGATTTCCCTGGCTGCTCACTTAAATAGATATTAACAGCTCACTAATTAAACTACCTCTTCTGTCAGCCTGAAATTAGCAACAGCTTAAAAAAATAGCAAAGGCTCCACTTTGCTGTGTCTGTGTGCTGTCTTATCTTAAAGGCACACACAGCTATTATCGAAAAACATACTAGAAAATTAGATTTAAATAAACACACTCAATTAAAATGAATTAAAGTATTTCTCTACAAATTGCAATCATTCAAAGACTGACTGCAACATGTAAAGTGATGTTTTGATATAATACTAAATTCAACAATTAAAAGGAGGTTTTATTTTATTTTTTTTAGATTCAATAGACAAACAAATGGATAGGGCATTCTGCAGTTATCATTTTAAAAATGAGGGACATCTTTCAGATAAACTCAAAGAACCTAATGATTGAATAAATAGAAAATTCAATAGTACTCAGTGGAATGGTCTTCCGTCCTCTGTGGTCCTTCAAGTGATCACCTACCCAGTTCTTACTTATCTCAAACATCTTGGACTGCATCCCATCCCAGGATGATTGAATTCATCCTGATAACTGGTAGCTGTTAATATGTTATAAGGGAAGTCACAATGTTTAGATACTGAATTTTCTAACCTCTTTCTCATTTTTACTTTTTTAATCATTATTCTGACTATATGATTTACATATTATTCAGTCACACATTGATTTTCTCTTTTATTAGAAAAACTAGTTATCCTATTGCATTACCTTTAAAGGGGAGCAATTGATTTTTCTACTGTTCACAAAATTGTCCATATTTATACGTTATTTAAAGTAATATTAAAAATAACCCATAAGTCTGGCCCATTTGTAAGTCTTTATAGAACTTCCTTGATTTGATCATTACAATCCAATAGACTTTTAAAATTCTGCAAATTTAAAGATGTTTTAAATATACTTTTTTGTGCCTATTCAGAAATAGAAATGGATAAATTATAACTTTGAAACAAGTTTGAAGTCCTATGCTTTCAAATTGTAAAATACCAAACTTATAGCTTCTAATATGATTCATTACACTCTACACAAGTAGCTTGAAAACCTTCTCTGGATACTTAAGAGCAATTAATAGATTTTAGTTATTTTATTGCTAATACTTGTATATTTAGTAATGTGGTTGCTGCTTCATTTTAGTGTGGTTGACTGAGAAAACTCCACTAAGAATACTGCATTATGTGCGCTATCTATGCTTTATTCATTTCTGAAGTGTATGACTGAACTAAACAACACTTTTGAACTCAGACTTTCTGCTAATGCAGTCTGACATCCATTATGACTCCTACACATCCATACTTCCTGTAACTTCTTTCTTTGCATATTATTTTTAAGCAAATAAGACATGTATAGGCATTCAGATTTTTGTAGAGTTCTGTATTAACTGACTTTCTTTATCATGCAGAAAGTAACAATTCCAATTTAAAAAAAAATTAATTCAGCCTGTCATTGCTTTTCTCCTTGCTATGCTAAAACTTATACATTTGGGATGTTTCCTTTCACTTTCAAACACAGAATATTTATCATAAGAAATTAGCTTTTATTAGACATGGTTTCTCATCAATATTTTCCAAATCTTTGCTTTTGATCATATAATTCATCGAAATTTATTTTATTTTTCTTAATTGATATTGTGCTTTAAAAAGTTATGCTACTTAATTTGAGAATTATTTTAATTAAACCATCTCTCTTATAATAAAAAAACATAGACAAATGTCAATAACTCATAAAGCTGACTGATTGACTTTTTGGAAATGCTCATTGTTGACAATGCTTCACCCCTGGGTGCGTTCTTCCTCAGCTAGCACACATGCTAGGAAATGAGGAACCTTCTGGCATTGCATTCAAGCAAAATAGATCAGTTCATCTTTCTGACAGAATCAAATTCATATTACTTACATCAAGGAAAATTTCACTGTTTATGAAATGTGAAAGTTCAAAACTATGACATAGTATAAACTATGTCATAAAATGGCAGTGTCATGGGTCCAGGGTTCCCTTGGAGCCTTGTGGATTCACTCTCTCCTTCATCCTCCACCTAGCTGATCTCAGGCCTGCTTTCATTTTCTACATCCCATTTTGAGTTTGTAATGCTCTCCTACTAATGTAATCTTACTGACTATGCTTTTTTCCTGTTTTCTTTTTTTCATAAATTTAAATTAGTATTCATTCCTGTTATATATTTACTGCCTTGATAATTTTTAATTCTGACTAGTATTTGATTACAGATGTTACAATTTGTTTTATTCACTCATGACTTCATAAAATTTGATTTGAGAAATCCCTTCCTTCCTTATTTCTACCAAGACACACATGCACTCAATGCAAAACACTACTGATAAAGAGAGTCTATGGAAACAATGAATTCTAATGAGTGGAAAACAAAACAAAGCAAAGTAAAAATAAATAAATAAATAAATAAATAAATAAATCCCCGCTAGATTTCTGTTTTGTGACAGAAGGACAAGAGATAGCAGAGGTTACAAGGAACCTGAACTCACTACTGATATTACTCTCTGGAACATGACAATGACTTACCTGAGAAGGTGATGATGTTCTTGGTACTTTATTTACTCTTGTTATCACTACACCAAGAGCTGGCAGAGTTTGACTTATGTCTTCAGGGGAAATCTTCTTTCAACATTATAGGGTCCTTCTCCTTCATTATAGAGAATGCCCCCCTCCCCCATATAGTCACAAATTAAAATTTAATACTCATTAAAAGGTACAGAATTTCATTTATTTCAGCATACCTATATATGGTCCCGATGAAAGACATCTCAGTGGCTTTAATATTAAGGATTTAATGGTAAATAAATTAGGATGTAATTAAAAAAATTGACTGCTTAAGTGTGTGTATGTGTTCCACAAGAATATGGGAGGCTGTAAAGGTTGGAAGAGTGTATTTGATTCTTTGGACTTAGGGCTACAAGTAGTTGTGAGGAACTATGTGGATGCAGGAAACTTAACCTTACTCTTCTTCCTAAGCAGTAAGTGTTCTTAATAACTGATCTATTTCTCCAGCTCCTTAAGACCTTTATATATTTAACAAAAAGACAACACAGACTATTTGTTTAAAGAAATGATGGATTTTGAAATTAAAGTGAGTCTAAAAAGTCAGAATCATTCTTGTTTTGAAAAGCAACTATGGGAATATTAACTCAGGAGACATTGATGGGGCTAATGTTTTGACTTAATTTACACAAACAAAGAGAACAAAGACAGAACAATAAAAAATACTATTCCATAAGATCAGGTCTTAATTAAATAACTGAAAATTACTGAAATAATATTTAGGACTCTTTCATATTGGCTCATAATAAAAATAAAATTATGTTTTTTTCTTAATCTTGTTTCAACCAACTGAAGACTATTATAAATACAACAGAATGATCAAAAGGTAATTCTGCAATGATGTTTTAATTTGAGAAGTAAAGGTTAATTTGGATTCTCTCATTTTATCATTTAAATGTACTATGAAATTTTGACAAGGAAAGTTTCATCTGGTTCATAGCACTTATTTTAACCTTACATCTGTAAATATAAAACTTTAAAGGACAAACTTTAACAAATCTATTTTTTCAGTATTCTGCCTTGATCTATTTTGTTATCTAAGGTTCTATTAATATAAAATAAAAAGATGACTTTTGAAGTCCATATATTTTGAACCTTTAAATTGCATACCAAAAATACATTAAAATTTTGAGTTTCTACAGAGTAGAATGCTAGTCTAGTATGTATAAAGCCTTGGCTTTCCTCTAAAGAACTGTATTAAAACAAATCAATCAGTAAATAAAATACAAATAAATAAACTACTTAAATATTTTCAAAGTTTAAAAGTATTTAAGCCTTCATTTGTTTAAAACTGGCTTCTATATAGAGCACCTGCTAATGAGGACAAAGCTGACTTTGCTGTCCCAGAGAGAAGTATGTCCAAGACTTTCTTTCTCTTTCATGAGTAAACTCTAGAGGTATTATTATTTGATATTTAACTTCCAAAGTCCTTTCTGGGATAACAAATTGACATTTATAGTAATATTATTATCGCTATAGGATCTCTGTGTCCAATAATTTAATACCCTGCAATGCTGTGTTTTTAGTCAATATGAGTATTCCCTGGAGGATTAAATAAAATGTCTAAAATATCTAGTTTATTTAATATGCCAGACCATAAAACCTTAATTATTTTCACTATAATGTACCAATGTGAATTTCTTCCAAAGAAACAAATTTAAGTTACTTGCAAGGTTTATTTTTCATTTTTTAAGAGTCTAATAGAAACATTACAGTAAACATTTAAAAGCTGCTTTCTACAGCATTAAGTCTCCTGAAGGCACTGAGTAGGAGACAGGCTAAGTTTTGCCATACATAAGACTTATGGTAATTTGTATTAATTACTTGATGATCTGCAAATAAGGTGTAATACTGTAGAAAACCTGAAAACAAATATAGTGTTGTCTGTTATTATGGTTACAAAGTAGAAGATAAGTTCATGGATATAACATGTGCTCAATAAACACTCAAACAAGCTACTGAACTTCCAGTAGGTGGCATTGTGCATTTAGGGTTCAGTCTTCTCAACTATCTATCCTCACCTACAGCATCTCAACCCACTAAATCTCAGGGTCTACTTATTTAATGTGATTTCCTATTGAATAGACTGTTGTATTCTAGATTTGATTTTTTGTTGCTATTGTATTATGAGTGATGAGCTATTCAGATAATTTTACATGACATTAGAACATTGTATTAAGATAACTACTTATTGAACATTTTGCATTACCTATTTATGAATTTATAAGAAAAATATGGCAAATGAGAGATATTACCAGATAGTTTACTTATCTCAGAAGGAATTTTGTTTTATCTAACGAAATCATAGTATTTAGAATCCAAGGGATTAGTTATTATACACGTAATAGGTCATTATTTCTAGAATTGTTTCTAGAAATAATTCACATAAATCTAAAATATATCTAGATCAATGTTGTGTTTTAAATCATTCCACTTAATCATGGTTTAAACAAAAATAGGACAAATATAGGTCTCAATATCTATGCAAATTTTAAAAGTTAATTTTCAAAAAGAGGGTAGAATATTAACTTCAGAGAAAGTTATAAGGAGAAATATTATTTGCATCATTAAATTGAAAAAATAAGTTCCAACTAGTTTAAAAGAAAAGTAAAACAAGAATGCTGAAACAAATAAATAGTGTACTCTATTGTGAAGAGAAAATTTTCCTTACCTTAAAACCCTCCCCACATTCTTAACCATTATCTAAAAGTACAGAACTGTAAAAATTCTCAAATACTGTGTAAGGAATATGGTCTTGGAAGTCCTTGAAAGACTAGATAAATTGTTTTAGAGACAAGGAGATAGCCTTTATCTCTTTAAATATCCAAGATAAATTATTGTTTTCTTCTAAATACATGGGAATAATATTAAAAGTTTATAATCTGCCTATCTAATTCACTTTTAAAAAGCATCCTTAGCTCTCTGGAAATTATTGACTTGAAAGAGCGAGAAGAAAATAGAATTGTGGAGTTGCTATTTGTAGCAATCTATACAGAGTATGTAAAGACTGTCTATGGTGGATTTAAAGTAGTTTATGCAAACATAGAACAGTATAGTTTAGAGTAAATATAATCTCCTTGAACTCTTGATCTCTACAAGAACTATATCCAACAGTTTCAGTCACTAAAAAGTGCACAAGTGAGAAATGGAAAGATGGTTTAACTGTTGAAAAAAATTTACTATTATTCCATGGAGGCACTGTTTGGTTCCCACTACAGGTTAGCCAGAACTACTGTAACTCATCCTTCACAGTGTTTTGATGGCTCTGATCTCCTTAAACATCTGTGCTCATGTACACACACTCACACAAAGGCACATCTATATAACACAATTAAAAATATAAATATTTTAAAAATATCAATAGCAAAATAACCTATTTTAAATGTTTATTAGTCTCTACTTCCTACTTTAATAAGTTGAATTATATTATTTTCCCAATTTAAAATTAAAACAATGTATTTAAACACTGTTTATAAATTAATTGACACAAAAATTCTCTTTTGCACCCTAAGCATCTGATATATCCATTTAATGAATACTTAGTTTGTTTGAATTTCTTGAAGTGAGGTCACACTTTTCCTATCCACCTGGCAGATTCAGGCATGTTTAAAAGATGGATTATACTGGACTTTAGCTGGAAAACCCTAAAAAAGATTAACGCTCTAGTCCTGTGGAGATGCAAACTTTAATTCAATCTCACCTGCTACAATGGGCAGTATAACTGCAAGCTGAAGCAGATAATTCTTTTCTCAAGAATGTTAGACTGATGCCACAGGCTCTTTCACGGTAAAATTGTGGACTCTGAGTCAAATGTAGAGCACTTGAAGTTGTGAGTTTATAACAAATGGAAGTGAAGGCACAATAATTAAAAGGATCTTTCAGTTTCTTAGACTATGTTATTTTGGAAATAGAAGAAATGTACCTCTAGACAGCAACTAGAAATTTCATCATTTTCACATGCAATAAAATACTGTGGTCTCTGCTTTTTTATATGAGAGCTAAGCTCAGTGAGCCATAATATAACTTATGAATGAGATTAGAAATAAAATTACATCACAGGTTCTATTTGTTTCCTTAGTGTTTTGTGTGATTTATAAACTTGCCTTTCGCAGTTTTTGTTTTCTGAGTGTACCAATCCTAATGTTTTTCTGTGAATATTTGAATGTGCTTTATCACTCTGTTCTCTTTCCATCTTCAGAAATGTTCTTCCTAATTATTGGGGATTTTTTTTGTTTGTTTGTATTTTTTTTATAACTGAATTTCCACCAAGATGCTTCTGTTAATAGTCAAATTATATTATTTATTTTCAATTACTAGAGGAATACAGATATACATTTAGATATGCTAGGAAAAATCTTAATACTGCATGTTCACATTAATTTAATTTCTACTATTATAACACAAGAACAAAGATAGTACAGAGAGGAACACTAAAACAATGTGGTTTATTGGAGAGTTTTCAAGAATATCTGTATTTAATTTATTTGTTTGGTCTTTCTGGATAGAAAATGAAACAATTTGGTTCAGTTTAATAATCATAAAATAATTATCATAAAAATAACGTTCACAAATGTAGGTTCCATACAAATTGCTGTCTATAAGTTTGGATTTAAATATTTGATGCCAACCTGTACTTATGGAAAATCAATTGTATTTTTGGAATCAGTCAATTAAGCAATACCCATTATTGAAGTCTGTCTGTCAAGTTTAGGCAGTAATTGCTCCCATTTTCAGAATTATTTTTATTTTATATAATATTTCAATCAGGAAATATATTATACCTTGAAAAGTATATCAATTAATAGTCAAAGGGCAGAATTAATTCATAACATTTCATCAATTACTCATTTATCACCATTTGTAATAATGACCATATTATCCAGCGATTCAATGAAGCATTACATGTCGTAAATAATTTTGTAGGGTATAGAAGTCATGTGAAGTATATTTTAATGGAATATATTTGAGTTGTTCACCCCCCTGATACCTCCATTTCTTATAAATTATCCATTAAATTTGAGGAAATGTACTATGTATCATCTCCAATGGAAAGAATAACATTTGAATTACTTGTTTCATAAAGCTACAACACATTTTTTTTTGTCAATACTTCAACATTCTACACTAATAAAATGTGAAATGTCATTGCTGCTTTTAAAGCTGATGGTTTTTAAATGTCACTAAAAATGTAAGTTGTCCCTACGTAAAGCTGGAAAATGCAAAGTTTTGATGATTAAAAACTCACATATAAGAAACTCAAATGTGCCTTAGCAATAGAGTTCTGTCATGTTCATGGTACCAGTACTTTCTCTCCCTTGAGAAGTGACCTTATTAACATTCTCTTTGTCCTAAACACACCCCGCCCTTATACAAATCTCCCCTCATTTCTAAGAAATGTGAGAACTGTTAGGCCATCAGTATTGGACTGAGGCCTTTTCCCCCTTCAATATTTGCCAGTTAAATTTGACATTGATGTGGTCCTGGTTTCCCTAAATCCTGATTTGGAAAGAAGTCAGCATTAAACTTACTTGGTATTGTCCTCCCTTTCCTCACTCAGCCATGCTACACCCCAAGTTATTTAAAGGAATTTCTGACAAAATGGCTAATGAGTGTCATGGATGTAGTTTTAATTAAATAATTTTGAAGTGAGCTTGAACTTGTTCGGCTCCTGCCTCAGTGTCTTGAATGTTGGAATTACAGATACATATGACTTCACCTGACCTGACTGACTTTAGGTGTTTAAAGTATCTTTTCTGTAATTTACCTAACCTTGATAAAAGAGAACTTTGAAGTAAATATCTATGTTGAATAACAACGAAGTCATCCATTATGAAGCAAAAGGAAAAAGATCAGACTCAAGTGAAATCAGTTTTCATTAGAATTTTCTTAACTCTCTAATCTATAGGATATTATTCAATTGGAAAAGAATTTTAGTCTCAAACAATAAGAGCTCTGTTGTAATTTCTCCTGAAAATTATCATAAAGATCGTGAAAGTAAACATGACTAATGTGTTTTTATCAAAGACTGGTAGACACGATTAACATTAATGTAGTTCATATAAAGTAAGTTTATATCCTACTCTTGAACCTCAAGAGACAAATGTTGATTTCAATTAATTCTCCAAGTGATCTTTGTTGAAAATCCGGTGTATTCAATTTTGTTGACAATATGGAAGTAGCTAATCATGTGTTAATTAAAGCTCTAAATTTTCATTATTCCCTTGCTACTTTGGTAGCTCAAAAGCTTGAGCAAATTATTTAAACTCATTCATTATTTACTCTGTCACCAGTAAGAGGAAAGGATGATATTATCTATCTTACAGTTTTCTTTGATGACTCAACAGAATAACACTTGTCAGAAACCACTTGAATGATGGAAAGCCGTAGCTTGTTGTAATTGGATTAAGTTCAACTTGCCATCTTGCTTGATAAGCGCTGTTCTTTATAGTGAGGGCAGGTTTCCTTCTGCACTTACACTGCCATTGATCCATTTATTCTTTTATTGATTTTTAGATTCTTTTCTAGTTTCTTTTACCTTATTAATTGACATCCCATTTTGGAAGAAACATTTTAGATACAGGGTCCTGTTTCTTAATCATAGTTTTGATCACCTCCTCATTCTGATTTAAGTGTTAAACAGTTCTAGCGTGATGTAGTGACCCACAGTTCTAATTTCAGTACAGGCTTTTTGAAGATTACTGCAAGTCTGAGGCCAGTCTGGGTAACTTGTAGGACATGTAAGTAACAAAGTAAGATTCTGCCTCAAAACCACAAAACAGCAGTAACAAAAACAATAAAACTTTTATGTTTCATTAGTATCAAAACTGAATATATTGACATTCTTATGAGAACAAGACTCAAATTAAAATCTAAGCTAATATAATGCAAAACAAGCTAATGAAAACTGAGAATATTCAGGGAATCAAGCTTGAAGTTGGCACATTAGTTTTTGAATTATGATACTATGTGTATTCATTTTTAAAAACTCATCTTTATTTAGAAATCAACTTTCTGAAAACTGGAATTGTTCAGAGGTATGAGATGTGTTATAAAGTGTCAGACTACTCTTGCAACTTAGACCTACTTCTCTGATGTCATTTGATTATTTTATGTAAATGGGCTCCATGTGTTTTTATAGATGATTGCTTTAGTTGCCATTCTGAATGGACCAAAATATAAACAAAAATGAAGTGTAACATTTAAAGACACATAATAAGGAATGATTAAAGGATCATCATATTCAAGATATTCTATGATTTGGGTGGCTCCTATAGCAAAGTAATTTTGTTTTTACACTTATTTATTTGCATGTGTGTATTTTAATCTCTATGTGTCTCCACACACATGTGTGTGGAGATACTTTCACCAAGTGGGACACAGAGACTAAAATCAATCCATCATACTAAGAGGCATGTGTCCTTACTTGCTGAGAAGTATGTATGACCTGACACTGAATTTTTTTAAATTTTTGTTATAATTTTATTGAAGGAAACAATATATACACATTGAACTCATCATAACAGATTGGAGTAATTTGTGTGAACATTTCCTCAAACAAGGTTCATGAAATTATTTGAATGCAGTGAAATATTTTGTAAATTAACTTCTTCAATGGAAATTAGATATCCAAGATACCATCAACTCAAAAATTATCCATTGAACTTGCCCTAGAAATAGCTTAATAATTCAATCAACTTCTGTCAACAGTTTCTGTGGGCACATCTATGTGGTGTACAGTTGACATGATTGCAAACAACTTCAAGCAGAATCAGCAGAGATAACCCCAGCTGTCAGTCACAAATTGTCAAAAGGCTTTTTTTGTAGATTTGTTTCATATCTTCCTAATTTTCAGTTTATCTTTGTACTCACATCCAAAAAGGATTTGCTAACTTGTAAGGAAAATTAGACTACATTTTTTTTGCTTCTCAACCTCAAAATATTTAAGTCATACCATAAAAATATTATTTATGTCAATGCCACTGGATTTTATGTCTTCTAGCCAATGACTACTTTTCCCTCCAGTTACTCTGTATATGAGCTCCAGACCTGTTGGTGTTTGCATTGCACACCCTGTCCCATGTCAGAGGCTTAATAATTTCTATGTCCTACCCTGAATGCCTTTTTTACATTTGTATATTTTGTATATTTTGCAGTTTTCATGCTGCATATGAAGTATCAGCACAGCAACATTTCACCATCTCAGTAGTTTGCAAAAATGGGTACCACTTTGAACTTCTACATCAGTATTCCCTACTCATTAACTTTCCTAGTGATTTTTTTTCTCCACTTGAATGACATCTAGGTGAGTAGAAGGCCACCATTTGTAGATTCTTAAACTATATATATCTAGTTTTGGTCTACTTGAACTTCTTATTAATAGATATTGTTTGAAGGATCTAATGTAAATCAGCCTATGTGGTGTCCAATTTATAGAATAAATATATTCAATGCGTTTTTTAGTTTTACCATGAATTTTAAATATAGTTTTAAATACAATTGTGTGATTTTAAACCTATAGTCTTTATTGTTTTACATTAATAAATTCAAAGTGAACAGCTAGTGAAATGCCTAAACTGTACTTGAGAAAGTTTTATTTAAAAAATATGAATTTTAGAAAGAAGAGTGTGAATTTAGAAGGATGATTTTTAAAATTACTCTTTATTGCATAAAAGAATCTATAGATACTTTCTAGAAAATCTCAAAATAAAAGATGATGGCAAAACAAAGCAAAGAGTGACTTGTGGATGAATTAATGTTCAGACAGAGAAATTTTATTTCTTGAGAAAGATACATCTCATTTTGGAAGACTATCAATGAATGAAATTATCTGAAACAGAATATGCAACTACTACTTAAATTATTTTGATTTTTGAAGTGATAAATAATGAAAGAAATGGGGACAGACACTGTTAATCTCCTACCTGGCACTGGGGACACCACTCAAAGTCAATTAGTGATGTGTTTTACAGAAGAATGAAAATTTATATCAGAAGAGATGAGTTTTTCTTTGTGTGATGTGTCTGGATGGGCAAAAGCCTTGGAAAGTATGCATAGTTCATAAAGCCAAGGACAAAAAAAAATCTGGTGAGGGTAGATTCAAGTATGTCTAGAATAGGTAACAAAAATAATTATATATTATAAATCTTTCAATAATTTAAATGTTCTTCAGTTGTACATGCTGAAATAATATTGATATGTGAATTATTTAGTGAAGACTAATCAGAGTGACTAATTAGAGAATAGTCAATAAGTGTAATAGATAGGAAACCATTGATTATGCCAGAAAGAATAAGTTTGATGGATACTGTAGAAAGCTTTTTAGTATACATGCTATAACAAGGAGTTATAAAAAGGCACAAATTCCTAAACATCTTTTGCAAAAAAGAAAAATCTTACCAGAAAAATTAAGGAGTATTGGATGAGGAACAGTCGGAGAGTTGGCCAGGAGGAGAATAAAATCTGGAGTGCAAAATAAATAAATAAATAAATAAATAAATAAATAAATAAATAAATAAATAAATAAAATGTTTTCAGGCATAATTTATTAAAAAGAAAAGGGTATTCTTTTTCAAAATCGAAAGAACATAAGACACTTAAAGTAACTATCCAATACTGATGTATAACCCTGGTTTAAAACAGTAGCACTCTTTTAGAATACAACTCAGAATGACAGATAACCAAATTCAGAAGGTTGAATTTTACTTGAGATTTTTCACAATGAAAATTCAGAAGGCAAAGCCCTCTCTTTATGCAGTCTGGAGCACAGTTGTCTACTCTTAAGTTACTTACAAGAATCATGTCCTCCATAGTCATTTAACTTAAGTACAGACTTGCTTTCTCAGTTACCAGAAATTTAGCCTGCATAATAGAAAAAAATCCTTAACCTCTAGGGCCTAATATTTTAGAACTGAAAGTAAAAATTAAAATAGAGGGCAATTTAAATCTGCATAGCTCAGATGCAAAGATAAACTAGTTAGCTGGCAGGAAATTCAATAACTTAGACTATCTTCTATTGTTCCAGGGAGCACTCAGTACTTTCTATGTAGCATACCCTTTAATTTTCATATTCACCAAAAAATAACTATTATTTAGATACCCTGGAGGAAGATGAGAAACAGTGAAATAACTTGATCATAATATAATACTCTAAAATACAAAAGTATACCTCATACTAAACAGGCATTTAGAAGCTGCTTTTGAGAAAATGTGTTGACTCCTCACATAAACTCCTAAGGGGGAAAAAATTGAAACCCAGCAAGGAAAATTTGCATCCTGAACATTAACAGATCACCAGTACATTATTTTAACATTTAAAAACAGATGATCACATTCTACAACTAGATATAAGACAATATGTTCATGATGAGAATAACACGAACGTTAATACTACTCAGGCATACCAAGATTGACTGACGCACAAATTATTTTATTCCTCTGTTCTTTGTCTCTACAGTGAATACAAATCTGCTTCTTCTGCTTTTCAATTCTCTTTGTATCTTTAATTTGTGTTCTGGAAAGTTGTGGCTGAACTTTCCCTGTTAGAATTGTGGAAGCCCTTTGTTTTGAGTTACATAACTCCATTAATATTCTAACAATTTTATTTTTAACAAATTGCTTAATAACTATATCTATTATCATTAGTTAATTAAAATTATGTCTAAGAAATAATTATATTGTCTGGATGAAATTTGTATATCTCTTTATATCTTTCCTTTTAGTGTACTTTATACATGCATCTATTTTTTAGTTTAATTATTATATTGAACATAATTAAGAGTTGGTTGTAGGCATGAGATGTTAGGATGGCAAAACTTTGGTGGGATTAAAACGTCAACCACACAAAACTTATATTAGAAAATTAATATTACCACAGTAACAAGGCCATTTTAACTTTAATTTTATGAAGTGGGCTATAGCATTAAAAATATAAGATAAGGATTTTTTTTTCCTGTAGAAACAAGCATGAACATTAAGCCATGGTTTTAACACACAGTTTCATCACCATATTATATTTTCCAATTAAGGGATACATACTTTTACAATCGTCAGACTGACCTGTGTTCCTCTTTATCTTCAAGTACTGTAATGTATATATCAATATATAATTTCAGAACTTTCTTGCATTACTAGACACTGTAAATGTCAATGCATTTAAAGTTTTGCTGATTAAAAATAAAATACTGAGCTTTTCATTAATTATTGGCTGTTCAGGAGAGTCAAATTTATTGGCTTCCTGTTGAAATGAATACTGTTAGAGAGGAAAATTTTATTGCAATGATTTTGTTTGAGCCATTTACCTTTCAGGAAGGCACAAATCAACATTGTTTGGGTCTAATGGTTATTGATTTGGAAATAATTCTAACAAGTATACTTCTTTAAGGTCAAAGAAAGGTTTTGCTAACTTAGCTGTTGTACAACATTATACATTGTCTCAGCCTCTTTCTAGAGAATCCATTTAATTTAACTCAGTTTATAGTTCATGTTCCTGAGACAGAAGCAAAATTAAAACCCTTTTAATATTATTCACAATGTATTGTTAAATATGATGAGATTTGTCAGAGTAAAAAGGAGAACCATTCTTTGCTAATCAACAATTTAAACATTTTTGAAACAAACCGGCATATCCTTAGTACCAGTGTACTTAATCCTATTGTCTATACTGTGGACATAAATTGATCATAGAAAGTAAGGAAGGAAAGTCTCGTACCTTGATTGTGGGAATGTACATAAGCTTTTTTGATATACTGTCTTTGTTGGCTTCATAAGATATTTTCTATCACCCAGCTTCTCATTTTATTATTTTTTTCATTTGCATTTATTTGACATGTCAGGTTTGCTTGTGTCTGTCTTCAATCTGATTCTTATTTATTGTTGTTGTTTCTTGTTCCCTTGAAGTTTTCTCTTAGCTCATCCATCTTCTCCTTAATTGAAATCCTCTTTTGCCTCTCTGGATTTCTTGCCTGCACAGTGTTTTAAAGACATGAAACCACCATGCATACTTCTTTCAAATAACTCACACAGTACTTACAATTTTTCTAATGTTATGATATATATATGATCATAACATTAGAAAATATATATCATAACATGTATGTATTATAAATAAACATTTTTTCTGGAAGATGATTTACTGAATAAAATATCTTTAATATAGAATTAATATTTTTAAGTCTAGATGACTATAGAAAGTCTCTACAATAGATTTCAAATATTCTGAAATCAAAATGATTCAATGTTTCTAACCAGAAAAACCAACTTCCCTTAGTATCTCTCAATTCTTCCATGGACAGCAGGAAGACAGGATGTTGGACAGAGTTCGTATCCTACATTACAGTTAAATCAGGCATTTCCTGATGACAAGGAGCTGAGATGTTATAGTAAGACCCTGTAGAGATAAGAAGCATGTGTTATTATACACACATAATAATAATGTGTGACATAGTTCAAAGAGTTAGAATTAAAGAAGTTAAATGTTTTCACCATAAAATAATAAAAATCAGTTAAGGTAATAGATGTATTTGGCCTTAATTAAACATTGTATAATGCAGACATTGTCAAAAGCTCAAATGATACCCAATATGTATACATGTTTTATTATCAGTCAAACTTGCTTTTCACTTTAAAGAAACAATCTATCCACTCTATATGCATTTAATTATAAATTATAAGCAATGTTCTTCTCTACTTTCAATGACTCTGTTTCTCTTAATATAATTAATCTGTTCTTGTTTTAAATGACCCTGGTCAGCTAAAAGTTGTATTTTGAGATTTAGTGTTTATGAGTGGATGTAGAAAAATGGGAATGGAAATCATAAGAATAATATGAGTTTATGTGTATACACTTTAACATAAAGTAAATAGAAATGAGGAACCTCCAACATGTATTTCAATCTTGCACAAGATCTGTTATACACACACACACACACACACACACACACACACACACATATATATATATATATATCCAACAACTGGCACAGGACTTACAAATTTTTTCTAATGTTATTAAAAATAGATATTCTTTTGGGTGATGATTGTCTGTTTTTTAATATAACAATGCTCAAAAACTGAAATCTCTCTTCATGAGAAACATGCCCTGAAATCAATAAAGACAGACTGAAATTATATTAATATAAACATGCTGTGTATTGCCAATATTGTATTACAGTAATGGTATTTCATTAAACATTCAAGGGACAAACAATATTCTTTTTAAATTAAAGCTGTTATAGTAGTAATTAAAAATAGCAAAGTCTTTAGAATTAAAGTGTTACTGTGTGATAAGTGTGTATGTTTTGTTTACTGGTGGAGTGATATTTTGATATTTTAAAATCTAATAAAGAAACCTGTAAATAAGGACTGAAAAGAAATAATTAAAATATTAGATAGCCTAATCTATAAGAAAAGTTCTATTTTATAACATGAATAAGCATAAGGTAGAATTCTTTCTTAAAGGAATACAGAATTTTCCTTCTCAAAATGCTAAATGTAGAAAAAACACAATAATTTCAATATTAATGAGTGTAGCTGACTGATCTGCTGCCAGTATTACAAGACTGAGGAAGGGACATTTCACACTTAATGTATGTATATACTTAAGTACTTGGAAGGCAGGAAAATATTACCCTTAGGTTATGATGTTAAATGAATTCTATCTGTGTGGTAGATGGGGCTTTTCACTGTTCTAGAATCCAGAACTATGAACTGACTCTAGTTTGTTGTTATTACAATGGTGTATTGGTTGAAACATGTCCAGAGTGGTTGTACCAGCTTGCAATCCCATCAGCAGTGAAGCAGTGTTCCTCTTTCTCCACATCCTTTCCAGCATCTGCTGTTACCTGAGTTTATGATAGGTGTTTATATGCTGATTGGCGTAAGTTGGAATCTCAGGGTCGTTTTGATTTGCATTTCCCTAATGACTAAAGATGTTGAACATTTCTTAAATGCTTCTCAGCCATTTGTGATTCCTCAGTTGAGAATTATTTTTAGCTCTGTACCCCATTTTTAAAATGGTTATTTAGTTCTATGGAGTCTAACTTCTTTAGTTCTTGGTATATTTTGGATGTTACCCTCTATTGGATGGAGGGTTGGTAAAGATCTTTTCCAATTCTGTGGGTTGCAAATTTTTCCTATTGACAGTGTCCTTCACCTTACATAAGGTTTTACATAAGTTTTATGATGTCCTATTTGACAACTCTTGGTCTTAGAGCATAAGTCATTGGTATTCTGTTCAGGAAAATTTCCTCTGTGCTAATGTGTTCAAGGTTCTTTACCACTTTCTCTTTTATTAGATTCATTGTATCTGTTTTTATGTGGTGGTCCTTGATCCATTTGAACTTGAGCTTGGTACAGGAGATAAGAATTGATCAATTTGCATCCTTCTACATGCTGATGGTCAGTTGAACCAGCACCATTTGTTGAAAATACTGTCTTTTTTCGATTGGATGGTTTTTGGCTCCTTTGTCAAAAATGAAGTGACCAAAGTTGTGTGGGTTCATTTCTGAAATAGATGTGGCCTGCTTCCAGAAATAAGAAACCAGCACTGCCCCATAAAACATATTTAGCCCTTCATAACTAAAACACTACTCCAACACCTTCTTATAACTCATATGTCACCCTAAGGGAAGCTACAACAAACTTAATTACAAAACCCTGCTCACTGGGAGGGAGGAGAAACATGTTGTATGCAAATAAATAAAATATTAATTTTTAATAAGCAGGAGGAAGAATCTTATCATCTTAGGAAGTAATGGGGAAAAGACATATAAGGTCAACTACTTTCTTCCTTATTTTTTACATTGAGATAAATCAGAGCTCATTGCCTGTATAGGGCCAAAACTCAAATGTCTTGCTGTTCGAAAATCTGATATAAAGTTCTAAATTTTCTGTGATTAAATTCAAAATAAAAATTGAAATGTAAAATGTGAGAATATACTGGAATTTAAATAGGATAATAATGAAAATGTTTTTGTTTCAGTATTTGTAAATGATATAATATGTTCGTGGAATTTCATAGTATGTTCAAGCTAATTGAAGTATCCCTTATATATCCCTTTTATAAATAATAACTTCCTTGACTGTTGAATTCTTAAACAAGTTAATGATATAGAACCAAGTTTTTCTGTTTTTGAGATTCATAGGTGATTGAAATGTCATGATCTTTTAAGTTCTAGATTCAAAATATATGGCATCTCTGCACTGAAATGGCTAATCAATTAGGTTTTGAAGACCAGTACCATGTTAATGTCTATAGGCATAACATTTAATATTCTAGGTGTGACCTCACTTAACTCTGGAGTTGCACCCTAAATATAATGACGCTTTTCACTCCTTTGATTGGAAAACATGTGTAAAATGTTTAATAATTCTGTCCAAGCTGTATATTATTTAATAACAGAGTTGGAATACAGATTTTGTCCTTTCTTGAAATGTTAGGCCTTCAGGAAAACACAGACAAGAAACAGAAACTTTTTTCTTGTAAAGAGAACAGAACAGGCAACTTATTGATAAGCCTTTTAGAAACAACTGGCAACAGGTGGTGCAGTCTCTGGATGACTTTTCCTTCAGTCTCTACTCCACACCTTGTCTTCATATTTCCTCCTGTGAGTATTTTGTTCCCCCTTCTAAGAAGCACTGAAGCATCTACACTCTGGTCTTCTTCTTGAGCTTAATATGGTCTGAATTCTATCTTTGGTATTCCCGAGCTTTTGGCTAATATCCACTTATCAGTGAGTGCATACCATGTGTGTTCCTTTGTGACTGGCTTACCTCACTTAGGATGATATTTTCAAGTTCCATCTATTTGCCTGTGAATTTCATGAAGTTATTGTTTTTAATAGCTAATTAGTATTCCATTATATAAATGTAAAATATTTTCTGTATCCATCTGGATTGTTTCCAGCTTCTGGCTATTATAAATATGGCTGCTATGAACATATATTAAACAGCTTATCAACCATAGATGGACTGTCCCATTTGACCATAATAATATTTCCTTCCTTACTTATTTCCTTTCCTTGACTTTCACGATGTCTCAAATACTTGTAATAATAATTTTAAAAATGTACCAGGCAAAGCATATTAAAGTAATTTAGAGTGCAACACATTATTTTACAGTCATTTGGCATGAACACAATGTTAAAACTTTTAAAATAAAATTCACTTAAATACCCTTCAGAAATTTCGGTAGATAAGATACACATTGTCCTGTCCTTTCAGTTGTATACACCACAGAAAAGGGACATTTGTGATGAGAATCAGAGCAGAAGGTAGGGAATCTGTGAAAGAAATCATATTGGATTACAACAGGAGTACTTTTCTTTTTAGTTGTAATTAATATCAGGTCAGAAATTTGTGCAGTTGCCAGAAGAAGAGTTATAACCTGGATACTAAGCATCCTTCCCTGCATACTGAGGGAGACTTCTGAAATGATTACATTTGCCAAGATTATAGTACAGAGAAATCACAGCTCTACTCTCAAGAGGTTTCACAGAACAAGTTCATTCTGACCTCCTTCTGATATCCAAAATAGAAACTTTAGATTGTGCAAAGTTTGAAATCCCACTGCAAGTTCCACTTTGCTAACAGCCTTGTTCAGCCACAGTGACATATAAAATCTCAGCTTTTTTGTCTGCACCCATTTAGGAGGTAGCTCTTCTTACCTGGGTAAAGCATAGCTGTGGAAGCTTCTCCTTTCTTGACTGGCAAAATAGATGACCTTTCAAAGACACTTAACAAAATTAAAGCATTGGAGTTTCCATTTTTCTAAACAGATGATAAGCAAAAAGAAAGAGACCTGTGTAAATTGCCAGATATGTGGAAAATTCATGCATTAAGAAGTAACACTACCATGTGAGTTGTGACACTTTTGTGAAGTGTGGTTTTATTAAAAGGGAATGCATGGGTCATTTTGGCTAATCCTAGATTATAAATAAACTGACTTTTAAAGACTTGATTTTAACCTGGTCCTATTGTGGAGATAAGAAATCTCACTGTACTGCGTTTCCTTGCTAATTTGAATCTTTATTTTGCCCATGTGCAATCAGAATTTGCATCCTTCCAAGCTTGGATGCTCTCTAAGTTTTAGACACATTCCAAATGCACATTGTAAGATATAACACAGGGAGTTCTTGGTGAAGGTGATTTTCAGGGACAACTGGATATATATAATCGTAGGCAAGTGATTGACAGAAAGTGTCATGTCAGTAGACTGGATAATTCTTAGAATACTCAATGTGTCCATTGTTGCTTTAAGATACTAACACATGTTCCTCCTTGAAAAGCTCTTATTGGGAAGACATGGCCACCTGGGGGACCATCTGCTTGCATACTGAATCTTACTTAAGATTCACAGATAGATTCATTTTTATAATGAATCTACTTTGGCCCTGAAATTTGGTTTGCTTGAAAACATATACCAACACAGCTGATATTTGTATAACCTCTCAAGAGAAACAAATTATTTTAAAAGACAGACTGTTACTGTCAGTGATGTGGAACATGGAGAGTGAGTGCTTCATGCTGTTGCCCTAGGTATCCTCAAGAGCCTCCTCATTCTATTATGAAACCCAACTTAGGCAAAACCAGGATTCATTGCTTGGACGCAGAGAAGAAATGCATGACTACTAAGAACAGAATAGTTAAAAGATATTTTAATATTGTTCTTAAACACAAGGGTCAGGAAAAAGTCAAGCACCAACAAAGAAAAAGACACCCAAATGTGAGTTTTCTACATCCAGGGAGAGTTATAATTAATTGTCCTGTAATTACCAAACACACTATTGCTATGGCTCTTAAGTTATATATCAAAAAGATACTAATATATATCTTTGTCCTTTTTTTTTTAATCTCTCTTGGTTAATTGGGTTTATAGCTTATAGTTTGGTTCTGGGAATTATTTAAATACTACTATAGCCTGATAACATATAATGAATAAATGAGGTAGAAGATGATGAGTAAATATCCTTTCACACTCAAGGGGATTTCGGTGTTTTTATTGGATATTTTATTTGTTTGTATTTCAAATATTATGCCCCTTTCCAGTTTTCCCTCTGCAATTCCCCATCCTATCCTCCCTCCTCTGCTTCTATGAGGGTGCTCCCCAAGCCCCCACCCATTACTGCCTCACCACCCTAGCATTCCCCTACACTGGGGCATCAAGCCTTCACAGGACCAAGGGCCTCCACTCACACTGATGCTAGATAAGGCCATCCTCTGCTACATATGCAGCTGGAGCCATGGGTCCTGCCTTGTGTACTCTTTGGTTGGTTGTTTAGTCCTTAGAAGCTCCGGGGGTTATGTTTGGTTGATGTTGTTTTTTCTATGGGGTTGCAAACCCCTTCAGCTCTAAAGGGGATTTCTTATAAAATTCCTGGAAAATTTTAGTTAGAAAGGGAAAAAGTCCTTATATTGTTGTGAATTATGCTGGAATTCTTGCTTTTCTGTTGGTCACAGGCTTCAACAGCCCCCAGTGTAAGGATCCTTTCCATTCTCATGTCTCAATAATGTGTTCTTGCCTTTTCTATCTTGCCTGAATTTTAAGTGGCATAAACTTAGTAAGATGAAATGTTATATTTTCTAAAAAGTGTCATTTTGTAATCATTCTTTTCTTATCAGTTTATTAAGTGTTTAGTGCATCTGTGCACGTTTTTGTGTGTGTATATATATATATATATGTATATATGTATACATATATATATATACATATATACATATATATATATGTATATATGTATATATATACATATATACATATATATATATATGTATACATATATATATATATATAGTTGTACATTTGTATGTGTGGGTGTACGTGTGTGTATATTTAAGTATATTTATGAGTATGACCAGTACGAAAAGGTATGATACTCAGAAAATATGTGAAAACTATACAGAAAAGATACAATTTTCTGTCTTCATACATTTGATATCAGAAATTAGTATTAAGCCTTTCTATGTATTTTAATCTATTTACATCTTTATTTGAATAAAAATTATAGTTAAATACAGATTAAGTAGGTTGCTATTACTAAATAGTAAATGCATGACAATTCCAACCTGTTTTTTTTCATTTTCATAGTTTTTCTTTCTTAGGGTAACAATGGATCATATCAACCTGGCCACCATTCCAAGGATCTCTGAAAACTATAGAGCACATTTGAGTACATTTTGTTAAGTTTCGATAATATTGTCACAATTGTTTTAATTTGTTATTACTATTTCTGAACTTATACCTTCACTTTTATCATAGGGATTTCTTGACATAACATGTTAGTGTAGATAATTGGATCATCTGTATTTTTGAGAGCCAGTAAGTTTAGTGAAACATAATTTATCAAATATTTTAAATTTATATGAGCATCATATTATGTACCTGTACAACAATGATAGAGGAAACATATCAAATTTACTGAATTTTAAATCTATTAATTTAATCTGTAAATAGCAGTCATGAAATAAGTAAATTTAGAGAGAAAGAGATTTAAGAGTTTTAAAAATAATTTTGATTTTGTAAATGTCATGGCGTCAAATATTGAGTCTTATATGTTTCTCATTTTAAATAAAATAGTGTACATTATTCCTATTGTAAATTTAAATAATGATGATACACTTTAATGATCATTATTCTTCATAGGCATTTCAGTGATACTCAGCTGGAAAATAGGCATGCAAGGAAATATTCATGAATGGACTACTCATTTTTCATGCTGAATTTTCAGCATTAGGTAAACATATCTTATAAAGAATGATCTTAATTTTAAGAAAAAATTTCATATGAAGATTTATTTAAAAGATAAATTTTCAAAAGGACATTATCAGTAAGGGACTACACTGTGTAAAGTACAAGTGAAAAATCACACCATTTCTCGAAGATTTCATCTGACTCTTCTCAAACTGACCTTCAGTAAAGAAATATGTATAATTCTATAATAAACAACAAAATTTTTTGTTCTTTTCATGATTTTATAAGTATTTTCAATGAAAATAAGCACATGGAAAAATGGAACAAGTTTAGCAAAAATATTTATTCCCCAGTGCTAAAACTAAACAATGTGAAGATGTGGCCCACATTGACTCAAGCTTCTTTCCCAGTTATTGTGATAGTTTGGTAAGGAGATGTGACCCATTTGGAGTAGGTGCATCCTTCTTCAAAAGGTGTTTCACTGTGGGTAGATTTGGAGGTTTCAAAAGCCCACAGCAGGCCCAGTCTCTCTCTCTCCCCACTCCCTCTCCCTCTCCCTCTCCTTCTTCCTCTCCCTCTCCCCCTCTCCTCCCCTTCCCCTCCTTCTCCCTCTCCCTCTTTCTCTAACTCTCCCTTTCAGTCTGTTTTCCTCTTCCTGTCTCCCACCTCTCTCCCCTCTTGTCTTTGGATCGGGATATAAGCTCTAAGTTACAGCCACAGCATCATGCCCACATGCCTGCCCTCATGCTTCCTGCCGTGAAGATCATGAAGTAACACTCTGTAACAATATGCAAGCTCCCAATTAAATAGTTTATTTCAAATTTCCTTGGCCATATTATCATCTTTACTGTAATATAATAATAATTGAGACATCTAGGTTCATTAGTGTAGAGAAAGGCAGAGGTGCTCTTTCTTCTTGGTTCGTCTTGAGGCAGTGGAGGGGGAAAGAGTGTCTACAGGGGTAAGACTCTGTGTTACGAAATTCTGGGGGTAAGACTTCATCTTACATAAAATTTAGGATTGGTGTATAATAAAAAATTTACTTATCTAAGTCTAAGTTACTATGCTACTGTAGCTGACCTGTCCTCTGAAGACGGAAACTTCAGTTTCTGGCATTTAGCACCTCTTCCTCTAACTGCTATGGATTAAGTAAATTGCCTTTTGTACTGTCTCCACAGGAACTGCTGGGCTCTAACTTTCAGCCTGCTAGTCAGAAGTCACAGGGAGAAAAATGGGACACTTAGAGAAGTGGCTAATGAGTTTATTACTAAGTTTTAAAAAGTTTCCTGTGAAAGCTATCTAAGAGGGAAAAGCAGAAAGATCCTCAGTGGAGAAAGGGAAAAATTCTGCTACTTGGGAAAAGGTAAAAAGTGAGAGAGGGAGAGAGAGAAAGAGAAGCGATGAGATGAGAGATGTTTCTCTCTTCTGTTTTTAGTACTTATATATCTTTCAGAATACATGATCACATGTTACAAAACCAAAACTAGTTCACACAAAAATCAAACATAAATTGAAATAGAAGTTTACAACAGAGAATGTTTACATGCTTATCCATTAGGAGTAATTACCTAGCTAAACATCTATCTTGTCTTCTCTACAGGTTAATAGAAAGTTTAACACCATAACTAAATTATAAGTGAAATTTTGTATAAATAAACCCAGTCAATATTTCATCTTCTGTCCTAGCACCAATAATAAATCATTAGTTCCCTTTATATGACCCTTGGTTCATTGTTTTACAAACTCTTGGAATGTGCTCTGAATAGGAGAAAGTCTATCTGCCATCTAAGAGCAATTAACTGGTGACACTTGGGAGATTGGTAGAATTCTCATTGAAATTTTGACTATCAGAAGAGGACCTAAGAGAAGTTCCACTATAAAAGAGCTTTATAATCACAGATATAATTTTAGGAATTCTTATAGGATCATCATTAAAACTTAAGTCATCTATTTGTCTATATAGCAGCACTATAAGACGGTACATTTTCGTGGATCTGCAGATATCTGCTCCAAAAGGGTGTGTCATTACTCATTGATTATTATATGTGTATAATAATAGCAGGAAAAGCATATTAATATCAGGAATCTTTCCTAAAATTAGTCCCCCACAGCCTTGCTGAATGAGGGCTCACCTGTCGCAGATTAGATAATAATCCAAAGCAGGCCATTTCAGGATGATCACCTGCTAGTATATTAACTTGTCCCATTATGGATCCCAACATCTCCTCCCTTTAAATAATATAAATGAAGCGTGCTTATCTCCCTTTAAGCAGTCCTGATAGCAGACCCTTGGCCCTTGAAGATGACTGGAAGAAGAAACAATAGCAAATTAAACAATCCTAAAATAATTCCCAAATTTATAAGAAAATTCCATAAAGAATTATCTTTAACAAAATTTATGATTGAATTTGGACAATAATCAGCCAATTATGCTGCTGAAGATCTCTTCAGTCTGGACTGATGGCACTGATCTGGGATGTAATGTATCCATATCAATAGCAAGTTGAATTGTTCCACACACCATATAGATGTGCTTGTATCTGTATCCCGGACATTTCTGACTTACTGTAGGGCAGAGGGGTGACATAAATCCATTTTTAATTAGCATGACATGAGGTAGTTAAACATGTTTTAATATTATGTACCTGAGTTCCTATGTAAAGGATGGTTTCTTCTAAAGAATTGACTATCTGTTAAACCTCTATCAATTCTATCTTGATTGATCAGTGCTAAAGAAATATTTTTGTCAATGTATCAATATGATTAAACCTTTGTACCTGTTTGGCTAGGGAGGAAACAGAATCTGCAACTTACCCTAAGATAGCAATTAATGCAGTAATGCCTAGGATAAACCCAGTAATAAATCTTTTAGGTCATGAAAGAAAATTAACATTCTATACCAAGGCAGACAAAGCAAAAGCATTACATCAAGGCTGTGAGAAACATGAAGTATCTAGTATACAATGAGAAAAAACAGTATGACACAATGGTGAAGTTATACAATTGGACAAAATAGCATTCTAGTAGGAAATGATATATGATAGATTTATATTTAACAGTTTTATATCTCCCGTATCCCATGGGTATAGAATTAAAAGTCCAATTAGATGCAATCAGGAACCATGCCTTCCATGTCTTCTTTTGCTGGGATCTCTGGCAAGGTGGAGAGTCTGAAGATGATGGTAGCTATGAAGTAGGCTTGAAGGAAATGGCAGATGTTGAAGTTTCTGTCCATGGAGAAAGACTGGTAAAATCAGCTGGTCTGGCATCTACAGGGTCCTGTAAATATATAAACAGAATTTCTCCCGGAAAAACATCCAGACATTTTTATTACCCAGTTAGTAGGTCTTTATTTTAGATGAGACTTGAAATGTTTAGAAATGGACTTATTCTTTTTATATAAAGTATTATAAGAAGATGAATAATTATTTTATTTTGTAATTTAGAAGCCTATATCTTTTAAGGTCTGATGAGCTCACTGTACAACAGCATGTCCCTGTGAATTGTAGGGGATATCAGTATAATAAGAGAAACTAAGAGTCAAACACCAATTTTAAAGGGCATTTTAAGTTTAAACAAGGGTATTGTCTGATTTTGAGCCCTTGGCATATCCAAGATTATAAAATAATGAAACAAATACTGTATTATATCTTTTAAAGTTTTCCCAAGTTAGGAAAAAGATGTAAATAGTAATGAGAATTAAGCATAATATGTATAGGAATAAAGGCTAACTTTCCAAAAGATAGGACATATGTAACATATGTCTGTTTTAAATCATAAGGAAACAGGCTCATCAGGGGTTAATTCTCAAGTTTAGCTGACAGCTCTGCAGGAATACGGGAGCAGACTCACTGAATGCAATGGCAACTTGTAGTGTAAAACTTGGCTAAATTACCTTTTTAGGAAAAAAAACAAGCTTTTGTGAAAAAATTAATTAATATTTACCTTCATTTATAGGACCAGGAAGCATAGAATGAACTTGAATATGTCCAATAGAGAAAAGGCATTTTCTAAATTGAAGCAAGGCTTATAATTCTGGAAGCTAGGGCTAAAATTGTAAAATAGCTGTAAAACAGTTACACAGTTTTTAAAAAGAGCTTGTCCTAGTATTTAAAAATCAATGGTTATTACCTTTAGCTCCATTTGTTATTGTGAAGGTTTTATTTGTGTGTGTGTGTGTGTGTGTGTGTGTGTGTGTGTGTATGTGTGTAAATTTTCTTTTAGGATCTTGAAAGTAAACCTGTTTGAGGAGAAGTCACGAGCAAATTTTTGTAGAGGTTCAGTCCTTGCTGCCTGGTGCTGCCTGATGCAGCTGTTGGATAGTCTTCCTTTGACAAATGGATTGGTCACCTGAGGCTGTTAAGTTACTTCTATTGTCTAAGGGACCTGAGGTAGGTCCCTCAAACAGTTTCCCTGATTTAATAAGATTCCTGTATTATTAGGGATTACAGTTGTACCAGATAAGGCAGTACCATTTTTATGAAAGTTAGTTTGGCACTCAGACAAGGATACTCAGTTGGATTTCTGCTTTGAGTTGTGCCAGGAGCATTAAAATTTATGGCACTTCCTGCCTTATCAGGACATTGGTTGCTGAATAGTCTGGGCTTCTTACCTGAATAACTTTTGCGAGCCCAGCCTGATTTATTAAATGTTTTCTGTCCTTGATTAGTAAGATTTTAGATATTGTTCTGGCCTTGTAAGGTTGTTGTAACAGGTACACCTTGAAAATATGAAGTAACAACCTCAACACATGTTTTAAATGAATTTCCAGAGGTTTTGGTTGTCTTTAGAAGAGAATGAAAAGTGGGTTCAGCATTCTCAAAGGCCAGTCGGTTTAAAACAATATCTTTTGCCTCTGAGCTAAGAACTATTTTTTCCATAGCCTCTATCAGCTGAGCAACAGATTCCTCAAAATGCATCTCTGGTTTATTTATTATTTTAGCAAGACTTTTGAATTTTGTATCTCTGTTAGGTAAGCATCGCATGATTCTAGGGCAGTTGATATTTTTATTAGATCTTCCTTTTTCATTTTTTGTTGAGTTGTTTCTTCAAGACATTCTCCTGTACCCATAAACATTTCATATGTTAACTCTTTCATTCCCCTCTTATTTTCAGACATATTAGACAACTCTTTTTGAGTCAAGTTCTTATATATATATATATATATATATATATATATATATATATATATATATATATATCCACAGTAAAAATTCATCCTTAGTTACATAGGTTCTGGCTATTTTAAACCAATCACAGAGTCATAAGCAATTTAAATGCTTAAGGTTCCCATAAGTGATCCTTATCCTCTTTGTTATTCTCCATACACACTGGAAAATAGCCTACCAGCTTACCCTGTTGCCGAGTTTGAGATACACCAGCAGCAGATCCGATAGGCCCCTTTGGTTTCTTAAGTTTTACAAGGGGTCTTGTGGAATGACTTATATTTAAATGCTGCCTGGTAGGCCACTCATGTTTATTATATTTTGCTAATTTCGTTTCAGTGTTAGATTCCTCCTGTGAGCTTGATTTTTCCTCTTTTGATTCAACATTAACTTCTTCTGAGCTACTTTTCTCAGACTTTTCTGTCGAGGAATAAACATTGTTCTTAGATCCTGAGCGAGCTTGTAGTAATGGAGTCCCCTCACTAGGAGGTGAATCTACTTTCTCCTGAGCACATAAGGCTTTTTTGTCATCAGTTAATGCCTTCCTAAGAACGTTCCAAATAGCAAACTCTGTAAAGGGCATGCCTAATCCTCCATTCTCTACAAACCAGGCTTTAATATCTGACCCTACTTTCTCCCATGTATCCACATCTAAACTTCCCCTTTCTGAGAACCAGGGACTGACTGTACAAACTGAAGAAAGTCAGTCAGCTGGCTAGTGCTAACCTCAATGCCTTTTAACTTGAGAGTATACTTAAAAATATCTATAAAAAACTCTCTGTCTCTAGATTCACTTTGTCTCATGCTGAGTCATGTTGATGCTAGCAGTAGTTGTTGGAATCTCCTCTGATAACTACAAAAAATTTACATTTAACAGGAACAGTATCAGATAGCAGACCAGTGCTTAATACTAGCCAATAAAACTACTAAAAATTACAGACAGCTATGTATTTATCAATAACCTACTAGATGCCTTCTTTCAGGCTGAACACATACATTTAACTCTTAGAGGTAATTAACAGCAACCGATCAGAGTGCTTTCTTTCAGTATAGGGGTGGGATAGGGTTGGGTAGGGTAGCAAGGCCTTTTTTCAGGCCTGGGATTGCTTTCTTTCAAGCGGTGTATGCTTTCATTTCAAGCTTGGGGTGCTTTCTTTCAAGCGGGGTGTTGGGGGGGAGAAGCTTTCATTTCAAGCCACACAGATTTGTGCAGTTCATGCTGTGCAGATCAGCAGAGACAATTGAAGCCAGAAAATAAGAAGGATCCAAAGATTAGAAAAAGTTTCCAGAATTAATTTGAGGCCAAGCAGCCAGACTGAATCAATCAGGTTAGAGAGGAATTTGAAGCAGAACAGCTGAGTTGAAGCAGCCAGCCAGAGTTCAGAGAGAAATAAAAAGGGTGAGCTTATTCAGAAGTAATCCTCTGAGGTGACACTTATATATGTAGAATAAAAGTTACTTTTACACATTAGTATCTGGAACATTCTTATGAAGATACAATACAATAGTTAAGATAATGCATGCTCATGTTCAATGAAAGGAAAATAATATTCTCTAAGAAGAGACAGTTGTGAAAGATATAGAAAAACATGGGAAGTCCTGCAGGCAATGTAAAGGAGTTAAACTGATCCATATATTCACCTTGGCATTGGGGAAATTTTATTTTTTCAGGACATTTCTAAAGTAAGAGTAAATTTGTTTACAGATATATTTTGTGATAAATAGGAAAGATAGCAAAATAATTTACATTTGAAATATATCATTATCAACACAAGCATTATTATGCCAGCCTATATATCATATAGTTAAGAATGGACACACACTCACATATATTTCACATGAGCAATGTGTTTGGGGACAGGACTGGAAGTACTTGAAATATACAGTACTAATAACACGACATTAGGATCAAGCATTCTGCAGAGGGAATTTCAATCTCAGGAGTCACTGGTCAGTACCGTTGGAATCAGACTATTGATGACACAATCTCTTGGTGGGCTCTGTGTAAATGATAAGAGCAGAAAGATAATAAAGGACTTTCTAGATAGGAAATACAGAGAAATTATGACCCTGGCTATAGGAGATGTCAGTAGAGTTAAAAACACTTGGAAGCCAATTGCAATCAATAATGTGTTAAGTCAGTGTTCTAGATACACAAGAGCAGGACACTGTTCTTGAATTTAAGAACCCATGAAAGGACTGATTCAATTGCTGTCCCAAATTATCTGTACTTGCACACTACTTAAATTAAGAGGGAACTGCTTCTGTGTGCTTTTTGTTACTTAGTTGTTTTTCTGTGGGTCAGCAAAAACTTAATTTCCATGTGCTTTTCAAAAAGAAGCATTAAATTGTTTGAGTTACAAATAGTAGCACACATCTCTCAGCACTTCTTCTGCTTCTCATCTTCATATCAAATATATTCTCTTATTTTTATTAAAAGGGATACACTAGCTTATCTTATAAGAAAATAAATTACAGTTTTACTATCTCATCCTCTTTCTTTTACTTAAACACACCTGTGTTTTTTTTTCTTTTGAGTAAAAGAGGGTCTCATTTTGCACCCCAAACAAGAAAATTTCCTTGTGTATGAGACTGGACATAAAATCATGGCAGTCCTTATTTTTTTCCCTTCAGAATGCTGAGATTACAGGTTCTAAACCACCACATTTGTTTACTATCATTAGGGCATGAGGGCTAATTGTTAAGGATTTGCAATATGTCATAGGAAGATGTGCAGGCATATTCAAACAAACACACATGCATTTATATAATAAAACATATAAATGTCATCAGATAGTTCAATCAGAGCCATATTAACCACAGAAAATGTGCTCATGATGGGTTACTGTAATATTTAAATACACATATCTTGTGAATAGAATTGTTAAACAAACCTGTTAATTAAGCATATTCCATTAACTAACTCAAAGTGAACTTTTACAAATTGCTAAATGTAGACTGATTAGTACATATGCACCCAATTATATTTCTTTAATAGTATCTTCTGTTACATAGAATTAATTCCAGTGATATAAATTTGCATTATTACCTCCTTTTAACATAAATAAATCTTTAATTGTGGGGGCAATTGTGATATATAGTGACATACAGTTTCAGGAAAGGGAGTTGTTGCAGTTATTTTAATGCTTCTTGATTTGTACTGTCCATTAGTTCTCAAGCCTGTCCAAAAAAACATACATTCGAATATTCAAGTAAGTATAGAATAGACAATTCAGTTTGATTCTTTCGTTCTTTTTCTTTTCCTTCTATAGTTATCCATCCTTTTCTAGTTACGTTTCAAGAAAAGTAAATGCAGGTAATATGCCTTTGTGAATTATATACAGTTCTGTATTATTTTTTTTCTTAAAAATTGGTTTTCTTGGGATAACTGATTTAAAAAAACACCTCATCAGCATGTTTATGCCAGCAGTAGATCCCTGACTGTAAGCACACCTGCACTTCTGCCTGTCTCTGGTCACTTTTAGAATTACTCTGGCATTTCAGACTTCATCATGGCAATGGGTAGTTAGGACAATTTCTTTCAACTTCAAGGCAAAGTTTATCATCATCATCATCATCATCATCATCATCATCTTGAAAAACTACTCCCCTTGGACTTTTACCTTTATAACTTTAAATGTTACTACTGGGGCTGCAGGCACAACAGGCAATGAGCAGGTAAAAAAAACAGTGTAGAAAAATCCTAAACCTCTTGTGTGAGTTAACAGGCTTCTGAATACAGTGCTGTAGTTCTCAAAGAAGAATGGGAAAGTATCAGGGAAATGCTTTAAGAGCTACAGCAACTTAAAACAAAACCTTTTTCTCTTTGAATTGCTCCTAGGCACATTATTTTATTTCTTTTTTTATTAGATATTTTCTTTATTTACATTTCAAATGTTATCCCCTTTCCTTGTTTCCCCTCCAAAAACCTCCTATCCTATTGCCCCTCCCCCTGCTCACCAACCCACTCACTCCTGTCTCCTTGCCCTGGCATTCCCCTATACTGAAACATCAAGCCTTCACAGAACCAAGGGCCTCCCCCTCCCTTTGATCCCCAACAAGGCCTTCCTCTGCTACATATGCAGCTGGAGCCATGGGTCCCTCCATGTGTAATCTTTGGTTGGTGGTTTAGTCCCTGGGAGCTCTGGGGGGCAGTGGTTGGTTCATATTGTTGTTCTTCCTATGGGTTGCAAACTCCTTCAGCTCTTTCAGTCCCTTTTCCAACTCCTCCACTGGGGACCCTGTGCTCAGTCCACTGCTTGGCTGAGAGCACCTACCTCTGTATTTGTCAGGCACTGGCGGAGCTTCTCAGGAGACAGCTATATCAGGCTCTTGTCAGCAAGCACTTGTTGGCATTCACAATAGTGTCTGGACTTGGTAACTATATATGGGATGGATCCCCAGGTGAGGAATTTAATGAAATAACAGTGTATTTTTTATGCATTGAAAAGTCAGTGTATACTTGATATCTAATAATGCTTACATCGCCTCTAAAACAGCTTTACTCGTTTAATTAGAAATTTCATTTTAATGAAGTTTTGCTGTACTTCAGAAAGTTGTTCCCTACTTGAATTTAGAAGATTTCAGCCGAGCGGTGGTGGCGCACGCCTTTAATCCTAGCACTTGGGAGGCAGAGGCAGGCGGATTTCTGAGTTCGAGGTCAGTCTGGTCTACAGAGCGAGTTCCAGGACAGCCAGAGCTATACAGAGAAACCCTGTCTCGAAAAACAAACAAACAAACAAACAAACAAAAAAATATATTTGCCAGGCAGTGGTGACGCACGCCTTTAATCCCAGCACTTGGGAGGCAGAGGCAGGCAGATTTCTGAGTTCGAGGCCAGCCTGGTCTACAGAGCGAGTTTCAGGACAGCCCGGCCTATACAGAGAAACCCTGTCTCGAAAAACTTAAAAAAAAAAAAAAAATCTAAGAGTAGAAGATTTCATATACTTAACTGTCAGTTTCCTAGCAACAGAAAGGAGAGGCAGCATATAACTAATTTTAGTTTCTGAAATAAGCATGTTAAGTAAATCCCAATCTTAATCCCTTATACAACTTTCTTTGATTAAGACACAGGAAGAATGTAGGAAAAAGCTCATCCTAAATGGCCTTGAAAATTGCATCTTTCCTTATTTTCTGTGGTGTCACATCTTCAGGTACATCATCATATTTCATACCAACCAACTGTAAATCCAAAACTTTCCATATTTGCAAAGGACCCATTATAACACTGTAGTTCCTACTAAATGAAATAAGTATGTGTGATCTTTATGGATCTAAGTGTCTTACAGAATTTTTTTTAATTTTTTCTTTTGAAACCATTTCTTTTTTTCTATATTTATCTTTTATTTCTTTTCAGGCTTCCAAATAAATGACTTTTTCACATAATATTTCCAAAATAAAATTTTACATCCCTCTATTCCTCCAAGTTTCTTCTTCGCCTCCCAACCAGATCTGTCTCAATTTGTGTTACGGTAGAAAACAAACAGGTTCTATAGGAAAATAGCTAAATTAAATAACATAATAAAATTAAAACAAGATAAAATAAAACTAACACATCAGAAGAAGACAAAACAAACAGAAGGAAAAGATCCCAAGAGAAAGTATAAGCAATGTAGACAGACTCATTGTCATACTCAGAAATCCCAGAAAACACTAAACTGGAAGCCATAGTATGTATGCAAATGAGTACAGTAAAAGGAGAGAAGAAAAATAATATATAAATTTTAAAAAGGAACTAGAATTTGTTGGGTTTTTTCATTTTTTTTTTTAATGCAAAGATGTGACAAGACATTTCTGTCAAGGTACCCACCCACAAAGATGCCTTTGGGTTCCTTTTTTATTGGTCATCTCCGTTTCCTTCTGGTTGTACAGCCTGACCTTAAGACTGCTTTATCTCCACCATTGCACCAGCCTATCTCGCAATCAGACCACAACTATAAAGGAAAGCATTCATGCTTATGTTGCAGTTTGCATTTATTCTTTGGTAGCCTGCAGAGTAACTTTCTGTCCCAAAGAAGCAGGCATATAAAGGTGAAAGCTCTCTCTAGGCAAAAGCTCAACTGCTGTGTTTAATAAGAAGTGTAAGTGTTGTCCTTAGCTGTGGGTCCTTGCACTTAGTATATGGAGAACAACCAATAATCTTAACAGCGGCTGAGTTGTCTTGAGTGTTCTCACAGGACCTTGTGGCCAACAAATCAGTTATGTATTACTTGAAACAATTTGGTGATAAAGTATGACCAGTTGGTGCTGTTACTCCTATTATTTGGCAGTTTCTTTTAGATTTCCTTCATGTATATTCATAGTTTTAGAAGCTTATACTGCATTAGCATAATAGCACTCAAAATTTTAGCTATCACATCTCCACATTCTCTTCCTTTTCCCTCCCCTTTCCAAGCCTCCCATCCATCATCCATAACTCTTTATTCTCTTTCTCTTTCCTAGAAAGATTCCTTAAGAAGACCCTCCAACCCCAATTCACTTACTCTGTACCTACTTTTTTTAGTATACCAAATGATAGTTTGTTAATCATTGTCTTAACAACTAATATTCACATATATCTACATATGAGTGAATACCTATCACATATTTTTCTACCTCTGTGATACTTCATGAAGAATGATGTTTTCTACCTTCATCTATTTAACTGTGAATATCATGATTTCACTTTTTAATGATTGAGCAATTTTTTTAAAATCTTTTTATCTGTTGAGGAACATCTAGGTTGTTTTCAGTTTTCAGCTATTTTGAATAGAACAGCTATGAACATAGTTGAGCAAATGTCTGTAGATAAAGCATCCTTTGGTATAGCTATATCATGATGTAGATCAATTCCTATCTTCCTGAGGAACTACAACATTGGTTAATATAGCAGCTGTAAAACTTTGCTATCTCACTGATAATGGACAAGTGTTCTTTGTTTGTTTGCTTATTTGTTTCCTCGACATCATCACCAGCAGCATGAGCTGTCATCTGTTGTATTGAAGTTAGCCATTCTAATTGATATAAGATGAAATCTGAAAGTTATTTTGATTATCCTTTAACTGATGACTAGGGATGTTGAACATTTCTTTAAATGCTTCTCAAGTATTTGAGTTTCCTCTTTAGAGAATTTAGTGTTTATATCAGCACTTGGGTTACTTGTTTTCTTCTTATCTGGTTTTTGAGTTTCTGATATTTTTTGAATATACATATATACATATCTACCTACATTATCTATCATCTATGTATCTATCTATGTATCTATCTATGTATCTATCTATGTATCTATGTATCTATGTATCTATCTATGTATCTATCTATCTATCTATCTATCTATCTATCTATCTATCTATCTATCTATCTATCTATCTATCTTCTATCTATGAAAAATCTTTTTCCTTTTTGAAGCATGCTGCTTTGTCTGAATGATGTATCAGTTGCCAAACAGCTTTTCAGTTTCATGAGGTCCCATTTATCAGTTGCTGATCTTAATGATGATTAAGATTCTTCAAAAGTTAAGACTTTTATTTTTTTAAAAAAATGCTGTATTCATTAGTGTGTGTGTGTGTGTGTGTGTGTGTGTGTGTGTGTGTGTGTGTATGTATTTGTACAAGTGCAGTAAGTATTAGCGCAATCTGGAAGAGGGCCTCCAATCCTGTAGGACAGAAGTTACATAGGGTTTTCATCTGTCATATGGGTGCTGGAAATGGAGCCCTGGTTCTCTAGGAGAACAACCAACGCTCCAAATCATATTAACTAAGCCATATTTATGAATAAATGATCATTTATTTATTATTTGTCATGGATTTGCAACATAACAATTACATTGTGAGAACCATACTTTGTCATGAGTATGTGTGCCGTATATTGCATTATAAGAATCTTTCTTCTTAGATCAATTTTCCTGTTTTCTACTTGTAATTTTAAAATTTAGTTCACTAGAAAAAAATGCTGGTTATTTCTTCAGATCCTGCAAATTTTAGGAATACTCCTCAGTTTGATAGTTAAAGCTGAAGAAAACCAAAGTATTTTCTTCCATTTACTGTTCAGGAAAGGGCTGGCAAAGTATATTTAAAAAAGCATTAATATAGCGGATGTTCTTATTCATTTAGTAGTCAAATTAAAATTGAAATAGAACAAAGGGAAAGCTTTCTACATGTTCAAAGTAGGACTGATTACCCTTTAACTTTAGGTATTTATAGACATTTATCCACTATAGATATGAAAGAAGTATAAGCAGACCATTAGATGACAGATATCTGAAGGACTGGATAGTTCTTGGGAATATTGAATAGAGTTGTTTTTGCCTGTCATTATTTAATCACGGTTTCATGCTGAGTGCTATAAAAAGGCAATTAATTTAGAGGGGCCAGACTTAAATATAAATTCTGGAGCATATTAAATATGTGATGGGAAAGTAGAATGAAATGTGTAAAAGAAGTATTGATTACTGATCTAAGTGAAAATTAGTTAAAATTTCATTTTCAAATACTGAGTTAAATTTAGATTCTTAATTTTATCGTGTTCATATTTTCCTTTTGAATTTTCTCTTCATATGAAAACCAGCAATTACATTTAGATTAAAAGCTGTTCACTAGTTTGGTTTTAGAAAATTTACTGCGCTTGTCTTTATATTCATTTCTGTAAAACTGAGGTCATTGAATGTTAGTTGTCAATACATATAATATATTTTTTGAAGACTTGCAAACTAGAAGGGGTAAAAATCCACTTTTTGCCTTGTGATGCCTTACCAACCAAAGTGGGCATTCTGACTTAAATCTCATTTATTCCAGTAAGCTACCAAGAAATTATTCACTTACCAAACTCAGGCTCCTAAGGATAGTATATTAAAGAAAGTTACATGGTACTACGTAGATATGTGGCAGGCAGATAGCTGCTTGTCACTGTAATCATAAATTTTGTTTAAAAGATTTAGATGTATATCTAATTCCTCTTGCTTTACCTACACAATTTCAACAAATTGAGTAACTTTGAACCAAGTATTTAAATAGAAAATTGGTTTATTTACACTCTGTCTTAGCTGACAGAGAAACAAACTAAGCTATCTTTAGCTCACCAGAACAATCTTTACACCTCCTCCTGACTAGAAGGATATGCTCTCTGAAAAATACCATGTCAGTGACTCTTACTACAGTCCTACCTATAGTTCTACTCAACTTGGGTTTGGAATTCTTTGCCAGCTATCAACTCAGCATCCATATTTCCCCTAAGTTGTTGACATTTTTCACGACTATGAGACACACATTTCTGTCTCTTCCAGACTAGGATGGTCAGTGAGACACAGATGGGTTGTAGCATGTATGGCTCCTGAGAGAGAATGGACTCATTCAAAGGAGTCTCTTCATTCTTTCTCTTTCATTTCTACATAAGTTATCCAGATGATACTTTACAGCAATCCTTGGCAGGGGAACTTTGTCAAAATAATTTAATGATAGAGTTAATTATCAAACCAACCAACCATAAACAAACAAAAAATGCATACTTCGGTTTTCCTTCTTCTTGAGCTTCATGTGGTCTGTGAATTGTATCTTGGGTATTCCTAGCTTTTGCACTAATATCCAATTATTAGCGAGTGCATACCATGTGCATTCTTTTGTGATTGGGTTATCTCACTCAGGATAATATTTCTAGTTCCATCTATTTGCCTAAGAATTTCAAGAATTCTCAACTAAGGAATACCAGATGGCTTAGAAACACCTAAAGAAATGTTCAACATCCTTAATCATCACGGAAATACAAATCAAAACAACCCTGAGATTCTACTTCATACCAGTCAGAATGGCTAATATCAAAAACCCAGGAGAAAACAGATGCTGGAGAGGATGTGAAGAGGAGCACCCCTCAATTCCTGGTGGGATGGTAAACTGGTAAAACCACTTAGGAAATCAGTTTGAGGGTTCCTCAGAAAATTGAACATAGTACTACCTGAGGACCCAGCTATAACACTCCTGGGCATATGCCCAGAAGATGCTCCAACATGTAATAAGGACACATGTTCCACTATGTTCATAGCAGCCTTATTTATAATAGCAAGAAGCTGGAAAGAACCCAGATGTCCCTCAACAGTGGAATGGATACAGAAAATGTGGTAATTTACACAATGGAGTACTACTAATCCGTTAAAAACAATGAAATCTTAATATTTTTTAAATTGCTGTCCACCTTATTTTTCATACATTTTTGAACATGCAATTTTTATAGATTGACAAACAAAATAGCTGGGCATTGGTGGCGCATGCCTTTAATCCCAGGACTTGGGAGGCAGAGGCAGGGGGATTTCTGAGTTCGAGGACAGCCTAGTCTACAAAGTGAGTTCCATTGAGAGCCAGGGCTACACAGAGAAACCCTGCCTCAAAAAAAAAAAAAAAAAAAACCCAAAACAAAACAAAACAAAAAAAAAGACAAACAAACAAAAAAAAGACAAACAAAATTAAAATAATAACAAAATTTATAATAAATTAAAATAACTAAACAATAATAGATATTTATCTTTTTCATGAGAACAGTTAATATCTCATTTTTCTATGTGTACTTTGTTACTATTACCTTTTATTTTAAAACTCTAGAAATATATACTTCTAATACTGACGTCCAAATATCCAAATAAGTGACCCTACACTTAAATGTCATGACACAGTTGTGTTCACTGGAAGACTCATGCAGAAATCTCAGCAATATTGTTTCCTAAAAAATTTTGGCTAAATTACAAAACCAGTTGGCAAGCCAATATAAACAGAGAAAAGTTTCACGTGGTCCTAGCCCTAGATGAAGAGTTACAGGCTGTCCATGGTTCTTATGTTTTCATGGCAATCTGTTTTCCAGGAGTAAGTTCCCATACAGCTTATATTGCCCAATCAAAGAGGGCCAGGCTCTGGAAACACTTACATACAAATGAGCAAAGCTAAATAAACTCACTAAGTTTAATATCCATTGTGTATGTATTTTATATGTGTGTATTCATATACATACATAAATATAAGAGACAACAATAGCACAAAGGTCTATTTTAATTTGGCAGGGGAACTACTGAAATTCTAGGGATAAGGGATGTATGGGAATGTTGTAGAGACAGTTTACATGGGAAAAAGATAAGATTAAAAGCTAAATCATAAATAAAACAGAACTTACCTGTGCACTAACTACATTACTTCTAGCTATGTACAAAAGGACCCAAAATCCTATCACAGGTTTTACATATATATATGTATATGTTATTTATATTTACATATATATATGTATATATATGTAAATATATATGTATATATATATGTAAATATAAATAACATTTTATATATATTACTGTGCTGTGCTGTGCTGTTCACCACATCTAAGAGAGCATGTCAATATTAGTGCCCATAGACAGAGGAGTAAGTAAAGTGTGGTACACATACCCACAAACAGAAAGAAAGAAAGAAAGAATGTTGGTTTTATAACATTTGAAGGAAAATGAGCAGAACTGAAATTTGTTTGTTATATGCATAGTTATTTTGTGCACAATTGATATACTTGTGATTATGGAAAGTTCAGTGTATTATATATATAAGAAAAATGTGATTAAACCTGGATGGACATTTCAAAAAATCAAGAGAAGGGTGTAGTAGGTCATTTGCTACATTGAATGATTGAATTTTAATTTTAACAACATGGATTCATACAAAAATTAAGGATATAAGGGATCACAATAATACTAATTTTTTGTTTTTCTAAATTTTATTTATTTATGCTTTTATATATTATTTATTTATTTATATATTTATTTGGCACATGTGCTGTTTCCGCATGCCTCTACCTCCCAAGTGCTGGGATTAAAGGCATGTACCACCACTGCCTGACAAGAAAATCTGTTTTATACATTAACATTCTGGCTTTTTGTTTTTGTTATAGATGTGAATGCGGTGTGTATATGTGTGTGTGTGTGTGTGTGTGTGTGTGTTTTGCTGTTGTATTTTTTTGGTTTTTTGATTTTTTTGTTTTTTACTTTTTAATAAAAATCATACTTTATATTCTGAAGTTATATTTGAAATTTTTATATTTTATGTTATTAATTTTTTACTTCCTTTTATTCAAGTTATATTCTTTTTTCATACAATATATACTGATTAGTTTCTTCTTTTTTTACTCCAAGTTTCTCCCCCTATGTCTCCCCTCTCCTATGAATCCATTTCCTTTCTCTCTCTCTCTCTCTCTCTCTCTCTCTCTCTCTCTCTCTCTCTCTCTCTCTCTCTCTCTCTTTCTCTCTCATTAGAAAATTACAGGCTTTAATAACAATCACCAAGCATGAAAAAAAATACAATAAGGTAAAGCATAAATTATCTCATTGAAGCTGAACAAGGCAACATAGAGGAAGGAAAAGATCTTCAAGAGATGGCACAAGTATCTGACACCCACTGGCACACATACTTAGTACCAAAAACTATTAAGCTGAGCACTGTCATATATGTAGAGATGACTTGGTGCAGAGCTATATACATCCTATGCTTACTGTTTCAGCCTTTATGAGTTTGTGAGAGCCTTACTTAGTTGATTCAGGATGCATTGTTCTGGTGTCTTCCATCTCCTCTGGCTCTTCCATGCTTTTCTCTTCTGTGGGTTCCTTCGCAGGAGGGGAGTTGATGGAGACATAGCTAATACTGATGTGTTTTCTAAGGACTCTTTTTTTTTCATATAATATCTGGCTGTGGGCTTGTTCCTGTCTGCTACAGGAGGAAGGTTCTCTAATTTTGACTGTCTGAAGAAGGCATTGATCTATGAATATAGCAGAATATATTTAAGTTTCATTTTATTGATACCTTATTTATTTTTTATATAAATATTATATATATATATATATAAATATTATATACTATATATATATGTATATATTGACCAGTAGCTTTCTGGTTTTACCCTCGGTTTGATTTATCTAGTCTCTTGTTCTTAATCACCCAAGCAATGCCAGGTATTGGTGGCATATTGTGGAGTGGAACTTAAATCAAATCAGATATTTTTTGGTTACTCCTAAAAGTTTTCTGCTAGGGATGCTCTAGCATATCTTGGAAGGACAGATTGTAGCTCAAATGTTTCGTTGTTGGGTTGATTTTTACATTTCTCTTTTGGTGACTGGCAGAGTAACTTTTGGCATAAAGAGCACTTGAATGTAGAGTTAAATGCTCCATTTAAGCACCAGCTCAATTTCTCATGTTCAATGAGTTGTGTGGGTGCTGTCCTCAGCAAAGGGGTCTTGCTCTCACTTTGCTGGGAGCAACAAATATTCTGAGCAACAGCTTGTATTGTTTAGAAATATCCGTGGGATCTCCCAACTTTGTCCAATAACTCAATTGACATTAGAATGCTCAGGATAACAGACAAAATATGCCAATCCATTGCTCTTTATTTAAAAAAGGTTAAATTGATTATGTTAGAATTTTTTTAATTTCAAATATTAAACTTTGCATGAATTAAAGCTTCATGTTTTAAATAAATACATTGCCAAACTAATAAATCCTGCTTATCTCTGACTATTAATTCAAAGCAGTTCTTTCAAGTGTAAATATAACAGCCTATATCACTGAGATCATTAACTAGGATGCAGGTATCTGCATCCAGATAAAAGAATGAAGACACGAAGGCTGTAGTAAGGATGTCTGTCCATTATATATGCAGGCAAGCAAACTTCTTAATGTCTAATTAGAAGGACAACCTACTTTGTTACTGATACAGTTTTCTTATTTAATGATCAAAAGATTCTAGTAAATATTAAGATTAATTCATTGTGAAAGAGCACTTAGAGTTCAATTACGATTTGACCAAACTAGAGCATCAATAAACACTCATGGGAAGCTCTGCTTTTTGCAGATTAACTTTTATTACAATGAAATGGCTATTAATGGTAAACTGATGAATTACTACATGAAATTGCTTATGATTATAATTTGGACTTTAGAAAACACCTGCCAGAGTTGATTGCTGTGTTTTTCATATTTGGGACACTTACCACAATTTGCAACAACACAAATCATACAGAAATTTGAACATCAATTCTACGTTCAGAATTTCTGATTCATGATAATGAAACTGTGTCTTCTACATACAAGGATGTTTCCCTCTTTTTAATTAACTTGATATATGTCACAGCAGGACAGAATATATCCCAGCCCATTTACAAGCTATATTGAGTTCTTGAAAACAACGTAAGAGGAAAGCCAAACTAAAATTCACTCCATTTTATATTACCTTGAGATTAAAAACTGAAAAACTGTCAGAAGACTCAGCCAGATCACTCAGACTCTTGCATTGACATTTGAATACAGGCTTAGTGAAAATATTATAATGTGACTTTTGTCAGGCTTTATGAAACATGACCCATAGACTATTAAATGATAATGATACAGAAATGTGAAACTTGTGTTATTCTTTGTTAATTTCTCAGTATAATGAAACAAAGAATTTAGTGTAAAAGGTGTTTCTAAGAATTGGTAGCACTAGAATGAGCAGAAGATCTGAGAAACTGTATATAAAACACCCAGAACTCTGCATGTTAAATTCTGTAGCTGTTCACAATGGATCATGTAACAATTTCAGAGCACTTTCTAGTTTATAATAAAAAAATAAATCTACTTTTGTTAGTCTAAAATTCATTAATATTTATAACATAGCTAATAATTTGTAGATATATAAGACTTACAAATAAAGAAATAGCAAACATATAGTATACTTCCTCAATATCAGAAATCATTATATTCCCTTGAAAGCTACTGAGCACTCTGGCCCTATGATCAAAATAAGTTAATAAAAAGAGTGTGTTAACCTGCTTACCTAATCTTTAATATTAATACTTTGATGCATATGAATTAATTTGGTTTCTTGTCTGTTCTTAATATATTTTCACCAATTTATCTAATATAGAAAAAGATATTTGCCAATGAAATCTATATATCCACCTTTGGAATCCCCAAAGCTTAAATTAAAGACTAAAATGATATTTTTGCATACATTTTGGTTTATTTTAGAATATTATGTCTGCTATTTCCTCTTCTACAGTTTAAATTCATTTCTCTGTCTTGCTTGGAGATGTGGTATTGCATTAATTTGTATGCTAAGTATCTAAGCTATGGTCTTGCTTCTCTCAGAATCTTCAGAGCTTAAACCGTTTAGTAGCATTCAAATTAAGAAGTTGTGAAATACTTATGATTCTTTAAAAATGTGTTTTATTACTAAGAACTAAAAATCCTTATGTAGTTGATACAGAAACAATCTATGTAGAGCGTAGGCGTGCTTTTTAATTCTGGTAAAGAATATGAAAACAATTCATTCAGTTTTGGTTCACTTCTTCATATTTGGCTTTCTGCATTACAAATATACTAATTTCTTTGCATGTATTATGAGAGTCATTATGCAGATTATTTCATAGCAACCATTTAATTATAGGGTTCAAATTAAACGTTTCTGAAAATTGAGGTACTGTTACTGTCCAGAGAAAGATATCAGAACAGCCTTAAAAAACTTGATGTTAATAATACATAAACGTCACCATAAAACTATGTAGATTATTGGATAGCGCATTTAATCTTTTTAAATCCAAATTTTCTCAGCCATAAAATTAGATTAATAATTTATCTTTTCTGGCAAACTTGCAAGACTTTGCTGTGGCTGTATAATATAGTGTATGAAAGAGCTTTCATAGTTTTCAAGTACTTTACAAATGTGAGGTAATATTACTATTCACTTGGTTCTTGGATTTCATCTGACGATCATGTTTCCTGTCATGTGTTCAACTTATCTTTCTTATAATGTAAATATTAAAATAAAATGTTTAAGCAATTAAATTCACCTAAGCAAAGAGAAGTATGCGTATCAATAAATTACATTTTCAAATTTATAAAACACCTGTAATGTTTTCTAGGATGTATTTATTTTGCTTTATATGTTTGAATACTTTGTATTTATCCAAGTATTCTACATGCATGAGAAGTATACACGGAGGTCCAAAGAGGGTTCTAGATTCCCTGGAACTGGAGTTCTGGACACTTGTAAACCTCTGGGTTATTTGACATGATCCTCCCAGGCTTATCCATTTGAGTACTTGGTCTTCAGCTGGCATAGCTGTTTAGAAAGTATGAGGAAGAGTGGTGGAGGAAGTGTGCCACTAGGGATGGGCTTTGAGATTTCAGCTCTCACTTTGCTTCCTGATTGTGGATCAAGGTAAAGTTTCTCAGCTATTGCTCAGTGTTATCTGCCCCTTCCAGAGCAGTCTGGCGGTTCCTCAGAAAACTGGGCATGACACTCCCGGAGGATCCGGCTATACCACTCCTGGGCATATACCCAGAGGCTTTACCTGCATGCAATAAGGACACATGCTCCTCTATGTTCATAGTAGCCTTATTTATAATAGCCAGAAGCTGGAAAGAACCCAGATGTCCCTCAACGGAGGAATGGATTCAGAAGATGTGGTATATTTACACAATGGAATACTACTCTGCAATTAAAAACAATGAATTCCTTGCAAAAACTTTGTCATTTAATGAGGTCCCATTTGTCTATTGTTGATCTTAGAGCATAAGCTATTGGAGTTCTGTTCAGGAAATTCTTCCCTGTGCCCATATGTTCAAGGTTCTTCCCTAGTTTCCCTTCTATTAGTTTCAGTGTGTCTGGTTTTATGTGGAGATCTTTGATCCACTTAGAATTGAGCTTAGTGCAAGGAGATAAGAATGGGTCAATTTGCATTCTTCTGCATGTTGACCTCCAGCTGAGCCAGCACCATTTGTTGAAAAGGCTATCTTTTTTCCACTGGATGGTTTCAGCTCCTTTGTCAAAGATCAAGTGACCATAGGAGTGTGGATTCATTTCTGGGTCTTCAATTCTGTTCCATTGATCTACATGTCTGTTACTGTACCAATACCATGCAGTTTTTAACACTATTGCTCTGAAGTACAGCTTGAGGTCCGGGATACTGATTCCCCCAGAGGTTCTTTTACTCTTGAGAATAGTTTTAGCTATTCTGGGTTTTCTGCTATTCCAGATGAATTTTTGAATTGCTCTTTCTAACTCTATGAAGAATTGAGTTGGGATTTTGATGGGGATTGCATTGAATCTGTGTATTACTTTGGGTAAGATGCTCATTTTTACTATATTAATCCTGCCAATCCATGAGCATGGCAGATTTTTCCATCTTCTGAGGTCTTCTTCAATTTCTTTCTTCAGAGACTTGAAGTTCTTGTCATACAGATCTTTCACTTGTTTGGTTAGAGTCACTCCAAGATGTGGCTATCGTGAAGGGTATTATTTCTCTTACTTCTTTTTCAGCCTGCTTATCCTTTGAGTATAGGAAGGCTTCTGACTTGCTTGAGTTGATTTTATATCCGGCCACTTTGCTGAAGTCGTTTATCAGCTGTAGGAGTTCTCTGGTGGAGTTCTTTGGGTCGCTTAAGTATACTATCATATCGTCTGCAAATAGTGATAGTTTGACTTCTACCTTTCCAATTTGTATCCCTTTGACCTCTTTTTGTTGTCTAATTGCTCTAGCTAGAACTTCAAGTACTATATTGAAAAGATATGGAGAGAGAGGGCAGCCTTGTCTAGTCCCTGATTTTAGTGGGATTGCTTCAAGTTTCTCTCCATTTAGATTGATGCTGGCTACCGGTTTGCTGTAAATTGCTTTTACTATGTTTAGATATGGGCCTTGAATTCCTGATCTTTCCAAGACCTTTAGCATGAAAGGATGCTGAATTTTGTCAAATGCTTTCTCAGCATCTAATGAGATGACCATGTGGTTTTTTTTGAGATTGTTTATGTAGTGGATTACATTGATGGATTTCCTTATATTGAACCATCCCTGCATCCCTGGGATGAAGCCTACTTGATCGTGGTGGATGATCGTTTTGATGTGTTCTTGGATTCGGTTGGCAAGAATTTTATTGAGTATTTTTGCATCGATATTCATAAGAGAGATTGGCCTAAGATTCTCTTTCTTTGTCGGATCTTTGTGTGCTTTTGGTATTAGTGTAATTGTGGCTTCATAGAAAAAGACACTGTCAAAAAGACAAAGCGGCAACCAACTAACTGGGAAATGATCTTTACCAACCTTACATCCGACAGAGGGCTAATATCCAAGATATACAAAGAACTCAAGAAGTTAAACTCCAGAGAGGCAAGTAACCCTATTAAAAAATGGGGTACAGAGCTACACAAAGAGTTCTCACCTGAAGAATATCTAATGGCTGAGAAGCACCTAAAGAGATGTTCATCATCCTTAGTCATTAGGGAAATGCAAATCAAAACAACCCTGAGATTCCATCTCACACCAGTCAGGATGGCTAAGATCAAAAACACAGGAGACAGCAGTTGTTGGCGAGGATGTGGAGAAAGAGGAACACTCCTCCACTGCTGGTGTAATTGCAAGCTGGTACAACCACTCTGGAAAGCAGTCTGGCGGTTCCTCAGAAAACTGGGCATGACACTCCCGGAAGATCCGGCTATACCACTCCTGGGCATATACCCAGAGACTTTACCTGCATGCAATAAGGACACATGCTCCACTATGTTCATAGCAACCTTATTTATAATAGCCAGAAGCTGGAAAGAACCCAGATGTCCCTCAACGGAAGAATGGATTCAGAAGATGTGGTATATCTACACAATGGAATACTACTCTGCAATTAAAAACAATGAATTCACGAAATTCCTAGGCAAATGGTCAGATCTTGAAAATATCATCCTTAGTGAGGTAACCCAATCACAAAAGAACACACATGGTATGCAGTCACTGATAAGGGGATATTGACCCAGAATCTCGGAATACCCTAGACACAATCCGCATATCAATAGATTTCTAAAAAGATGGTAGGAGAGACCCCTGGTCCTGGAAAGACTGGATGTAGGGGAATGCCAGGACAGAGAAGCAAGAGGGGGTTGAATGGGGAAAAGAGGGAGGGAAGGGGGCTTATGGGACTTTCGGGGAGGGAGGAAACGGGAAAGGAGAAGTGATTTGGAATGTAAATCAAAAAATAAAATAAAAAAAAAAACAATGAATTCACTAAATTCCTAGGCAAATGGTCAGAACTTGAAAATATCATCCTTAGTGAGGTAACCCAATCACAAAAGAACACACTTGGTATGCAGTCACTGATAAGGGGATATTAACCCAGAATCTCAGAATACCCTAGACACAATTCGCATATCAATAGATTTCTAAGAAGATGGAAGGAGAGACCCCTGGTCCTGGAAAGACTGGATGTAGGGGAATGCCAGGACAGAGAAGGGAGAGGGGGTTGAATGGGGAAAAGAGGGAGGGAAGGGGGCTTATGGGACTTTCGGGGAGGGAGGAAACGGGAAAGGGGAAATGATTTTGAATGTAAATAAAAAAAACTTAGAAAATTAAAAAAAAAAGAGTGCTTTCCACTTGAGTCTAGCCCACTGGACCTGCTAGCTCCAGATTATTATTATTATTATTATTATTATTATTATTATTATTATTATTATTATTATTATTGCTAATTATTATTGCTAATTATCATCATCATTATCATTATTATGATCATATTTGTTTTGTACGTATGTGCTGTTGTTGTTTTTGTTGTTGTTATTGCTGCTGCTACTTATAAAGTTGCCTAGGTCATAGATTTTTGACATGATAATAGAAAAGCACATCACCATATCTGTACCAGAACTGAACCTAGTATGAATCCAAGAACAACAAATGCTTGTAAGCACTAAACCTTGCTTTTCCCCCAACATCATTAATATTTTTGATTGTCAAAAAACTTTGTTTATAGTAGACCTCAAATGAAAATAATGTAAATATATAGCTATTCATAAATGGGTCAAGAAATTGTGGTATATCCATACAGTATATTTTTTGAACAATCAAAAGACATGCAGCACTGATAAATGCTATAGTTCATGAATTTGGAAAATTGTATCACAAAGAACAACCACATCTGATTAAGGCTGAAAGTAGCATTTATCAATGTGTATACAAATCAATATTTAAAAGGTAATTTGACCCAGTATACCTATCGCTAAATAACAGTATTCAGTTGCCATCAAGGACTTAAAATTTTCTTCACTACTTTTTATACCAGATTCACATTATTGGGTATTAATTGTTTCCTGTGGATCTAAATTGCCAATCGAAAAGCAGTTGATTGCTCTCTTAACTCTATTGCCACTATTTAATATATAAATTCATCTTGTTCTTATGAATTATAAGATTTATAACTGGGTAAAACCATCAATGAACATTCTCTCACAGAAGACCCATTTAATATACTCCACAATTATGGAAACTGCTAGGAAGAGGTTTGCAAGCTCAGTTCTCCATTGTTTGCTCTCTGTCATCCCCTCTAGATATGCAGTGCCTTCAGCAATCAGACGTTAAAATGTATTGTTTTCTTAGACCAAGATTTTGATTTTATCTTTCCATAATTTTTCAGTTATACAATAGTTTACAAAGTTATTTAAGGAATGACAAAGCCGATTCCAGCAAACCAATATGTATATAGTGTTTCAAGTGAATATGTGTAAAAGAATTAAGAATGTCAAGAAATATAAAGGAAATTGTATAAAATATTAGATAATTTAAATTGCTTCAAAATAAAAATTAAATTAAAAATATTGAATATTTTAAAAATTACAATCAAAATACATAACCAACTTATAAGTCGGCTGTTCTTAATTTGCATCTTTGAACCCAAGTCTTATGACATTGTCAACTTATTTTGGTACGCAAGATTCCATCAGTTGATATGATCAAGCAGCTTCTATACTCACTCAGTTAGAAACAGAATCAAGCTTGGGGCTATACAATTGTGTCAATATTTCCATTAGGATTCAAGTGATTTGCTTAGCACAAATTTAAATGAGTTACTTGATTACAATGTGAATAAGTCACCACTACTTAAGCCAGATTATCATATTTTAGCTTTGATGGAATTCTACTATAACCTGTTTATTTGTGCTCAACACCCTAAGACGAAAGAAAATAAACATTTCAAGTAATTTTTGTATAATTTGTTAGTTTGTTCTGTTTTCATGACAGCAGGAAAAAGATTGGGCAATAGAACAAAAACTACAGCTATCCTATATGTCCAGGGGGAATATTTTTGTCCCTTTATGGGTTAAATCTATTGAAAGTCTAATATTCATGTTTTTGTTTACATATTTGTTTCTTAAGGGATGGAGGGACCTGGGAGGGAAATTGGATGGGTGCGGGGGGGGGGGAGTGGACATGGAGAGGCGAACCTGATCTGGTATTGGGTGAGAGTAAAGAACTGAAGACTTGGGGGCCAACAGAAAGAATGCAAACAGACAATCTCAGGAGATAAGAAGTTGGGGGGGGACCCTCCAGAATGCAACAGAAACCTGGGAAGTGAGAGACTCTCAGGACTCAAAGGGAGGAACCTTAGATGTAATGCCCTACATTAGGGAGAGGGAACTTTCAGAGCCCACCTCCAGCAGGAAGACAGGGCATCAAATGAGGGGGGGGGCAATCCCACAGTCACAACTCTGACCCATAAGTGTTCCTGTCTAGAAGAATTACAGGGATGGAAATGGAGAAGAGCCAGAGGAAAAGAAGGTCCAGCAACAGGCCCAAAGTTGGATCTAGCTCAAGGGGAGGTCCCAAGGCCTAACACTATTACTGAGGTTATGGAGCACTCACAAAAAGGGACCTATAATGACCCCCTGCCCAGAAAGACCCAACAATCAGATGAAAGAGTCAGATGCAGTTATCTGTACCCAACCAATGGACAGAAGCTAATGACTCTTGTGGTTGAACTAGGGAAAAGCTGGAGGAATCTGAGGAGGGCAATCCTGTAGGAGAATCGACATTCTCAATTAACCTGGTCATCTGAGATCTCTCAAAAACTGGACCACCAAACAGGCAGCATAGACCAGCTGATATGAGGCCCCCAACACACATACAGTAGAGGGCTGCCTGGTCTGTGTTCATTAAGAGATGATACATGTAACCCTCAAGAGACTAGAAGCCCCAGGGTGTTTAGAGGTAAAGTGGGGATGGGGTGTGGGGACATCCACTTAGAGACAGGGGTGTGGGGAGGAGGTATGGGAGGTGGAACAGTTGGAGGGTGGACTGGGGGGTGGGGAGATATAATATGGAGTATAAGTAAGTAAGTAAATAAATAAATAAATAAATAAATTTTAAAAACAAAACAAAAAACAACCAACCAGACAAATACAACCAACTAAACACTCAAAAAAAAAAAAAAAAAGAAAAACAAAGTCTTTAGTGTTAACTAGCACTCCCAAATGACATTTTATCCTTACTTTACCTTTCCAACTCTAACCTTGTACATTGGATTGGAACAATTCTTGTTGCAACATTCTGTCTCCTCTCTCTCTCTCTCTCTCTCTCTCTCTCTCTCTCTCTCTCTCTCTCTCTCTCTCTCTCTCTCTCTCCTTGTTTTTGGAGACATTAACTGACAGCTGCTAAGATAAAGGGAGTGAGCTTTCTTTAAGGTTGTGACCCTTGTTAGGCCTTGTAGGCTCAGTGAATGGCAATACAGCTAAGACAATCTTAGCAGCAGTGCTAGAATTTGATGTATTTTTTGAAAAATAAAATTAGTGTCATAAAATATGGTGGCCATAGAAGAAGGAATGGATATGGAAGGAGATTGGAATAGTAAATGAGTATTATCAAATATTGTATATGAAATTCTCAAATAATAATTAATGAAATAGTTTAAAATTAAAATTGTTTTATTATTATTTACTATAAATAGACTTTTGAAGACCTTTATGTTAGAAAAGTCAGCACATCATTTTTCAATGCAGTGTTTTTTATTATAAGTTTAAAAACTTTAATATTATAGAAAATTAAACATGAATGGTGTATTGCAAAGAATAGGGTAAATTTCTTCAATAGTTCAGCACTGCTATATGAACGTGAGACATTTTCACCTACTGTATGAATGGATAATTTTAATGGCACCATCCTCTGTGGAAACTTCTAAGAGACTTTAATATAGAGCATAAAAGATTTTGTTAAAATAAAAATGAATTTTTAAATTGATGTTGCTATTAAGTGTAAAGCTGATGTAGTTAATTATAATTTAGAATAAGGAAAGCTGTTATAGTCCATTAACATTTGAATGTTCATGTGTCTAAACTCTTACAGTTGATAAATGTGAGAACACATTAATTGCATTTATGTATATAATTTTGAAAAGCCCTTGGATTTTCTTAGTGTCAAGTCAAATATTTTTTGCTTAATTTTAAAATGGTTTACTTCAATCCTTTTATGGTAAAATATCTTTTAGGGAAAATATCACAAGGTTTAAGCTTTATTGTAACACATTCACATACATGCATGATAAATACTTATTTTAGAATGTCTCATACTGATTTGTTGTTAGCAGTAAAAGGTATTAACCCTAAAGAAATTTTAATAACTGTATGGTAGTAAGTTTTTAAAACCTATATAAAACAGAATTTAACTGAAGTTATTCTACATAGGGTACAGTGCTTTTACAGAATCCATATGTCATTGATTAAAAAGTCAATGGCAAGGAGTAGAATCTTTGCTTTTGCGTTGTTTGTCAAGGGTCCCAGAGACTCTCAAAATATTAAACTATAATACCATTATTTTTGATTCCCCACCAGAACTTGCTGGGGAAACACTTTGGCTGTTGATAACACATACATTGGTTCACTGGACATGGAAAGATCCAGATGGTATTCTACTTGAAGCCTCTTCCTTACTAGGTTGCTTTCATACTACAAAAATGTGTTATACAATATGTGGGATTTATAAACAAAATTCTACTAAAATTTAAATATATGCATATGCATATGAATGCACATGAATATATATGTATTTGTCATAAGTGTAATCTATTCATTTTTGTTCATTGAAGAACTGAAAACAAGGGTGAATAATAACATCTATTTTTTTATTTCAAAAGGTTGCATTAAAAGAATAAAATCTAGACTAGGTATATAGATCAGAGATCATTGGTTCAGGACCTACATAACACGCCTGAAATCTTAGTTTTAATCTCTACTACCACAATAAGAAAATATTAAGAGAATATATATTTAAAAGTACAACATTCATCTCTGATATCAACAACCACGAGTTTGAGCATAACTGGATCACTTTCTTTGACAGAAAATCTGGCCTTTTGTTAGCTTCAGTAAATTAGATTGTAATTAGGAAAGTTTTAACAGTTTATCGTGTCTATTCTTCTCAAACTATGATAAGTTTTGAGAGAGATTTCAAGACCACTTTCAGTTTACTGGTATCTAGAGGGATCTTATGATTCAGTAAATCTTTACTGTGGCTGGGACCTACCACATTATTAAACTCTCAGGCTTTTTTACTATCAACATGTCAGAAACTATGGATCAAGTAAAAAGACACATTACACAGTATAAAGGTGAATACTTCAAGTAACAGCGAATCACTGTTCTTCTAAATGTTTTGCTTTCCTGTGCAACACTTGTCAAATTTTGTATTTTGCCTCAGACAGATTTCCCTCATGCCACAATGTGACAGCAGACAGAAATTGAGACAAAACTCCTTTGTTCACTGTTTGTTAAAAAGAAAGAGCTCTCATTCATAATCGTAAACGACAAAGTTTTTCTTCTAGTGCCCTCTTAGTCCAACATAGGAATACATCTAACTGTGAAGAATTAATAATTAATAGAGAATTACATTGTTTTAATGTCAATTTAGGATTTCTGAAATATATCATAAATACAGGTATATAGAATCTCAATAGCTTAAATCAATCAGAATGCATTGAGAAAATTATGGGTAAGATCTGTTTTGCTGACACATGTTGACTTCTTTTATAGGGTAAAAAATGAGCACTACTTGCGTCCTGTTAAAATGATGGAGATAGAAAGCAACAACTAAGAAACAATAGCTCTGCTTGCTAGTATGAACTGAAATGTATTGATTCATTTGTATTTTATTTTAAAACCTTGGAGAAAATAGAGGTAATACATGATCTACTAGAATAAATAAACTATTTTGAAGTGAATATATTTTTTTCTAAAATTATTTATTTAAAATATAATTATATTATATCCTCTCAAATTCTTCATAATATTCTCTTTCTCTACAAACCCTATCATTTAAATATCATCTCTATTAATTTTTCCATATAAATTATAGCACCTCTAAAACTTTTCTTTACCATAGTAATTTACAGGAGATTTTTTGCCTAATTTAAAACAATTTCAAGGGGCCTCTAATATTATTCTAACTTTAAATTTTATGATGTATGTATACATCTAAATCTAAATCTAAAGTAATCTAAAGTTAACTTACATATGTCATTAATTTGTCTGATAATAGTTAAGATCACAACTTCTAGAAAGCTCCAATGATTGATGGAATTAGAAGCATAAGTTTCAATTACAAAAATAAATATCCAGCCATTACTTCTATATCATACCACATATGCTAAGCTAGCAGTCAAATGGATGACAGCGATGTCTCCACTACTTCTCCTGAAATCAACCATTCAGACTAGATTGTCAAGGATACTGTTGCTTTTTGAATTAATGAATACATGTTTGATGAAATTTGAACAATATGTGCATAAACCTAATACTGAAATTGAAGGCTGAATCTGCCCATCCACAAGGTAAAGAAGGTGAAATTTAAATGAACTCAGACAAGCTTAAATGATTCCTGAAAATGATGTTCCGGACAATAATTTAGTTTCTCATCCCAGGAAATGTAATGAGATGAAATTCATATTAAACCTATAAACTTGGAGGAAGAAAGTCCCTTTGAAAACCTCATTAAGGATCTCCTTACCATTTCCTATGCAGCCTATTCCTGCTCCAATAGGGATTTAATGTAGTAAACTGCTACTTCATCCATATTTATGTCCCCATCTCACTTTCTAAGGCTACTGAAGACTCATTTAATTCTTGAGTACTAAAAACTGTGGGAAAATCTACACGGGAACTATTTATTGTTAAAACAAGGATATATTTCAGTTCATGGCCAAGTTCTGTCACTTCCATTTTTAGCTTGAAGCCATAGTGACCTGAAAGGTCACAAAGAATCACAGATTAACTCCTCTGGGAAAAGTCACCTTTAAGTCATGAAGTTTAGTAACTTCAATAAAAATATAAACAATAAATAAATAAAAACCAATGAAATAAATAAATGAATCCAAGAAATAAATCTACTAAACTATTATAAAAATATCTTCTCTTCTTTACAAATGATAATATTGATGGACTTGTTCATTATCCGAGAGAATGAAATATTTACCTTTCATGTATTAAAATAGATAAAAGTGAGAAAGGAAAAGAACATGCCTATGGAATAAAAAGATAATAAGTGAAAATATGAATAAGAAATGAAATATGTGTATAAAGAAAATCACAGTGATATTATATTTTACATTTTTAATACTGATAATTAAATGTGAAACGTCTCCTGTTACATTTTTTTTTCTGAATGAAAGCTCTCTTATTTAGGATACAAAAAGTTGATATATAAGAAAATATATGAAATAAATTCCTTATATATGCATATGCATATGTATGTATGCATTCCTGTTTGAAAAATGTTTTGTAACTTGCTTTATCAGTATTATTAGTTTGTTTTTGTTTTTTTTTTACATTTATTTAAGTCCAGTTTGATAGCCTCAAAAAAAACGTGAAGGTAACTTTTTATCCAGAAAGGACTCAGCATGACTGAGAAAAATAGATATAAATGTTATTCTATGTGCTATTTTTCTTTGTGGTTTTTATTTTTCCTTCTTGTTTTTCAGTTTTCTAGAGTGAACCCAGGGCCTCACATATAAGAGACATTCACTCTATCACTGAGGCATGCCCCTACTAAAACTTTAATTTTAATTTAAGACAATGATAGCAGTTATGTGACCAGGCTGACTATGAACACATACTAACACTCAGCAAGAATTTTAAATTGCAATTTCACTGCTTCAGGTTTCTAAGCAGCTGAAGCTAAAGGCTTGAATAATAACAGGTGTTATTGGTAAATTACCCATGGAGGTTGATTACAGGTAATCAAAATCACATCATTTCCTCCTCTCATTTCTTTTATCAAACTTGCTTTTTTTAAATCCATGGCACAAATTTTGCTGTTTTACACACACACACACACACACACACACACACTCCTAAATATATAAACACTGTCTGTCTGCTCAGTTTGTATAATTTTGCTTGTATGTATGAGTTTTCAGAGCTGACCATTGGCTATTGGATAAAAGCCAATATTGACATTTAGTGTGCTCTTCCTTTGGGAAACTTTTCTCCTTCTTTTCAACAATGTTGCCCATAGTTTTTGAGCAGTGTTGAAATCTACAGATCCTTTCCTATCTACATTAGCATGTCTACTGTGATCCTTAATCAGTTCATGATTAGGAAGTCACATTGGGGAGACTCCATGGGTGTAGCTCTCGCATTTCTAGGCGACACAATCTCACAGGGAAATTCCTGGTTATCTGGATCTTATAATTTTTCCAACACTCTTCTTCAATGATGCCATAGCCAGAAGTTCAGGACTTGTGTTATGTACAATTGTAGATGTATCATTTGTGACTTGCTTCTAATTACTTTTTACATTACAAAAGAAGAGCAACCGAAGAAGATAACTGTTTTTCATCAATGAGGGTATAAGTTTTTAACTGGTTAAAGGGAGAAAATGATCAACAAAGAAAGAATATGCCAACCGACTAATGTAAACATCATGTTTTGTATATCAATTGCTCTCAGGTCAATGACATAATGTACATAATGAAATTAAATGAATACAAACATAAAATAGTGCTTAGGCTATAACAGAAGCTCAAAATTGTTAGTTATTTTAAATTTGTATTTATCATATTTCATGAGACAAGAGAAGAACATTTTCTTTTGCATACAGTTTTTCTGTTAAGGTAGAACCCTTGAAATCATTGTTGATTTCTAGACAGTCTGGTTGCACATAAGGGGCCACATTCTTCGAATCTGCCTTATTAGTACAAGGAGCAGTAAGGCCAAGAAGTGGCTTGACAGAAGTTTGGTTCAGAATGTAGCCAAATTTAGTATAAACCCTAAGTCAAGGGGGAAAAGACAATGACAGTGTTATTCAGTGAGAAGACACAGACAACATGGACCTTAGTCTACTAGAGTGAAAAACAGCAGTATTCTGTCTTCTTATGCACTCGGCACTCTGCATTCAGTGGCATGCTGCATATGAGTGTAATATTGAAAGAAGAGAATGTAATGTATTCAGAGGAAAATTAACAGTTGAATAAGAGCTTTCTGGATTGACATGTAGAATTTAAGACTGGTTGAAGACATTGGTTTCCCTGCAAATCAATAAACTCCTGATCTGTTAAGTCCTAGGAAGAATGAAATATTCCTGTTCTTACAGGTTTAGGTTCAATGAAGGAGTGAAAATCTGGGTCAGGAAATATTGGTAAATTGGTACTACTACATACAGATGATTATATTTTATACTATGTAATAAATGTTTATACTATACTTTGTACAACTCATCAACATATTATGTGCTTGTTTTAAGGTGGTGTACATTTTTTTTCCTTTTCTTTTTTTTTATTATTTATTTTATTTTATTTTTTTAATTTACATTCCAAATCCCTTCCCCTTTCCCGTTTCCTCCCTCCCCGAAAGTCCCATAAGCCCCCTTCCCTCCCTCTTTTCTCCATTCAACCCCCTCTCGTTTCTCTGTCCTGGCATTCCCCTACATCCAGTCTTTCCAGGACCAGGGGTCTCTCCTTCCATCTTCTTAGAAATATATTGATATGCGGATTGTTTAAAACAACATTTGGACTATAGATTTCACTATCAATACCATTAGTTTGTTAGATTGGAGAATAAACAATTATTTACTTCATCACCTCCTAGTTCTCTACATCTATTAAGTAGCGATGAGCCTGTCATACTTGCCTTCTGCATTTAAGAAAACTGTATAATGTATATTCAGAATTTTGCTCCAAATCAAGTATATTATCACCACTTATTATGGAAAATAATTTGAATTATTATTCACAAGTAATATTTTTCTGTGTATTTCTTCGATTTTGTCAGAGGTGTTTTTCATGTAGATCTTCAGTTTCATCGGGGAGGGTGTGTTTGTAGTTCCACTTTCAATCAATTTAGGAATGCTTTTGTGCTAACCATTTTTTTGTATAATTGTCCATGAAAATCTTCAATTTTAACATTTTTCTTTATTTTTCTTCAATTTTATCAGAAGTATTTTCCATGTGGATCTTCAGGTTTATCAGACAATGTCTATAATTTTACTTTTAATCAATTTAGGAACATTTTTATACCTTCCATTTTATCTGTATAATTTTCCATGTAATGGTCAGTTTTAACATGTTTTTCTGTATATTTCTTGATTTTTTTCAGGAATATTTTCCTTGTACATCTTCAATTTTATCAGAAAGTGTTTATAATTCCACTTTCAAAAAACTTAGTAATATTTTTATGCCTACCATTTTATCTGTATAATTTTTCCATGAAATACTCAATCTTAACACGTTTTTATATATTTCTTCAATTTTATCAGAGATATTTTCCATGTAAATCTTCAATTTTATCAGAAAATGTTTATAATTTCACTTTCAGTCAACTTAGAAATATTTTATGCCTACCATTTTACCTGTATAATTTTCCATGATAATCTTCAATTTTAACATTTTTCCATATATTTTTTTCAATTTTATCAGAAATATTTTCCATTTAAATCTTCAATTTTATCAGAAAATATTTATAATTCTACTTTCAATCAACTTAGCAATATTTAATTCCTACAAATTTATCTATATAAATTTCTTCAATTTTATCAGAGACATTTTTCATGTAAATTTTCAATTTTATCAGAAAATGTTTTTACTTTTACTTTCTATCAATTTAGGAATATTTTTATGCCTACCATTTTATCTGTATAATTTTTCCATGAAATAATCTTAACGTACTTTTTTATATATTTCTTCAATTTTATCAGAGATATTTTCCATGTAAATCTTCAATTTTATCAGAAAATGTTTATAATTCCACTTTCAATCAACTTAGAACTATTTTTTATGCCTACCATTTTATCTGTATAATTTTTCCATGAAATAGTCCATCTTAACATGTTTTTCTATATATTTCTTCAATTTTATCAGAGATATTTTCCATGTATATTTACACAATGGAATACTACTCAGCAGTTCAAAACATTGAATTCACGAAATTCTTAGGTAAATGGGGAAAGGGGGAGGGAAGAGGGCTTATGTGACTTTCAGGGAGAGGGGAACCGGGAAAGGGGAAATCATTTGGAATTTAAATAAAGAATATAGAAAATAAAAATAATAATAATAATAAAAATTAAAAAAAGACAAAAATCAAAATAAAAAAAAAGGGAAGGAGTGAAGAGAAATGATGGTAATCTTGAATCTAAGGCAAATTTATCAAAACTGGAGAAATGAAGAAAAAGGTCATTTTGTAACTTAATCATAATACATATCAATATGGAAATTTTAATACAAACCATCTATGAATAATTGCCTGATACTACACTAATTGCTTAATATCTTAATGAAGAACGGAAATGGAAGAAAAACTGTTAAATAATCATCATTTTTCCATCTTAAAATTTCTTCTTACCATGATTACAGAAGCATTGCAATTTAGGTCCATAAGGAATGACAAATAGAAGCTGTTCAATGTGTTTTTTTTAATATTATTTATTTATTTTTCTTTTAGTTTTACACTCTAGATTTTATTCCCCTCCAGGTTCACCCTAAGCCTGTTCCACATTCCATATGTCCTCCAGGTCCCCATCTCCATGAGTATATTCCCACCCTCCACCCCCACCCCCATCCAACCAGACCTCTAAACCCTCTGGGGCCTCTAGTCTCTTGAGGGTTCAGTGCATCTTCTCTGACTGAACCCAGACCCATCAGTCCTCTGCTGTATATATTTTGGGGGCTTCATATCACATATGGTAGGCTGGTGTATGCTGCCTGGTTGGTGGTCCAGTGTTTGACAGATCTTGGAGATTCAGGTTAATTGAGACTGCTGGTCCTCCTACAGGGTCACCCCCCTCCTCAGCTTCTTCCAGTGTTTCCCTAATTCAACTACAGGGGTCAGCAGCTTCTGTCCATTGACTGGGTGCAAATGTCTGCATCTGACTTTTTCAACTGTTCGTTGGGTCTTTTTGAGGGCAGTCATGATAGGTCCCTCTTTTTTTTTTTTTTTTTTTTTTTTTTTGTGAGTGCTCCATAGCCTCAGTAATTGTGTCAGGCCTTGCGACCTTCCCTTGAGTTGAACTCCAATTTGGGACTGTCACTGGACCTTCTTTTATTCAGGCTCTTCTCAATTTTTGTCCTTGAAATTCTTTCAGACAGGAACAAATATAGGTCAGAGTTTTGACTGAGGGATGACAACCCCATCCTTCACTTGATGCCCTGTCTTTCTGTTGGAGGTGGGCTCTACAAGTTCCCTCTCCCACTGTAGGGCATTTCAGCTAGTGTTCCTCAATGTGTTTTTTTTAAACACCAAACTAATTAATTTAGAGATGAGCGCATCAATCCACATCTTCTCATGCTTACATCTGAGTTATTGTCTCCTAAATTAATATTTCTATCCAAACAATCCAAAACTGTTGGACTAACTTCTCTGATGATGATCTCAAGGCATCATCTCTAAAATACAATCTTTAGCAAAATGACAGAAGGAATAACCATCTAGACAAAAGACACTAATACACTAATTACATTACCACATACATCCCTGTAGACTTTAGTTTTTACCACCTACTCTCCATTAAAACTACTGAATAGAACCCTCTTCAATAGATTTGTTGAGTATCTATTGGGAAATTATGACATCCTAAGCTCTCAACTAAAATATCCCCCTGAAAGTACAATTCTTTCATGAGTCCTTTCCTTTCAATTCCTTTTATTTTACACTAGGATCATGTGCTCTCCAGGAAATCACAGAAAATGATGATTTAAGTGAATATTTGTAAGGCATATTTTGTAAGTACAAGAATAGGAAAATAATATAAATATTTAGATGGTTATAATTTACTTCAAAATAAAAGCTAATAATCATCTTTAAAATATAGTATTTGAAAGAAGAAATTTTGATAGTAAATGCAATATGTCCTTACATTTAATTAAATACTATGTTTACTCCTCTTTGCTAGATTTAATTTTGGCACTGCTCCTTATAGTTGTACATATACAACACTTCAGCAACTTTATTCAAAGGCAGGATAAGGCCCATGAGACAGCTTCTTCATAACTACTAAAGAAGTTTGTGCAGTTTGCAATAATACACATGTGGTGGTTGCTAGTTTTGAGCACATGTACCCTCATTGTCTCTTTAAAAAATAAAATTAGTAGTTGATAAAACAATTGAATGAACATATTACCAGCTGAAGTCAGTGTTATTAGAAATAATGTTTTTTTAATTAAGCTATGTTTAATAATACTGTTTTTATTAAAAAGTAAATTATATTCTGTTTATAAATACTTAAGTACTTCACATTAATTAGACTAAATAAATTTAAGAGAGAGAAAGAGGAAATATCTTAAAGTAGTATGCAGTATTATACCTGTGAAAGACGACATTTTTTTAACATATTGTGCATCATCCTGGTTTAATTTGTTACTCTGAATCTAGCCCAACGGAATTATGATGAGCAATTTAGCTGTGATAGTTCAAACTCCTGTCAGATCAGCTCTTCAAAAGGCAACACAGATGGAATCAATTGGGTTGTGTCAATTACAGTTGAGTCTCAAATAATAGAATATTTGAAAATTTCTAATTTCTCAACATAAACAGTTTCAATTCAAAATGAAATGTTAAAATGAAACACTTTATATCATTTCTGAGAATACTTTTCAGTTCCTTTAGGAAATAGAAAAATATTTAAATGCTTAAAGCTAAAATGTTATAGTGAATACACAAGATTAGCCATCAAATTAATTTTGAATAATTAAATGCAATTTTAGCTTAACTTTTACAGTTTACATCCAGACAAAAAAAATTCAACAGGATTTAAAATTTATTAGCTAGAAATATAAGCTATATCAAAGAAAACACCTCTAAAATAAGTGTATCTAGAATTATTATTGAACATAAGATATATGAGACAATGAAATGGGAGTACAGGGGGATAATAAGGTTGTCTGAATATTTGTACCATGCATTGTGCATATAGCAGACATGCCCTCACATATACAGAAACACAGAGACAAAGACAGGGAGACAGACAGACAGGCAGACAGACAGACAGACACACACACACACACACACACATACACTCATATATTTGTGTATTTTTTTTGTATACATATGCAGGCATACCTACTGTGTATATTTTAATGAGATATATTCCATTTGCATTTTAAAGTAGATATTTTGTTCAAGTGCTCAGTATATTGATGTATCTGCTAGGATCATACTAAAGTCTAGAAGGGTAAATGCTATGTACTAATTAACACCTGGTGTCTTCCTCCAATCTTTATGCAAATCTACTTCCCATAAGATCCAGTCTGTTTGGCATAGTGTATATAGTTCTTGGTTCCTGTGGCAAAATAAGAAAACATTTTGGAGGATCTTCTGGGTATATGACTAGCAGTGGTATAGCTAGGTCCTCAGGTAGTACTATGTCCAATTTTCTGAGGAACTGCCAAACTGATTTCCAGAGTGGTTTTACCAACTTGCAATCCCACCAGCAATCACAGCATTTGCTGTCTCCTGAGTTTTTGATCTTAGCCATTCTGACTAGTGAGAGGTGGAATCTTGGAGTTGTTTTGATTTGCATTTCCCTCATAATTAAGGATGATGAATACTTCTTTAGGTGTTTCTCAGTCATCCAGTATTCCTCAGTTGATAATTCTTTGTTTAGCTCTCTACCCCATTATTTAAATAGGGTTTTTTATTTCTCTGGGGTCTAACTTCTTGAGCTCTTTGTATATATTGGATATTAGCCCTCTATCGGATGTAGGATTGGTAAAGATCTTTTCCCAATCTGTTGATTGCCATTTTGTCCTATTGACAGTGTCCTTTGCCCTACAGAAGCTTTGCAATTTTATGAGGTCCTGATTGTCAGTTCTTGATCTAAGAACATAAGCTATTGGTGTTCTATTCAGGAAATTTTCCCCTGTGCTCATGTGCTCCAGGTTCTTCCCCACTTTCTCTTCTATCAGATTCAGTGTATCTGGTTTTATGTGGAGGTTCTTGATCCACATGGACTTGAGCTTTGTACAGGGAGATAAGAATGGGTCAATTTGGATTCTTCTACATGTTGACTGTCAGTTGAACCAGCACCATTTGTAGAAAATGTTGTCTTTTTTCCACTGGATGGTTTTAACTCCTTTGTCATAGATCATGTGATTATAGGTGTGTGGGTTCATTTCTGGGTCTTCAATTCTATTCCATTGATTTACTTGCCTGTCATTGTACTAATACCATGCAGTTTTTGTCACTATTGCTCTGTAATATTGCTTAAGGTCAGGGATGGTGATTCTGCCAGAGGTCCTTTCATTGTTGAAAATAGTTTTCACTATCCTGGGTTTTTTCTTATTCCATATAAACGTGGAAATTGCTCTTTCTAACTCTATGAAGAATTGAGTTGGAATTTTGATGGGGATTGCATTTAATTTGTAGATTGCTCTAGGGAAGATGGTCATTTTTACTATATTAACCCTGCCAATCCATGAGCATAAGAGGTTTTTCCATCTTCTGAGATCTTCTTCAATTTCTTCAGAGACTTGAAGTTCTTGTCATACAGATCTTTCACTTTCTTGGTTAAAGTCACACCAAGGTATTTTATATTATTTGTGACTGTTGCGAAAGGTGTCGTTTCCCTAATTTCTTTCTCAGTCTCTTTATCCTTTTAGTATAGGGAGGCTACTGATTTGTTTGAGTTAATTTTATATCCAGGCACTTTTCCAAAGTTGTTTAACAGAAGCTGGAAAGAAACCAGGTGTCCCTCAACAGAAGAATGGATACAGAATATGTGGTACATTTACACAATGGAGTACTACTCAGCAATTAAAAACAATGAATTCATGAAATTCTTAGGCAAATGGATAGAATTAGAAAATATCATGCTGAGTGAGGTAACCCAGTCAAAAAATAACACATGCTATGTACTTGCTGATAAGTGTATATTAGCCCAAAATCTAGGAATACCCAAGATACAATTCACAGACCACATGAAGCTCAAGAAGAAGGAAGACCAAAGTGTGGATACTTTGGTTCTTCTTGGAAGGGGAATCAAAATACCCAAAGCTCACAGCCAACCAATGGATTGAGCATAGGGTCACCAATGGAGGAGCTTGAGAAAGACCCAAGGAGCTGAAGAGGTTTGCAGCCCCATAGTAGGAACAATAATATGTACCAACTGGTACCCCAAAGTTCCCAAGAAGTAAACTATCAACCAACGAGTACACATGGAGGGACCCATGGTTTCAGCTACATATGTAGCAGAGGAAGGCCTTTTCAGAAATGAGAGGAGAGGCCATTGGTCCTGTGAAGGCTCAATGCCCCAGTGTAGGTGAATGTCAGGTCAGGAAAGTGTGTGGGAAGTGGAGAGTTGGTATGCAGGGGAGGTGATGGTATAGGGGGTTTTCAGAGGGATAAGGAGGAAAGGGGATAGCATTTGAAATGTAAACAAAGCCAATATCGAATAAAAAATTTAATAAAAAGAAAATATTTTAATCATCTTTTCTGTACTTACCAAGCCTTTGGCAAGCAATATGAATACGGATAAAAATACATGCATCCTTGTTCACATGTACAATTGCTGACAAATTTAAGGTGTGTGCCTACCTCCTTCTATAAACAAAACAGATATGCAAGATGTCTTTTACTATACAATGATATAGAATTTTTAGTAATTTATGGTATTCTCAGTTCCTTGGCAAAGTGCCTTTCAAATGAGTAGCACTTTTTTCAGATACATTCTATTACAAAATTGCAATTAAAGTCAAGCTGTAATTACTAAGAAAATAATAAATTAAATTTACTAAGTCTTACTTAATTGACTCTGTAGGTGTTCTTTTGCTGTACTTTCCCCCCTGAGTCTCATGCAAATCTATTCCAAACTCTTCCACAATTTTTTTTGAACTCCACCAGATATTTGACTCTGGGTCTCTATATCTGTTTCTTTCAGTTGCTAATGAATTCTCTTGGGAGAGACTTAAGCTTGGTTCCTATCTGCATACATAACAGAGTATCATTAATAATGTCAAGGGTTGACTCTTTTACATGGATGGAATGGGTCTCAATTTGGGCCAGCCATTGATTGGCCTTTTGTTCAGTCTCTGCTCCATTCTAATTTCTGTGCATCTTATAGGCAGGACAAATTTTAGCTTGAAAGTTTTGTGGATGGATTGATATCACCCTTTTCTTCTGGAAGTCCTGCCTAGTTAGAGGAAGTGGCCACTTCAGTCTCTATATCCTCTGTCTGTTTGGATCTCAGCTAGGGTCAACTCAAGACTCCCCATAGCCCTCCCAGGGCCCAGGGCCTAGGTCCCCAGTTTGTCCCAGAGATGACCACAATGAGTCTGCTACCCCCCCCCCGCAGCAGATACTTGTAGCATTTGTGCAGTCATATATTCATGTGGGTCCCCTAACAATTGGAGTGGGGCTATCACTCCAATTGAACAAGGACCCTGTACAAACAACATACCCGAGAAGCAAGTTGGGGAGGAAAGGATATATTGAGCTTACATTTTCACACTGCTGTTCATCACTAAAGGAAGTCAGGACTGGAACTCAAGCAGGTCAGGAAGCAGAAGCTGGTGCAGGGGCCAAGGAGGGATGTTTCTTACTGGCTTGCTTCCCATGGCTTGCTCAGCCTGCTCTCTTATAGAACCCAAGACTACCAGTCCAGGAAGGTACCACCCACGAGGGACCCTACCCCATTGATGACTAATTGAGAAAATGCCCCACAGCTGGATCTCATGAGGCACCTCCCCAACTGAAGCTCCTTTCTCTGTGATAATCCAGCCTGTGTCAAGTTGACACACAAAACCAACCAGTACAGACCCCATTCCCTGCCATTGGATCTCCCTTCCCTTCTTGGACTACCTGGTTGGACCTAAGTAGGAGAGGATGTGTTCAGTCTTGCTGGAACTGTTCTGTGGTGGACTCAATTTCACTGAGAAGGGGATAACATAATGGAGGGAGGGATTCGTTAAGGGCAGGACAGGGAGGAGCTACAATCAGTATGTAAAATGAATTAAAAAATATTGGAAATAGCTTACCCAGTAAGTTATTTCACTAATCATTTTTCATACTATATAAATAATAAAAATATAACTATTTATTAAAACAAAATTTAATTAATTTTCCCAATGCCTAATGAATATTTTATGTTCTCCTTTTTCTATTGATAATTGAGATCATGTTTACTCTACAATAGCATGAGTTTTACATTAAATCTTGAAACTTGTGAGCTCTGTAAGAAAGGACTATTTTGAAATTTTCATTTTTATGTTTATTGAAAAATAATATGAAGAATGGAAAAGTGCATAAATAATTTAAATCATTATTGACTATAGTGTCTTTTCAACAAAAGATTATTAAGAAGTGTCTTATTAACCTTTCATATTTTTTGACACTGTTCCCTCTACAGTGCATTGTAAGTCACATAGGCTGCAAAAAGCATCTGGCTTACAGGACTCCAATCACACTAAGTTTAAGCAGAGTAAAGTTTCATCCTTTTTTATCCAGAAGACTTCCTTTATTTTTATGAGTAAGCATAGAATAACAAAAGTTCTAACACAGAAATGCTGAGATTAAAAGATGATAAATTCTTCGTGTTTAAGTTAGCTCCTGACCTGTTTATTGAAAACTTTATAGAAGAGGCTCTCATTAAACCTTACCATTAGTAAAATGGCCATCCAGGTTGGCATTATTCATCATTATTTTATTACTTTAATTTCATATTTGTGTTATGAGATGTTATACACAGAGCACACAATATAATATAAAGCACATTTTAATGGGAGTATTAATCATCAGGGAACAAAACCTTTTTGAAGCTAATCTCCAAGAAGGCTTTTAATTTCACACCTTAGAGTACTTAAGTAATATTGTGTTACATTATAACTTAATGCAGTTGGCTTTGGTTACCAAACAAAATGGCTGCTGTTTCAAGAGGGGCTGTGCAGGAATTTATATTTCTGTGAACATTGTATTCACAAACAAATTAGTAATGCCCCTCTCCCACTTTTTGTGATGAATAAACTGATAAAAGGAGCCTTGTAAGAAGAAGGCAGAAACAGATATGGCATTCTCTCAATTACAGATGGAAATAACCTGGCTAATGTTATTGAGTACATTCAATCTATCTTGTAGACCATTTGCATCGCACTCTTCATATAAATCAACTCAGAAAGCCTAGTTTCTAAAACAAAAACTGAGGAAAAGGATCATTTCTATATATTACAGTGTTTGATAAAACTACATAGTTTTCAAAATGTCAATTTGATCTCTTCAACTTTTAATATAACCATTTTAATGTAGATGTGGTAGCTCCTGCCTGTAATTGAGCACAACAAACTAAGGCAGGGAGTTTAGGTTGAGTTTTAAGCCACCTGGAGCTATTTAGTCAATTTGAGACCATCCCAAGAGCCACATAGTATGTGATGATCAACTGATTGACAGTTGATCCCCATGTCGTAGTACACCCCATAAAATGCCTTTAGCCACCACACAGACTTATCATAGGAATAAACACTAACTAGGATATTGGTGGAACAAAGGTGGAACAAATTGGTGGAACAAACTAGGATATTGGTGGAACAAAGAAACTTAGGAAATTTGTCCATGTCTCATTTCTCCTGGTCAGAAGTCATGCTTTGCCTCAACCAAACTCTCAGAGAACCAACTTCCACAGTGTACATCAGCCACTACAAACTACGCATGACTGAGGCCTATTCTGAATGCAACTCCCACTCCCTATGCAGACTCAACATTCAAACTTTCTTTCACCTCAGACTTCAGGATGAGAGGTTATTTGTCATGACAACAATTCTACAGTTAAATCTTTCTCTACTTTTCTTTTGGAGATTCTTGCAACCTGCTCTTCCTTGCAGACACTGCAGCATTCATTAAAAATTCCCCCCAAACACAGAAAGATATTTTTCTTCAGTATTTGAACAACTGAAATGGATAATTTTTCAATTTATATTATTTTACTGTTTATTCTTCCTACATTAGAATTAATATGCAAACACATAAGAAATAGGTTTTGTTTTTTATTCCATTTTGCTATATTGCAAGTTTACTGAGCTGAGACATAATAGGAAGTCTTATTCATTAAATGATCTCAGTGAGAGATAAAGGAAGTTAATAATATTGTAGAATGTGAGAAATGACAATTCTTACATACACATGATGACTGTCATGAATTGGAGGTGGAATGAGGAAGAGAGATGTGTCAAGGATGACACTACATTTCTCGTTTGAATGATAGCAAAGATCAGATTTTCATTTATTTGGAGAAGGAGGAATACTGAAAAATTTGGAGGAGAACATTAAAGTATAATTTTGGATATATTCGGTTTAAAACTCATTAGACTATCAAGTTGAAATATCCAGAGAGAAGTTAGGCATAAGCACAGTGTACACACACACACACACACACACACACACACACACACACACACCAAACAAAACAAAACTAAAGTGGAAATTTGCATTGGTGGATCATCGGGTCTAAGATGGTTTTTATAGCCATAGATCTGAATACAGTCATCCAATATGCCAGTATCAACATACTAAAAAAAGAGTTGAGATTGAGCAGTGAATAGATTTCAGCCTCCATCTAACATAAAGCCTCTTATTTAACCAGGAGTAGCAATGCCCCTCACTACAGTGAAGGTGATTAGGAAGAAGCTGGTAGCTGGAATTACATTAAATGATGAAAAATGGAAAGTATTTCTTCAAAGGTCTGAAAAATTGCAGGGATATTTACTTTATTCAACCATCTATTCAGCAGAGGATTGGAAGCCTTGACAAAATAACTAGGCGAGAAAAAAAGTCAAGCTCCAAAGATCCTACTAAAGCAATTTCAGGATGATGACAAATGGAGGTGTAGGGCTGAATACCAACAGCAACGTCAATAAGACTAACAGTAGCAGGTGTGGTTATGTTAGAAAAAATGAACTACTCAAAATGAATTAAGGGGACAATCCTTTGAGACAGGATTTAAGAAGAAGGATGCCTTGACTCACAGATGGATGTCTGCCTCTGCCTCCTAAGGGATTAAAGGATTAAAGACCTGCATCACCACCCCTAGCAGGAAGATATTCTTATTTAAAATATCCCGACACACTCCTACTTAGTTAAGAATTTAGTTGAAGAGTCATACGCCTTAAAAATGATAACTATCAGTGATAACATCTGAGAAAATTAAAAACAAACAAGCAACTATGGATTATAACAATGTGTAGAAAGCTCTACCTGTATAACAGAAGACAACAATGAAATTAAACTATCCAAACTGTGAAGTTTATTTATTAACATGGCTCATTAGAAGCCTAGTTCTCCTATCACAATGACTAAGACAAGATGGAAACTTTGAAAGTTAGGATTGGGCTGGAGAGATGTCTCAGTGGTTAGGAGCACTGACTGCTCTTCCAGAGGTCATGAGTTCAAATCCCAGCAACCACATGGTGGCTCACAACCTCTCTGTAATGAGATCTGATTTCCATTTCTGGTATGTCTGAAAATAGCTACAGTGTACTCATATATAATAAGTGAGTAAATCTTAAAGGAAAAAAAAAAGAAAGAGTTAACGGGAATTATTTGTTCCTATCAAAATGCATTATGAGACCCTTTAGTTTGTTTCTTTTGCCTCCTGTTTCTGAGTTGAGCAGCTTAGATCATGATATGCTGCAACCCACAGAGATCTAATGTTTGCAGTGATAGGTCTGCACATTTGTTCAGAGCAACAAATTGTGTCCTGTACCAGCACGTTCAAGGATATTTCCCACTTCCTATTCTATGAGATTTAGTGTGTTCGGTTTTAAGTTTAGGTCCTTGATCTACTTGAACTTGAGTTTTGTTCAGTGTGGTAAATATGGATCATTTTTATTTGTCTACTTTTAGCCATAGAGTTTGACTAGCACCATTTGTTGAAGATGCTATTTTTCATTGTGTGATTTTGGATTCTTTATCAAAACTCAAGTGTCTACAGGTCTATGGGTTTATGTCTAAGTCTTTGATTCGATTCCATTGATCAGCATGTCTGTTTCCTTACCAATACCATGCAATTTTTATCACTACTGCTTTGTAGTACAGCTTGAATTCAGGGATGATGATTCCTCCTGAAATTCTTTTATTGGTCAAGATTGTTATGGCTATTTTGTTTTTTTTTTCATATAAAATTGAGAATTGCTCTTTCAAGGTCTATACAAAAATTTATCAGAATTTAGTGAGGATGGTATTGAATTTTTAGATTGCTTTTGATAAGAATGGCCATTTCCACTAGGGTAGTTCTACTGATTCATGAGCTGGGAGATCTTTCCATCTCTGAAATCTTCTTTAATTTTTTTCTTCATATAGATCTTTCACTTGCATGTTTAGTGTTTCACCAAAAAGGGTGTTGTTTCCTAATTACTTAATAACTACTTTCTTAGTCTGTTTATCATTTGTATCAAGAGGCTACTGATTTCTTTGAGTTAATTTTATAAAATTCAGGATATCTGACCAAGCCCTTCTAGAGTCTCTGTTGAGAAGCTGAGTGCATTTCTGATAGGTCTGCCTTTATGTTACCTGACCTTTTCCCTTACCACTTTTACTATTCTTTCTTTGTTCTGCCAAATTTGTATTTTGACTTTTATGTGCCAGGGCAATTTTCATTTCTGGTCCAGTCTAATTGGTGTTCTATAGCTTTGTGTATAATTTTAGGCAGCTGTTCTTTAGATTTGGAAATTTTCTTCTTTGACTTTGCTGAAAATATTTTCTGGGCCTTCTCCACCTTCTTCTATTCCCATTATTCTTAGGTTGAGTCTTTTCACGGTATTCCAGATTTCCTGGATGTTTTGTGTGAAAAGCAGAGCACCAGAGGCACCATCATTTAGCATGCAGTACTTATATGGATAGTTTTCTGTATTTATACATTTGGAAAAGTGAAAATGCTGACCTAAAAACCAGTGATGTTTACTGAATGCCTTAAGGATGCTTATTGCAACATTTTATGGTCACTGAGTCTGTTAAAGTTAATGTCATTCTCATCATCCAGGCCAAGACATACAATGTTTGGGAATACCAAAAGAATTTAATAGATGAATTAGGTGGTCCATTAGCAAAACTCATATCCAGGACTTTTGGTGTGAATTTCATTTGACCTCTCATCAGTAGAATCTGAGTAATATTCTAACATAATAAAATCCTAAATTATGATTTATCTCACATGATTGATATACTGGGTCATTCATTATTTAAGAGAATATCAGTGCACTCTACTGAGACTTAATATTTGGGTAGTAGTTAGGTGGAAGAAAGCTGGTCAGATTGCATACTTTTAAAAGAAAAATATGCTGTGTGATTGTAATGATGAACCTTCTTCAGCATTAGACTGAAATTACCATGTGCCACATCACTACCCTCTAAAGGTGGTAAATGATATCTTGTGAGTGATGTCATGTTTTATTCTTCTACTACAAAAAGGAACTAGTTTCTGTATCTCATGGCTTATACCCTCTTCAAACACAAAGAATAGTTGAAACAAAAGACACTACATTCTTCTTAAAATGTATCCAAATTAGGCATTTTCCAAACAAAAAGATAAGAGAAAAAACATATACCAGGAATGGATGGGTGCCAGGTTATTAATTTCAAGAGCCTTCTTTCATATACCAATCCACCTGCAGTGCTTGGAAGACAGAGATCAGTACTTATCTTAATTTGGCTTGTCAATTTGCCAAACCAAGGCAGGCAAAGCATTTGAGGAAATGAAGGGTGAGGTTGCCTTGACATGACTACAGGGAATTGAAATGATTGTAGCATCTGCTCTTCCATGATTGGGTGCTGGGGTCTGACATGCAGCTTTGTCCTGTAATTTTGTACATTCAACTGGGTTAGGTACTGCACAATCCTGTGAATGCTGGCTTCACCCAGTTTGTTGGCTATTTACTTTTGGAAAGAAAATAAGCAATGATAGGTTTTTAAAATTATTTTACTTGAAATTAATTAGACAAGCTTTTGAATTGTGAAATAGAGAGAAAGCATTGAATTCTCTATGCTAAAATGAAAAAAAAAATTAATTACTATGTATTTTGCTGTGGCATTTGCCCAAGGTAGGCTGTTATTTTTTAAGCATCATTAAAGAATTGTGAGAACTACATCTTTTCTTTTTAATAAGTTAATCTTGGTTTATCTTTCTAAAATTTTTTAATTTGGGATTTTCTACACTACTAGATCAAAGTATGAGTTTGCTCAGACTCTTAAGTAATTTTTCAGTTCTCACATTCTCAGAAGCTATTGGATATTCGGTTGGAACCAGAGACACTGTTTTCATTTGTAATGGTGTGTTAGGAGAAAGAATGTAAATCCCAGCTGTGTGACAAGGAAAGATGTGACAGGATTTCTAAGCATGAAGTAATGAGGAAAAGTTGTGGGCTTTGAAAAAAATAATCTGAAAACTCAAGAGAGTGCTTGTTATGTGTCTGTTTTTTCTTCTCATGTTTATATTCTATGTCACAGAAAAGTTAAGTATAGAATAGGAGCATTTATTGTACATAATATTTTGGGGCCTCCAGGAGTAGAATGATGTTATATTTGAAGAAGTTTCATTTTTCTTTTTGTTTTTTTTTTTCATTTATTTAGAAGATTTATTAATATTTAGAGAGAAATGCATTATCATACCAGGTTCTCCAATGAATTTATAGTGTGTAATAGACATAACCTAAGCATAGTTGATATACATTTAACTATACTTTGTAATAACTTTTATTTAACATAATCTTTATCTGAAAATTTTATACTTGATATAACTATACTAACATGTAAATTACTATGAAAATTTCTAAGAAGTTAATTGCCCTAAATTACACAAAATGAGAAATGATATTAAATAATATCATTAGATATGATATTAATGACACAGTATTAATACTTAAAGATTGGACATATAGGATGAATAATATGTGTTTAATGGGACTAAATCATTTGTATCATTATTATTTGTTGATATATAATAAATAACTGTCAGAAAGTTATGAACAACTTTTATGATAGAAGCACAAAAAATAGTTGGAATATTTCTCAGTCATTGCCATAAATATATATTAACAATTAAATTATTCAAAGTAAAATATAAGAAAACATTAGTTTCTGGAAATTAACAGAAGATATTAATACATTTTTATTATCCATGTGGTTTATTCTCCTTCAAAATAATGAATGAAAATTTTATACAAGATTTGAAGGAATATAGTTCTGTCCTAGGAAGACTTCACTTAACGCAAAGGCTTGTGCTCATTGGCAGGCTGGGTATCTCTAGTTCCTCTTTGTTTGTACAGAATTTCTAGAAACTCTGAAAAGTTAAGTAGGACTTCTATATATAATGAATAAAAGGTTAAAGGACATGCTTTTCTATTTGTTTCTTTTATGAACCAAAAGTACATACAGGTGAAATTATCTATTGAAGATATAGTGATAGTAAATAATTATTTATTTTTGCTGTCCCATTTATGATACATTTTATTATATAGGAATTAATATAACTGTATGGGAGATCTTTCAGAAGATCTTACTAAGACTAACAACAAGAAAAGACCTCTTAAAGAGTTATTCCAAAGCATTTTCTGGAGGGCTCAAATCAGCAATTGACTGCAAAACTTTTATCATGTAATATGAAAGAATTACATTGATGGTATACATATTTTTGGAGAGATTTGCTTGGCAGCTTTATTCCGAGCTATACTTTGTTTAAGGTTATATAATATGCATCACGATACAAACATAACTTATAATGAGTTATAAGAATTTAAGAATATTTTTCTATCTTCTGCTTCCTATTCCAGGAATTCACATCAGCACTTATACTCCTCTTTGTTAAGAACCAAAATTCTTATATATGCCATTAAAATATTTGGTGAATCTGCACTGCCACAGCTCCACAATTGGAAGCAGAAATCATAATGATCCTAAGTTAAGTACAAAGAATTCTATTAGTCAAGGACTTGCAGACAGCATGAGCTAAAGTCCAAAAACTGCTTTGTGAGCAGTTCATGGAGATGCTGTTCACATGTTCAGTTTGTGTCACAACTGACAGTTGAAACTCAGCTATGAAATCCTGATATTTTAGAATGCTAACAAATGTTAATCAGCAATTGACTGCAATAGTTTTGAGTCTTGGGGTGGGGGCATCCAAAGGCATTTTATTCCCATTGATAAAAAATAAATCACCATTCTTCCTCCCAAGACAAACAGTCTTTCTGGATGCCAGGACAGTTCATGTAAATATCCATCACCTGGATGAAGCATTCTCACAAGAAAAATAAAGAAGCCTTTTTTTTTCTTTAATTTTTTGCACTTTTCTATTTTTTTATTTTATTTTATTTTATTTTACATTCCAAATCATTTCCCCTTTTAAGAATGGTTTCCAGTAGCCTGTTGTTACAAGAAGGCTGCTTTGTTCTAAACTTGAGTCTTCAGATAATTCTCTTTATTCAGAGAAAAAAGAACAGTATAGAGTTATCCATTTTATTAGGTCAACATGCTTGATTCCTTTTACAATTAAAAGCCTTTCCTAGAGTGAGCCCAGAATAGTCCTGTATTAAGAATTCTCTATGAAACCCTAAATGAAGCTATCAGGATGAAAGAGGATCCTTATGCTCAGTTCAACTTATACTAGTAGGGTTTGAAGTCACAAATAGTGAGACTGCAATATTTTTCTGTTTTGTTTTTGATTTTAAACATTCCTTTGGCAGGCAGTTAGTTCCTTGATAGATTTTAGGGTTTTATTTATAATTCTGAATTTTTTTGTGGATACTTAGAATGAAGTGAATTGAATATATCATTTAAGGTAGTATTTCCAATTATCAAGACTAAAAACTTTGATCTATAAACCTGGGTTATTTTTCCACTTTGTGCAAATTTTCTTCTGACGATGTTGAGTTTATTTCTCAAATATTAATCTCCTTTGTATCAATACATTTAAAGTACATTCTCCTTTCTGATACTATTATAAATATCTTGATTTATGCACTATTAGTTTATAGAAATACAGCTGAATTTTGCTGAAATTTTGAGTCCTGTATCTTACTGAATTTATTCATGGCAAAAGTATATGTATGTTATGTGTGTTCTTTAACATTGTGCCATTTAATTTACAAACAAGAATTTTACTTCTCTGCTAAATCCTACATCACTTATTTACTTATAAAGCCTAAGTACTGTGGCTAAAATTTTCAGTATTGTAAATGTACAAGTTATATAAAAAAACGTTCTTTTCTTATTGCTATTCATAGGGAAAAATTTCTCCTTCCTATTTAATATTGTACTATAAAGACAAGCTTTTCAAGGACTTACTGTTATTATTGTTGTACAATGAATGAAATAAAAAGTGTAGAAGCAGACCTTTCTATTTTAAAACAATTACTGTATCTGCTGCTATTTTGTTTAGCAGTATGAAAATGAGTATAAGGAATACAGATATTTTCTCATGTCAGAAGATAGCTCTTCCATCAAGGACAGGATGCTAGAGAGGTGGACTACGGAGTAACAAACTTCGTTATTCACATGTAGATATGTACATTAATTATATTAGTCAAAATTAAAAATTTAGTTCTCATTGGGCTGGCCTCTTTGGCAGTTTGCAGCAGCCACATGTGGCTAGTTGCAATAATTAGAATTGAAATGTGGAATAATTTCTTAATTGATGAAAAGTTTACTAACCACAGGCATCAGGGTCAATATATTTATATTTGTAATTCTACTTATCTCATTGTCCAGTAAGAGAAAAAGTTTAAATAAACCAAGAAGCATACAAATTAATTCTAAAATATTAAAGTCATCTTAATAATGCAGCATCTTTAAAACTTTAGGTGTCAATACTAGTTAGATGTTGTGATAGTTAACCTAGTCTTACCCTGACTAGATTTACTGTATAGATCGTATTGTATAAATTGGACTTACAAACTATAATTAAATTTGATGATTGGGGAGACACAATTAGCTGGTCTTCAACTTCCCTGCCTCTTACCTGCTGCAATAGGAGCTGAACTGTGCTAGCATGCTTTCCCTGCTCAGACAGGCTGACTCTTAAAAATGGGTAAGCTAAAATGTATTCCTCCTTTCCTTGTTTCTCTTTTGCATTCTGACACAGTGACAACCTATCTATGTAGCATGGTTGTATACATTTTATTTTGTTTTTGTTTGTTTTAGAAGTCTGGGTTATATAGGAAACTCAGAACTTTTGACATGTGGGAACTTTTGCTAATTATGTGCTTTTTTGTTAAAAATTTATATTCATGAAAGTTTGTTTTTTCATGGCATTACTGCTAAGCATTTAATTAATACTAATGTGGTATCAGCCTTTATATTTGATTTCTTATTAACAAAATCCTACTGGCAAACATTCGTTTCTTCATGAATCTGGTGGAGTAGTGACAGCTTTTACAATGTGGGTCATTAGGAGCAAGAAATATACAGCGATCTGTGTACCACTTCCTGAATTCCTGCACAATCACCAGGCAATATCCATTATAAATATGCATATAAATGAAAAATGATTCATGTCTCAACTCTAATTTGTTTTTGAGTACTTTAAAATCTGAGTTATATTCACAGATTAAATATGGAATTGGATCATGTGCATTGCTTGGAGGGCTCTAAGCATTCCACATGTACCAAAAAATTTCCACATCTCTACAAAAATATTTACTAAGAACATTAGTTACATTTTATAAAGCCCCAGGACACCCAAAAGTAAGTGTTTTTTGTTTTTGTTTGTATGTTTGTTTTGCCTGTTGAGGATTTACTTCTCAGCCAGCTAATACCACATTAGAAGAAGTGTTGTTCCCAAAGGAGCATGCACATTTGTACATTAATCTCTGCAGAGAAGGAGTGATTGAGCAGCAACACTTGAAAATTTTGACAACCCATGAGTTTTTGATATTCAAAGATGCCCATAGTTATCATTTGCTTTTTGTTGTTGTTAAGTTTCAAAGATAAAAAATTTTGTACTAAGATTGATGATGTAAATTGTGCTTAATTTGAAATTCTTAATTATGATGCAGATTACTTTTATTGAGTTGTGAAGGTGTCATCAGGATGATTTGTTTCTTGATGATAGAGGATGAAAAAACAAGATCACTAACATATTCACTTGGCTGTCCTCAGAATGTTAACAAACACAAATGTCAAATAGTTGGGTGTTCTTTTGAAATTATTTTTTAATAAATATTGCGATAAAGCTCAAAGTAACTTTTTTATTACTTTTTGATATTCTTTGATTGTTTCACACATTTACATACTGAATTTTGGCCATTTCTGGTCTTCTTCCCATTTCTCATTCTCCATTTCCTCCCAGTGTCCAGTGTGTACTTTTTCTTCCCAACATGCCCTCTCCTGTGAATGTCTTTCTTTTTCCCTCTGAGTTTCATTATACTGCTGTCATGAGTATCAGTGTGTGTGTGTGTGTGTGTGTGTGTGTGTGTGTATGAGAGAGACAGAGAGAGAGACAGAGAGAGACAGAGAGAGAGAGAGAGAGAGAGAGAGAGAGAGAGGGAGGAGAGAGAAACAGGGACATAGAGACAGACAGATAGATATTATTTACTAGAACACAGGCAAAATAAAGGAATTTTAGTCTAGCAACATGACTGTTTGAGTCAGAAAACACAGAAGTCAAATGTCTTTGAAAATGATTTCTTGCCAGAGTAGCCATGTTGTATGACAAGTCTTTATCCATTTGATTTTATTTCTATATATGCTGTGAGATTGAAGTCCAGTTTCATTCTTTTGCTTATGCATAACCAGTTTAACCAGCACTATTCCTTGCTGCATATTTTTGTGTAATTTGTATCCTTATCGTAAAGCAATTGTTTGCAAATGTGTAGAGGTCTACTGTACTTTATAAGAGCTACAATAAAATTCTTCTACGGGGAAATTTATTAGTTACCACACATTAAAAAAAAAATGACATTTTCCCTCCCAGCATCCCATGACTACCCATAGACCCTCAGTGTAGGGTAAATGTTACTAAGCTGAAACACATATTTTGACATAATGATGGAACAAATTACAGTAAGATCTGTTAATTGTATCATATTGTCAGTGAAGTGAGCATTGTAGAATCGAAAGAATGCTAAGATTTCATTGCAATTCTTTTCCCTCCGCATGGTATTGGTACAGTGACAGACATGTAGATCAATGGAACAGAATTGAAGACCCAGAAATGAATCCACACTCCTATGGTCACTTGATCTTTGACAAAGTAGCTAAAACCATCCAGTGGAAAAAAGATAGCCTTTTCAACAAATGGTGCTGGCTCAGCTGGAGGTCAACATGCAGAAGAATGCAAATTGACCCATTCTTATCTCCTTGCACTAAGCTCAATTCTAAGTGGATCAAAGATCTCCACATAAAACCAGACACACTGAATCTAATAGAAGGGAAACTAGGGAAGAACCTTGAACATATGGGCACAGGGGAGAATTTCCTGAACAGAACTCCAATAGCTTATGCTCTAAGATCAAGAATAGACAAATGGGACCTCATTAAATTACAAAGTTTTTGCAAGGCAAAAGACACTGTCAAAAAGACAAAGCAGCAACCAACTAACTGCGAAATGATCTTTACCAACCTTACATCCGACAGAGGGCTAATATCCAAGATATACAAAGAACTCAAGAAGTTAAACTCCAGAGAGGCAAGTAACCCTATTAAAAAATGGGGTACAGAGCTAAACAAAGAGTTCTCACCTGAAGAATATCTAATGGCTGAGAAGCACCTAAAGAATGTTCATCATCCTTAGTCATTAGGGAAATGCAAATCAAAACAACCCTGAGATTCCATCTCACACCAGTCAGGATGGCTAAGATCAAAAACACAGGAGACAGCAGTTGTTGGCGAGGATGTGGAGAAAGAGGAACACTCCTCCACTGCTGGTGGAATTGCAAGCTGGTACAACCACTCTGGAAAGCAGTCTGGCGGTTCCTCAGAAAACTGGACATGACACTCCCGGAGGATCCGGCTATACCACTCCTGGGCATATACCCAGAGGCTTTACCTGCATGTAGTAAGGACACATGCTCCACTATGTTCATAGCAGCCTTATTTATAATAGCCAGAAGCTGGAAAGAGCCCAGATGTCCCTCAACGGAGGAATGGATTCAGAAGATGTGGTATATCTACACAATGGAATACTACTCTGCAATTAAAAACAATGAATTCACGAAATTCCTAGGCAAATGGTCAGATCTTGAAAATATCATCCTTAGTGAGGTAACCCAATCACAAAAGAACACACATGGTATGCAGTCACTGATAAGGGGATATTGACCCAGAATCTCGGAATACCCTAGACACAACCCGCATATCAATAGATTTCTAAGAAGATGGAAGGAGAGACCCCTGGTCCTGGAAAGACTGGATGTAGGGGAACGCCAGGACAGAGTAACGAGAGGGGGTTGAATGGAGAAAAGAGGGAGGGAAGGGGGCCTATGGGACTTTCGGGGAGGGAGGAAACGGGAAAGGGGAAGTGATTTGGAATGTAAATTAAAAAAATAAAAAAAATGTTGAAAAAAAATTTGAGCGATTAAAAATCACTCTAAGGTATTAAGAGTATGGCAACTAAATCTAAATTTCACATTTAGACAAGGGCCTTTAGAAAAATATCTTTAGAATGAGTCTTTGTGAGTAAGTAGTAGGGATTTAATAAGAAGGAGGGAACAGACTCTACAACATATAGGAATTCTTCTTGCCTGACTCTATGAGACCTCTCTCTCTCTAATTCCCTGTTTGTTTCATTTTCCTATCTTTCTATCTCCCTCTTCTCATTCTTTAGTTCCAATTTTCTCACCTCATTCTACCTCTCTAACACTCACTTTCTCTGTCCTCTCAAATCTCATCATGATTCAGTCTGACTGGAGGAAGTGAAGAAACGGATACCCTTGAAAGACTCAGTGCTCTGTGATCTGGACTTCCAAATTATGAGTTAAAGATGAGAAATATATTTTTTAAATTCCTCAGTCTCCTGTATTTCATTACAATAGTGAAAAAGCCCTAATATACTGAGTTACCTATAATGCTTTCTGTATTAAGTAGGAAATAATCTAATTTCAGGCTTTTATACTTAAAGTACAGTAGACCTCTACACATTTGCAAACAATTGTTTTATGATAAGGAAACAAATTACACAAAAATATGCAGCAATGAATAGTGCTGGTTAAACTGGTTATGCATAAGCAAAAGAATGAAACTGGACTTCAATCTCACAGCATATATAGAAATAAAATCAAATGGATAAAGACTTGTCATACGACTGAAATTTTAAAATTATTTTGTAAAAGAAAATTAGATCTGGTAGAATTCTGCATTCAAACTGGCCCTGGGCTTTTTATGGTTCGGAATTTTTTAATGACTGCTTCTATTTCCTTAGGTGTTATGCTACTGTTTAGATAGTTTAACTGATCTTGATTTAGCTTTGGTACATGGTATCTGCCTAGAAAGTCATCCATTTCATCTAGATTTTCCAGTTTTGTAGAGTATTGACTTTTTTTTTTTTTTTTTAGAAAGGGATGATAATTTGAACTTCCTCATTTTTAGTTGTTATGTCTCCTTTTTAATTTCTGATTTTGTTTACTTGGATAATATCTCTGTGAATTTTTTAGTTAGTTTGTCTAAAGGTTTATCTCCTTTGTTGCTTTTCTCAATTTCTAGAAAGTCCTAAGAGACCTGGTATGAGGGAGACTCTCAGGACTCAATGTGGGTGACTTAACATGAAATGCCCAGCAGTGGAGGTATGGAACCTGAAGAGACCACCTTCAGTAGTTAGAAAGCATCCTCAGTAGAGGAATGGAGACATCAAGCCATGTTAAAATTTTTTTTCTCAGAATTGTTCCTATCTAAACAAAATGCAGAGACAAAAATGGAGCAGAGACTGAATAAAGGGCAGACCAGTGACTGCCCAACTTGAGTTCCATCCCATGGTCAGGCACCGAACCCGGACACTATGTTTTGCTTGTAGACAGAAGCCTACCATGGCTGCCCTCTGAGAGGCTCAACCAGCAATTGACTGACATGCACGCACGTACTCTTAACCAAACATTGGACTGAGGTCTAGGACCCCTAAGGAAGTGTTAGAGGAAGGATTGGAGGAACTGAAGGGAATTACATCACAATAGGAAGACCAACAATATCAATTAACCTGAACCATGGACAATATTTGGAATGTAAATAAATAAAATAATTAATAATACAAAAAGGAAGAAAAAAATAATTAGGAAGAAATTCCATAATGCTTGTCTTGGAAATGCTAGTTTTTAATGAGATTTCCAAAGCAGAGACAACAAACTAAAATATACAAAGGCATCACGTGATAACGTATTTTTTCATAGCAGAAATTACACTGTAGCAAAGTGTTTATTTTATTTTCACATGACAAAAGTTAACAATAAATATGAAAACTAAACCTACAGATTGAAAACTAAATGTTGACATTTGGAAAGTGGATATGTATTGTAATGCTTAATTCTGTACCGGAAGGTCTAGGTCTAAGAGTGAATTCTCACATTCACAGACTTCTGATGTGCAAATGTTGTTCCTTACTTTAAAGCTATTGTTTAAATAAAATTGGCTACAGCCAATTACTGGAGTTATTACAGGTGGGTGTGTGTATTTGGGGGAGGGGATATGAGTTTCTTAGTTGGAGTGGAGAAAGAAAATAAAAGAGAAACCAGGAGGAGAAGGAGGAAGAATGAGGAGGAGAGGAGGAATCCATATGAGGGGAGATGGACCATGAACGTATGGCTAGGAGAAACAAGTATCTGGGCTACACCAGTAGGGTGGTAGCAAGGCCAGCAGTTAGAAAAGTAGACTAGGAGTTACTCCCAGTAATTGTCAATGCCAAATAAAATAACCACAATCTGAGTCTCATTCATTTGTAAATTAGTTGGAGATAGGTTTAAATTGGTTATACTAAAACAAAATGTGAAAACTTATGAATTGGAGAGTAACCTCAAAAATGTATAATGAACTCAGAAATTCAATAAAAAGAAAATAATTTGATTTTAAATAGGTTAAGGGTATGAATAGGTATTTCTCAACATGCAAATGGCCACCAGTATATGAAAAAATAAAAGGCTCTTTGATCATCAAGGAAATGAAAATTAAAATTACAATTAATTTCAACCCAAATGTTAAAATGTCTGCTGTCAATTATAATGGGTATTGATTTCTGGTAACAACCCAGTGAAGCGAAAACACCCTGAGTTAAATTATCTATGCGTGTTGAACTGATCGAAGGCCTGGGAAAGGTACCAGACCCTACTGTCTCTTAGATAGGCCAGCTCCTCAATATTTTGCCCAAATATCCTCTACTTATTTGACTGATGATTAAGCCTAGAGAATGCATATTCTGCTATAATCCTATAACCTGTCCACTAAGGCAGGGTCTTTTTGCATACAATGCTAAATATAGCTGCTTCTTCTCCAGCTTCTTGATTATCAATGACTCAGATTTACAATGTCTTCATGAATATTCAAATTTAGAAACTCCCCAGGTTTGATAATTATTTTCTTCAGAAGTCATAGTTGACATTTATTTTCTGGATAGAGTCCTTGTTTTTCCTTTTCTTTCATAAATGTTCTTATACATCTATGATTTTTTTGTTAGTTTTTTTGTTTTACTGTTGTTTTGTTTTGTTTTAGAACTTTATCTCTTCATACAGTTTATTTTGAGAGTTAATTATTTAGGGAAGTTTCCCATTTTTCTAAACTTTCTGGTCTATTTCACATTTGTATATTTTGAAAAACATCTTCTGTTTCTATGGTTATTCCTCTTATTTTCTTAATTAGATTATCTGATTATTTATCCATTTAATTTATATTCAAATAATAGTCTAAAGGAAATATTTGTTTATGTAGCTAAACAAACATATATTAATTCAAATAAGGTTCTATCAATGTAAAGAGAAAAGAAACAGCTTGGAGCCTTTCTTGGGTAAATATCCATAATTCTTTTGAAATATATTAAATGAGAAAATGTAGTGAGTGTAATGTATTCAATTACAAAATGGAGTATGGCATTAGATATGAATTAAACCAAAGAGTTCTCAGCAAAACTATGTCAAAAGGAGCTAAATGGAGTCAATCAATCAAATTTTTAACAAAAATATATGGGTGTATTTACACATGTGACCATAAGTGATGATTAATTACAACTTGAACATTGTCACATGGTTTGCGGAATATAGATATAGAAGTTTTGCAAGTATTCTTTGTCAGTAAGGTCATTATTAATATGCATGTCTCCTGGATTAGTATTTTTGCATATAAGCTAGTTTAATGTGAATGAATACTTCTAAGCACAAAATGCCTCCATTTTTCATGCATGTATTAACTAATTTGCTGAGTTTAAAGCATTTTGGAAAACATGCGGTCTTTGTCACCTGTTTTATCACTGAAAAATCATAGTTCATATATTTAGTATTAATTTAGAAGCCCTTTGCATTCTTAAAAATTAACATATTAATCTATAAAATAGTTCTATTTATTTTAAAGATATGTATCTTTAAATACAAATATTTTGAATTATATACTTTGAATTCTTCTTTAATTTCATTAAGAACACTATATCTGGTTCAGAAAGAAATTTTGAATACTGCATAAACTTGCTTGTCAGGTTTCAGATGATGTCTGATAACTAATTACAGAGCTTTTATTGTGATAATAGTTTACAGACATTAGTTCTCACAATGGTACAAGGACTATATTACAATGCAAAAAAAAATAAATAAAATGCTGCTAGACCAATTATAACAAAATCAGAACTTATTTTTTTGTCTCAGTTCTGTATTTTATCTTAACCACTAATTCTAACATTTTTATAAATAAAAAAACTTGACTAATACAAGTGTACCTTTAGATGAAATTTTCCTGTATTTTGGTCTGAAGCATTTGAAACAGTTTCTCTGGACAAAGTATTTGTGTATTCTGGTATTTCCAGATACCCTGGCTATAGTTCTTAAGGTTTCAATTCAGTTCTGTATGTTATTTTTGAGAATGCCATTCAAAATTCTGTTCCTACTCATCTTCCTTTCATTCTTTACAGCTTCGTTAACATTTGTTCAAAGATCTTTTTTCTGTTTTTTCTTTCTTTTAATGAAAAAGGAAGTAAGAATATCTTATGATAAAATTAAAGATTTACATGAAAATATTTCTGACAAAATTAAAGAACCAAATAGGAAAACACATTAAGATTGACAATTTTGATGGAAAATTAAAGAGTAAAATGGTAAACATAAAAACATTGCTAAATTAATTGAAAAAGAAAGTAGATAAAGCCTCTGGGTATATACCCAGGAGTGGTATAGCCGGATCCTCCGGGAGTGTCATGCCCAGTTTTCTGAGGAACCGCCAGACTGCTTTCCAAGGTATATACCCAGAGGCTTTACCTGCATACAATAAGGACACATGCTCCACTATGTTCATAGCAGCCTTATTTATAATAGCCAGAAGCTGGAAAGAACCCAGATGTCCCTAAACGGAGGAATGGATTCAGAAGATGTGGTATATATACACAATGGAATACTACTCTGCAATTAAAAACGATGAACTCACGAAATTCCTAGGCAAATGGTCAGAACTTGAAAATATCATCCTTAGTAAAGTAACCCAATCACAAAAGAACACACATGGTATGAAGTCACTGATAAGGGGATATTAACCTAGAATCTCGGAATACCCTAGACACAATTCGCATATCAATAGATTTCCAAGAAGATGGAAGGAGAGACCCCTGGTCCTAGAAAGACTGAATGTAGGGGAATGCCAGGACAGAGAAGCAAGAAGGGGTTGAATGGGGAAAAGAGGGAGGGAAGGGAGCTTATGGGACTTTGGGGGAGGGAGGAAACGGGAAAGGGGAAATGATTTGGAATGTAAATAAAAAACCTTAGAAAATAAAAAAAAAAATAAAAATAAAAATAAAAGAAAAAGGAAGTAGAAACATTTTCTGATAGATTGAAGATTTACAAGGAAAATATTTCTAATAAAATTATAGAAAAATATAAAAAACATTAAAATTGAAGATTATCATGGAAAATTAGAGATAAAATGGTATGCATAAAAATATATCAAAGTTGATTGTAAGTGGAATTATAAACATTTTCTGATAAAATTGAAGATCTACAAGGAAAATATTTCTGATAAAATTCAAGAAATATATAGAAAAACATGTAAAAATTGAACATTAATATGGAAAATTATACTGATAAAATGGTAGGCATAAAAATACACCTAAGTTGATTGAAAGTAATTATAAACATTTTTGGATAAAATTGAAGATTTACATGGAAAATATTTCTGATAAAATTGAAAAAAATATATAGAAACACATTAAAATTGAATATTATCATGGAAAATTATATAGTTAAAATGGTAGGCATAAAAATATTTCTAAGTTGATTGAAAGTGGAATTATAAACATTTTCTGACAAAATTGAAGATTTACATGGAAAATATTTCTTATTTTATTTTATTTTTTAAATTTTATTTTTATTTTCTATATTCTTTATTTATATTCCAAATGATTTCCCCTTTCCTGGTTGCCCCCTTCCCCAAAAGTTCCATAAGCCTTCTTCCCTCCCCCTGTTCCCCATTTACCTAAGAATTTCGTGAATTCAATGTTTTTAATTGCTGAGTAGTATTCCATTGTGTAAATATACATGGAAAATATCTCTGATAAAATTGAAGAAATATATAGAAAAACACGTTAAGATTGACTATTTCATGGAAAAATTATACAGATAAAATGGTAGGCATAAAAATATTCCTAAATTGATTGAAAGTGGAATTATAAATATTTTCTGATAAAATTGAAAATCTACAAGAAAAATATTTCTGATAAAACTCAAGAAATATATAGAAAAACACGTTAAAACTGTTTCATGAAAAATTATACAGATAAGATGGTAGGCATGAAAATATTCCTAAATGGATTGAAAGTAGATTTAAATACATTTTCTGATAAAATTGAAGAATTACATGGAAAATATCTCTGATAAAATTGAAGAAATTTATACAGAAAAATTGGTAGGTATTAAAATATTGCTAAATTGATTGAAAGTAGATTTATAAACATTTTCTGATAAAATTGAAGATTTACATGGAAAATATTTCTGATAAAATTGAAAAAATATATGGAAAAACATTAAAATTGAAGATTATCATGGAAAATTATACAGACAAAATAGTAGGCAGAAAAATATTTCTACGTTGATTGAAAGTGAAATTATAAACATTTTCTGATAAAATTGAAGATTTACCTGGAAAATATCTCTGATAAAATTGAAGAAATATATGAAAAACTTATTAATATTGAGTATTTCATGGAAAAATTGTACAGATAAAGTGGTAGGCATAAAAATATCCCTAAGTTTTTTGAAAGTGGAATTATAAACACTTTCTGATAAAACTGAAGATGTACAAGGAAAATATTCCTGAAAAAAATCAAGAAATACATAGAAAAACATGTTAAAACTGACTATTACATGGAAAATTTTACAGATAAAATGGAAGGTATAAAAATGTTCCTAATTTGATTGAAAGTAAAATTATAGACATTGTCTGATAAAACTGAAGATCCACATGGAAAATACTTCTGATAAAATTGAAGAAAAATACAGAAAAACTTTAAAATTGAAGGTTATCATGGACAATTATACCAACAAAATGGTAGGAACAAAAACATTCCTAAACTGATTGAAAGTGGAACTACAAACACCCCCACACACACACACACACCAACTAAACCAAAGATCTACATGAAAAACACCTCCGACAAAATCGAAGAAATACATAGAAAAAACTGTTAATATTAAAGATTATCATGGAAAATAATAGTCAAAATGGTAGACGCAAAAAGCATTACTAAATTGAAACATTTACAAACATTTTCTGATAAAATCGAAGATCCACATGAAAAACATGTCTGTTATACTATGGTTTTTGGGAAATTGAGTCTATTGACATTATAAGATATTAAGGAATAGTGATTGTTGCTTCCTGTTATTTTTGATGTTCTTTTTATGTTTGTGTGGTTACTTTCTTTTGGGTTTGTTGGAAAAATATTACTTTCTTGCTTTTTCTAGGGTGTAGTTTCCCTCCTCATGTTGGCGTTTTCCATCTATCATCCTTTGTAGGGCTGGATTTGTTGAAAGATATTGTGTAAATTTGGTTTTATCATGGACTATCTTGGTTTCTCCATCTATGGTAATTGAGAGTTTTGCTGGGTATAATAGTTTGGGCTTGCATTTGTGTTCTCTTAGGGTCTGTATGAGATCTGCCCAGGATCTTCTTGTTTTCATTTTCTCAGGTGAGAAGTCTGGTGTAATTCTGATAGGCCTGCCTTTATAGGTTACTTGACCTTTTTCTCTTACTGCTTTTAATATTCTTTCTTTGTTTAGTGCATTTGGTGTTTTGATTATTATGTGCCTGGAGGAATTTCTGGTCTGGTCCAGTCTGTTTGGAGTTCTATAGGCGTCTTGTATGTTCATGGACATCTCTTTCTTTAGGTTAGGAAAGTTTTCTTCTATAATTTTGTTGAAGATAATTACTGGCCCTTTAAATTGGAAATCTTCCCTTTCTTCTTTACCTATATTCCTTAGGTTTGGTCTTCTCATTGTATCCTGGATTTCCTGGATGTTTTGGCTCAGGAGTTTTTTTGCATTTTGCATTTTCTTTAACTGTTGAGTCAATGTTTTCTATGGTATCTTCAGCCCTTGAGATTCTTTCTTCTATCTCTTGTATTCTGTTGTTGATGCTTGCATCTATGACTCCTGAATTCTTTCCAAGATTTTCTATCTCCAGAGATGTCTCTCACTTTGCGATTTCTTTATTGCGTCTACTTCCATTTTTAGATCCTGGATGGTTTTGTTTAGTTCCTTCACTTGTTTGTGTTCTCCTGTGATTCTTTCAGGGATTTTTTGTGTTTCCTCTTTAAGGGCCTCTACCTGTTCACCCATGCTCCCTTGTATTTCCCTCAGGGATTTTTGTGTTTCCTCTTTAAGGGTCTTTACCATTTGACCCATGTTCTCCTGTATTTCTTTAAGGGAGTTATTTATGTCCTTCTTGATGTCCTCTAACAGCATCGTAAGAAGAGACTTTAAATTCAACTCTTGCTTTTCCAGTGTGTTGGGCTCTGATGTTTCCAAGTAGCTTTGATTTCTGTTGGTAGGGTTCTTGCGCTGGCCTTTTGCCATCTGGTTATTTCTGGTGTTAGTTGGTGTTGTTGTCTCTGGTTGGAGCTTGCCCCACCTATGGGCCTGTAAACCTGTGTCTGTACTCCTGGGAGACCAACTCTCTTCTGGCAGGGTCTGTGCACAGAAGGCTGTGGAGCTGTCTGGTTCCCTGCTGCAAATGGTGGCTGGAAGGGAAGACTCCTGTCCCATCTACTCCAATGATCATATGCCTTGTGCCTCTTAGTTGTATCCCTCCAGAGAGAAGGTGGAGATCTCACCCCAGTACTCAGAAGTGACATTGCTGCTGGGAGTTCACTCTCTCCTGGTGGGCTAAGCACTGAAGGTTTTGTAGCTGCCTGGTTCCCAGCTGCAGATGGCGGCTGGAATGAAGACTCCTGTCCCAGCTGCTCCAATGATCATACGCCCTGTGCGCTCCTAGCTGTACCCCTCCAGAGAAAAGTTGGAGATCTCAGCTCGCACTCAGAAGTGAAATCGCTGCTGGGAGATCATTCTCTTCTGGTGGGCTAAGCACAGAAGGCTGTGGAGCTGCCTGGTTCCTTGCTGCCATGGAAAATATTTCTGATAAAATTGAAGAAATACATAGAAAAATGTTAAAATTAAAGACTACCATAGAAAATAATACATTTAAAATGGTAGACATAAAAAACACTACTAAATTGATAGAGGAATCACAAACATTCTGATAAAATTAAAGATTTACATGAAAAATATTTCTGTTAGACTGTTTTTTGGTGATGAATAGAGTCCATTGATGTTATAAGATATTTTGAAATAGTAATTGTTGCTTCATGTTATTTTTGATGTTCTTTTTGTTTTTCTGTGGTTACTTTCTTTTGGATTTGTTGGAAAAAGATTACTTTCCTGCTTTTTCTACGATGCAGTTTCCCTCCTTGTGTTGGCATATTTCATCTATTATCCTTTGTAGGGCTAGATTTGTCGAAAGATTCTGTGTAAATTTTGTTTTATCATGGAATATCTTGGTTTCTCCATCTATGGTAATTGAGAGTTTTGCTGGGTATAGTAGTTTAGGCTGGCATTTGTGTTCTCTTAGGGTCTGTATGAGATCTGCCCAGGATCTTCTAGCTTTCATCGTTTCAGGTGAGAAGTCTGGTGTAATTCTGATAGGCCTGCCTTTATATGTTACTTGACCTTTCTCCCTTACTGCTTTTAATATTCTTTCTTTGTTTAGTGCATTTGCTGTTTTGATTATTATGTGCCAGGAGGACTTTCTGGTCTGGTCCAGTCTGTTTGGAGTTCTATAGGCTTCTAGTATGTTCCTGGGCATCTCTTTCTTTAGGTTAGTGAAATTTTCTTCCATAATTTTGTTGAAGATTTTTACTGGCCCTTTAAGATGTAAATCCTTGTTCTCTTCTATGACTATAACCTTAGGTTTGGTCTTCTCATTGTGTCCTGGATTTCCTGGATGTTTTTGCTCAGGAGCTTTTTGCATTTTGCATTTTCTTTGACTGTTGGGTCAGTGTTTTCTATGGTATCTTCAGTATCTGAGAGTCTTTCTTCTTTCTCTTGTATTCTGTTGTTGATGCTTGCATCTATGACTCCTGAATTCTTTCCAAGGTTTTCTATCTCCAGAGATGTCTCACTATGTGATTTCTTTATTGTTTCTACTTCCATTTTTAGATCCTGGATGGTTTTGTTCAGTTACTTCACTTGTTTGTTTGTGTTTTCCCATATTCTTTAAGGGATTTTTGTGATCCTCTTTAAGGACTTCTACCTGTTCACCCACGTTCTCCTGTATTTCTTTAAGGGATTTTTTTATTTCCTCTTTAAGGGCTTTTACCTGTTGACTGATGTTCTCCTGTATTTCTTTAAGAGAGTTATTTAAGTCTTTCTTGAAGCCCTCTATTATCATCATGAGATACGATTTTAAATCTAACTCTTGTGTTTCTTATGTGTTGGTGTATCCGGGACTTGTTGTGGTGGGAGAACTGGGTTCTGATGCTGTCAAGTGGATTTCATTTCTGTTGTTGGGTTCTTGTGCTTGCCTTTGGCCATCTGGTTATCTCTGTTGCTAGTTGGTCTTGTCTCTGACTGGAGCTTATTCCTTCTGTGGTCCTGTAAGCCTGTGTCCTTACTACTATGAAAACAACTCTTTTGTCAGGGTCTGTGCATCGTCTGGCTCCCTGGTGCAAATTGCAGCCTGAAGACCTCTGTCCCAGCTGCTCCACTGATCTTATGCCCTGTGTTCTCCTAGTTGTTCCCTTCCAGAGAGGAGGTGGAGATCTCACCTGTGTGCTCAGAAGTGAAAGCACTGCTAGGAGATCTCTCTCTCCCAGGTCATGCACAGAAGTCCCTGGAGCTGCTCTACTCCCTGGTTTGAATGGCGGCGTGTTGCTATCTATTTTAGTGTTAAGTGTGACCCCCCCAAGACCTCTCATTGGTATTTTTAATGACTTGACCTTTTCCTTATTCATTGTTCATCCATGGATTTGATAAGCCTGAATGAGCTCTGTGAGAACTTTGCACATCCTCCTGTGAGTAGTATCTATGGTTCTCAATTGGATGTAGTCAGAGCAGCTGTTCAGTTAGTAAGAATGTCTTGGCAGTCCTCACCGTTCCAGTCTGTCTTGTTCTCTTCTGTTCAATCTCCTCTGTTCTCTCTCTTCTAAAAAGAACATGATTTTCTTGATGTACAGATAATGAACTTATTCAACCACATTTTCTATTGTCAGAAAGAATAATTATTCTCCTACATGAACTCAACAAGGCATATAAGCAAAATAAGAAAAATAGAGCTCTTACATCAATCTAATAATATTTCCCTAAAATTAAATGTGCATGTGTATTTTGCATGTAAGTGTGTGTTTGTATCTACTAGACATTATCAAAATTTATAAACAATAAGCATTTCTAGCAAATAGATTAATTTGTGAGATAAATATTCATTCATTACATACAAAGTATTTGATGAATATGTATTTACACATTTATATCTATAAATGTGACTGAACACATGTGCATGAACATCATACTCTTCTAAATAGTGCACTTAAAGTACCAAATGGAATAATATAGACCCATTTATGTAAGGCATGCTATTAACTGGCTTTCCTCATACTTAAGAATTCTACTTCTCTCATGCTTCTTTTATATAAAAATCTTTATCATTTTTTGGTTTCTTTTCCTCAGGAGCAGGCATCACTCCCATTTATCTTTGTAGTATGAATACTCTCAACTTTCATTGGCACTTCTTTATTTAACTCAATAAAGAGATAAAGTGCTCTGTGGGAACTAACACACAAAACCAAAAAATATCAATGATCATGCTTGTTGATGACATACACTTCCAGTACAGTACTGTGTCGAATTTTAGGTACATAGCTTTGAAAAATTACCTCTTACCTTTACAAAAGGACAAAAGATCTTTTGTTGACTCTAAATGTTTTCTGTAATCTTGTACAAATACCCAAATCTCAATTCCTTGGAACCATTCCTTGCCACTGAACTTTCTGTCACCAGCTTTGGCTCTTAAAACTCCTGTGATTACTTAGTTAAGTTGAAAACTCTTCAGATTTCTAAACTTAATAAAATCATTGTGGCTCTCAAAATAGTTTATCACAATTTTGCATTTTTGATAGCACTGACCTCTTCTTCTTCATGAAACTATCCGTTGATCCCCCTACTAGCTCATATTGTTGAACAAGTTAACAAAATTTCATAAAAAATATTTGACTTATTATTGTTTATTTCCCTCTCCTTTAAAATATCAATATTTAATGCTTATGTCCTTGGGTTTATCTTTCTTTACTTCCATAATATATTTTACATAAGTTCTTTACCCAGAGGATATAGATGAAATTGCTACCCAACATAGCCTATATATTCGACCCATGATTTCTCCCAGGTCTTTCTTTAGGTTTTTCATTCCTAACTATCAATCATCAGTGTTCAAAAAACTAGTGTTATGAAATATGTTTAATATTTATTTCATGTAATTCCCTTCCCTCAAATAAAATTTATCTGTACATCCACAAAAGCAGAAATATAAAATTATAAATTGAATGATTTCTGTGAAAAATACACTATTTGTTTAGATCTAAATAGTACCCTTGCAAAAACAAAACAAAACAAAACAAAATCTATGATGCTTATTTTCTCAGTGAAGGTTAACTACTTTTATTTTTCAAAATATTACCATAGTTGTACTAATGTTTTCACGAGAATGAAATTGTTTTAACAACAAATTTGATGTTAAAGGATATCCACATTCAACAGAACTTCAGGTGTTTTTTCCAGACTGCTTTATGAAAATCAATGTAATTGTACTTATGCTCCTCTAAGTATGAGTGTGTGTGTTATTGTGTATGTGTGCATTTGTTTTATTGTGCTAGATTTCTTTTACTTCCTTATTCCTTTCTTATATTGTGAATTATTTTGAAAGCAATTATAAGAACAGCCACGATAGTTTGAAATATAAATCACATATTTCCAACTGTGAAAATGATTAACTTAGTTATAAAAAATGCTATTGATTGACTTTTCTTTAGATTTTCATTTGTTCACACATTATTGTTACGTATGAAAAAACTATTCTTAAAGAAATATATAATTTTATAAAGCCACAAACATTGTAGCTTACAAACAATGCATTTTAATAAAATAGTCCTCATAGGTTTTAGAATTTTCACAGTATATAGCTCTTGTTTCACTTACATTATGTCTAAATATTTTTTCAGACATCTCTGTTTCTCCAGTAGAATGGTGTCTGCATTTCATCATTTCCTGGGAGAGTCCTACTTATGCCTGTGTGTGAGCATAGAGAATTAACAATGTCCACTTCCAGTATCAAAATTTTCCAAGCTTGAATAATAATTACACAGTTGTCCTAATTACTAGGAACATTTGCAATTTAATTTTAGTGTCTCAGTTACATTTGAAGAATAATACACTAAAAAATTTGAGTAACTGTTGTTAGTTAGTTATTACTTGTTATTTTGGATGTGTTAAGCACAAATAACCTCTGAAAAGAATGAGTATTAAGACAAAGCAAAATTAATTCTATAGACTGTGTTTAGCTATGATGGTGGTGATTGTGATGATGAAAGAGTAAGCCACACTCTAAAAATATGGAATTCATAAAGCATGTAATGAGGCTGCTTTTATCTGTAGGAATATATATATATATATTGATATATATTGATATGTAGTGGGAAGAGAGCATCTCGATGTGAAGTTACTATATGGTCTGTTTCAAGAACATAATCATTCCTATTGTCTCCACATCTGTGGGCATCTACAACTCTCCATTTTGGAAATTCCCACCAGAGGAAGGAAAATAACATACTGACTTTATGGTATCCATATGTATAATAAGTGAAAGAAAACTTTACCAATTATAGTAACTATTTTAATATTATAAAAGTTTTTGAATAAATACAAAATTTGGAGCTTCCATTTTCTTTTCTTTTTCTTGTGAATTTGGAACTGTGGAGATGACTGAAAAATAATTATGTATTACCCCTGTTTCAAAGTCCACAGGAACCCTCTGGGGATGTGCTAATTACACCCCCTTATTTACTTTCATTGAAACAGTTGTGAAGTTTCCACTTTGTCCATAGTCTAAAAAGAAATGAGACCATTTAAAACAGTCGAGGGTCATCAAGACTTTTTAGTGAATCTGTACTTCTACATATTTGAAAAAAAATAAAGACTCAAAATCTACATTAGTTGTATGTATGCATGCATTTGTGTGTGTGTGTGTAGTCTATGTATCCATGTGTGTCTGTCTGTGTATACGTGTATGTGTGTATGTCTAGGTGTAAATGTATGTATTTCTCTGTGTATGAGAGACAGAGAAATGAGAGAGAGAGAGAGAGAGAGAGAGAGAAAGAGAGAGAGAGAAAGAGAGAGAGAGAAAGAGAGAGGAGTGAGAAGGAGAAAAGGAGACAGGCAGGTTTGAGATATATTTTATAGGTGGCAGAAATATATTTAGTAATTTAATGAAGCATGAGTAATGTAAAAAAATGTAGCAAACATCTTAGAAGGATATATTTTTTGCTCAAGAATAGCAGAAAATGCGTCATGAAAATATTTAAATTAAAATAATTGAATTAAAATTTCAATCAATATACCTATTTTATTTATAATTTCTAGACCAGAAAAACTGTGTCTTCATATATATTCATTAAGCATATATATATATATATATGCATATATGCATATATGTATATATATACAAATATATATGTATATATATTGTTTGTTTGTTGTTCATTTTTTTGGGGAGAAGGGTTTTTTTCTACATAGTTCTGGTTGTCCTGGAACAAACTCTGTAGACCACACTGGCCTCGAACTCATAAATCTGTTTGCCTCTGCCTCACAAGTGCTGGATTTGAAGGCATGAGCCACCACTGCCCGGCCCAAGCATATATTTCTTAAACAGCTTTCATATCTTATACTACACTAGGTACTAAGTAAGAGTTTAGGCATTAACAAAGCCATTTCTGTCTTAAGGAAGTTTCTTTTCTTCCTTCTGTTATCTTCCCTATATCTTAGTGCCAGTATTATAATCTAGATTTTGGGTCTAGTACATCACCATTACCTGTTCTCTGCATTTGATAGGTTATAGTTTCTGTAATGGTTCAGTTGTTGATACTTAAAATATGATTTCAATTTTTATTCTGTCACTATGATTCTTACCTATGGCAGTAAAAAGACAAAAACAAAAACAAAAACAATTTATCCAAGCCCAGCTGCCACTGAATTTTCACTAACAATGTAGACAGAACTCCAGCATCTTGAATCTTTCAAACTTCTTGGATCTAGTTTGACAATGATGAGGGTAACACTAGTAAGGAAATTCTGGCATAAAGTATTTTTTGGACTATTATAACCATGCAGAAGAATACTAAAACGTATTCACCTTTGGTTCTTTACCTTATGAATTTTTATAACTAATCATAGGGAATTTTATTCTTACAATTCTAGACTTATTTCTAGCCTATTAAACCATGTACCTCATTATGAAAATTGTGGCAGTAATTAAAATGTAGAATGTATTTTAAATAAAACTTTTCTCTTTTGTGAGTCTACATATATTATTTTAATTGGGATATTTAATAAGTGAAGAGTATCATTTCTGCTGTTCTTGGGCAGCAAAGATAATGCATCCTTTCTAAATAACAACCACCTGTTTTGGACACAAGACCTAGATATCTCAGCAAATTTTATGATAGTGAGACAGATACCAGAAAAGTCAGGAAGATAATAATTGGTGTGTTAGAGTGAAATAGAAAATACACACTGTTAAGTTTTGAGACAGTTCATAAAGTCACTTGTCATCATTTAAGAATAAAATTTTACAACATCTCTCTTGCTACTAATGATTTGAGCTAAGGTGGACAAAATAAAGTTTGGCTATATTTTATTTTGTGAACATAACCTCTTTTAATTTTTGGTTTAAAGACAGATCTTACACTGTAATCACAGCTGGTTCATACAAGTTGCTAGTAAGGGGAACAGGCTAGTATCTAGCTCATGATAATCTTTATCTACCACACTCAAACAGAAATCATTGCTGAAAGATGCTGCTCTGTAGGTAGAATCTTTTCTATGAGCTATATTCTAGAATATGACTATACTTCCCTTAAGTACTTACAGTACTAGAGCAAACCAAATCTCAGGTGAGATTCACCAGGTGATAATCCTACTTCTCAGATTCTCTTTGGATATATTTCATATGTATACTTTTCTTTTATTTGTGTTATCAAACAGGAATTTGTCACATATAATAGAAGGAAATGTCCATGATTACATATAAAGAAATCAGCTTCAAAACTGCTGCAGAGTAAAGAAGCTTGAATCACATATCATATTTTCTTATTATAAGTAAACAAATAAAAGCCATGGGACCTTCTAGACAAGACTCCTCTGGTATCTCTGATAGTTCCTAATATACACATCTCACATCATACACATTCTCAACCCAGCAAGAAATAGAATTGCATCTAAAAATTCTAATATTCTTTTATCTAGATCATCAATTCTTAATCTGTGGATCATGACCCCATTGAAAAATCTCTATCTACAAAAATATTTACATTATAACTCAAAACAGTAGCAAACTAAATAATAATTATGAAGAACAACAAAAATAATTTTATGGTCATGAATCACCACAACATAGAATACTTTATTAAAGGGTTGGAGCTTTAGAAAGGTAGAAAACCACTGGTCTAGACCTTTATGTGGCACAGGTAAATTCTTCATAACAGGACATCATAGAGAGATTCAAATTGTGATCATAATTTTCTGTTTTTCTTTCCTTTTCTTACTGCCTGGAATCCTTCTGTGACATATCCCTTATATCTGAAATCTCTCAAAATTTCTCTGAAAATAATAAATATAAAATAGATGTATTAAAGTAGATTATGAAAATAAAATGGGAAAGACTTTCTGTGAGTTCTTAAATGGAGGAATTTGGACAAACTTCTTCAGTATGATGGTGATTGTCTGAGGTTAATTGTTATCTACATACCATTCTTATCTTCCTAGAACTGATTCAGTGATTGACTTTTTGGTTACCTGTCAACTGGCTTGTAATCATGTTCTAGTCTCAAAATATAGTAGTTGAGTGGGCAACAACACACGAAGTAAAGAGACAAAAGTATTATAACTTCTTAGTTTGTCTCATAACATTATAAAAAAATCAGTAAACTCAATGATATGCTTTAGAAAGAGAAATTATGCTGTATTATCTTCTTCCAAAATAGACAGTGAGTGAATGCTAAGCTTGGATTAAGTCATAGTTCACGCGATGTATATTAAATATAGAAATTGAGAATTTCACTATTCTATTTTGTATAAAATGAATAATGTTTTGTGAAGATAGATACTGCACCTGGATAGATAGGATAATATATCTGTGGGACAACAACATAGACATGGGGGATACAAAAATCCTTAGCCTCTTTACAGTAGAGCAATCTTTTGATACCCCAGAGGTAGGTAGGCTGTCATACAGATCATGATTGTATAACTATTGGTATATCAGATACAGTACACCAAGACTCAAAATCACACAATGCTTTTTTGATCCAGTATCTTCCTGATTACAATTGCTTCTACAGTCATACTGCAATCTTGTATTTTATTTCATTTCATTTCATTTTATTATATTTTATTTTAAGATTCCATTGTAATTTGTCCCTTCAAATCCTTCCATCTAGTCCTACTTGTTCTCTTTCATACTCAAGACCTCTTTTTTTTCATTCTGTATATGCATAATCATGTACATACATATTTATTCATAAGCATAACATGTTCAGTATATATATAAATTTTACTTGTGTGTATGACAGGGGTCAGTTGTGGCTGTTCTTCTTTCTTGGTTCCTCTTGAGGTAGTGGAGGGGGAAGGACATCAGAGAGGGCAAGATTTGTTCTTGTGAGATATTTAGGGTTACTGTTTGATAATAAAATGTTTACCTATCTTAAGTAAAAGTCACTCTGATGAGGTAGCTGAAGTGCCTATCTGAGTTCCTCTGAGGCCACAAGCTGCAGTATCTGGCTTTTAGCACTTCATTCTAAGACAGCAGGGGATTTGTTCTATGTCCAGCAGGAACTGCATGACTCTAACTCCTAGCTTGCCAGTTGAATTCGAAGGGAAGAAAAGGGACATTTTGAAAAGTTATTTAGCCTTTATTTCTATGTTCTTCTATTCTCCAAAAAGTTTCTACAAAAGTTCTTCACCAAAAAGTTATCTCTAAAAATTTCTCCAAAATGTTTTCTAAGAAAATTCTTTCCTACTCTCTAAAATGTTTTCTTCTAATCTTGCTCTGATGTCACAATAATGCCCTAACTCTCAATACCATTACTTCCAATGCTATGCATTTACTTCTAAGTTCTTCTTGAGTTCTATCTAAACAGTTCTCTCTCTCTCTCTCTCTCTCTCTCTCTCTCTCTCTCTCTCTCTCTCTCTCTCTCTCTCGCTCCTCAGCACTTATACATCTTTCAGAATACTTGATCATATGATAAAAAGTTCACCACAAGTTTACACATAATTTAAAATCATAAATTGAATAAGAAGCTTAGAATGGATGTTTACCTGTATATACATTAGGAGTAACTATTTGGCTAAACATTATCTATCATAAGCTCAGCAGGTTTATTGAATGTTAAAACCATAATTTTGTGACTAATTTATTAGTGAAGTTTTGTAACGATATCCCAGTCATTATTATATCTTCTGTCCTTCCACCCATAGTAAATCACTAGGTCCCTTTTTTGAACCCTTGGTTAATGGTTTTACAAGACCTTGGAATGTACTCTAAGTTGTAGATACCTGCTTGCTTTCTCTGAAGCAATTAACTCATGACAACTGAAGACTGGCAGAGTTCTCACTGTAGTTTTATCAAAGAGAAATTAATACTCCTATTATAAAAGAGCTTAGTAATAATTACTAATATAATTTTAGTAATTCACAAAGAATCACCATTAAAAATTAAGAAATCAACTATTTATCTATGTAGCATCACTTCAAGACAGTAGTACATATTCATAGTTCTGCAGAGATCTGCTCAAAAGAGTGAGATACTACTTAGTGATTGTTATATATATTTAATAATAACAGGAAAAGCATATTTATAGCAGGAATCTTTCCTAAAATTAATTCTTCTTGGCCTTGCCTAAAGAAGCAACTTTGTCATTAACTTTGACAGGCCATGGTGGAAGCATCTCAGGAAGATATCCTGCTAGTTTTTACCTTCTCCTTGATGGCTCCCAGCATGTAAATATTTACAGACTTGTTATTTTGTGTTGGATAACCCATTAGTGTGCCATTCACTGAAGAAGACTATTTCTCCCACTCTAAGCATTTTTCATTCCCTGTAGTTAGTTGTTTGTATATGATTTAGGCTCATGGGAGTTCCACATCCATATTAACATGCCTATTTTTGTTGTTAATATACAGTTCCTGTCTAGGCAGCCATGTTGATGAGACTTTATGGGTATAGCTTTTATGTTACTAGAAGACAGAATCTCACAACAAACTACCTGATCATTTGACTTTTATGTCTTTGCTCCCTTTTCTGCAATGTTTTCTGATGCTCAGGTATCTGCCAAGTTTTTTAGATGTATCTATTGAGACTGGGTTCCACAACTTGGCATTTTTATTGGTTGTGGTTTATGTAATGGTCTCTGTCTTTTGGAAAGAGAAGATTATTTGATGATGAAGGGAGAAGACTACAATAATGTGGACATAAAGAAAATATTTAGAGTATAGGTTAGAATTATGCTGATTTATGAAAGTGGTATTTCAGGTTCTCCTTCAAGACACATGACTTCACTGGCCTTTGGTAGTGGGCTAGTTTTCCACTATCAGGCATGATTTTCCTCCTATTGAGCAATCTTAAGTATAAATAGAAAGGCATTAATTATTGAAGAAGCATGTATACTAATACAGCACCATTAATAATGTCTAGCCACAATGATTATTGTGGTTTATAGAAACCATAACTGGATAGAACTATTGGTCCTTGTATTCTTAGGAAGCTTGCATATAGACTTCCGATTCTATGAAAGCTACTCCTCAGGGAGGAAGAAATCAGGTAAAGTATATAGGTCAAGGATATCTGTGCCCTGTATTTAAAGTGCCTGGTTTATTCAGTCTTATATCTTCTCTCTCTTTGGGCAACTGCTCAGTACAGTGTTTCCCATGCATGATGTGTTGTAGCTTTATCAGACTGTTTTGGCTCTTGGAGGAAGATTTTTCAGCCTAGACCATAAAATGTTATCTAATATATGTATATATTATATATATATAAAATATATATATATATATATATATATATGGTGTATATATATTGTATGCACACATATATACACACAATTAAACAATTAATAAACAATAAGTAAACATTAATAGTCTGATCCTTATGGATCTCTAAACCATCCTTAATATTATTTTACACTCTTGACAACTTCTTTTGTATTTTGTATTTATATGCCTCTACTCTCCTGAAAGTGTAACCCCCTTTTCCCATTTTCAATGTCAGATAGCTTATACCTTGCAAGTATCCTTCCTATTGCTCCCCCACAATTGTACCACAACAATGGTTCATTTTTACTTTCCTGGTTTCTGCAGTTACTCTGGAATATATACTCACATCTATAGATTTGGAGCTAAGGGTTTCCAATGACAGAGATTATACAATGATTATCATTTTGGTTTTACCTACTTCAATTAATATGATCCTTTCTAATTCTATCTTTTGTCTCTAAATCTCATGATTTCATTTTATTGAACTGCTCTATATTATTCCATGGTGTATATGGACAGCAATTTCCTTGTCCATTCATTGATTGAATGGCATTATTTTATTTTTATTTTTGAGCTAATCTGAACAGGAACACGGCTAAGCACGTATCTGTAGAGTGGGATGTCATGTCCTTTGCTCATAAGCCAAGGACTGCTATATCTGGTATAATAAACTAATTTTTTGGCCTGTTGAGAATTATCTACTATGATTTCCATAGTTAAACTGCCTGTTTGCAATCCCACCATAGCTTACTTGCAATGTGGAATGCCCTGTTATACAAGTTTATATAAGTTACAGTGTTGCTTTGCGGAAACTTTTGTGGTAATCTCAACTAAAGAGCTGTATGTTATAACAGCTTAATGTTTGACATTTGATTATTTTTCCTTTCAGAAATTCATAGCCCAATTAGTACTTAGACTTGAACAGCACTCATTCTTGCATTTATGAATCCATATTGTGGCAATCAGTTTTGTAAACGGATTTGGAGGATAACCCCAGCAGACTTCAACTTGTTGCACAGTAACTGTCTTCAGAGCACTTTTGGTGTCTCACTGAGTCTCCTTGGAATGCTCAGTCATCCTCTCTATGCACCCCAAACCTGGAAATATTAAAGTAAAAAAAAATTCAATTCAAAACCACTTTAAGACAAATAGCACAATTCCCAGTGTCTTAGTCAAGGTTTTACTACTGTGAACAAACACCATGACCAAGACAACTCTTATAAGGACAAAATTTAATTGGGGCTGGCTTACAGGTTTAGAGGTTCAGTACAGTATCATGAAGGTAGAAGTATGGTAGCTTCCAGGCAGGCATTGTAAACAAGGAGCTGAGAGTTCAAGATCTTGTTACAAGGGCAAACGGGAGAACACTGACTTCTAGGCAGCTAAGGTGAGGGTCTTAAAGCCCATGACCACAGTGACACACCTACTCCAACAAGATCATACTCATTCTAATATCCTAATAGTACCACTCCTTGGGCCAAGTATATATAAACCATCACATCCTGTAACTACAATAATATGTTCCAAATACAAAGGTCTCATAATGATATTTCTTTAATTATCATATTTTATTATCTTTTTTATAAAATATATGACTATAAGGCACCAAATCTTATTTTTTAAAAATATGTCTTTTGGTTACTAAAAGATATAACTGATTAGTTTGTTAATGGGTACAAAATATACATATACTTTCATGGCAATTTTACCTAGTTCTTTAAATATATCACTTTAGCAAACTGAGTACTGGATACAGTAATTATGATATTTATTTATTTTCTTATTTTTATTGTTTTTAGTATAATGATGATAATTACAGTTAAAATCATAATTGAAGCATTACAACATTACAAGCAACAAAATGAACACTTCATTGATATCCCATGTCACACCAGTTTATGTTCCCTGAGGAGAGTAATTTCTGTCTTACTATATTTTAGTGGAGTAAGTGGGGGGCAGATTCGATGGCTGAGCTGACTTCCCCAAAGCACCTACCCCACTAAGTAGCAAATTTAATGTTCCCAATATTGTCAAACTGAATTTGTATTCACTTACTATCACATAATTACTACTTTTGTTATTTCTCATCTTAATATATTTCTAAAAGGAGTCCTAAGAAAGCAAATTGTTTTTATGTATATCTGCCACAAAACCCTAAATATTTACTTCTGTAAATCTAAAGCATCTTAAAGTTTATTTCTCCCCACATATCTTCTATCTTCTAAGTTTTGACAAAAAATGAGAATTGAGCTACAAGAGCAATGCATTTTAATTTTTTCTATGTTTTCTGCTTCCTCAAACTACTTCTTTTCTTCCATAGTCCTGATAAGAAAATGAGCCGTTATTTAAATATTATTGTTATAACATGTAATGTGGGAAAAAAAAGGAAAGCGCGGGGCCTGGTGCAGCTGACACAGGGGAAAAGCAGCATGCGCTAGGCCGGGTCGGTGGCGCGGGCCTCACTCTCAGGCCAAGGTAGTGTGCATATGCAGTGGACACAGGTGGACATGGAGGTTCCGCGTGGGGTTTTGGGGAAGCAGGAAAGATGCACGCGACCTTCAGCTTAACAGGGAGTAGCAGTCACACCACCAGCCGGTCTCACGCCTGGGCACGCATGGGCGCAGAGAAATGTCACACAGAAGGCGTGGCCATTCTGGTGTGGATTTCTCTGCCTGTTACTTGTGGTCACTGACTGTCTGTGTGGCTGAATCTCTGAAGGCGCGTAACAGCTAGCTCCGTATGGCGAGTTTAATAAGAGGCAGCCCATAGCTTTGATGTTTTATTATTAAGAAAATAGAAAGAGAAAATAGAAAGACAACAGAAGAGGAGAAAATAGATAAGAAAAGCCATGACCACATGGAAAGGGGAGAAAATGGAGAGACAGAGAGATAGACAAAGAAGAGGGCCGGGGGATAACAAGCAGGGGGGGGGGGTGAGAGAGAGAGAGAAAGAGAGAGAGAGAACATGCTGAGGGGTGTTATTTATAGTGAGTTGGGTGGTCAGGTGACCCAAGAGGCGGGGAGTGTGGCTGCAGGCAGATGACTGCCGAGGCTGAGTCAGGCTAGAACCTGGCACATGGCCACAAGTCTCATTAAGGTCCCACAATGTAATACATATATGTATACATATGTATAAATACTAAGTCAATACACTGCTTCTCACGTGTGCATATCAACATGTTTTCAACTTTATGGCCCCAATTTTCATGTTCTTATTTCAATAATTCACTGACTAATACATTACCATATCTGTTATAACTTTAATTCATTCCTGACTGAGAATTATTTCACTAAATACAGTTAAAATTACATTGAAGGTCTGTTTTAATGCATACACCAGTCCTATAAATTCCATCAAATAAAGTTCACAACCATTAAACTTTACTTCAAAACCTTTCATCATACAGACACTTCTGTATTTATTCTAGGCTACAGGCAAACAGAAATATTTGTCATCAGGGACATGCTTTAGAAGGTTGTTATATTTGCATTTATCTATTTGATTCTTAAAATAATCTTGGGTTACCAGAGAAGAGGGATTTTTTTTTACACAAATAATAAGTCTACTTTTGAAAACCTCAGCCCAATGTTTTGCAATGAATTAAGGTATCAGGGGCAAACACCGGGGTATGTGCTGCAGTCAAATCCTCAAATCATTAATCTAGAAATTTATTTATCTTTTAAAATTTATTCTTCTCTCATACAACACAAAGAGATGGAAATTTCCTCTTCATCCAAGCCTCTCAGTTTTCCCCTCACTCTCACTAAGTAGTCTACTCCTTTGTCTCTTCTCAGCAAAGAACAGACCTCCCATGAATTTCAACACAACTAAGTATAACAAATAACAATATCAGAGCTGAACAAGACAACTAGTAGTAGGTAAAGTGTCCAAAGAGACAAAAGAGTGAGAGACACCTCTACTCCCACTGTGAGGAATCCCACATGCACACTAAGCTTCAGGACCATAGCATATATAGAGAGGAAACAGTTCAAACCCAGGCAGGGTCACTGACTGTGGGTTCAGTGTCTGTGAGCCACTATGATCCTTGCTTAATTGATTCTGTGGGTCTTATTTTTCTGGTGTCCTTGACCCCTCTGGCTCCTACCATCCTTCCTCCCCTCTTCCTCAGTGCTCAAAAGGCTTCCTAAGTTCTGGTTGTAGGTCTCTACATCTATTCCCATAAGATGCTGGATGAAGGCTCTTTGATGACAATTAGCTAGGCACTGATGATCTATGGGTATAGAAGTGGGGATGATGCTATGTGGGCATTCTTATCTCTCCTGAGAGTGTTTAGGTAATTTCCTATTCCATAATATGAACAAATATGTGGGGATATAAAAAGTACAATGCTTTCAAAACATAAAAATATTTTATTTGCAATGAGAAAAAATATTTTCAGGACAATGTTTAATTCTTTTGAATGTATCTAATGGCCCCAGATAAAACACTTATGGAATGAGATATGTGTATTTGTTTTGGGGTTATATTTAGGATGATCACAGCATGTCAACTTATCTTATCAGTTTGATCATTTAAGTATGAGAAGAATACTGGCTTGCATATAATCCCTTAGAATGTACTTATGTTAACTTAATTGATAAAGAGTTTGTGCTTGTCAATTTTAGTGTGAATTTTATATAAACTAGTATCATCTAGGTAAAAGAAATCTAAATTGACAAATTTCATCCGTGAGACTGGCCTTGAGTGTTTCTGTTCAGCCTTTTGTTTTTTTGTTTTTTTTTTTAATTAAAGGTTTTTCATGGGAGGGCTCAGCTTAATGTTTATAGTGGAAGCCCTGGAAGGATGGGTGTGGGGTTCATAAGGAAAGGAGCTTAACACGTAGATAAAGCAAGGCTGAAAGCAGTATTTTTCCATGGCCTCCATTTCAGTTCCTGAATCTAAGTTCCTAGCTTGAGTTCCTTCCTTGGCTTCCCTCAGTGATGGACTATAAATTGAGATAAACTGTTCTTTTTTCTCCCAAATTGCTTATACCTATGTCATTATTGAAGTTAGAGAAAGCAAACTAGGACAGAAATATTATGGTTCAACTTTAATAATACTTGGATCATAATTTGACATATGTCACTATTCTAGTTTATTAACATGACCTAAATGAACTCAAGGGTTCTTATAAATGGAAGTTGGAGCAAAAGTTTTGGAAAACATGTTTTGAACAGGTCCCCCCTGTCTTAGGTTACCTTACAAGAATTGTAATACAAGGTTTGGCCAAAGAATGAGAGCTTCTAGGAATCGCAAATCAATTAATTGTATCAAAGTTGATTCTACATTGAGTCTCCTCACCATATTTTAGCCTAGTTAAACTATATCCTTTGGCATCCTATGTTTTTGTTTGTTTTACAACAGGAACCTTGAGCTAATTGACTACCGAATGATGAAGTTAATAGATTTCCACAAAGTGTCACCCATATCTGTGTGTTTGTGTATGTTTATAATGTTTATATTTTTTTTGTTCATTTACATAAGACATTCTCTCAACTTTGTACCATTTCTATTGCTTTTCCTTCATCTATAGCTGTAAAGGTTGAGCTTTAATTTCACAAAGCATCCTGGAAAAGGATAAAGTAAATTTTCTCATTGTGGATCATTCCTTCAAGATTGAAAGCATGTACCAAATTTGTGTATGCATAAATATAGCTATCTTGAGACACACCAGAATATCCCATTACAGATGGTTCTGAACCCACAGGTGGTTGCTGGGAATTAAACTCAGGAGTTCTGGAAGAGCAGTCAGTGCGCTTAGCCTATGACCCATCTCTCTGGTCCTCTACACAATTTCTTAACTGAAAGATAAAAAGAATAACTTTCATTATTTCCATGAAGAATCATAAAGCAAATGTGTGTGTGTGTGTGTGTGTGTGTGTGTGTGTGTGTGTGTGTGTATGGATAAAAACAAGTACCTTAAAATATACTCACCCTGTTAAAGCTTGAAAATGTATATAGGGACTATACACTTTAAAGCAAGAATATATTTCTTACTGTTTTACAATTGTGAAAGCATATTAAAAGATGCAACTTTTCTAACTTACATCTCCTTTCATAGCATTTCTAAGTATAAAATGGCATTAACTTGCATCATAAGTTGGTAGAATGTGCTTATTTCTACAGGATTTTCGGATAATGTTAGTGATATAGTATAAGTAAGCAAGAAACAACTCATTAGACTGAATTAATGCTACTTCACTATTCACTATTCTATAACAATGATGATGATAATAATAATAATAATAATAATAATAATAATAATAATAAAGTAGTCTAAAATATATATGTTTCTTCGGCTTATTTCATTTCGATATGATCCATATTAGGTATACAACTTCAGTTGTTTTCTCTACAAGTTATTGTCCTGCAACAATGTGACATATATTATATACTGTATAATATGTAATACGTATGTAAAAAATAGACATATAATATTGTAAACAGGAGCAATGTTGATATGATTATCTTGTTCTAGTTCTTCAACACTGGAAGCTAAAATACTAAAGAATTCTTAACTTACCATGGACTTAAAATTGGCCTGCTATTTTTGTGTCCTTTTTTCCTTCATACAAATATACATGAATTGGTTAGATGGAGCATTTGATAGCATGATACTGTGAGTTTGCCTCCGATAACATTTATGAAATTGATTAACTTATGTGGTTATCCTTCAGAAGGGATTATTAAATATTCTGTTTTGAAGATTGTGATTTTATATTGTATTATTTTATTTTTTGAGACAGGGTTGTCCTCTGTAACTTTAGATCAGGGTGACAGAGAACTCTATGATCTACCTGCCCTTTCCTCCTGATTGCTGGGTTAAAGGCATGTTCGCTAAATGAGAAAGACTATGTTTTTTATCCACCACTTTTTTGTTTTTTTTTTTGTTTTTGTTTTGTTTTTCAAGACAAAGTTTCTCTGTGTAGAATGTCTTGGAACTCATTCTGTAGACCAGGCTGGCCTCGAACTCAGAAATCCACCTGACTCTGCCTCCCAAGTGCTGGGATTAAAGGCGTGTGCCACCACTGCCCAGCTTATCCACCACTTTTACATAAGAGGTATATTATTTTTTATTAAGTTTTATGTATTGATCTACAATGTAATTTGTAAGATGACACCAATTCTGTTGTGACATGGTTGTGTGATACTGCTGCTCCTTGGGAGATGTGAATTCACATCTACTCACACTAGACAGTGATCCAGTGACAGATTAAAGCAAGGATATCAACAAAGAGCAGCTTGGTGGAACAGTGGGTTAAACTGAGGTTACATAACTTAATGTGTATAAAGAATTACTGAAGCAAACATAGTTAACTTTAGGGACTTCTTGAAGCTATTCATATTATCCTGAACTTAAGGATGTTACATTGCAGGAGAAAAGTTTCATACCACAAAGAGCATCCTGTTGTTTCACCTGTCTGTAAGCATCATATTTTTTAAGGAGCTTACATTAGTGATGAAAAAATGATTATGGAGGAAAGTAATATACAGAAGAAAAAGATGATTTCTTTTTCAGATTTGTCAATACTTATTCCTTAGAATTTAGTGGGGTATTTTTGTGTCTATCAGGAAATTTGGTTCATAATTTTGAAATCTTTACTGTTGATGGTGATTTTCTAGTCACCTTTGGGAAATAGGCTTATTTGACCTTATAAAGTGAGTTTGGGATGATTCTTTCCATTTCAAGTTTTTCAGGTTGTAAACATATTTATTCTTACATACCTATGTTTAAAATAAAACTAATAGATCATGGCCTTGTAGTATCAGGTACATCAATGCCAATCATTTAAAAGTGTGGTTAATCACAACAGTGAAATATTCTAATCTTTCGCTTACTCTTGCTGGGCATTATTTAGGTCTGCTTCAACCTCACTGTTTGCATTTGGTCTTTCTTGATTTTATAGATTATATGTGTGCAAAGATCTGTCCATGTCTTCTATATGTTTCTATTTTCTTACCACCAAATTTTTCTGCGGTGATATATTTCTGGCTACCTATAATTTCATTCTTTCGATAATTCTCTTAATCACTGTTACTGTTAACATCATTGTCATAGTCCTCGTCGTAGTAGTCATGTCCTCATTGTCATCATCATCATCATCATCATCATTAACATCATTAATTATCATCGTGATCAAAAGTCATAATCATTATTTTTGATTAGGCTAGCTAATAAATTTCCATTGGACTTAACTTTTCTTTTTTTTTTTAATTTACATTCCAAATCACTTCCCCTTTCCCGTTTCCTCCCTCCCCGAAAGTCCCATAAGCCCCCTTCCCTCCCTCTTTTCTCCGTTCAACCCCCTCTCATTACTCTGTCCTGGCGTTCCCCTACATCCAGTCTTTCCAGGACCAGGGGTCTCTCCTTCCATCTTTTTAGAAATCTATTGATATGCTGATTGTGGACTTAACTTTTCAAAGAAGCAATCTTTTGTTTTATTTATCTTTTTACTGTATTTCAGAGTCTGAATTTCCCGGGCATTAATTATCTATTTTTCCATACTAATTTCAATATTTCCTTTCCTTTCTAGTTCTAAAAGATGCATCATCAGGTTACCTATTAGACATCTACCCATCTACCCATCAGTTACTCATTTTAATGAACCATCATGTTAGTGATGCTTTTGCTGTCTTTCTTAGGTTATGGTCTACTGTGTTTCTGTTTTCACCCTGTTTTTAAGTACTGTCCAAATTTTCTTCCTGAATTCCCTGAGGACTCACTGTTTGATTATACATGTTCATTCTACATGTAATTTTATAATTTCTCCATTTCTATAATTTGTCATGTATAGGATCATTCAACTAGAACTAGAGGAAATATATTATTTGAATTAATAATTTAATATGCTACACAGAGCATTACTTCAGATTTATATTTGTCATCTTGTTCATTTTGGCTTTTATTTGGAATAAACTTATCTCATTTTTTCATCTTTTAGCCATCCTATGGTTTGATGGATTACTGTGTTGATAATATACACTTCTTTGACATGTCCTGGTATATCTACTCTTCTACTGAAAACTATTCTGTCAAAAGCTACTGTGATATTAGTTCATTTTTTCACTTATAAATATGTGTTTGTTTCATCATTTTAATAAGAATGACCTGAAAATTATGAATCCCATAAATAGCTACTCATTTGTGAACTCTTCATTTCTACTCTGAAGGATAACCTTGGCTGTTGTTTTTTTTTGCTTTTATTTTTTGTTTTCTTTATTTTTCCCACACAGGACTTGAAATACAACATTAATTTTCTCCTACAGAATAGGAAATCTTCTGTTTTCATATTTGGAATGCCTTTAAATTTTATTTGCAGATCTATTTTCCCTGAGGGTTATAAATTCTTCCTTTGTTCTATACTCTTGATTATTTAATTCCAGAGATTGTGAATCAAGATTGTTTTCTGGAATTCTTATTTAGCATTCAAAAATTATATGTCGATATTCATACCTCATCCAAGATCAGATCATTATATGTTAAAATTTGTACAGCAGGTTTCTTGCCTTATTCTTCCTCTCTGGATATATCAGGCTCATTGTTATTTTTTATTGTAAGAATTGTTTTAATATTCCATATTATATTTTATCAGTCTTTTACATTTCTGAATTGGACATACTGAAAACCCTTGTGATTAGTAACCTTTGCTACCAACTTGAACAACCCTAAAAGTGATTTCAACTGAGAAATTAGGCCTCATGAGAAAAGAAAGTGAACTTGCATTTGAGACTAAGCCAGTAAGTATCCTTCATCGTGGTCTCTGCTTCACTTCTTTCCTAAGATTTCAGTCTCAATGTCCTGATATCTCTTCCTTTGGTGATAGACTGTACCCGATATATGAAAGGAAGTCATGGTGTTTATCATAGCGACAGAAAAGCAAACCAGAACATCTCTCTTATTTTATTTTCACACACACACACACACACACACACACACACACATACACACACACACACACATATATATATATATATATATATATTCACAAGTATAACTTTCTCAGTCTGAATAATGTTGTTGTAGTTATTATTATGTACCTTTTAAGGACTAACCATATGACAAATTGTATAAACAATTTGTGTGATCTTCCCTTTGGAAGACTATTTTTCTTGTTTCTTCTTGATTTAGTCTGCTGCTGAAGCGTTCAGCCAAAAACTGTATTTCAATAATTGAGCTCTTTATTTGAGTACATCATTTATAAGAAGCAAGTTTAGTTTGGATTCCTTTCAAAATATTTTCTTTTTGATGAATTTCCCATTTTTATCCTAAATAATCTACCTAATTTCATGTAGGGAATTATCTGCATTTTCTTATAATTCAGTGAATGTGCTAAGAAACACTGTTGAATTACTTATCAGACATTTTATCCATTTAAAATGCCTGATAATCCTCCACTAAGGAGTAACAGTATTAAGAAGTACCATGGATTTTTATTTTTATTTTTACAATGCAACCTCTACATTTAGTTGATTAAAGAATTATGTCTTTTATTGGATGGCCTGATTACTAAGTTTCCTTCACTACTTAATATGTATCTGACTCTGCAATACATTTTTCATTTTATTCCTTTCTGAGAATAGTAATATAATTTCTTCATAGATTTTTCTTTCTTTATCTAATGCTCACTGCACATACCACAGTAGTGTTAAGACAAAGTTTGTCTCTGTAATCAAACCAAAGTTTTTACCCTTTAGAAATTTGGGAAAGTGTGGTACAGTCAAAGGAGGATGTGGAGAACTCTGCAGTAACCAATATATTAAAACTGGAATACCTTCTTAAGTGACCAGGCTTTCTTTGGCCATATTGCTATTGAGTCTATTTCTCTTCATGATATCTAGAAAAAAAATCTGTCTTTGAGTATAGAATATTTAACATATCCCTTCAATAACATGTGGATTTCTATTTGTATTACATGTGCATAAAGCAAGTATCATAATACCTACTCATCCACTATCCAATCTTATCAGAAATTTTCAAAGAACAATCTAGTGTTGGACCTGTTTGCAGGAGGAATTTTAATATTCATCTCTGCTGCTATTATGCATATTCTTGCCCGGGCATTGGACATCAGACAAGTAGCAGCTCTGTTAATGTGAGATTTTGACAGTGGTCATTGATACTCTTACTATGATTCTTCTATTTGTAATCTCACACAGAAGGGTCCATAAGTAAAGTTGGAAAAATGCTATTAATACCTCCTTTGATTCTACAGATTCAGAAGAAACTCTCTCCCCCTGATTCTCAGCTACATTAACTTCTAGGGAATGAGCTGGAGAATTCAATAGCAGGAGGCAGACAAAAGTTCCCTGAGCTGAAATATTCAGAGGAGTAAATAGAACATGTCTAGATCATAGCTAAAGTTTTCTCAAACTTTTTTAGTCTATATGTCTTGTATTAAAAAAAAATAAGCATGTGCCATAGCCAAAGAATACTCCCATGGCCACACATAAGTAGAAGTAATATTTTTATCTGTTAATGAAGAACAGGAGCTTTTAGTTACTTAAGAACAGGGATCTTTCTTAGTGCTTTTTGAAGTGGCATGAACTACATAGTTGATAGCCTCAGTTCTTTAACAAGTAGAATTCTAAAGTTAACTATTTATGTACTGTTGGATAAGATGATCCCTAATGCCTATGTTACTGAAGAGAACAAATTTCATTTTTATTCATTTTACGTCACTCATTTTTACCATACTATACAGTGAGTGAGATTAACATTTACCTGCTTAATGAGAGCATTGGAAGGTCTATGATGCCTCACAAAGTGGAATGGGCAAGAGCATCATCTCTACCAGAGCACTGTTGTATTTATAAAATTGACTCCTTCTCTAGTAAGTTCCTGGCTTCAAGCCCCCTTAACTTTACTGGAAGATAAAACAAATTCCTTTTTCCCTGCAATGCTTCTGTGAAGATCCATGTTGCTTATCTAGTCAGTCAACAAAACAGTGCTGGTTGGCAACGTTTTCATTAACTAGAACTGTCAGTATCTTTACTGATAAGAGTTCTTGAGGCTCTCCTTCACATTTATGCCTGCTTTAGGGAAACACTCATCCACTTCAGTAGGCCAGTATAGCAGGTGTCTTAATAATTTATTTCCTCTATTAAACTGTTGTCCCAGATCTCTGAATCTTGAAACGTTTCTATTTTCCTACTGTTGATTTCCAAGTTTTCCCACAATGACCCCAAAATGTATCTATTTAGCTGTCATATCAGTTCTTCTTTGTTAAGATGGAGGTGTTTATTAGGTTCCCTGAATGAGTCATTGTTCTGCCCTGCACTGATAGCATCATTCTTCAAAACAGATGTTACTTAGAGCATGTTAGCTTTATGACCTTAGACTAAAAGTGTATACTTTAGGCTAAAAATGGTAAGTATAATCTGAAAGATCAGTACAGACTTGAAAAGACAAAGCCTAACCTAGAAATTTCTTCCAGTTTTACACAATTTATATGTACTCAGGTTAAACTAAATATTTAATCAAGATATATTTTCAATATATTTATCTTCTCATTTGCCTTGTTTTTAAAAGAGTATATCACACAGATTAATTTGTATTTCGGTATTTGCATATGTTTGTGGATGGGAAACAAATTCAATTATTCTTTTTAATGGAAAGATTTATAATCCCAAAATTATGTAAAAAATATAAAAGAGCACAGTGTAGGAAGGAATACTGATTTCTTTTGATTTATTTATTTGTTTACAAATAATCCATGGAAGCATTGTGTCTTTTGTCTTTGCTTTCTCCGGAGATACATTATGTTACTAGTATTATACAAAATTGTATGTAATTCTTACTTTTGCTGATATCCACGGAATCCTAAAGTTACTTCATCAAATATTAATTGTGCTCCTTGGGGGTATTTTTCTAGGTAATGCCATTCAGGCAGGCAAAATTCAGAAAGATGGAATAAAGACCAAGGGAGAAAGAGACAGAAATATGTAGAGCATTCTTACTGAGTTTAGTAGAACATTATATACTATTTACAATATAATTTGAAAAAGTGATCCTGAATGTTGCACACATTGTTATAATCTTTATTCCTTTAAATTTTGTTTGTAGCAACTTCTGCTGAAGTTTAGAGTTTCAAGAGTGACTGAGCTAGAAAATTTTTCCCTTCAAGGAACGTTTCATATTTCTAAAAGATACTGTGCAGGATCTTGTGGGAGAAAAGGCAACGATAGTGTTTCTCTGCTATGAACTCTATGAATGTCAATTCCAGCTTGCCAGGCAAGGTGTTCCTGCTTATGTAATACTGACCTGACTCATATTTAAATTGGGTTTGAAGTTGATTCATCAGGCAGGAACCTGTTCCTGGCACTTTCTGTTCTGCCTACTATCCCCCCAAAAATACTATATGGCTGTGAAGTTCATATGCCCTAGCAGGAATAGTAATAACATTGTCTGGTTATCATGACATAGTAAAAAATTGGACTTCTGACTATTCACGTTTGTATAGATTAGTGTTACTCTCAGTATTAATAAGAGAATCTGTGTTTTCCTGTGAATGGTTGTGAATACAAAAACACACAGCTGTTTATGATACTGAGAATAAGTGTTAGATAAGTAAGTACTCAACAAATCAATGTATGTATATTACTCCCTGTAGTCCTTAGGGTACATTATGAAAAAGAAACAAGGAGAAAGATTTGAAAAGGGATATAGAATGTCACATTTGTGAATGGCATAGTTATTACAGTCTTCAACACATAGTAACTAAGATTTTGTGCTTTGTGCCTGTAAAAGAGTGATCTTGTCAATAGCCAATCATGTAATGTATAAGAACTCCAGAGATTTTTAAGCCTCTCAGCTGAACTTTTTGATACTTCTAAGAAAGAGGAAATCATTGTCTTCAGTACTATTCCACTGTTGATCCTACAAAGCTTCAATTCATAATTCTAAACTCATACCACAGACATGACCATAGGTAAAGGAAACTCATCAGAAAAAATATATGAGTATATGAATATTCAAAAGACTGTTATAAAGAGAAGGTAAGTCCTAATGGGATCAGAGAGAATTAAGGAAAGGTAAAATGCAGAAAAAATTAGAATGCTTTTTATATACACATGAAATGTTAATTTGCAAATTAAATTTAAAAATAAAATACAACATTGCTAATTGTTACAGGTTTCTGAATCTTATTTTCCCTTAAAAACCTATTGTTTCAATCATAATTTTGAAATTTTCAAAATTTGTTTTCAGTGTGTGATATTTGCATGTGGACAGTCACGTCACACTGCCCTGATTCTCTCCTATCTTGTTGAGGTAGATTTTTTTTCTATTTTTCTTTTCTTATCTTATCTTTTCTTTTCTTTTCTCTTCTATTCTTTTCTTTCTCTCTCTCTCTCTCTCTCTCTCTCTCTCTCTCTCTCTCTCTCTCTCTCTCTCTCTCTCTCCCTCTCTCTCTCTCTCTCTTTCTCTCTCTTTCTCTTTCTGCCATGCTATAATTACAGGCTATCAGTTCCAAGACCATGTAAAATATTCCCTGGCCTCTGTATCAAATGTTAAAGTAAGACACCACCAGGCAGACAGTAGGACACAACCACCCGATCTTTTCTATATGGGATCTGGGTGTTAAACTCAGGACACTAGGACACTAGTCTCACACTACAAGCAATTTTACTAGCTAAGGTCTGAGCTATGTCCCTAGCATCAAAATATTTCTTCTTTTATATTTTTCTTTGTTGTGATTGCTTCCTTACATCATTTGTCACTCTAAGTTTTTTAGAAGCAATTTATTTTATTGTTTGTCAAAATATCATCAAATTAATTCTCTTGTACTTACAAAAGTTTTATATGTCTTATTTTCTAACCTTAGTATATATTTCTTAAATGTTATAAGTCACATTTTAAAAAGTCACATTTAAAACTATTTAACCATTAATATCACTAAACTGTGTTATCACTATTTTATAATTCAGTCATTCAAACCAAGGTTCAGCACATGTTAGGAAAGAGAAATAAGTATTATTTATAATATTATTTAAACAAGTTCTCTTGCACCCTAAATGGAACTACTGAACAAATGTTGGTATTTTTTATCCTAAATGTGTGCTGCCAAATAGAAAAGATAGCATAAAAAGCTATTTATGTTCTTTCTTCTTTCTGTGTTTGTGCATATGGCCCACGTGCAAGGGTTCATAAATTCATAAGTTCAAACTAATGAATATATTAGACAATACAGTTCTTTAAAACTAGAAATTAAATTTGGAAAAGTAGTGTTATAAATATTACATAGGATTTAGAAAAAGGAAGTAGAAGAGATGGCTTCATGGTCAAGAATACTGGCTGTTCTATCAGAAGCCCTGGGTTCATTTATTTATTTATTTATTTATTTATTTATTTATTTATTTATTTTTAATCAAAGTTTCACATATTTTTTTTAAAGATTTATTTATTTATTTTATGTATATGAGTACACTGTTGCTGTCTTCAGACACACCAGAAGGGGGCATCAGATCCCATTACAGATGGTCGTGAGCCACCATGTGGTTGCTGGGATTTGAACTCAGGACCTCTGGAAGAGCAGTCGGTACTCTTAACCGCTGAGCCAACTCTCCAGCTCCCGTTTCACATAATTTAAGCCATTCCCAGGCCTGACCTTTCTTTTAGTATTTCTTATATTTTTTTATTTACCTTTCAAATGATTTCCACTTTCCTGTTTCCTCCCTCCCTGAAAGTCCTATAAACCCCCTTCCCTCCCTCTTTTCCCCATTCAGCCCCCTCTATCTTCTCTGTACTGGTGTTTCCCTTACATGCAGTCTTTCCAGGACAAGGAGTCTCTCCTTCCATCATCTTGGAAAACTATTGATATGTGAATTGAGTCTTGGGTATTCCAAGATTCTGGGTTAATATCTCCTTATCAGTGACTGCATACCATGTGTATTATTTTGTGATTGGGTTACCTCACTAAGGATGATATTTTCAAGTTCGAACCATTTGCCTAAGAATTTTGTGAATTCATTGTTTTTAATTGCAGAGTAATATTCCATTGTGTAAATATACCACATCTTCTGAATCCATTACTCCATTGAGGGACATTTGGGTTCTTTCCAGCTTCTGGCTATTATAACTAAGGCTGCTATGAACATAGTGGAGCATGTGTCCTTATTGCATGCAGGGGAAGCCTCTGGGTATATGCCCAGGAGTGTTATAGGAGGATCCTCCGGGAGTGTCATGCCCAGTTTTCTGAGGAACCGCCAGACTGCTTTCCAGAGTGGTTGCACCAGCTTGCAATCCCACCAGCAGTAACGAGTGTTCCTCTTTCTCCACATCCTTGCCAACAACTGCTGTTTCCTGTGTTTTTAATCTTAGCCATTCTGACTGGTGTGAGATGGAATCTCAGGGTTGTTTTGATTTGCATTTCCCTAATGACTAAGGATGCTGAACATCTCTTTAGGTGCTCCTCAGCCATCAGATATTCTTCAGGTGAGAACTCTTTGTTTATCTCTGTACCCCATATTTTAATAAGGTTACTGGCTCTCTGGAGTCTAACTTCTTGACAGCTAGTGACAGCAGGACCAACTAACACCAGAGGTAACCAGATGGCAAAAGGCAAACGTAGGAACGTTACTACCAGAAATCAAGGCAATATGGCACCATCTGAACCCAACTCTCCAACAGCAGCAAGTCCTGGATACCCCATCACACCCAAAAGGCAAGATCTGGATTTAAAATCACTTCTCATTATGCTATTAGAGGATTTCAAAAAGAACACAAATAAGTCTCATAAATAAATACAGGAGAACATGAATCAACGGGTAGAAGCCCTTACAAAGGAACCACAAAAATCGCTTAGAGAAATGGAGGAGAATAAGGGTCAACAGATGGAGGCCCTTAAGGAGGCAACACAAAAATTGCTTAAAGAAATGAATCAACGTGTAGATTCCCTTACAAAGGAAACACAAGGATCACTTAAAGAAATGCAGGAGAATATGGATCAACAGATGGATACCTATGAGGAGGAAACACAAAAATCTCTTAGAGAAATACAGGAGAACTTGAGTCAACAGGCAGAAATCCTGAAAGAGGAAATGCAAAAGTATCTTAAAGAAATTCAGGAAAATGCAAACGAACAAGTGAAGGATCTGAGCAAATCCATTCAGGATCTATAAAAGGAAGTAGAAACAACTAAGAAATCCCAAAGGGAGACAACTTTGGAGATAGAAAACCTTGGGAAGAAATCAGGAGTCATAGATGCAAACATCAACAATAGAATACAAGAGATGGAAGAAAGAATCTCAGGTGCTGAAGATACCATAGAAAGTATCGACTCAACAGTCAAAGAAAATGAAAAATGCAAAAAACGTGTAACCCAAAATATCCAGGAAATCCAGGACACAATGAGAAGACCAAACCTAAGGATTATAGGTATAGATGAGAGTGAATATTTGCATCTTAAAGAGCCAGTAAATATCTTCAACAAAATTATGGAGCACTGGGTCAATTCCCAGCACCTACATGGTGGCTCACAACCAACTATCCAATTCTCAGAAACATCAATTCTTGTGTCTGTGGCACTGCAATCACGAACAAGAAGGTTGTATTTACAAGAGTTCTTTTGATTTTCTGTTTATTGATGTAGGATTCAGGTTACATGACTACAGGTACTGTTAAAAAGTTGTTTATCACTTAACACTAATGCATTCAAGTGATTAAGCTGTAAAGGGATGTTTGTTATTGAAGACTTTTCATTAGCAATAATTATATAGCTGTCTTGTGATTCTATCTTGTCTGTCATGTTCGTCATGCTTCCCTGTGTAATCTCAGTGACATGAGTTATAACATTCAACCACACAGAAGAGTTAAATAATCAGACTTAACTCAAAGCAGAAAAACAACAACAGCAGCAACTGCAGAAGCAGCAGCAGCAACAACAACAACAACAACAACAACAACAACAACAAATCTCTGGAATGATTTCACATTTTCTTCCTGCCTCTTCTCTACAGACTATTTTATGTGCTAAATGCTGTCATTTGTTATTTATTAAGCAGAAAGCATCATGTAACAGCTAAAATAGTCTGAAATTTCCTTTCTGCAGTATAAGTATGATAGGAATTTTACCTTTTCTGCTTATAAATGTTATAGTTTTATATGGACATCTCCCTTCTACCATTTGAACACTAAATGTCACAACTGTAACGGAAAGAGTGGTTATTTCTATGTTATACTTCTTAACCATTTAATGGATAATAACCTGTATGTTATTTTTCTAGTTATGAAAGTTATTAAAATAATTATTATTATCTTAAATACATAGAACTTACTCTGTTTTGGAAAGTAGCATGACTACTACTTGTTTATTTATCAAGTTATTCTGCATATGAAAGAGAGGCATGATTTATGACAGTCTTTCAATAAATATATCTACATTAATTGGTAGACATTCCAGCCTTCTATGTCTAATACATATTGCAAAATAAAAACTACTAGTTTTACAACAAATTTTGATTTTATATAATCTTTTTAAGATCTCTGAAACTCAATATTTTTTAGTCAAATATCAATACTTTTGGTACTTTGAAACAACTTCAAGTTACATCATCAACTACCTAAGGATTTACCTAAGATTAAGTGAATAATTTGAATGGGATGCTTCATTACCTCTTGAAATGGAATGCTTGAGATATTTTGGAAAGTCTTAATTTTTTTTCTGTCCATTATACAGTTTCAAACCTAAAAATATACAACATTATCACAAATTGTATAAGAGTCCCTGCTGTGCTGCACTTAAGAGTTTTAAACTCTACAACTCAGAATTCCTTGCACTCTTGAAATGGATTGGAAAGTTTGTCATGGCTCCTCTGGCAGATCAGGGTGTTAACCATTTCAAATCCTCTTGACCAGTTGTGTTTAAACTAGTACCTACTACACTACATTCATCATAACTATAACCTCCTGGATAAGAATAATTTAATACAATTTATTCTAAGTCAGGCTCATTGGGTTTATCTTCTTGGTCAGTTATTTACTATCATGATTGGCAGTATATTGCGACCTACCAGCATCCATACAGGATAAAGATTGCTGTCTTGCTGACAAGCAAGAAAATGGAAAAAAAAAAAAAAGGATTGTAGTATATTAACCATTTTTTTCCTGTACCACACTTAGAGACAGATAATTGTTGTTCAACTTAAATGCTCCAAATTGCCAGGCAGAGCTTAACTGCTTCTTTTCACCTGTGCAAAAATTATCACAAAGGGATGAAGCCAAATTATGAGAATCAAATACTATGTTCTCTTGAAGTGAGAACGTTTTCAATATCGTGTTGTATTTACCATTGATTTTTAAGAGATTTCCAAGCAGACTATGAGAGCATGAGCCCATATAACTGGAAGGCTAGACCATGAGTATAGGTCTATTTGATTCCTTAAATAAAAACTCAGTGTAGTTTCATTCATACCTATGTAATGATCAGCACAATGCTAGTAACTTGTATATTCCTCAGGTTTTTGCCATTAGGTTGGGTTTATCTTGAATAATAGTATTGATTTATTCTTCTTCATGTTTTAAACCAATTCTACTCTTCAAAGTTTTAACTACTAAATAGTAAGATTGTTTTGCCTATGTGTAGTAGTCTGAATCTGATTCCCACAATAGATGAAGAATATAATTTAGTACTTTTATGAATTTTATAACATTTTCTTTAAAATGTGTGTACATGAATAGGAATAAAACAATGATCAGGTTTTAAACAAACAATGATATGGAATTTCTTTTATTGGCTACTTTGTATTTCCAACTATCTTTGTTTTAAATTGTTGACCCATTTTTAGGAAATCTAATGGATGTCAGTCCCAGTAATATGAGTCAAGTACACAAAAGTAAATAAATAACAAGCATTTACTAAAAATATATTCCCTTGTAGAGAAAATAAATGTTAAAAATTAAATCACATTTGGATATAAGCATCATTCAGGGATAAACAAGGGGCATTAAATAAGAGAAAAGCTCAGAAATCGTACCAGAGATATCAGCTGAAGGAGCATATGCAAGATAGAGGAGGCAGGAGGGGTTTGTGACACATCTAAACTCAGGAATAGGATAAGCCAGATGAACTAGAGAAAGAGCATGATGGAAAGCTTTAGATGAATATGTTTTTTTTAAGCCATCCCTTGGTAAGGACTGTTCTAAACTGTGTTTTTGACTAGCCATCGTGGAATATTAAGATGAGCAGGTGAAAGCACTGTTGTGTAAAGGCAAATAAAGTCTCTTTCTCCTATTGTTGCATGCTTACTAACACCTTTATCATTATTTCTGTTTTTAAAGATTAGACTAATTCATTTAACCCCAAAGCATGCAGTGAATGCCCACATGCTAGTTCATTCACAGGCCATACTTTTTTCATGAAATCTGACTTCTGTATCACAGGTGTAACTGGGTGTGTTTTAAAATTATAGTGATGGGGACATAACACATAATTTTACTAAAACAAATTTTAGCAAAAATATATTGGAGAAGAAAGAGTATATTCACTGAAACCAACAATGATTTGAAGAAGATAGAGCAATGGGAAAATCTAGTGGTACGAGACTGAATTAAACACAGATAAATATTGAACAGTGATTTTATGGAAAGGCTCCAACAGAGGTGAAAGTGCATATGTTGACAAAACGTGTCGTTTACAAAATGACAATATCATACGTAGTTTCATCCCATCTGTCTTTGTTAACAGTGAATAGGATCAAAATTGAAAGGGGAAATGGGATTGTGAAAATTGGGCAGACTCAGATCTCAAGAACAGTGTGCAAAGTATAGGTACAAAGATTTCACTCAAGAGGCAGGAGAAAGATGAGAGACACAGAATCTGCAGAGGCAACCTGGGCGATTAGATGAACATCACAGATTTTGCACAAATGGCTTCACTTTCCAATGGGTACACATAGTTCCAGCCAAAAGATTGGCAGAGGAATGCCTTGTCGGGCATCAGTGGGAAGAGAGGTCCTTGGTCCTGTGAAGGCTTAATAGAGGCCCCAGTGTGGGGAAATCTAGTGGGGGACATGGGAGTGGGTTGGGTGGAGGAGAATATTATTGGAGGCTGGGGTGGGAGGATGGGTTGGGGTTTTCGGGGAGGGGGGAAATCAGGAAGGTGTATAACATTTGAAATGTAAATGAAGAATATATGCAACAAAAAGAAAGAAAGAAAGGAAGAAAGAAAGAAAGAAAGAAAGAAAGAAAGAAAGAAAGAAAGAAAGAAAGAAAGAAAGAAAGAAAGAAAGAAAGAAAGAGAGAGAGAAAGAAAGAAATGCAGCTGTTTATGAACAGGACTGAAATATGGGGATGGGTTGGTGAATGACAAAAACCTGTGTTTTGTCAAGGAATGGATGAGTTTGGGACAATTATAAGTAAGGATATTCTCTTGCATTTTTCCCAGTTTAGTGTCTCGTAAAGGTCACATATTATTTTTATTCTAAAGATGATCCTTGGACTAGGTACTGCTAAAAAGTTGTGTTTTTTTTTGAATAGCACATACTGTAGAGATATCTTATGTCAATGCAATCAAATCTTCACAAAACTAGCTCTTAGAACCATCCTCATGTTTCCTTTCTTTGAATATATGAGAATACTTAAATTGGTAAATTTGGAAGGTATTTGGCATAAGGTTTATTATTCTATCATAAGCTACCTGCAGGTATCCTGTTACCACTGAAGAGTCTTGGCTACGAAATGCTATGGGTATTAGAGTTTTGCTGATCCACAGATACCTTAAGCTTTATATCACTGAGCTGTCAGAATTTAGGAAAACTTATCGACCACAGGTGGGCATTTCTGTGAAGCTGTTTTTATTCACTATCTTTATATCTTCTGCACACAATCACAACTTATCTTCACTTCTGCTTTGACATAAATCTCTCTGTGGTCATGAGTGATTTGTTTTTGTTAAACTTCAATGGCTATATATCAGAATAACAGTTAAGAGACAGCATCTACAGCCAAACTGCCTACATTAAAGATGAACTAGAATAATCTGGGCAAGAAGCCTGGTTTCTAAAAGCCACAGTTTGCTCATCTCTGAGGAGTAATGAACTGAATCTCCCTCATTGATGGCCAAGGATGTCTCTGACATAGTTATATGAGCTAGCAGAACAAATAACTATTCAAGTTTCAATGACACAGTTTTTGGCATCCATTGCAGTCTGATTAATCATTATTTCTGGCCTGCAGGTGCACAAGTTGTGGTACTAACCACATTGTCTTGTGATGCTCCTATATAATTTTACATTTTATCAGTATCCAGTTGCTGGCTAATATTAATCATACATGTAATTAATGCAAATGTATTGTAATATATTAAGACTGGAAACCTTTGTTGGTTTTTCCTCAAGTCCTTTGGCAAAACAAGACATTTGAAAATGTTTTATTTTTTTAATTAAAATTTTATTATAAAGAACATGCAAATAAAAAACTCATATAACCAAATCAAAATACAGACATCAGAAAAAAATTATTTTTCTGTCCTAAGACTGTATAAAGATCAAAATGCTAATAGAGGCATAAAAACTAAATACTATATTTAGAGAAGATATGTCTACTTTTTCTCTATACTGAGCATGAATCCTGATCGTTCCAGAGTAAATAAACAAACTTCCTTTTTTCTGGAACTCTGCACAAAGTTAAGACTAATCTACATGCCTTCCAGTTATAAATATGGCCTATATGTAAATGCATAGAGATTAGTGTATGAAATATATGGTGACTTCCCTTTAAAGGGAGAATATTTATATAAAAGATAGGCTGAAAAAAGCAATAAGATCATCCATCTAGAGTGTGGTCGGGGGTAAAAAGAATGGAGATGGGCCTCTCAATTATAAGAAAAGCTGGAAATTACATGCATCATGGAAAGTAAGGAATTACGTTAGAGCACTGGGGATTACACACACACACACACACACACACACACACACACACACACACACACACACACACATATATATATATATATATATATATATATATATATATATATATATATATATATATATATATATGTTAACCACTATGTGTTGGTGGCTCTGGTTATTAATTGATCCCCAGAACCATTTCACTTTGGAGACTGAGCATACAGCAAGCACATATAGCCTTTCTAACATGAAATGAGTCCCTGAGATTGATTATAACAAGGCAGGAAGGATGTTTTTTTCCTAAGCAAGCTCTTTTATCTTTGTAGTAAATGTGTCTATCTGAGCAATTGAATTTAACCTTATAGAGTATAAGTGGAACAGTGTTTATCATATGTAAATCTATTTTTCTAAATCCATTATAATAATAATAACTATATTAATCCTGAGGGAAGAAGACATAAGTCATAGACACTGAGATCTGTGTTCAAAAACTGTGAGTGGACTTACCTAGCACTGCAAGAAACTATTGACTGTGTGTCTATAAAAGACCTCATAAAGGATATGTATTAAATCATACATATTTTATTAAGGAACATACTTGACAAATATAAAAATGTTGGAAAATATTGCTCTCTGTCAACAGCCTAGGCACAGTTATTTTAGGAAATCTATTCACACTATAGTACTATATTAAGCTTCTCTACCATTCTCTAAAACAATTTATAGGCCAGAGTTCATAGTTAGGTGTACCTTAAATTAAACCTCTTTCCTAAATCCCATCACATTCTGTGTTCTTTATAAATCTCTTTCAAAGGATAGGAGACTATCTATAGCAAATAGCAAACTGTCTTTACTTTTTCCCTGCAAATGTAACAACACGTATGTTAGGTATACATTTTCACTGTCTCAGAAATTGCACTTAGCTTATTTTCCAGTGAATTATTCTATTTTAAAATGTTTTTAATTGAAATAAAAATACATCATTTTACCTTCCCTCCCTAAATCCATTTTCATCTCTCTTCTCTTGAATTTCTGATGTCTTCTACCCTCTCTAACTGCATATTCTCATTTCTTGACACTCACCAAACTGGTGTCTGGATACCTCACCTGTCTCCTCTCACTCCTTTTCTCAGATTCTACTATCTTCATTTTTATATTTATAAGATATTATTTGTAATATTTTAAAATTTATATACTTTTAAAGAATTTAATATTTTTATAACTGATTGCATTTTCTTTACATTTAGAAGACATACAATTTGTGAATTTATAGATGTATATCCTCCATTCAAAATCATACATTTTAACATAGTTGGGTCCCTTGAAATAATTACATTCATTTAAAATATCGTATTTCTTTAAAATCTCTCTCTCTCTCTCTCTCTCTCTCTCTCTCTCTCTCTCTCTCTCTCTCTCATACACACACACACACACACACACACACACAAACAAACAAATGCCCATCAAAATGTAATATATGAAAAAGTCACTCTATGTGAAAAGGTTAGAGTTTAGGAACAGTTCACATAATTACCTATTACTTTTAAGGGAATTGCATTTGATGAACAAAGATAAGCTAATTGGTCAAAGAGATAACTGTATATCTTATGATCCAAAATTGGATAATTTTATTTTATTTTAGGTGTATGAATGTTTTGTTTAAATGTATTGAATATGTGCATCATATGGAAACAGCATTTTAAGGGATCAGAAGAGGGCATTAGATTCCCTGGAACTATAGTTACAGATTTAATCAAGTATCTATATGGCAAAGGCATAATGCTGGAGCAATATGAGTCTCAGAAGAGAGATTAGTCTGAGTTAGAATGGTGGGTTTCTGGTTTCTATGTGCTCCTATATATTTATTTATTCCATTAAATCTTATTTTTCTTTTTTTTAAATTATTTATTTTATTTTATTTTATTTTACATTCCAAATCATTTCCCCTTTCCCGTTTCCTCCCTCCCCGAAAGTCCCATAAGCCCCATTCCGTCCCTCTTTTCTCCATTCAACCCCCTCTCGTTACTCTGTCCTGGCGTTCCCCTACATCCAGTCTTTCCAGGACCAGGGGTCTCTCCTTCCATCTTCTTAGAAATCTACTGATATGCGGATTGTGTCTAGGGTATTCCGAGATTCTGGGTCAATATCCCCTTATCAGTGACTGCATACCATGTGTGTTCTTTTGTGATTGGGTTACCTCACTAAGGATGATATTTTCAAGATCTGACCATTTGCCTAGGAATTTCGTGAATTCATTGTTTTTAATTGCAGAGTAGTATTCTATTGTGTAGATATACCACATCTTCAGAATCCTTATTTTTCCTATTTTGTATGCATATAGCTTATGTGTGTAGGTCAGGTACCCACCTTAAAAAACATTCATAAAGTTAAATCAAGAAACTGAATAGAAATAACCTACAGAAATACCAGCAATGTGTAAACCATCAAGTATTATTAGTGTGGATCATATTATAGGAAAGAGAATATAGCACAAAATAACATGGAAGGTATTTATATTATACATTATAGGTGTTTGTTGCTTATAGAGATTGACTATTTGTATATTATATATACTTAGCAAGCATTCTCTACATACCAACAGATGTGAAATTCTTTTAATTAAAATTGGTTTATCAGTTTCACATTCTTCCTGCTTCTCAGTCTTTATTTTCATGTCTGTTCTCTTTTCTGGGTCTCATTTCAACTATTTTATCTATTTCATTTATTTTGACTTATCCATTTATTTTACATATTGCCTTCCTATATCAGAACAGACACTACCTGATATGTTGGCGTGATTTACAGCACAACATCAGTTTCTCTAGAGGACATTAAAGCCTGCCAATCTATTCTTAGGATTTAGATAGACATATTTGCCATCATATTTAAATGTGGCTTATTCATATTGGAATGAAATTCCATTTTTTCTGTTTCCCATTAGATGTGAATGACTTGTCATTCTAATTGCAAATAAGAATTTATATTAAAATACTTTATAAATCAGAATGTATTGCACCAGATAGAAGTTGCAGTTGAAAACATTATATATACAAAGATACAGTCTTTAATTTGATATTTTTATTTAAGCTCTAAGTGCATAGTGTGATTATTGTACTGAGGCTTTAAGACACATATTGCCATAATGTTTTGCTATGATACAATTTGTTAAAAATTTCTTATTAAATGTCAGATAATATAAGAGAACTGCACTATCCCATCTGTGTCATTGTCTAAAAGCTGGAAAGAAAGTCATATTCTTGTCTTTTTCCTGCTATCCGATTTCATTTAAGAAGCTGGTTCAATATTTCTAAACCTTTATTTTAGAAATGTTTGTTCTTTCCTTAAAATACGTATGGTTTCCTGAACTGAAAGATCTCATTGACACTGGGATGAATCTTTTCAGAAAATGGCCTGAGAGTACTGAAGGGCGACAGAAAGAAGTTCAATGTGGTAACTCAAGGTCTGTTTCATATCCTGTTTCAAGGAACGAGGACAATCTGTGATATAACTGAATCTATGTCTGAGAGCTCTGAACACTCCAGCAGCTTTACGCAGTCCAGCAACTTCTGGTTGAGAGGATATATTTAGTAGATCACTTTGAAGTATGAAGTACCTTTTTCCCCAAATATCTCTGGGGATCATATAAAAGTATTGTTAGAAATTCTATATTTTGACTTCTCTTCACTCAGCTGCCATTCCAAGCTTTATTTTAGCACATTGAAATCCGTTCCTTTTTTACAATATCTTGAAATTTTAGGTTACTTTAAACCATATTTGAATTCTTATGATGATAATTATATTTAAATTTATAAAAACACAAGTTATAGAGGATCATCATTAGAGCTTGGCACAATTTCAAATGTGGTTAGATACTTGAGCATACTATACATGGTTAGTAATTGAACTGTGACAAGTTTTTAATCTAAGGTGACCTATGGAAAAAATAGTACATCTTGGTTCAATGTGGCCACTCTCATCTTAAATCTTTTGTTTAATTAAGAGATAATATGCTTTCAATGTGTAGAACATAGAACCTATTTCTTTGTGTGTCATTTCTTACCTTGCTTACAGTGCCCATACGGTTGTGCCATGTTTGAGGTTTATGCCTTTTTTTTTTAAGTTTTTGAGGATAAAATGCAATTCGTTTTGTTTCTCCACTGACTCTTTCATCCCAACAGCCCCCTTCTTCTCTCTCTCTCTTCCCTTTCCTTTCCTCTCTCCTCTCTCATACCTAGATATTCTCCAATTTTTATTATTAAAGGAAGAAATGTAATTTAACTAACAATCTAATAAATTTCTGTTATGTTCATTCTATTTTTCTAGTGTTTTGAAGGAACATTTATTAACATTATTCTTATCTTTCTACCTAGTCACTTTTCTTGTCTTTTGGCATCCAAGCTTTTAGCTCTTAATGATAGCATCCTGCTGCCAACTTTTTAAGTCTTATTGCTTACCTCCTTACACTTGCTCCAGACCCGTAGAATCAATCTCTGCTCCATCAGCATGCTCTGTGCTTCCATTTATCCATGTCTGTGTCTGATTCCCTTTTTCAGCCTTGAATGCTTTTTCACATTTCTCATTTATGAAAATCCTTGTCAGATTTCAAGGCAATGCTTAAATGCTATGTCTTCTGGGCACCCTCTCCTGATATCCAAGATTAAAATAAATCTCCAATATCTTTGAACCACATGATTTATGACTCCCTTGGGTGAAATTTTGTGCTTGCCCTTTCATTGGTTGGCACTCTTAATGGGCTTTTGCTTCAGCCAAGTGTCAGTGCACAATAACTGAAAACATGGATTTTGAGGCAAAATTATCAGCATTTCAAGTCAAGCTCTTAGTGCTGAAATGGTTTATGATGAGATAAAGGAGATACATAGAGGCTTAAGTCAGGTTCCTTACTTGTTTAAATATTAAAATGCTTATGATTAAAGAATCTGCATGCAGTTGCAAATATTGATTTACTATTTTTACTTGAATTATATTGTATGGAAATTAAATGGCTGCTTGGCTAATCATAATCTAAGGTGTCATTTCTTCTCCATCAGTGCATTTTGAACTTTTCAAAGAGGAAAGATACAGGGAAAGCAATACTGATTTAGGAATGTGAGTAATAAGTTTTGTAGTAAAATTTTGGAAGTGTTACGTATATCCAAGAGAAGCTTGCTCTCTGATTGTTTTAACACTGAGTTGGAGAAACAGAGAACAAAGAGTAAAAACAAGGTAGCAAATGAAAAGATTTTGATAATCTTTTATTCTATTTTCTATTTTTGGATATTTTCTTTATTTACATTTTAAATGTTTTCTCCTTTCCCTGTTTCCCCTATGGAAACCTCCTATCCAATCGCCCCTCCTATTGTTTCTATGAGGGTACTTCCCCACCCCACCTCTCTGCCCTGGCATTACCCTACACTGGGCATCAAGCTTTCACAGGACCTAGGGACTCACTTTCCATTGATGCCTGTGTACTCTTTGGTTGGTGGTTTAGTTCCTGGGAACTCTGAGGACTCTAGTTGGTTGATATTGCTGTTCTTCTTATGGGGTTTTAAACCCCTTCAGCTCCTTCAGTCCTTCCCCTAATTCCTCCATTGGGGACCCCATGCTCAGTCCAATTGTTGACTATGAGCATCTGCCACTGTATTTGTCAGACTCTGGAAGAGCCTTTATGAGACAACTGTATCAGGTTACTGTCAGCAAGCACTTCTTGGCATCTGCAATAGTGTCTCAGTTTGGTGACTCTATATGGGATGGATCCCCAGGTGGGGCAGTCTCTGGATGGACTTTCCTTCAGTCTCTACTCCATACTTTGTTTCCGTATTTCCTCTTGTGACTGTTTTATTATCCCTTCTAAGAAGTACTGAAGCATACACACTTTGGTCTTCCTTCTTATTTAGCTTCATGTGTTCTGTGAATTTTATGTTGGGTATTCTGAGCTTTTGGGCTAGTATCCACTTATCAGTGAGTGCCTACCATGTATGTTCTTTCGTGATTGGGTTTCCTCACTCAGTATGCTATTTTCTAGTTGCATCCATTTGCCTAAGAATTTCATGAATTCATTGTTTATAATAGCTGAGTAGTACTCCATTGTGTAAATGCACCACATTTGCTATATCCATTCCTCTGTTGAAGTACTTCTGGGATTTTTCCAACTTCTGGTTATTATAAATAAGGCTGATATGAGCATAATGGAGAATATGAGTCTTAAATTACAATGTAAGAATAGTGCACTGTTGAACCCCACTTAAGACCTCGACTTTGAGAAGCTTATTTTACATAACATCAGATAATATTATATATGTGGATGCTAGTATATATTAGATAATTCATATCTTATCCGGAAAATATTCTGGGTCAATAAACAATGTATGCATACTTCTCAATATGGATAAAAAATGGTATAACTGAACTATCAGAAAACAAGGCTACTTCATTTCAAAGCTCTAATTTGCATCTGTAGATAATGATCCTATGAAAATCCAAATCCTCAGAACTGAGAAGACCATAGCAGGTAAAAGCACTTAATATATGAGTGAAAACATAAGTGTGACTTTAAAAATATGCAAAAATAGAAAGGGAGATGCATAATATTTTCTAAGTGAAGTGTAATGACTTCTATTTGTATGAACACCATGAGAAAATGAAGATATTTTTAAATCAATTTTTGAATATATAATCTTATTTTAAGATCAAACTCCTATGCAGTATATATCATTATATAGTGGAACATAGAGCAAAACACAAAAAAAGTAAAATTAAAGTCCCCTTGAATCTCTTAAGTTTATAGAATTGCACTATAAGTTATTTTTTATTTTGTAGTTATAATAAATATTTCAGGCAGAGCATTTTTTAAGTTCCAATGTGATTGGTAACCATGTTTTGAATATCTACTTGTATCTTGAATCTCAAAAATGTTTTGAATTTGTATTTCCTTGATGACTAAGGGGGTTAAAAAACTGTTAAAGCATTCATTGTCCATTTAATTTTCTTCTTTTGAGTACTGTCTTTTTAAACTATAAGCCCATTGACTATTTGACTGGAAGATTTGGTCTTTTTTTTGTTTGAATTTTGTAATTCATTTTACATTTCTTCTTCTTCTTCTTCTTCTTCTTATTATTATTATTATTATTATTATTATTATTATTATTAGTAGTAGTAGTAGTAGTAGTAGTAGTAGTAGTAGTAGTACTTTATTTTCTATATTCTTTATTTACATTCCAAATGATTTATTCCTAATATTGCTCCACAACTGTCTGTGGTAAAGCTGACTCATATATTTTTCCCATTCAGTCTGCAGTCTATTCACTGAAATGGTGGTTGCATTTGCTGGCTTCTCTTTTTATGTTTCATCTAATGTAGTGTGTTTGTGTGTGTGTGTGTGTGTGTGTGTGTGTGTGTGTGTGTGTGTGCATGTGCGTGTGTGTGTGTCTGTGTGTGTGCCCATGCCGGTGATACTGCTGTTCCTTAGAGAAAATATTACCTCTACCTATATTTTGACCTACCAATATTTTGTCTTACAATTTTCTCTAAAATTTTCCCAGTTTCAGGGCTCTGTTTCCTGAAGGTTTTTTTTTTTTTTTCGTAAAGTGAGAATCATGTGTTCCATTCCATATCTGCATGTGGAAATTCAGATTTCCCAGTATATGTTGAAACAGAGGCTGTCTTTTCCAAATCTGCGTTTTGTGTCTCTTTAGTTCATAGCTGTGTTCTCTTGTTTTGAAGACTTGTGCCAATGCTGGGCAGCTTCTTTACTGTGTCTCCTTAATAAAATTTGAGATCAAGTATTGTGATTGTTTCAACATTGTTTATTTTTTAATTACTTTAGATATTGTGGTCTTTGTATATAAATTTAGAATATTCTTCTTGGTCTAATAACGAATGTCAATTGGATCATGATAGGGATGCACTGAATATGTATTTTTTGGTAAGATCAATATTTCTCACAGTAATGATTCTGCCAATCCATGAGCACAAAAGTCTTTCTATCTTTGAAGGTCTTCATTTTCTTTAGGTGATGTCTATATTTTCTTTTTAGAGGTACCTCTTCTCCTTTATTAATCTTTAAACATTTAATTATTTCCAAGCTTTCCAATGCTGATTAAGTGAACTTAAGTTTTGTTCAATATGATAGAGATTATACTAGAGATAGTGAAGTCATTAGTATTACTGTTGAATGAGCAACTGTACTTTACTAAGTCAGCAATATTTTCAAGTACATTCTAAACAATTATCCTTATACAACAGATAAGTGTATTTCTCATTGATCATCAAGGAAGCTTCTATTTGGAACACACTGAGTCCATTACAGTGAATCACTATTAGTTCTACTATATAAACCACGAGTCTCAGGAAACATCACAAAACAGAAGACAGAAGATGCTAAGAGTCAGGTGACCAAGAAATCCCCTTTGATTTTTGTGTCTTCTAGATATGACAGAATTCCGGGGTGCGGAGGCAGGAATGGAACTGTAGGGAGAGGGGAGCACTCTCATAGAAGCAGGGGGAGGGAAGATAGGATGGGGGTTTCCGGAGGGGAAACTGGGAAAGCAAATGCTGTAGGAATTACCATTGCAGATCTCAAGATGTTCTACAGAGGCCTAGTACTACAGCACTGACAAAAAAACAGACATTCAGTCCAATGTAACTAAATTTAAGACCCAAACGTGAGTAATCATAACTTCAGTCATTTATTATTTAACAAAGATGCCAGCAACATTACCATGGAAAAAAGAAAGTATTTCCCAAAAAAGCAAGACAAAAAAAATACAAAATTCCAAAACAACACAAGCAACAACAACAACAACAACAAAGGAATTACAAAAAAGATTCACCTTTAATAGGATGCTATTCTCCATTTTTCTTTTTCAGAAAGTTTGGTAAATTTGGTAAGCTAAATTATTTTCGCAACTTGATTTTGTACTCTGCCACTTTGATGAAAGAATCTATTAAGATTAAAATTATCTAGTGAACACTTAAGGTCCCTTATGTTCAGAATTCTGGTTTTGGTCAATAGTGATAATGCTATTTACTTCATGTTTTTATTGTTTATAATGCCTTTCTCTTGTCTTATTGCTATGGTCAAAATGTTTAGCAGTACATTGAATAAAATTTTATATTCTTGTCTCACTTCAGATTTAGAGAAAATTTGTTAGTTGGATAAAATATAGATCTGTGGAATAAACTTTATTATATTGATAAATATTCCCACTAATTCCTGCTTCTATCAGGATATTTATTTTCTTTTTTAATTTTCAAAATGTGTGTAATTGTGTATCTTGCTATAATCTTATTTAATAACATGAATTTTGACTATATTTACTCCACTCTTCCCAGATCCACAAGACATTTTAAATTATATTTCCATTTCTTCTACATTATGGCTATATCCTTTAGTTTTGTTGAATTGTTGTTTTTTTTTAAATGTATTTCCCAGAGTTTTTGAAATTGAATTTGTTTATTTATTGAACATTTAAAAGACAGATTCTTGTTATATAACCTTGTGTAGCCTTAAGCTTGCCACACAGTCCAGACTAGACTTGAATTTATAGAGACCAACAAATACAATGTGTCTGTTTCTCTCAAGCATTGAGGTTAAATGAATGTTTCTGCATGCCAGGCAGAATTAGCTATTTGGGACATGAAACTGCTGTTTTTGAAAGCAGTAATAGTCTCTTGGTTGCCTTTAACAGTGAGAATCCAAAGTCTAATACATATCAATAACAAAAGATCAGGATCTTGACCTTTGTATTTCCAAATTTTCTGTATTTGTTTTCCTTTTTCCAGAGATCTATATGTTACATCATGAAAACAACAACAAACACATTATCAACTTTATCTGAGTTCAACAAACAAGTTACATTTTTAAACTTTAGATCAGATATTTTCTTCTATAAGTTCTATTCCTTTTCTTTTAAAGAGGTTTTTGGTTTTTGGTTTTTTTGTTTGTTTGTTTGTTTTTTGTTTTTTGTTTTTTTTGCCATCCATTGTGAGGCTATTTATCTGGAAGAAACAATCTACTCCCTTTATTTGATTGGAAGCTTTGGTCATTGTTTCTGTTTTTGTTTCTGCATTCATGTACAGATCCCTGAACAAGATAAAGAAGGATGCTTTTTCTCCACAGAAAGTTTTCTGTTGTAAACGTGCAAGTGCTAAGCATTTTGTTATATAAATTCTACACTCTGAAATAATAAATTAAAAACAGAAGGTGGTGACTGACTGCTGAGACATATATTATCACTAAATAATATAATACAGCTAGTTGTGAATTATAATTTTCGTTGGATATTTTATTTATTTACATTGCAAATGTTACCACCTTTCCTGATTTCCCCCTAAAAACTCCTTATCTCTTCCCCAATTCTCCTGCTTCTATGAGGCTGTACTACCACCTACCCACCCATTCCCACTTGCCTGATCTCACACTCTCCTACACTGGGGCATCGAGCCTTCATGGGATCAAGGGCTTCTTTTTCCATTGATGCCTGACAAGGCCATCCTCTGCTGCCTATATGGCTGGGGCCATGGATCCCTCCATGTGTACTCCTTAGTTGGTGGTTTAGACCCTGGAAGCTCTGGTGGGTTGATATTGTTGTTCTTCCTATGGGGTTGCATATCCCTTCAGCTCCTTCAGTCATCAAATTTGCTTTATGTGTATGTGTGGTTTTTCTACATGTATTAGATGAATTGTCCACAGAGTCCAGGAAGGGGCATTTGTTTATCATGGGAGTGAGATTGTAGACATTTGTAAGCTGTTGTTTGGGTGCTTACCATCAAACCCAGGTCCTCTGGAAGAATAGTCAGTACTCTTACCCACTGAGCCATCTCTTCAGTCCTAGTTTTGAATTTTAAATTTAATTTATATTTTAAATTTTGATTTTTTACTGTGTAAGTCTATTTTTATTAGATAACAAGAGAACTAATTTAATTTATGTCTTTTAAAAAATGTGTTCTTCTCTTCTTCCTTCACCTCATCTCCCTCCTCCTTCCCTTCACTCTTCCCCTCTCCCTCTCACTTTCTGTCCCCCATCCCTCCCCTCCCCTCTTTCTCTCCTCACCTTTTGGTCTTACTTCTTCTCCTCCTCCTCCTCCCTTTCCCTATCCCTATCTCTCTTCCTCTTCCTCTTCTTTTTCCACTGATCTTTATTAATTCAATGGAGAGATAGGACTTTGGTTTCAGGATCACGGGAATAACATCGTATCTTCTGAAAGACAGATCTTGATTTTAAGACCAGCCTTGGTCTATAGAGTAATTCCAGGTTTACCATAGCTACATTTTGACAGCTAAATCAAAACATAGCATTGTAGATTTATAAGTTGATTTTAGGTAATATATATACTATATAGTATATATAGTCAGATTAAATTTATCTTTCAAATATTTACAGTTGATATACATTATTATTATTGGACTTCAGTAATATTTTTAATGAATCACCAAAAAGGCAGTTACTTTTATAAAAATGTAAGGTTAAAAAATATACCATAGAAAACAAATTTTTTCTTCAGTTAAAGGACCTTGAGTAATCTTCATTATTGTTTTGTAATATTTTCTGAGGAGATATGGAAAAAAATCAAGTAATCCAAGATATAGAACAAAATAATAATACAACTAAAGTTCAACATAGTGAACCAATTTGTTCATTGTGATCACTTGCAGAACATGGCTTAGAAGGTATGCAGAAAGATAAGGATATCCCAAATCTAGATGCATTAATAAAACTCTTTACTGTGTGAATGGCAATGTGTTACGGCAGGAAACACTACATATTCTGCACACCTTGAACTCATCTGGACAGAATGAAAAGTTTCATATCCATAACAGTCTTTACTGCTTATATAACTTTAGGGATAGAGGAGATTTGCAAAAGTCTTATATTCCAGGGACTTCCTGAGACTGAGAAGACTCCCTGAGTCATAATGAACATTATCTCAGAGCTCTCCGAGGCTTAAATGGTGTCCCTCCAAGAATGAATACTTCATTTAGGAAAATTTAAAATACAGTGTTTCCTTGTTTTCACATAGTTCCTTTAGAAATTATCACTTGTGATTTACTTGTTTGTTTGTTTATTTATAACTTGTGCCTTGAATTTTAGTTCTTACTGTTATGTGATGTTGTATGGGTAGATCAACAACAATAATTTAAATGTGACATCATTTCATGCTAATATCATTTACATACATATCTTAAATAGTGTTTATAAGTTGTCAGTGTATAAATACTTCTCTTATCTTGACATAGAATTATGGAAAATTATTCTTGTTGACAAAGACTTTAAATTTTTACATAATGTTTTGTTTCTTTCCTATGTTTGATTGACAAAAACATCTAACAATAAGAATACTGTCTCAGTATTCTGTCTACTGTGATTTTATTTTTTAATTGAGGTGTTCCCTTACCTTCTTTGTGCCATCTCACACTGTTCCCTATATAACAGGGCATGTCACATGTCTGCCCACTGTTAAAGGTGTATTATTAGTTTACAAATGTTTCAATTCATCAAAACTGATTTATATCCTGATTTAAATAGACTGGAGATCCTAGCCTCATATCTGATATTACGATAAAAACTTTGGTTTAACATTTATATAACTTTCATGATAATAATTGTGTGTATTAATAAGGTTATTGTGGACTTCACTTAGTTAATATGCATAAAGTTCTGATTGATTACAATAAACAAAGTATCATAGTAAGCATTTAAAAGTAGTAGCATTCACAAATCAAAACAACACTGAGATTCCACCTCACACCGCTCAGAATGGCTAAGATGAAAAACTCAGGGGTCAGTAGATGCTGGAGAGGATGTGGGGAAAGAGGAACACTTCTCCATTGTTGGTGGGATTGCAAGCTGATAAAAGCACTTTGGAAATCAGTTTGGCGATTCCTCAGAAAATTAGACATAGTACTACCTGAGGACCCAGCTATACCACTCCTGGATATATACCCAGAAGATGCTTCTACATGTAATAAGGACACATGCTCCACTATGTTCATAGCTGCCTTATTCATAATATCCAGAAGCTGGAAAGAACCCACTGAGGCCCAACCAGGTAGTCCAAGTAGGGAAGGGAGATCCAATGGCGGGGAATGGGATCTGTACTGGCTGATTTTGTGTGTCAACTTGACACAGGCTGGATTATCACAGAGAAAGGAGTTTCAGTTGGGGAGGTACCTCATGAGATCCAGCTGTGGGGCATTTTCTCAATTAGTGATCAAGGGGTGGGAGGTCCCCTTGTGGGTGGTACCATCCCTGGACTGGTAGTCTTGGGTTCTATAAGACAGCAGGCTGAGCAAGCCAGGGGAAGCAAACCAGTAAGGAACATCTCTCTGTGGCCTCTGCATCAGCTCCTGATTTCTGACCTGCTTGAGTTCCAGTCCTGACTTCCTTTTGTGATGAACAGCAATGCAGAAGTGTAAGCTAAATAAACCCTTTCCTCCCCAACTTGCGTCTTGGTCATGATGTTTGTGCAGGAATAATAACCCTGACTAAGACAGAGTGGGTCAGGTGAAGGCGCATATACTTGGAGGCAGGGAGTAGGAGGAGGGGTTGGGGGGTTTTGGGGAGGGGGGAAACTGGGAAAGATTTTACCACTTGAAATGTAAATGAAGATTATATTCAATAAAAAAAATAAAATAAAAAATATAAGGCAAAAAAAGTAGTAGCATTCAGAATTACATATGTATGGAATAATGATGTAGGAGAAATTCAAGGAAGTCTCTTTCATTTTGTTAAAATCAAAAAGTCACATAAGAGCTACATAGTAATATATTCAATCTTGAGATGTCTAGTGTGTGCATGTTATTTTCTTTAACAGAATTATATAAAGTATGCATTCTTAACATTTTAGCTTTAAGTATAACTAGTTTTATACTTAAAACCAAAATAAAATAAAACCTTTTGAAAATCTACATGATAAAATTATTGCGTTGGGAGTCTTAAAACACTTTGGGGGCAGAATCACATGACTATGGACTATTTCCTTTCCTTATGTATCTAATTTTAAACACAAAACAGTTATTTTAGTGAAAGGTTGTGTTCTTCCCCAGTAGATGAATACTTGTTAACTTTATGTGAATTGCTCCTTGGATTAGTAGCTCCAGAAAAATTAAATTATGTATGACTTTCTTTGATTGTTAAATTTATTATTACAATGTCAGTTGCATTTAAAATATCTAGAGGGAAAGGGAAGATAGTTATTTTAGCTGAGTCTGTAATTAGAAGTGAGTCATCTTCCATTGACGGGGCAAATTACCGGCAATTTTCCAATTTGCCAGATTTTCGCATGTATCACATGAATAATTGAATAATGAGAACAAGCCAAATCTAGGGTAGTTAATTTTAGTGGGGTAAATTCAGTGCCATCTGGACTTCTGGCTTTCCTAACTTTTAATTGACCTACTTCTTTCATAAGAATCCTAGTACCCAATTTGTAAAATAGATGTTTAAGTTCAAACCAGAATGTGTCAAGCCACATGTTAGAATAATTAATTACTGATTATTCAATTCACAATAAACAAAATAAGAAACTGGTTTGCAGTGTTAGAAAGCTCATTTGAAGCTCATTTCAATTTAATAATTGGCCAGTAAGGTAGTTTGTTTTCATAGCACTTAAGTTTGTTTAACACTTCAGTTTTGGTATTTAATGTTTATTGGTTTCAATTTACCTAGCCCTAGATGTATGATTAAGATAAGTTTATTTTTAAAAGTATGATTACCTACAAATTCAGACCCTTTTTGCTATCATTAGAGTGGTTAGGTTTCTGTAAACCATAAAGACTATCATTAAATTATGATATTTATTTTATGTTTATAGTGATGGCAAAATACTAATTTTCCTAAGACCATAATTTAATTATTCTTTGGTGATCATCTTGGCATGAGCTTCTTATTACATATAAAAGTTTATTTCCATCTGCTACTATATGCTCAAATTTAGAAAATTAAAATATATTTTCTAATTATAAGACTTTTCTTTATGTTCTTTATAAATGTAAAGTTGTGCTTTGGGATTCCCTTTCGTGCTTGAATAATGATATGTCAATCTGCTTTACATGATAAATTTAAATTATCATTTTTCTCTGATTGCTGCATTAAAAGCAATGATATTGCTATACTAAAAGCAGTGATAGAAGTCTCCATATTTAAAAAATTATTTTGTGGTTAAGGATAGACACATTTTCTAATAAGCACTTAGAATTGTATGTAGCAGATAGCTGAATATTTTTTTCTTTATTTGGAAAATAATTTATTTTAGATGACAATACATGCGAAAATCTAAGCACATTTCATAGAGTAACTCTCTGATCCTGGGACTTTTTACTAATGCTTAAACGTATGGCCCAAAAATTTTACCAATAGTTATTTTAATATGTGTAATAGAAGAATATAGAGTAATGTAAAAAGCAGTTAGCAAGCATGGGAAGTGTATATTCAAAAAATATCTGAAGAAAAATTGCAGGAAACAAAATAATTAGCAAAAGCTAAGTTGAAGAGTTGGTAAATTTCTTTTGCCTTATAGAACTCATATTTGGAATTGAAGAATATAGTTGTCAGGAAAAGTTTTAAAATTGTTCAGTGAAACAAACAATCAAAGACAACAACAACAAAGATATCCAACACTAGGAGTTTATTTCCACTTATTGTAGGACTAGGGAAGAGGTATTCTTCCTCAGAGAAAACTACAATTTTGATTTAAAAAAAAACCAAAATGAGCAAGAGATAATGGAAAAACAAAAACAAACACAAACAAACAAAAACAACAATAAAAAATACACTCTGTCTCTATTCACATCATCAAAGTGTGGGTAGAGATTCTAGATTTTGGCCTGTGGTCCTTGTAAAGCTAAAAGGAATGATCCATCCAACAAATAGGAGAGTTCCATTGTAGGCAAGTTTAGTATGAATTGAGCATGGGATAAACAACACTGTTTTGCGTAATACTGGATATCCTATATGTAGCCTAAATTGCTACATGAAACCAGCATTAATTTGACACCCTTAAGAAGTCTCAAAGGAAAACAGGTGGATAAGATTTTGTTCTCCATGAATCATATAAAAAAATGGTTTAGCACATGCTATTCATAGAATTCTCATAAAAGCAAGACACTACTCTAGTCCTAATTATAGCAGAATGTAGTAGAAAAATAACCTAGAATAGCAGGACAATACCCTTCTTTGAGGAGTATCTTTCTCCACTGAGATTCAACAAAGATAGAATATGGAGATTGGCTGTCTCACTGTACTGGAAAATAATACAAAATAGTGCTTTCTACAGTTTGATTGGTGCAAGGTGAAACCTTCTGATTCAAATAGGAATTAGTGCCTTCTAAATTAATTTGATAAACACTTATGCTCTAATTGAAAAGTAAAATAATAAAAAAAATCTAAATTATCATGAACAAGCACAACAATGAATCAGAGTAAAAAATGTCAGAAATCTAAGGAATATCTGAAAAGATTTAAAATAAATATTTTATATCAGAGTCTCAGGGAAACACCTTCCAGAGACTACCTCACCTAGGATCCATCCCATATACAGTTACAAAACCCAAATACTATTATTGATGACAACAAATGCTTGCTGATTGGAGTAGGATATAGCTGTCACCTGGGAGGCTCTGCTAGTGCATGACTAATAGAGGGGGACTGTCAACCAGCCATTGTACGGAGCACAGGGTCCCCAATGGAGGAGCTAGAGAAAGGACCCAAGAGCTGAAGGGGTTTGTAGTGCCATAGAAGGAACAACAATATGAGCCACCTAGTACTCCCAGAGTTCCCAGGGTCAAAACCATCAACCAAAGAATACACATGGAGTTACCCAAGGCTCCAGATGCATAGGCAGCAGAGGATGGCCTTGTAGTATGACAACAAAGGGAAGAGAAGCCCTTGGTCCTGGAAAAACTGGATGCTTCAGTGTAGAGGAATATCAGGACAGGGAAGTGGGAGAGGGTTGATTGGGGAACAGGGGGAGGAGAGATGGCTTATGGGATTTTTTGGGGTGGGGGATCAGGAAAGGAGACAACATTTGAAATGTAAATAAAGAATATATCTAATAAAAAAGAAATAAAAAAAGAAATCTTGATTAATAAAGATTCAAGTGATAAGGCAAGTGATTGGTGGTTATGTAAAGATAATAATTGGTTAATGAATAAGAATTTATAGCCATGTATTTGCAGGGCTATAAAAAAATTATGTCTGCGAAATTCCAGCCACTTCTACACAAATGGAGCAAATGGAAGGTCTTATCAGATCTCTGGAATGACTCAATAAGAAAAGATATAAAAATAATGAACATTTTACAAGGGAAACAAAATGACATAAAAATTAATATCATAAAGACAAATTGTTAGAAGAAAATGAATTTGAAGTAAACAAGGAAAATTACCCAATAATAATGAGAGGGAAAAATACACTCTTTATACAAAAGGAACACTGCCACAAAGTAAAGAAAGGAACTTGTTTACCTCTGGGACTATTTTAAAATAAAATGTCTAAAACCTGAGACTATTACAAAGACAGTAAGATAAAACCTAAAAAAAAGAGTTCAGATAAAATCAAGCATATTCTGATTAATGTGGCATTATAGAGTAAACTGAGACAAAATTATTCTTTATATCGGAAATCATAAATTTATAGGTCCTAGATGTTGAATAAACACTATTATAAATTCAACAAATACACACCATTATCAGATTTTTACAGAGAAGAAAAAAAGATTATTTTTCTTTTTTTATTGGATATTTTCTTTATTTACATTTCAAATGTTATTCCCTTTCCTGGTTTCTCTCCTCCCCCTCCCAGAAACCCCCTATCCCATCCTTCCTCCCCCTGCTTCTATGAGTGTGTTCCTTCACCCACCCACCCTCTCCTACCTCCCATCCTCCCTTGCATTCCCTACACTGGGGAATCTATCTAGCCTTCAGAGGTCAAAGTTCTCTTCTTCCACTGATGCCCAACATGGCCATCCTCTGCTACATATGCGGCTGGAGCCATGAGTTCCTCCATGTGTACTCTTTGGTTGATGGATTTTAGTCCCTGGGAGCTCTGGGGGGTCTGGTTGGTTAATATTGTTCTTCCTATGGGATTGAAAACCCCTTCAGCTCCTTCAGTCCTTTCTCTAACTCCTCCATTAGGGACCCTGTGCTCAGTCCAATGTTTGGCTGTGATCATCCACCTCTGTATTTGTCAGGCTCTGGCAGAGCCTCTCAGGAGACAGCTATATTAGGCTCCTGTCAGCAAGCACTTCTTGGCATTAATACATATCTACATTTGGTCACTGTCACCAAAGATTATTTTACTTAACAGTTAGAGAGAAATGTTAATTTTTCCACAGCAGAAAAGTAACTGAATGGGCTGAATTTCACTTTAGAGACCACATAGGTTAGAAGGAAGTAACATTGAAGCATGCGAGTAGCAAGAGAAACAGAGTAGATACACTAAATAAAATATAAAGATAGATATAAGTTGAGAATGTAAGGAGAAAAAAGGATTTTCTAGATAAAGGTCAAGCTGTAGAAAGTTGTCAACAATCAAAGGAAAAAAATTAAAAACAAAGAATGATGGAATATCATAGAGAAAAATTATAATGAAAAGCAAAATTGTAGGTAAATATAGTACCTTTCTTTAGTTCTACTAATTAATCTATGTTGTACTTGGTTAGTTAGGTAAAGTTCATGTATATTTTAGGACTCTAAATTCAGAATAATTTAAAAATAATTATGTATTAAAAGGGGAGAAAATTAAATAAATGGAGATGATACAGATAATATTATTAAAGTCACATCAAAATGATTTCTAAAATTATTTATGTAATATTTAGAAAAACAAAATACTACTGAAACAAGTTGACAATGTACGAGATGAACAGGACAAGTGTACTTGCTGCTCTGTCAGAGGATTAGCATTCCGTTTCCTGCATACACATATGACAGCTCACGACCACCTGTAATTCTAGACTGAAGGCATTCACACATAAGTTCACATACACTGATAAATAAAAATAATTGTCTCTTTAAAGAACTACATTTTGGTCACAGTCATTGTGTACAAATAAATACAATAATAAGACTAGAATAAGAATTAGTCATATTTCATTTTATCTGTGAATTTAAATTATACAGGTATGTGTTGAACAGAGAAAAGTAAAAAGCATATCACTTGAACAGTATACAAAACAAAGATGATCTCCAACAACTTTTGCCTTTCTACCTTCTCTCCCACCCACTTCCCTCCCTCCATACTTCTCCAATGTCTATTTTTTCCCCTCTGAAATAGATTCAAATATCCTCTCTTGAGCCCTCCTTCTTACTTAGCTTCTTTGGGTCTGTGAATTATAACATGGTTATCATATACTTTATGGCTAATATCTAACTATAAATCAATATAAAATATGCATGTCTTTTTAGCTTACCTTCTCAGAATGATATTTTCTAGTTCAATCCTTTTGACTTCTAATTATGTCTTTGTTTTTAATAGTTGAGTTGTATTCCAATGAGAAAATGTACCACATTTTCTAGATCTTATCTTTGTTTAAGGGTCATGCTGGTGGTTTCCAATTTCTGATTATTATGAACAAAATTGCTAAGAACATAGTTGAGCAAGTGTCCTTGTGGTTTGGTGAAACAATTTTTAGGTATATGCCCAGAAATGGTATAGGTGGGTCTTTAGGTAGACCTATTTCTGATTTTCTTTTTTTTTTTCCTAAGTTTTTCTTTTTCATTTACATTCCAAATCATTTCCCCTTTCCCGTTTCCTCCCTCCCAGAAAGTCCCATAAACCCCCTTCCCTCCCTCTTTTCTCCATTCAACCCCCTCTCGTTTCTCTGTCCTGGCGTTCCCCTACATCCAGTCTTTCCAGGACCAGGGGTCTCTCCTTCCATCTTCTTAGAAATCTATTGATATGCGAATTGTGTCTAGGGTATTCCGAGATTCTGGGTTAATATCCCCTTATCAGTGACTGCATACCATGTGTGTTCTTTTGTGATTGGGTTACCTCACTAAGGATGATATTTTCCAGTTCTGACCATTTGCCTAGGAATTTCATGAATTCATTGTTTTTAATTGCAGAATAGTATTCCATTGTGTAAATATACCACATCTTCTAAATCCATTCCTCCGTTGAGGGACATCTGGGTTCTTTCCAGCTTCTGGCTATTATAAATAAGGCTGCTATGAACATAGTGGAGCATGTGTCCTTATTGCATGCAGGTAAAGCCTCCGGGTATATGCCCTGGAGTGGTATAGCCGGATCCTCCAGGAGTGTCATGCCCAGTTTTCTGAGGAACCGCCAGACTGCTTTCCAGAGTGGTTGTGCCAGCTTGCAATTCCACCAGCAGTGGAGGAGTGTTCCTCTTTCTCCACATCCTTGCCAACAACTGCTGTCTCCTGTGTTTTTGATCTTAGCCATTCTGACTGGTGTGAGATGGAATCTCAGGGTTGTTTTGATTTGCATTTCCCTAATGACTAAGGATGATGAACATCTCTTTAGGTGCTTCTCAGCCATTAGATATTCTTCAGGTGAGAACTCTTTGTTTAGCTCTGTACCCCATTTTTTAATAGGATTACTTGCCTCTCTGGAGTTTAACTTCTTGAGTTCTTTGTATATATTGGATATTAGCCCTCTGTTGGATGTAGGGCTGGTAAAGATCATTTCCCAGTTAGTTGATTGCCGCTTTGTCTTTTTGACAGTGTCTTTTGCCTTGCAAAAACTTTGCAATTTAATGAGGTCCCATTTGTCTATTCTTGATCTTAGAGCATAAGCTATTGGAGTTCTGTTCAGGAAATTCTCCCCTGTGCCCATATGTTCAAGGTTCTACCCTAGTTTCCTTTCTATTAGTTTCAGTGTGTCTGGTTTTATGTGGAGGTCCTTGATCCACTTGGAATTGAGCTTAGTGCAAGAATGCAAATTGATCCATTCTTATTTCTGATTTTCTAATAAACCTTCAAATTGATATTCAGAGTGATTGTACAAGCTTGAAATCTTACTAGCAATGGAGGAGGATAATCCTTTTTCCACATTCTTGCCAGCATATGCTGTCCCTTGAGTTACTAACCTTGGTCATCCTTACAAGTATAAAATGGAATCTTAGAGTCAATTTGATTTGCATTTCTCTGTTGACAATGATTTTGAATATATTATTTAGAGTTTCTTGGCCATTAGAGATTCCCCTGCTTAGAATTTCCTATCCAACTCTGTACCACATGGCTTAATTGGGTAATTTAGTTAGTTAGTAGTCAATTTCATTTTCTTTTTATTGTTTTTTCTTATATTCTTTTTCTTTTATTTATTTATTTACTTGTTTGTTTGTTTATTTTTACACTCCACATTTTATTTCCTCCCCCCATCTACCGTCCAACTGTTCCACATCTCATACCTCCACCCTGCTTGCCCCCTTGTCTCCAGGAGGATGTTCCCAACCCTAGACTCCACCCAACCAGGCCTTGAAACTCCCTGGGGCCTCCAGACTCTTGAGGATTAGGTGCATCTTCTCTGACTGAACACACACCCAACAGTCTTCTGCTGCATATAGGTTGGGGGTCCTCATATCAGCTGGTACATATATTACCAGCTACCTGGTTGGTGATCCTGCTAGTCCTCCTACAGGGTCGCCTTCTTCCTCAGCTTCCTCCAGCTTTTCCCTAATTCAACCACAGAGACAGCAACTTCTGTTGATTGGTTGGGTACAAATATCTGTGTCTGATTCTTTCAGCTAATTGTTGTGTCTTTTCGGGAACCAGTCATGATAGGTCCCATTTTTTTGAGCTCTCCATAGTCTCAGTAATAGTGCCAAGCTTTGGGGCCTTCCCTTGAGCTGGATTCTATTTTGGGACTGTTACTGGACCTTCTTTTCTTCAGACTCCTCTCCACTACTATCCCTGAAGTTCTCCCTCCCTCCCCCATTGTGATTGCTTTCTTCTCCCTCCCAAGTGGAACTGAAGCAGCCTCACTTGGGCCCTTCAGCCTGTTGGTCTTTTTGAGTTCTCTGGACTCTATCATGGGCACTCATACTAATTTTTTGGCTAATATCCACTAATTACTTGAGTTTTTCCATTTTAGATATTAGTGCTCTGTCAAATATAGGGTTGGTGAAAATCCTTTCATATTCTGTAGGTCTCAATTTTATCTTATTGACATTGTCCTTTGTCTTACAGAAGCTTTTCACTTTTATGAGGTACCAGTTGCTTCTTGTTGATCTTAGTACCTAGGTTGTTGATGCTCTGTTCAGGAAATTTTCTCCTGTACCAATGCATTCAAGGATATCCTCACTTTATCTCTTCTAAGATTTAGTATATTTTCTTTTATGCTAAAGATCTTTCAGGCAGAAATTCCAGTGATTGGAGGGGGACACCAAGAATCCACAAAGTTTTGGACCCAAAATTTATTATCCCTACAAGCTGTACATGGATAAACAAGGAGCATAGATTGAGGGAAAAGCTAAACAAAAACTAGCCCAACTTGAGACCCATCCCATGGGAGACAGCAACCTCTGAACCTATTAATGATACTCTGCTATCCTTGCAGACTGGAGCTTAGCATAATTGTCTTCTGAGAAACTTCATCCAGCAACTGATGGAAACAGATTCATAGACACAGCCAAGAATTAAGCAGAGCACATGGAGTCTTGTGGAAGAGTAGGAGGAAGAATTTAAGGAGGTTGAGGGGAAAAGGACAACATAAGATATACAGAGTCAACTAATTTAGGTCATACGGGATCACAGAAACTGAACCACTAACCAAAGATATTGTATGGGCTGGACCTAGGCATTCAACGCATATGCAGCAGATGTGCAGCATGGTCTCCACATGGGTCTCCTAAGAAGTAGAGAGGAGACTGACTCTGTCTCTGTTGATTCCCTTCAGATACCTTTCTACAACCTGAGCTGCCTTGTCTGGCAGAGGAAAAGGGAAAGCTGGAACAGGGAAAGGGGAGAACTGTGGATGGAACTAGTAGGAGACAAGAGGGGACTGTGATAGGTATGTAAAGTGAATATGTAAGTAAATTAAAGGGAATAATAAAAGTTGATGGTCAAAAAAATCACAGGGCAAAGTAGAATTTAGAATGAGTAAGTTAAGAAGTAGTTTTCTACTATAATGATAAAGAATTAACACAGTGTGATAAAAGTCTTCCAGTGGACTTTATGATGTATGAAACATAAGCACGTGGGAGAGTTGGTCCTGTAACATCATATTCGAGCTGATCCTGGTCATGGAAGTTGCTTGTGATCCACCCTGTGTACATGAGAGCAGGGGAGCTGACTGGAAGCTGACAAGCACAGATACCTCTCAGGTTCACATCCAGAGTTTTGAATTGGCCCATACCAATATCTGTGCCGTCTATGTACTGTTGGAGTGCATGAAGAGACAGGGAATATAGATCCAAAATGATGGGATCTTCATGATACAAGACAATAGGATATATGAGAGTAAATCCAATGAGATTCATGTATTGACCCAGTAGTAATAGTCAGAGACCTCATACTAGACCAAGGATTCATTACAATAAACATCTGCAAGCAAAAATGTATGCTCAAAAGGCTATGTTGTGAGACACACTGTGACACACTACAGATTCCAAAAGGAAATTTTCTTCTCTCTGTTGGGCTGGCGGTAGAGTTTTGCAAGGGTAGAGGACGGGTATAAGAGGAAGAGTTGATGACTGAGATTAGGGTGTACAATGTGAAATTTACAAGGAAAAAACAGAGGCATAAGCAAAGATGTATGAAACAAAACAATACAATTGAAATAATTTTTTTCAATTCACAATTCCAGATAGATATTTCAATATTTTCTCTTTTATCAGTTGTATAAAATTAATTATATTTTTAAAAAAATATGGATGAATTCGGGACCTCAAAAACATTATCTAGTTGATGTTTGTAAAGCAAATTGAACACTAATAGATAATATCTATGGATTTCCAATGCCAATTCATACCTAAATCAATTTAAAAACATTTGTCCTTAGATAAATCTCAACACAGAAAAATTATGACCACAGGGTACATTCTCAAACAAAAAGTAAGCATCATGGAATCAATAGAGTGTTCATAAAATGTCCAAGCTCTCAGAAAATAAATCCATGTTTTTCAGGAAGGTGTGGGATATGGAGACATAGACAAAATAATTGACAAATATTTTTCACTGAGTATACATTGAATCATTGATTATTGAAAGTTGCTGTTTAAGTAGTGTTGACAGGGAAATTAAAAATCGGAGTAAATATATTTAGAAAATAAATAAGTCAAATGGTAGGCATGAGTTCTTTTTATAAGAATCCTGAGTAAATGAAATTAAAACTATCATGGGAAAAAGAGTTGAAATGTATAAATTTAGATAGAAAAAGAATAAAGAGAAAGAAAATGGAGATAGGTTGTTAATATAATTACAGCAATAGCCTTTTCATCCATAAATTGATCAATGAGTTAACCCAGTGATGAAGTAAGAGCATTCCTGAGTACCTCCCAGTATCTCAACTGTAGAACACTGCTACTTCATTGGACAAAGCCATCAATGTAAGTTAACATAAAGTAGTAATGTAGGACTCTCTGTATGTTCTAGATTATTCTTAAATTTGTCAATATCCCATAATTTACTTTATCTCAGACACATTTTTGGTATAACTTTAAGTTTCCTAAATCTCTTCTAATCAGAAATGTTGTTTGTTTTTTTCTTTTTTCTTTTCTTGTTTTTTCTTGTTTTATTAAATCATCTTGTCCAAAGTTACTAATGTTTCTTTTACCCTGTGTATGTTATTTTCAGCTGAACCCTCTTTGTAACATGACATTTAAGTAGCTGCTCTATTATACTGCTTCTGTTATGGTTAATATTTACAGACATCTTAATTATGTGGATTTTTCCCTCAAATGTTAGGTCTCTAAGTCTTCTAACCACCTGAAACTTAAGAATTTCATAATAATGTATCACATGTTTTAAAGTTTTTAAAGATGTTTTTTAAACACATTTAAATATTTTTGTATTTAAAACATCCATTTATTCCTAGAAAGTGCTCACAGTGCAAAGTCAAATGATATTTCCTCATAAAATCATGTGGTTTTACATTATGATCAATATATCCTTTATACTCATAGATAATGCTTCTGTGTATCTCAGAATTGTCTGTCTCTAGTTCTGGGATCATTCTTATGCATTAGGTATCCTCAAACTTAGTGGCTGTATTAAAAAATCATTTTCTCAACACCTTTATAAATTCATCTTTGAGTTCCTCAACATTGTTCTCTGCTCCCATCTAAGAATCATTTTTGATTCTTAACATTACCTAGTCATTCTTTTGTGCTTTAATTCTCTGAATTTCTGGCCTGATTTGTACTGTGGCTCATCACCTATTAACAGTAATCAATAATAACCCTGTTTACCCATTCAGCTTTTAGAATTTCAGTTTCAACAAAATGTGAATTAACTTTAAATGTCATTCTCCACTTTCTATTGATAAAAAATGTTATATTTTTTGAGGGGGTGTTATGTATTCTGAACAAAAAGAGTAAATGTATTCAAATATTACCATATTAGAATTTCTCAAATATTTTGCATATGATGCTATTATTCATGTATTACTTTTTTCTTCTGCATGCCTATTTTTTTCTCTTCCCATACCCGAAAAAGAAACTTTAATTTACCTGATGTAATTGTTGTCTTCAAGGGTTACAGCTGAATATGCTTACCCTTTCTAGCTCTTTGTGAACTCTTAATGGCTGGTTCAACTTAGCTGTTCTGGCTCAAACTTCGGACTAGGCTGACTGATTCCATCTGACTTCTCTTGGCTGCTGATTGAATTGCTGTGCTCGGACAAAGTCCTACTCTGGCTCTAATCTTCTGGCTCCTTCTTATTCTTTACAACTGCCTCTGCTGGCCTGCCCTGAATTGCATGAACTCATGAACAAACAACTCCATTGTACAACACTCACTGCACTGACACCCAGCTGACTCACCTTCACTTCACTGAACTCAACTGACTAAAAAGAGTGGACTGAACTCTCTCCCTGGGCTTCTCTTAATAACTTTTCTGTCCTGTTCTGTTCTCATGAAAAGTCTGTCTGTCATTCTCTGATTCACTACTTTGTCTGCCCATCAATTAGGTGTCACTTTCAAACATGGCTGCTTCCTTCTACAGACTAACTTTACCTACATTGTTTGGGATTGAAGGTTTGTACGAAGGGCATGTCTGTATTCCAGACAGAGCAGCCAGGTTGGTTGATTAAAATTTCTCTACACATACCTCTCCCTAAATCCTTCCTATGCTTCCCATATATTTATCCACACAGTATTACTGAGGTCAGACAGTCTCTGAAGACCAGCTTTCAATCAATGATGTTGTAAATTTAATTATTTTTTCTTTAATTTTATTTTTCAGTCCAGACTTTATCCCCACTCCTGGTCCACCCTCCAATTGTTCCACATCCCACACCTCCTCCCAGTCTTCAAGAGCATGTTATAAATTTATAAAGCAGTTAAAGGTATTGTGCTGTTGCCATACATTTGAGATTCAAACTCATGCTGGTATACAGCTTGGAACAAAATTATATTGTTTCCACAAAGAAGCACATTCTTGAGTTTAACGTCTTAGATTAATTAATTCACACACAAATAAAATTCTGTCTTCAGTTACCATATAATTTACTTGTCAGCTTTCTGTGTCAGGTAAATACTTTCTCTTTTCTTCTTGCCACCAAACATTAAACTCCTTCAGGGTTTCTGTGGAAAAATATTTTTAAACTTTTATTTAAAACCGAATCAAAAATATTTATTTCTCTTGACCAGTAGAGAAACTGAGTTTGTGTAAACCTTTGTCATACCTGTCATAATGCTGACACATACATGTGACACTATACATCTTTTTATAACTGAGAGGGTATGGTTGTTCCCCATAGAAAACATAAATAAATATAAGGCTTGAATTACCTGCCATTGCATTCTATTGCACTATAACTATAAGGCTTGATTTACTTAACACTGCATTCCACTGTAATATCAGGTAAATATAATGTTTTAATAAAACTGAGAGAGAGAGGGAGGGAGGGAGGGAGGGAGGGAGGGAGAGAGGGAGGGAGAGAGAGAGAGAGAGAGAGAGAGAGAGAGAGATAGATAGATAGATAGATAGATAGAGAGAGAGAGAGAGAGAGAGAGAGAGAGAGAGAAAGAGACAGAGACAGAGACAGAGAAAGATAGACACATACAGATAGTTAAGGAGACAGGAGGGAGTGAGAGTAAAAGAATAAAGAGACAGACAGAGGGACAATGAAACAGGGTAGAGAGAGAAGAGAGCAAATAAATAGGGAAAGAAAGGAGAAAAAGAAGAGAAAAATGAGAAGACACTGAGGCTATCACTGGAAACATGTAGTTACATAATAATTAATGGTTTTCAATTTTATCCAAATAGTTCGAATCTTCCCCCTCTCAAGTCCCTGGAACACACAGAAATGGTAGTTGATAAAAAGCACTTCTGCTACTCTTTGATACCTATAAGTTTTTTTTTCTCTTTTAATGAGGACTATTTTATTTTTTTGTTTGTTTTTCTAAGTTTTTTTTATTTACATTCAAAATCATTTCCACTTTCCCGTTTCCTCCCTCCCAAAAAGTCCCATAAGCCCCCTTCCCTCCCTCTTTTCTCCATTCAACCCCCTCTCCCTTCTCTGTCCTGGCATTCTCCTACATCCAGTCTTTCCAGGACCAGGGGTCTCTCCTTCCATCTTCTTGGAAATCTATTGATATGCGAATTGTGTCTAGGGTATTCCGAGATTCTGGGTTAATATCCCCTTATCAGTGACTGCATACTATGTGTGTTCTTTTGTGATTGGGTTACCTCACTAAGGATGATATTTTCAAGTTCTGACCATTTGCCTAGGAATTTCGTGAATTCATTGTTTTTAATTGCAGAGTAGTATTCCATTGTGTAAATATACCACATCTTCTGAATCCATTCCTCCGTTGAGAGACATCTGAGTTCTTTCCAGCTTCTGGCTATTATAAATAAGGCTGCTATGAACATAGTGGAGCATGTGTCCTTATTGCATGCAGGTAAAGTCTCTGGGTATATGCCCAGGAGTGGTATAGCCGGATCCTCCAGGAGTGTCATGCCCAGTTTTCTGAGGACCCACCAAACTGCTTTCCAGAGTGGTTGTACCAGCTTGCAATTCCACCAGCAGTGGAGGAGTGTTCCTCTTTCTCCACATCCTCACCAACAACTGCTGTCTCCTGTGTTTTTGATCTTAGCCATTCTGACTGGTGTGAGATGGAATCTCAGGGTTGTTTTGATTTGCATTTCCCTAATGACTAAGGATGATGAACATCTCTTTTAAGTCACATTCTTATTTTCTCCTACAAGTATGTATATATTACTTTAACTCCCGCTGATTCAGAATTTGTACTATGAGTGAAAACTCTGTGGTACACATATGAATTTTAAAAGCACAGGGTCCCCAATGGAAGAGCTAGAGAAAGAACCTAAGGAGCTGAAGGGGTTTGCAGCCCCACAGGAGGAATAACAATATGAACCAATCAGTACCCCCAGAGCTCCCAGAGATTAAACCACCAACCAAAGAGTACACATGGAGGGACCCATGACTCCAGCAGCTTATGTAGCAGATGTCCTTGTAGGACATCAATGAGAAGAGAAGCCCTTGGTCCTGTAAAGGTTTGAGCCCCAGGGTAGGGGAATGGCCAGGACAGGGAAGTGGGAGTGGGTGGCTTAGTGAACAGGGGAAGGGGGGATGGGATAGGGAATTTTCAGAGGTGAAACAAGGAAAGGGGATAACGTTTGAAATTATGATATTTGATATTGGTAAGCAGTAATTAGTTTCCAGCTTAAACAAAAAGAACAAAATTGACATAAATAGAAAAACTCATTAGTGACTATGATGAGGTTATTTTATAATGGGAGAAAAAGATATTTATCAATTAATCCTTTGAGATATATTAAACATATAACCTAAAAATATAACATATCCAGAGGAAAAAATGCATGCTGGTGTGAGTACACATATAGCATATTACAGATTAGCTGCAGCTTGATAATGCTAGTTAGAACCTACATGAGGCCATTGGGATTTTGAAGCTTGTGTAATGTCAATGGTATTTAAAACGTCTAGTTAGTGTGAGATTTGATATGAAGCATAGGAGGAATATGTATGTCCTAACGTAATTTATGTTTTTGTAATCCACAGGCAACAGTAATGCTAAGAGATAAGTGACATAAGAAATTTTTAAAATGATTGCTCATGTGCAAAGTGCAAAAATTCTAACAACTCAAAGCTCACTCAAAATAAAAAGCTGAAATCAAGAGAATGAGTATTTTGTACAGTTAATGCATTACAGTTTGCTTCATATGTATCTTGTCAAGATGTGCTATATTCAACTGCCATAAAGATATAAAATATACAAAATTAAGGACAAGTTGCAACAAATTACTCAATTCTTAAATATGAATAATATATGTACCAAAGTCATATTTGTATTAAGATATGTAGAAAATTATATTATAAATATAAAAATGTGTGGAATTAATGAATGCAATTAGAAATATCATTCAAACACAAGTTAAAGCAAGATAGTCGAAAATACATGGTAAGTTAGAATTCAGACTATGTACACTTACAGGGTTGTTTCTACCTATAATAAAATAATAATATATAACATATCAGTCTTCAATGTGATTACAGTAAACTCAATTATTAAGACTCAATTTAATAAAGAGAGTTAAGTAGAATAAAGGATTACCATTTAAATTTATAAATATTTTAATAATCATCATTTGATAAAACAAATCATATCCAGGCTATATTAATATTTAATAATTCAACATAAGCATACCAACCCACTTTACTGACATTTGTGCAAAACATAAAATACTAATAGCCAAATCCCACATATAAAGCACACACATAAAATTAATGAAATAAATAATTTAAAATTTTATTTTCATTTTATTTTTTTCTGTATGTGTCTTTAGACTGAAAGTATATCTACACACCATATGGGTACAGTACCCATACAGTCCAGCAAAGGGTGACAGATCATAAAGGATTAGCATTATAAATGATTACGTGCAGATTTTGGGTTCTGAAAATCTTATTGGGGTCTTTGGAAGATAAACAAATACACTTAATTGATGTCTCATCTTTCCAGTCCAGCAAATAAATTATGGTTTTTAAGTCATGAGGACCATAGTGTTCATTTTTGACAGTTCTCCTGAGCAACTGTGGTTTGAAAACTCATTCCTATACCTATATTTTGATTTTTTTTATTGACTCTTTGTTCTGATAGTTTCAAAGTTTCATAAGTTAAATATTTCCTTTGGTTTATTAGTGTTAATTTGTATAGATAACTTGTTTCACTCTTCAACAGAAAGATTTGCAATTTTCTCAGAATTATTTGTTATAAAGCTGCATTATTCTAATCATAGCTCTTACTGCTTTATAAAAATTGAGAGAGCAGAAACCTTATGGACTTGAATCTGGATCCTCTATTCTAGTCCACTGAAATGTATCTTAGATTTTAATCCAGGACCTTGATGTACTTTTGTTTCATTTTGTTGTTACAATTGCTTTGTAGTGTAACTCAAATTCAAGGATGGGGATAATTCAGCACTGTGTTTTGTTCAGGATTGCTTTAGGTATTTGATGTATGTTGTACCTTCCTGAGACTTTTCAAAATATAAAATTATTACTGGAAAAATATTATTAGAGTTTTAAAGTTATTAGTTTTGAGTCTATAGGTTTTTTTGTCACTTAGGCATTTGCAAAATAATAATTCCTGCAATTAATGCACATGGGAAATCTCATCAACTATGTCTTCTATTTCAGTCACTAATTTTATATTTTTCATTGTAAAGATCTTTTACTTCTTCTGAAAAAAGGGTTTATTTCAATGTGTTAAACACATTTATTGTTTTGAAAAGAAACAAAGAAACAAAGGTATATTTAAAGCTCATGGTTTCCAAGACTTCTGAGGTTTCAGCCCCTTGTTTAGGGTCTTGTGTCAGGACTGAGAAATACAAAATCACTGTTGTCTGCTCTACAATCAGTTCCATCTCTCAAAGTCTCCTCTATATTTCATCCTATGACCTTAAAACAAATGCCATGTGAATAATAGTTCATACCTGAAAGAGTGGTTAATGATAAAAACAAAAACTTTTTTTTGATATTTTCTTTTTTTTAATTAGATATATTCTTTATTTACATTTCAAATGATTTCCCCTTTCCTGGTTTCCCCCTGCCCGAAAGTCTCATAAGCCCTCTTACCTCTCTCTGTTCCCCAATCAACAGCCTCCTGCTTCCCTGTCCTGGTATTCCATTACACTGCTGCATCTAGCCTTTCCAGGACCAGGGGCCTCTTCATCCTTCTTCTTGGGCATCATTTGATCTGTGAATTATGTCTTGGGTATTCTGAGCTTCTGGACTAATACCTGCTTCTCAGTGAATGCATACCATTACACAAAAAATCTGATACTACTTTATTCAGGTCTGGAGTGTCTCCAAAAACTCATGTTAAATGCTTAGTCACCAGCTGTAACTCTATTAGGGTAAAGTTCTGAGCAAGTGAGGTCTGGTGGATTAAAGTTAGGTCATTACATTTATACTCTTAAAGAATGTTTGTAATCCTGTTAGACTTAAAAAATAAGAGTTCATTTTCCCCCATAAAATCATTATATTCTGCAACTTTTTAAATTTTTCAATAATAATTACTATATACAATTTTCTTTAAATGACTGACATCTTTTATCATTGTCTTTGTATTGTAATTATCCTGGAGAGAATCTGTGGATTGACCTTTATAACCTCATGACTTAAATGATTTAGGACATTATAATTTGTTACACTCTTCGATACTTACTGGACTAATTACCCTGACATCATCCACAGTTAGTCCTAATTTGAGATGAATTTCAAGATGAAAGGTACCATTAGCAAAAGTCTCTAATGAAGTATTATAAATATTAGAAATTATTGAGGCAATGTTAATTTTCCATTTGGAAAGAGTTCTATGATAAGTTTTCTTTTCCTACTAACCTTTAAATTGCAATCTATGCTGAAGATCAGTGAGATATGTACTTGAATATTAATTGAGTTTTAAAAAACCCATTTTATTAGTCTTTTCTTTTTCATAAAAATAACTAAACATTGCATTATAGGTTAATATATGACTTCACTGTGTTCAGATATTTAATATCAAGTTGCTTAGAGAAAAATAATTCTCATTTAATCACGATAATTTTAGGGCTTTAATCTGAAGCTAAACAAATTCAATATTGTCACATACATTAAATGTCTGGCTTCATAGTATTCCAGAGTGTATATGTAGTACAATTTCCTTATCTGTTGTTTGTCCAGTGATGAATATTTAGGTTATTCTTGATTTCTAGCTATTGTGATTAGAGTTGCAATAAATATCCTGAGAAAGCATCAGATATTGAATCTTTTGAACATATGCTAAAGAGTAACGTTGAGGATTTATTTATTTTTGGTTATTTGAGAAATCACCACATTGATTTTTACAGTGGCTACACCAGTTTGCAATCTCACTAACAGTGCATGAAGGTCCCTTTCTCCTCATGTCCCCTCCAACATTTATTGTAGATTGTTTTGTTGATCTTCTACATTTTGGTAAGGGTAGAATTAATTCTCCAGGTGTTTTGATTTGCATTTCTCTTATTGCTATGGAAAATAAATACTTTAGAAATATACTTTAACTATATTTTTCTCCTTTTGACTATTTGCTCTTCAGGTCCCTGGTCCATTCTTTTTTTTTTTTTTTTAAATTGGGTCTTCTTGTTATTTTATTTTGATTATTTGTTTGTCCATGCCTCATCAGTCAGTCAGCAGGGCCTCAAGGGAGGGTGGGAGAATTAAAGAAAGAAAAGACAATTAGACAACATTATATTATGACTCCAGCAAATGCTGAAGCATGTTTAATTTTTGTTCAGTCTGATTTTATGTAAATATAGGTTCATGCAAAGAATATGGCCAGTTATAAGGTATTAAGAACAAACAAGGCATAAACTAAGGTTCCATGGTATTTAGGGACTTATTAAGGTGATTAAGAACTTAATCCTACTTCTTTGTCCTAGCCCAATGTCAAATTCTTGCCTGAACCTACTTCCTTGTCCTAGCCCAATGTCAAATTCTTGCCAATATCCTTGAAGCTGCACCAAGAGCTCTCCACATTTGTTCACAATTCTGTTCATCAAAGCCATTAGGGAGTTTTGGGGTTTGTTTTATCTTTTACCAGTCACATGGAAAGTAAGATCTTTTATAAAATTAGAAAATGGGATTGTAAGTATGGTAAAAGCAATTCAATTGTATATATAATATCTGCATATAATAAAATTATGGCAAGTATCAATTATTGCAGGCATTACTTAAAACAAGTATGTTTTTACAGCTGTGATTACAAGGTGATTGCTATTAACAGTTACAGGACACTTTATGATACTCATTTTGAATTTATTCCTATAGTACTACATCAACTATATATTTGTTTTAATATTATTTCTGTTACCTAAATGAGTATTGATAAAATTAAAATTATTATCCAACATATGTAATAATGTGAAAACTGATGCAGTTAATACCTTTGAGTAATTAGGAAAATACCTTCATTTAGTAAAAATTGCTAGTTAGAGATAAATCTGGTTAGAGGCACTACATTAGCTTGTTTTATCAAAATTTTAGCCAGCTTTTCCTATGCTATTTTGCTCAAATTTTTCAATATATACTTTAACTAATTCTCTACTTTTGAGGAATCAGAAACTGTCCTTATATTAATTGCATTGAACATTTTTTGACAGAAAATTCAAGTATGAATATGGGAAGGCAATAACAATGTGGATTTATATGACCACAACTACAAAGTATTTTCATTGTGAAATTATTTTTCTCCAAAATTTTTCTAAGATGACTAGGAATGAAACCATAATTGGCATTGGAGGTAAATACATGTATGTGTATGCAAACAATAGATAATTGGACGTCAGAATATTCAGCAAGTAATCAGGTTATTAATAAACTAATAGAGGATTCTTGGATCCACAAAGGCCATTTCAAAGAATTGTTCTGTTTGAACTGGTTAGGGTTCATTTATACAATTTATTGAATAGTTGTGCTTCTACAGGGAGTGATATATATTAAATTCTAATCATTGTAACTCTTTCCTTTAAAGAATTAGAACAGTTATAATGGGAATATATTATGTTCTCGGTAGGCTCTAAGAAATAATGAAGGACTTAGTAAGTTTTCAGATTGTTCTTATTTGTTCCAGGCATGCAACATTTAGATGGACTCCTGAGATGACCTTAGGTAAAGCATTCTCATGTTGACAATCATATATAATGCCACATTCCCTATGTTTTCTATATAGCATGACCTTGCTTTGCTTTGATGAAATATAGTGGATGGTAAAGTCACCATTGTTCTTTCATGAAGGAGAACTTGAAACTTCACTCTTATGCTTCCAATTTATGTACAGATATTAAATTCCAATATGATTCCTGAAGATTACCTGGTGTTAAAATGATCTACAATGAGTCTGAATATATTTCTAGGAAGCAAACCAACAGACAAAATAATAAAACCCATAGTTTCATGAATTTGCATGACTATATATACTTTTAATCTATGCACGTTGCTTCAATCTAAAATGCTAGCTTAAGAGTAATCTGTGTCCATAAAACTATCAAAAAAGTGAAATAGATTGACATAATATATTCAAATATTGATCAAACAAACCTACAATTGTTTTAGGGAACAGCAGCAGATGCCTTCTGACCCTGTGCCCAAGAAGGAAGCAATTGATGTTTAAAATTATCCCAGAGTAGTTTGTAGCCCAATAACAATTTCCTTATTTAGAATGTCTGTTTTATCACCTCTCATCATGATTGTTTCAAAAAGCTTTTATCTGAATTGCCAGAAAAGTATTACAAAGAATACAAAATATTATATATCATTACATTGCAAATAATATTTCTAAGAAGAAATGAGAGAGCAATTAGATAATCTCAATTTCTATTTTTCCACATAAATTAAAAATATTGAATATGCAATTGTGTCTTATTTTGTCTGACTCTTCATTAGAAAATATGAGGAATGAGGGAATAAATAATGCTCAAACAATTAAGATAATAGTTCTTTGTACATTACTTAGATACTACGTTAATCTTTGTTTAGATGTCTATCCTATTGGGCACATGACATTGACAAAAAGAATAGTGATCAAGAGTAATGATGTGTTTTGTCCAAAATAAATGATAAAACATGAATTAATTCTGTACGTTCATAGGACTTGGTAAACTGACATTGGAAAGCTGATGCACACTCCTTAAAAGGAGTTCAGTCCTTGTCAGTTCATATAAGTGTATAAGGCATTTAAATCTAGGACGAGATAAAACACACCAAATAAAGTTAGATTCGTAAAATTCATATCAAGCAACAGTTATGAAAAATTTAAAATGTAAGAATGACTGTGTGTGTATTTTATATAGAAAAGCAAGTGTTAAGACCTTTCACTTCATCTTTCTCATTCAGATTATATCTCAGTATATTCCTCAAGCCCCTGAGGCTAGATATGTACTTTGCTTAAATTAAGTATACTAATATAGATTATAATGAAAACATAACTATCAGACATGGTTAGGAGCTAAAATTTGCTCTTTTCATTCTTATGTATGACTACATTTAAAAACGCCTCAATCAGGATATACATTTTAAACTCTTTAAATATTCATTTAAAAAAAATTCTTTCTGTAGCTTCTTAAATTATATCTTCCATTAAGTATTCACATACTACTTCTCTCAGCAGCAGCTATTGTCCAATATCTCCAAAGACTTCCCTTCTCTTCTCTAGCTTTTATGCTGGAATTCTTTTCTTAATTTATATGTAATAAACTTAAAAAATAACTTGTATGAGTGAGATCATGAGCTTATTGCCTTTCTTTGCCTGATATAGCTACCTAATTGTATAATCTCAAGTTCCGTCTGTCACAAAAACAAAACAAAACAAAACAAAACAGGATTTAATTTCTTATTGCTAAATACAAGGCTACAAGTTGTTAGTTGGTGAACACCTTTAATAAAGATACACCTTACAGAGTGAGACTACGTCCATATCATTGTTTAACAAATAACTCCTCAGATTATATGCATATGTAATCAATATGTACATTATATCTCAATATATTCCTCAAGCCCCTGAGGCTAGATATGCACTTTGCTTAAATTAAATGTACTACTTTAGATTATAATGAAAACATAACCATCAGACACAATTATGGGCTACCATGTGCTCTTTTCATTCTTATGTATGACTACATATAAAAAAACCTACTTTTAAAAATGTATATTATCTACATCTTGTTGACATATTGAGCAAGATAAATATTTTATTTAAAATTATGTCACTTTGAAGGATTTAAATGTATATTTCTTCACATTCTACTGTACTATATATGTGTAATATAAAAATATTCAGGCAAATTTTTACAAGAAAATTTTATAAGAATATTGACATCAACTGAAGCCTAGGTAAAAAGACGTGTGTGTGTGTAGGTGTGTGTGTATGTGTGTGAATATGTGTGTTAAATATTAAAATAAATCCAATTGTTAAAGGGTGTGTGTTTAATAAAGAACTGCATATTGAATAGATTTTAAGAATGGATTTTGAATAGAATATACAAAATTTTATAGACAGCAGTTTTCTTCGCACTGTAGTTCCTTAAACAGCAAAATTAGTCTTTTTTATTATTAGCAATAAAGAGCAGAGTAATGTTAATTGCAGGAAAATGAATCATCTTAAAGGAAATATATGCAGAATTGTGGTTTAAAGTAAAAAAGAAATAGGAATGTAAAGGGGGAGTATTTGAGAAGACAAAGGCAAGTAGGACAGACTGGAGTCAAAAGAGAAGATAAAGTGGAGAAAGGAGGGAGGGAAGGGGGCTTATGGGACTTTCGGGGAGGGAGGAAATGGGAAAGGGGAAATGATTTGGAATGTAAATAAAAAAAACTTAGAAAATAAAAAAAAAAAGATGTTACTCACATATGTACAAGTTGTATAATGAAGCTGCCGACCTGTGCAGACAATCAACATACAATACTAAATGTATTTATTTTAAAATGTATAAGTCATTTCCCTCTAACATGCCATTAACCAGTAACTCTGGAGCAGAATTTCAAGTGTCTTTAATAACTGCTGAGTTTAAGAGCTCACTTTGAGTCAAAAGTGTTTAAAGCCTTTTAAATGTTCTCATAGGGAAGTTAAGATTTCCTCAAGAAAGGATGGAGCAAGTTAATTTATGTTAGGGACAATTCGTTTTCCATATTCCTTAGTGAATCTGACCTTACAATTAGTTTTCCAAAATCAGGTATTTTCAAACTCCCAGAGTACGCCACATTTGCAAACTATGTGCAGTTGGGAATACCAGGGTCCGACCTCTTCGTCCTAGAAGTACCTATATTGTCTCTTATTAATCTGTGTAAAGCCTTGCCCTACTTCTCTTTGTTGAGCAGCCCTTTCTCCTGTGAGTATTGCCTTACATACTGCCTTTCCAGAGTGTCTTTCTATGGCAATTAATTAAAAAAAATAGGACAGCCCCACCATATCATTGGCTGTTAGTGGAAATATACAATGTAGTTCTCAGAACATGTTGCTTAACTATTGTTCAACGTAAGTCTATCTCTTTATTAGTTTCATTTATTGTTTAACTCCACTAAATAGTAAATTCTTCAAACACTGGAAGAATGGTAACATGGTTATTCTTTAGATATATCCTTTATTATGCACTTTAGTCTGACATACTGTAAGCATTTTTAAGCAAGAAATATACATATAAATAAACCCACAGCTTCACTATTTAAAAATAATCTGGGGTACAGAACTAAACAAAGAGTTCTCACCTGAAGAATATCTAATGGCTGAGAAGCACCTAAAGAGATGTTCAACATCCTTAGTCATCAGGGAAATGCAAATCAAAACTACCCTGAGATTCCATCTCACACCAGTCAGAATGGCTAAGATCAAAAACACAGGAGACAGCAGTTGTTGGCGAGGTTGTGGAGAAAGAGGAACACTCCTCCACTGCTGGTGGGATTGCAAGCTGGTACAACCACTCTGGAAAGCAGTCTGGCGGTTCCTCAGAAAACTGGGCATGACACTCCCGGAGGAGGATCCGGCTATACCACTCCTGGGCATATACCCAGAGGCTTTACCTGCATGCAATAAGGACACATGCTCCACTATGTTCATAGCAGCCTTATTTATAATAGCCAGAAGCTGGAAAGAACCCAGATGTCCCTCAACGGAGGAATGGATTCAGAAGTTGTGGTATATTTACACAATGGAATACTACTCTGCAATTAAAAACAATGAATTCACGAAGTTCCTAGGCAAATGGTCAGAACTTGAAAATACCATCCTTAGTGAGGTAACCCAATCACAAAAGGACACACATAGTATGCAGTCACTGATAAGGGGATATTAATCCAGAATCTTGGAATACCCTAGACCCAATTCGCATATCAATAGATTTCCAAGAAGATGGAAGGAGAGACCCCTGGTCCTGGAAAGACTGGATGTAGGGGAACACCAGAACAGAGAAGCTAGAGGGGGTTGAATGGGGAACAGAGGGAGGGAAGGGGGCTTATGGGACTTTCCAGGAAGGAGAAAGGGGAAATTATTTGGAATGTAAATAAAGAAACTTAGAAAATAAAAATAATCTGGATAATCTAATACCAGGTTATCTAGTTCACCATAGTATTTTCCTCTTAGTCATGACTTAACTGAAGCCAAATATGTCAATATTTTAATGTATATATTGTGATGTTCTTACCTTGCATTTCTGGCATTTGTCAAATTCATCTATCAAGTTATACATCTTGAAAAAAATAATTTCATTAGAATTTGAATATATTGCATACAATGAATTTTATAAAGAAAGGAATAATTAGCAATACTATTGTTTATTTTGATGACAAAAAAATAAACCTTGCAATTCTAATATCACTCAAATTTTAAGATTTTATATTAAAAATGAATTGGAAAAATATCTTGGGAATGATTAAGATAATTATTTTACTAATGTTTGCACAAACAATTTCCCTAATTTTTTTTATTTCTTGTTTCTTTTTTAATAACTACATTCATTTTCTTCAAAGGAAAGTAGTGCTTATGAATATGAATGTCCTTGGGAAAATATGTCAGCGGAGGGTATTCAATTTCAGTACCAGATTGCTGTTACAGTGAGTTAGATTTAAGTAAGAATTCTAGTTAAGTGAATTATAGATGTGACCTCCTCTACTTTTATGTCCTGGTACATTACTAAAAGCTGCAGTCATTATAATGACTGACCCAATTAACATACCAAGAGAACTTTTTAAATGAAAATACTTAAGACTATGCAGTTGTGAATAAAAATAAATTTTCTTTTCAGGGAGTTTGGCCGTTGGAAGGTAAATAACCTTGCAGTTGAGAGAAGAAATTTCCTAGGCTCTCCTCTGCCTCTTGCCCCTGAATTCTTCCGCAACATAAGGCTTTTGGGACGACGACCTTCTCTTCAGCAAATCACCGAAAACCTTATCAAGAAATATGGGACTCATTTCTTGCTATCGGCTACTCTGGGAGGTAGGAGACTTTGAAACTATCTGTGCTTGTGCTTGGCTGTAAATAAAACTGTATATTCACTGCAGAGGAGCATTTAATCCATATCACTCCTGTGGATGCTCTCCATTATCAAAAACGTTGATGAAGTGATCAGGTAATACCTTCTATAACACACTCACTTGAATGATGAGGGAATTACTTGCTACAAACTGTTTAGAGATTCATTAGACATAAAATGTATGTATAAATGAGACAGTCTAGCATACAAATTGATAAGGTAAATTATGTTTTAAAAATAAACAGTTTCAATGCAGGTGAGGGGCATCACTTCTGGTAACAGAGAAAAGAAATGATTTCATGGAGTAAGTGGTAAATTTCTGTAACATTTTAAAAAACTGCTATGTTATCACTCTATACTTCAACTGTGGTTTCAGAAAGGAGAAAAAAATGAAAAAATAACCTTAAAAATTAAGACATTCACTTATTTCTTATGTTAGTGAGATTAAGAAAGCTATCATTAAGCATAGTTAAAAATGAGCTTAGCAATGTAAAAGCAGTTTGAATAAGTAAGAAACAAACTGATATTTTTCATAAAATGGGTTTTCAATTATATATGTGATTTCCACATGTTCTTAATATTACAAAAAAATATATGTTTTAGAACTTGGTATTTCTGGTTCTACTATGAGACTGGTTGTACAATTTGGATAAAGAAGCTAAGGGAAGAGTATCTCCTTTTCTCCATGAATTCACAAGTGGTGGCTATACTGATATTGTCAATGATGTAGAAGACTGCTTCTTTGCACTATAGAATAAGTCTTTTTTGTTGTTGCTGTTGTTGGCCTCCAAAACCAGTCTGTCAGAAATTCAGGCAGTTACTTATTTCAGAATATATCCCCTAAGAAACTCTCTCTTCACTGCATAGGTGTGATACATACAGCAAATCATCACATAGATGAAACCCTCGAAGTCTTCTGTGGTTCATTCTTCATGCAGTATATTTGAAAACTTGAGACAATATATGATCCCTGTTTGAGTGGGAGTTACAAAGTTGGCATCCACCATAAAATAGAATCTTGCTGTAGCTTATAAATCTCAAATTGCAGATCAAGTGCTAGATTTCACCTCAAATATCATGTGTGATTCTTCTTAGTGTAGTTTTAATTGCAGTGCCTTTTAATTTACTGCTTAAATGTAATTGTCTCAGATGCCAACTAAGACACACAGTGTCAATGTCAGCAGAAAACGCAGTAAACCCTACTACTCTGTGCTATCTTATCATTTCTCGTGGTAGGCACAAATAACAAGCTATTGGATGTGCATATAATCCCCCATTTCCTCCTTCCTTAGTGACAATTAAACACATAGACATCAAACCTTTGCCAAGTTCCTTCTGCCTACCCTTTAAACTGCTATGAACTTCTATGATTTTTGTATTTATTTTATAGTTAGTGAAAGAACACACTTATATAGACATCATATTGAGACTTTTTCAAATGTTTGGTGATATCTTTAATGCAGCATATACTTCAGTTTCAGTATGTCTGACATTTACATTTCTTACATTATACTTTTTATTTATGTATATATGAGTAAAATGATAAAAATACCACAATTATGATTTTGTGTAATCTGTCTGATTTGTAATATCAATAATTAAAAATGTAATAATATCTGAAATGTGAAAGTAGCATTGTTATTCTAGCTTCTACTTTTAAGATGTTGAATAATTTACGGAATATGTAAGGCTTTCTTACTCCTCTAGCAGCAAAGCAGAATAGCCAGAATAATTTCTATATATATAAAATAAGGTTTGCATGTAGGGGAAACAGAAGAACATGTGATTCCCATAGATAAAACTATTAACATGTGGCTCATATTATTGTTCATTTTTTTACTTAATTATTTCATTACTTTTATAATATGAATCGTAAATTTTGTTTTGTGTTTTGGTTTTCTTTTATTGTTTTTTGCTTTGGTTGCTGTTGCTACTGCTGATGGTGAAACCAGTGGTTTATAAATGCTATTTAAAATCTTCATGAGATTAAACTACATTTGGGATGAACTGTTCTAGTGACACTATAATGGTCGCTATTTATATAGTGACTTTAATATTTATATATTTACATACTTTATCTTACATAAAATATTCGAAAGGGTCTCTTATTAACACCAATGAACTGATTAAATGAAATTGTACCATCCAACATCTATGTAAATTTGCCTATTATAAAAGAAGATTGTGTCTGAAAAATAAATCAATACAATTTAACACACACACAAAAGTCTAAAATTATTTATGGATAAATTTACCTAATCATATAACAAAAATCTGTCATGAAACCAGTAATATACTGATGATAATAATTAAATAAAAAGAAAACAATCAAAAGACAATCTATATTTATAGGTAAGATGAAGCATTTTTAGAATATTATTACTGCTTAAGTCAACTTAAGACTCAATGACAGGGTCCCAATGTCTGTGGCATTGTTGCCCTATATGGAAAAAAATCTTAAAAATTGTATGTTATAAAAAATATCAAATTTATTTCTTTTTTTCTGTTTTTACTTCTTTATTATTTTCTATATTTTTTATTTAGATTCCAAATGATTTCCCCTTTCCCGTTTCCTCCCTCCCCAAAAGTCCCATAAGCCCCCTTCCGTCCCTCTGTTCCCCATTCAACTCCCTCTCACTTCTCTGTCCTGACATTCCCCTACATCCAGTTTTTCCAGGACCAGGGGTCCCTCCTTCCATCTTCTTGGAAATCTATTGATATGTGAATTGTGTTTTGGGTATTACAAGATTCTGGGTTAATATCCCCTTATCAGTGACTGCATCAAATTTCTAAAACCATGTTGACATTTTAAACAATAAGACACTAGGCAGGAAGTGATATAACTTTCTGATTCAAAATGCAATTCAAAGCTGCAGTAGTTCCTGATGACTACTTTTTCTCTCATGACTGTATGTGCTTCAGTTATGTGTAAGTCATCCTCACGAACTCATCTTCACAAATTCTCTTAATTCCTTGAATTGAAATTCATAACCTGATTTTCTGATCATGGAATAACACTTGAATTTAAAGTTCATGGCCTTTTCTATTACAATATTTTTTTCTCTAAGTTTATCCTTGGAAATTCTTTCATATTCTCCATAAGATAAAGTTGTAACTGATGACAAGTAAGTAAAATTCCTATATAGGTTAAACATTTGAACTGTCTTTATTTAGACAGTGAACACTGAAGAATGCCTGGCAAAATTTAAATTGTAGCTGTTGTAGTTCAACTAGCCCTGCCTTGTTTCTCTCTCAGTCCATTTGTTTCATATGTCTTACCTGATAAAGCATGAAACTATTATATTCTGTTTTTAAGAAAAGATGAGATTCACAATGAAACTTAAATACTCTCTGTACTTTTCTTCCCATTTTCTCTCTTGTCCTTTCTAAAATACTCAGAATAATTAAGACATCAGCACCAGCACGTCCTAGAGTGTCACCTACAACCCACCTACCCCATCCTCTCCTGTCCCCAGTTTTCTTTCAGTCTCCAGGCCCTCAATACTGGCCATTTCCTAAACCTGAGACCAGGGATTGGGAAGGGGAGTATATGGTGGTGACTCATGTTGAGACTCTTATCATTGGGAATTATTAACCCTGAAGTGCCCACCTTTAGCCAGGCAGGACCCCAAAATAGAGAGATAAGAATACCAACTTACCCACAAATCCTTTGACTCAAATTGGTCCTGCCTACAATAAGTACAGAGACAAAGTTGGAACAGAGACTAAGAGAATGGCCAAACAGTGACTGGCCCAACTTGAGACCAATACCAAGGACAAGACTGACACTATTAATGATACCCTGTTATGCCTGTAGGCAGGAGCCTAGCATAACTAGAGGCTCCACTCAGAAGCTGACCAAATCAGATGCAGAGACCCACAGCTAAACTTTAGGTGGAACTCTGGGAGTCTTATGGAAGAGTTGGGGGAAGGATTCAGGTACCCTGAGGGGATAGGGACTCCACAAGAAGACTAACAGAGTGAACTAACCTGTATCCTTGAGGACTTCCAGAGACTGAATCACCAACCAAAGAGTATATATGGGCTGGATGGACTTAGACCTCTGCACACATGTAGCAGATGTGCAGCTTGGTTTTCATGTGGGTTCCCCTACAACTAGAGACGGGTCTGTCTCTGACTCTGTTGCCTGCCTGTGAATCCTATTCTGACTGTGCTGCCTCAATAAGGGAGGATGTACCTAGCCCTGCAATGATTTGTGTGTCAGGTTTGGTTGGTACCCAGGAGGTGCTCATAGGAGTAGGGGAGGGGGAATGTATAGAGGGAGCAAAAGAGGGGGAGATTGGAAAGAGGAGTGGGCTGAGATCAGGATATAAAATGAATCAATCAACTATTAGTAAATGAGGAAAACAAAATTTAAGAAAGATACTATTCAATGAATCAAAATATTTTATAGTGAAATATATATAAAATAATCAATAGGATAAATTCCCGTATATGAGCCAAACATTTAAATCCAAAGCGTAATGGTATAATAATTGTTTTAGAAAATACATGAAAAATTGTTTTCCCCAGAGTTCCTTAACCCATCATGCTTTCAACTTAGATATAAACTCTGGATGCTCTATTTGAAGCCTTTAATAGGACATTTTATGATCGATAAAGCTATTGATTGAATTATCTTCCTTTAGAGAAAATCAACTATATAAAACCTACTTTTATATGCATCATTTTCCCTGTGTATTTTGTTTTTAATGCTTCCATATTGTTCAATGCTGTAGTGCTACTTTCTATTATTTTAAACAATGGTATCTAAACTCCACCACTCTTTAAATTTCTCACAGATTTCTTCAATTTAAAGAATCTATCTTGAAAAAGATTACACTATATGGATGTAATGATTTCCAACTAGAGAAAAAATATCATGACTGCTTTGTTATTCATTTCATATAGTACAATATATAACCAATTGAGGAATAGGAGCATATCTGTTTAATGCTTATGGAAAATAAAATAACAAAGAAGGAAAAAGGACAGCCTTAAAATTGAAGGGATTGATATCATTAGAGAGGCAGTAATTTATAATATTATTAAAATTGATTCCTGGTTTTCAAATCCTCAACTGTTAAAAAGCATTTTATGAAAATGTTTATTGTATTATAAAACTGCAGCATCATATATGTAGAGTAATTTTAAACATATCTGATTGATAATTTCAGAATTAAATGATTTATTCAACTATTCAGACTAGCAATAGAGAGGTGCACCCTACCTCTCTGTTCACTATCCCTTTCAAGAATTGGAAAAAAACAACTGTTGGCCCCTTTTATACCCTTCTACCCTCCTCCAAGCTAAATCCAGGATATATACATATATTCTGATTCTTTGTGTGTGTATGTATATGTCTGTGTGTGTCTGTGTGTTTGTGTGTATGTTTCTGTATGTAAATATAAACCTCATCAGAGGTCAGAAAATAGTGATCCTTCCTCCTTACACTGGTAGTATAAGCAGTTTTGAGTTGCCTGACAGAGTTTCTGGTAGCCAGTTGGTCCTCAGGAAGAGCAGAAAGCCCTATTTCTCACTAAGCCATCTATCAGACACCCACCCCCACTCAATTATTTTTGTAAAAGATGTATTACTACTTCGAAAATATTTTTTTAACTTAGAAAAAAAACAAATGTGCTGCTCTTTATTACTTCAAAATACCTTTTAATAGTTTTTGTTCTGGGTAATGCATAAAATAATTACCAGTACAAACATCATTTGAATATACAGATTCAGTAAAAGCCATAACTAAATATTTACCAGATAGCAGTATGTTTTTATAAGTTTCAAGACTTATGATTTTTATCTAGAAGAAATTCTTGTGAGAATGCATTGTTGTTTGCCACATTTCAAAATCTCACCTTTTTTGCCTTTTAAATTTTTCAGTTTTAATTATTTTAAATATTTACATACTATAACTTGCTCCCTACCTGGTTTGCCCTCCATGAGTTCATCATCCCATCTTACATGCCACCTCCTTAGCCTCAGAGAGGTTCCTCTCCCACTCACATCCCCACTTCCCACCATCCCTAGCATCTCTTTTCCCTAGGGGATCCAGTTTCCACAACATTAAGTGCTTCCTTTCACACTGAGGTCAGACAAGGCAGTCCTCTTCTACCCATGTGTCCTGGGGCAAGGACCTGCCCATGTATGATTCTAGGTTGGAGGCTTAGTCTCTTGACTCTCTGAGGGTTCCCCATTAGTTGACATTGTTGTTCTTCCTGTAGGGGTGTAATCCCCCTCAGCTCCTTTAGTCCTTCCCCAAACTCTTCTATACAGGTTCCTGACTTCAATCTAATGGTTGGCTGTAAGTGACTGCATTTGTCTCAGTCAGCTGCTGGTAGAGCCTCTCAGAGGACAGCCGTGCCATATTCCTGTCTGCAAGTACAATATGGAATCTGTAACAGTGTCAGGGGTTGCTGTGTGAACATGGGATGGATCACAAGTTGGGGCGGTCTCTTGATGGCCTTTCCATCTATGCTCCATTTTTGTTCCTACATTTCCTTTAGACTGGAGCAATTCCGGTTGAAAAAATTTGAAGATGGGTGGGTGGTCCTCTGCCTCAACTGGAGGTCATGTCTATCTACTGGAGGTGGTCTCTTCAGGTACTATCTCCCCACTGTTGGGCATTTGGCTAATATCATCACCATGAAGTCCTGGTTGCCTCTCCCAACCCAGGTCTCTGAGACTTTCTAGAGGTCTCACCTGCCCTCCACTCCACACTGCTTTGTGTTTCGATGCATTCTACTGGCCCTCTTGGCTTCTCTCCTGTCTCTCCCATACATGATTCTGCCCCCTTTACCCGTTGCCCTCACCTTTCCCACCTAGGATCTTCCCTTCCTCTTCCGCCCATGATAATTTTGATCCCCTTCTAAGTGGGTTTGAGTCATCCACATTGAACATTCCTTCTTAAACTTCTTAGTGTCTGTGATTTGTATCATGGGTCTACTGAACTTTTTGGCTAATATCCAGCTATAAATGTGTACATATTATGCATATTCTTTTATGTCTAGGTTACCTCACTCAGTATGATATTTTCTAGTTCCATCCATTTGCCTGAAAATTTCAGGATGTCTTCGTTTTTAATAGTTGAGTAGTATTCCATTGTGTAAATGAACCACATTTTCCTTATCCTTTCTTTAGTTGAGGAGCATCTGGATTGTTTCTAGCTTCTTGCTAATACTACTAAGGTTGCTCTGAATATAGTAGAGTACCTGTTTTTGCGGTATGGCAGAGCATCTTTTGGGTTTACTATTCTTCTTTAGTAAAGCGACACCATGACCAATGCAACTATTATAATGGAGAGCATATAATTAGGCTTGCTTAGAGTTTTAGAGGTTTAGTCTGTTATCATCATGGTGGATTTAATATAAGTATGCAGGTAGACATTGGAGGAGCAGCTGGGAGTTACATTTCGATTCATAGGCAGGGAGAGACTGTAAGTTTGTCATTTGATTTTGAAGTTGAATCCTGGTGGCATATTTATCCTCCAATAACTCTATACCTCCTAATTATTCTAATCCTTTCAAATAGTGACCTTCCTTAATTAAAAGTTCAAACATGTGTGCCTATAAGGCCATTATTACTCAATCTATGACATACTTATAATATAAATTCAAAATTATATTAAAAATAAAAGAAAATAAAATGACTCTACAAATAAGTAGATTATAATTTGATGGTTTGTGAATTTTATTTACTGGCAGATATGAGAATTGTATGATTTTTTTCATTTTGGAGATTAAGTTGAAGAAAGCTTCTGTGTTCAGAGGGAAAATGGAAGAGAATAGGTATAATTTGCCTGTGCTTTGAAACCTTTCCACTGCATAATGACACACAACTGGTTCATTTTGAATCTGTAGATCAATGTGTTCTCCTTTTCAATACCATAAGGTGTAGATCACTTTCATATGCTGCTTACAGACCTCAGCAATGGGCCAATGACCACATATGCTTATTTTCACCATAAAAAAAAACCAATAAATGTTTGCAAAATAAAATGCAATATGAACAATTCTCATTTATTTAACCCCAGGATTCATGTAAAGGTAGAGTTTTTGGTTCTTTTTGTTTTTTGGTTTTTTGTTGGTTTTTTTTTTTTTTGCTTTGTTTTTAGGAAAAATTGATATTATAATGACAAAATTTCTCCCTTCTCCTTTCACATTAAATCCTACTACATATCCCTTCCATCAGTCCTGAACTCAACAACTTTTTCACTGATCATTATTTAATACACATATGACATGTACATATAAATATATTCTCAAATCTAACCTCCTCAGTCCACACAGTGTTAATTGTAAGAATGTTTTCAGGGCTGATCATGTAGTCCAGAACAATCAATTGGTGTGCTCTTACTTTAGGTATACGAATATTTTTCCCATGTGTAAACATATGCACTACATGTGTAGCTTATATTTCTGGAATTCAAATTAGGATGTTAGATCCAGGATGTTAGAATTAGAGTATTTTGTAAGTTGCCATGCAGATTCTGAGAACTGAATGCAAGTCCTTGGCAGAGCATCAAATGCTCTTAACCACTTATCCATCCCTCCAGATCCTTCAAGTATTTCTTATTCTATTAATTTTTGTTCTAACTTCTTCAGAATATTATTTCTACTAATAATAACAATAATATACACATAAGAATGAAAAATGACCAAAACCATGCAAAAAGCAAACAGTATTAAAGTGATTTGATTTCTATTTCTTTTTGAAATTAACAGAGCCTATTTGCATGTTTTGACTGGAAAACATAACCAAAATGACATAGCTCAGAAGTATATAAGGCTGTCAGCTAATCCTAGTGAAGTATAAAAACAGTGATCTGGTTTTGTTTTTTATTTCTGTGTTTCGCAGTCTCCATAAAAGCGTTCTCCAATTTGTGCTGTTATTGTACACAAACCACCAAAGAGCTTCAGAAGGCAGCTGCATGGTTTCCATGTAGAACAATCACATCATCCTATCTGCTATCATTTATCTTTTTTGTGTTCTAGCAGACTTGGAGTGCTGAAACACTTTCAAAAGCACACACTCTGTCTGCAATGTGTTACTGTACTTTGTATCTCATGTTTTGCTTACAGATAGCAGCAGTTTTAATCATAAATTTCTAAAGCATTTGTATAAATGAATACTTGTGGGAAATTTTAAAGTCTAGAATGCAACCTTCATTTTCAAGTCTTGGTATAAGTATCTCAAATAATTTTAAAACCAATAAAAATGATAGTCGTTTATATTTTTAAATTTAAAACAGATATACTGCTGCATAGGTAGCAGAGGATGTCCTTGTTGGATATCAAGGAGAGACCCTTGGTCTTTTAAAGGCTCTATAAATGCCCCAATGCCAGGCTGGGGAAGTGGGAGTGGGTGGGTGGGTGGGTGGGGGATCACCCTCATAGAAGCAAGAGAAGGGGGATGAGATAGGGAATTTTTGGAGAGGAAACCAAGAAAGGGGCTAGCATTCAAAATGTAAATAAAGAAAAATCTAATAAAAAATTCAAAAGAAAAGAAAGAAAAAGTAAAATGAAATAAATAGCTAAAAAATAAACAAATAAAATTCATGAATATAATATAATAATATTCCTAGAACTGACTCAGTTAATTTTCTATGTATGATATAAAACTGAAATTGATTATTTTATTGTCAGCTATGGAAATGTACAGATTAAAAAACAAAACAGATGTATTAGGAAGAATATGTTTTTATTCTCTATAAAGATAGATGGTTCTTGAAAATAGAACTTATTATTTCTTTATCATCAGCTGGGTAACATCATATAGATAATTGGCATATTATGAATAACAGATTAACACAGATTTTTTTCTTTTTAAAAATACCTTGCATTTAGATATAAGCAGTCTCAGTTAGACTTAAGTAGATTCTTTCACATATATGAATTAATATTATATTTTAAGTATAAGAAAGTCAATTTGCAATCGCTTCTTGGCCTTATGGCTAAGATCAAGTGAAGAAAGTCAATTTGCAAATGGGTCATTTTTAACCAAGTATTTGAAACCCCTTTTAACCCTTTTAAGCATCCAAAGTATTTTGCTAATAAAAGTCTACTAAATAACAATATTGATAGAGTCTAGGTTCCTGCAATAAAAACAAGGTGTGTATATCTGGAAATTGCTTTGTCCCAGGCTGACCTTGAACTCAGATCTCCTTGCTTCAGTCTCCTAAGATTAAAGGCATATACTACTCTGCCTGGGCCTAAGCTTTTCATGTCCACTATGCCTCAAGATCTCCTTGACAAGATCCAGGTCAGAAACCTGTGTCTTTCAGCCTCAATATCTAGATCACAGGTTTGTCCTCTAATTCTGGATTGTAGTTCATTCCAGATAGTCACAACCAGGAATGGCCATTACAGAAGCATTCTGAATAAAAGGTGCTTCTCTCAGTATAACATACATCCTTGAGGGACTGTTTTCCCTATGATGTATACAACAGGACCATCAAAGTTTTAAGGTGTGATCATAAAAAGAGAAATAGATAAAGAATATGATCTATGGTGGTGTGGGGGAAGGAGGGTTCCTGAGCGGGCCCACACAGAGGCATCCCTTCCTTGTGAGGGACACATGATGGTATAGCATAGAATAGTTTATCCAGGGCATGGGGAGGGGAGTTAAGGGGGTAGTAGAGGCAGAGAAAGGCAGAAAGAAGGAGAGAGTAGAGAAGTAGAGGCCAGTCATGACCATGTGGAGAGAGGGGGCAGCGGAAGAGGTAAGGGAAGAGTCCAAGAGGGCAAGAGAGAAATTAAGACAGTAAGAGAGGTAAGAGAAGCAAGAGAGGGAGAAGAGTCAAGTAGCCCCTTTTATTATGGGCCAGATATACCTGACTATTGCAAGGTAATGGTGGGGAGGGGTATACCTGGCTGTTGCCTGGCTTTTGCCAGGTAGCTGTGGGGTGGAGCTTAGACAGAATCCTAACATAAGAATCTACTGAAGAACAAATAAGTATAACTAGAATTTAGACCACATGTTGGTATCAACTCTACTCATCCTTAGTTCATATGTTCTGCTTCTACCCACCTGGCATGAGTCAAAACCTTTCTCCATGTGCACTGCCTACCCTGAAGCAATCTCCAGACACCTTTAAATTTTGATTTAGCATTGTCAAGTACATTTATGGGTCTCCACCATTTGGTGCTATGGCAAGGTAAAGTCTGCCTCTTCAGGATATGTGATCAAAGACTCTGCATAGCTCAACTTTTAAGAATAGATTCTTTCAAAATTTGCAGGCCAGCCTCCAAATGTTTTAAAGTGACAATATGTGATTACTCTTTCATTAACAGGTCTCCTGAGCCTATGTCACCAAAAAGGCAACTGGATGTGAAGCTTAGCAGGGCTTTGGCCTTTCTTTAAGATAGAACCATCAATCCTTCACTCAGTTTTCCTTTCAGAAATGGTTCTATGAGTGTTAATTTCTCCAGCTCAAGGGTGAAGGCTATAAATTCCATTTTTTGTGTCATTATTTGCTATGTATGGAAGGGAAAATTTTTTATAGAACTCCGAACTATTTCTTTCCTCATGGTAGACTGTTTTTTCTTTTTTCTATTTTCATTCACCAGATAAATTACCTGGTCATAGTTCTGCTTTTGTTGTCTTCAAGTATAATGAATTTACAACCTTAAAAAGAAGTGATACTATGTCTATTTTCTTAGGTTGACATGTATCTTACAAACATATTAAAAGTTCACACCTGTGATTTCTTTGGTATTTATCATTAAATTTAGTCATACTATTTGTCAAAAGACAAATTTGGTCTCATAGTGTGATTTAATGAAAGGTCAACCATTCTCCAATCAATTAAAATAGTCATGTTATGCTGAACTTCTGTATTTCTTTCTTTTTTTTTTATTTTTTTGAAATTTCCCCTATGCCTTGCATTGATACTATATTACTTGAATTATATAGATTTATATATAAAATACTCAGAAAAGTATTCTTGTTGATTTTCTTTTTTTTTTTAATTTTATTTTCTAATTTTTTTTATTTACATTCACGATCATTTCCCCTTTCCCGTTTCCTCCCTCCCCGAAAGTCCCATAAGCCCCCTTCCCTCCCTCTTTTCCCCATTCAACTCTCTCTTGCTTCTCTGTCCTGGCATTCCCCTACATCTAGTCTTGTTGATTTTCAATTAATAATTTTTATTTAGAATTTATAATTGACATACCCAGATCTGGGATAAAAATATGACTTATTTTATATTTAAATAAGTTTTCTGTCATCAGCCATCATAGGACAAGCTAATAACCATCATGTGATCTTAGTGAGATGACCACCTTAGATTAACATCTATGACTGAAATGAGGTAGGCAAGGTCCAGGAGAAAAGCATTTTGGGAAAGATTCCTGCCATTAATAAGATTTTACTGTTATTATTAAACATATATGAAAATCACTAGCTATTAGCCCATTCTTTTGAGCAGATCTCTGTAGATCTACTGTCTTGTAGTAATTCTATATCAACAAATAGATGATTTCTTAATTCTTAATGATGATTCTATAAGAATTTCTAAAATAATATCAATATGTATTAAGTTCTTTTATAATGGTTCTGATAATCAAAACTGCATTAAGTACTCTGCCAGTCTCCCATGTTTCACCAGTTAATTGCTTCTAGATAGTAACCAGACTTTCTACCATTGAAAGCATATTCCAAGGGTTGTAAAACCATTAACCAATGGTCATAAAAAGGGAACTAATGATTTATTATAGGTACTAAGACAGAAGATAAAATACTGACTGGGTTTATCTGTACAAAACTTCACTCATAACATAGTTATGGTTTTTTAACTCTCAATGAACCTGTGGAGCTATGACAGGTGATGAATGTTTAGCCAAATAATTACTCCCGGTGGATATGCCTGTAAACTTAATCTGTTGTAAACTTCTATTTCAACTGATGATTTGATTTATATGTGTGAACTTGTAATGAACATTTTTTTTTTGGTGTGTGACTTTTTTTTCTTTATTTTTTTAACATACATTCTGAATGGTTTCCCCTTTCTCAGTTCCTCCCTCCCAGAAATTCCCATTAGCCCTCTTCCTTCCCATTGTTCCCCATTCAACCCCCTCTCACTTCTCTGTCCTGGTATTCCCCTACATCCAGTCTTTCCAGGACCAGAAGTCTCTCCTTTCATCTTCTTGGAAATTTATTGATATGTGAATTGTCTTGGGTATACCGAGTTTCTGGGTTAATATCCCCTTATTAGTGACTGCATACCATGTGTGTTCTTTTGTGATTGGATTACCTCACTAAGGATGATATTTTCAGTTCTGACCATTTGCCTAATAATTTCATAAATTCATTGTTTTTAACTGCAGAATAGTATTGTATAAGTATACCACATCTTCTGAATCCATTCCTCCATTGAGGGACATCTGGGTTATTTCCAGCTTGGGCTGGAGAGATGACTCAGTGTTTAAGAGTAATGACTGCTCTTCTAGAGGTTCTGAGTTCAATTCCCAGCAACCACATGGTGGTTCACAGCCATCTGTAACAGGATCTGATGTCCTCTTATGGTGTGTCTGAAGACACACATACATAAAAAAATATGATGAAGTTTTTAACATGTGATCATGTTAAACATGTTTAACATGTGCTGAAAGATGTATAAGTGCTGAGGACAAAGAGAGTCAGAATTGGGCCCGAAAAGAACTTTTTTCTCTTTTTTGTGTTTTATTTATTTTTTTTTTTACAGTCCAGATTTTATCCCCCTCCCTGTCCAACCTCCAACTGTTCCACATCCCATAACTCCTCCCTATACCGCTATCTCTACAAGGATGTCCCCACCCCTCATCCCCACCCAACCAGACCTCTCAAGTCCTTGGTACCTCCAGTCTCTTGAGGGTTAAGTACATCTTCTCTGACTGAACCCAGACTCTGCAGTCCTCTGCTGTAGAGGTGTTGGGGGTTCATATCAGCTGGTGTATGCTGCCTGGTTGGTGGTTGAGTGTTTGAGAGATCTCAAGGGTCAAGGTTAATTGTGACTGCTGGTCCTCCTACAGGGACGCTCTTCTCAGTTTCTTCCAGCCTTTTCATAATTCAACCTTAGGGGTCACCAGCTTCTGCCCATTCGTTGGTTGCAACTATCTGCATCTGACTCTTTCAGCTGCTTGTTGAGTCTTTTGGAGGGCAGCCATGGTAGGTCCCTTTTTGTAAGTGCTCCATATCCTCAGTAATAGTGTCAGGCCTTAGGACCTCCCCTAGAGCTAGATTCGACTTTCAGTCTGTTGCTGGACCTTCTTTTCCTCAGACTTTTCTCCGTTTTCATCCCTGAAATTCTGTCAGACAGGAACAAACATGGGTCAGAGTCTTGACTGTGGGATGGAAACCCCCTCCCTCACTTGATGCCCTGTTTTCCTTCTGGAGGTGGATTCTATGAGTTCCTTCTCCCTACTGTTCAGCATTTCACCTAAAGTCCCTCCCTTTGAGTCCTGAGAGTCTCTCATCTCCAAGATATCTGGTGCTTTCTGGATGGTCACTCCAACCTCCTAACACTCCCCAAACTCCTGCCTCCTGAGGTTGCCTGCTTTCATTCTTTCTGCTGGCCCTCAGAGCTTTAGTCCTTTTCCCTACCCGATTCCAGAACAGGTTCTGCTCTTCTCCCATCTGTCCTCTTTCCTTCCTAGGTCCTTACCTCCCTCCTCAATTTTGATTGCTTTTTCTCCCTCCCAAGTGGGACTAAGGAGCCCTCAATTGAGTCCTTCAGCTTGTTGACCTTTGAAAGAGTTCTTTCTGCAGTGATGCTTCATCATTTGCTCCAAACGCATATGTAGGTATAGGTGTGTGTGTGTGTGTGTGTGTGTGTGTGTGTGTGTGTGTGTGTATGTTTATGTGTGTGTGTGTGTCAACATGTAATTGTGAGAATGCATGCAAGCTGAGCCTAGCTGGTGTAAATGGAAATGTATATATGCAAATGGAAAATTTGCATATATGGATCTGCATATGAATTTTTGTGTTTATGCATATTTTTATGCATATTTGCTTATTTAAAAGATCTTTTTTCCTTCTACAAGCATTATTGTCTTCTCCTGGTTCAATAGTATATTCTTCCAAACTTCTCCTGACAAGTAAGAGGCATCTGAATAAGAGGAAAAAGACTCTAGCCACTAATCCTTTACTTAATCTCCTGCTGTTTTAGGTTGAGACACTAAGTGCCAGAGACTGCTGTTTCTGGCCTCAGCAAAACAAAGAAGGCAGGTCAGCTATAGTAGCAAAGTAACTTAGAGTTAGATAAGTTAACATTATATTATTGTATAGCAGCTCTAAATATCTTGTAAGACAAAATCTTGCCATCATATCTCATAAGAAAATGTCTTACCCACCACCTACACTCTATCCCCTCTTTTAGCTCTAAAAGAATCAACAAGAATACAGATCCTGCCAGGGTTGTCCCCTGGAAGTTTACATCAATATGTATATAAATTTATTATTTAATGATTAATAATTATGTTCAGGAAAAATAACTATGTTAGCTGTTAAAGTATGGTTTTGTGAGTTTTAGGAATGTTTTCTGAATTTTGAGCTATTTTCCACTTTTCAGTTTTTAGCTTCCATGAATAATTTGTAATAATACTACACCAGTGTGGTTTTTTCCATTTAGTATTTTTATATAGTTCATTTATATATAATTCCTATAACTGAGTGGCCTAATTTGTCAATTGCTCTATTTAAATTTTACACAAGTACAACATCATTAATCACTTTTAAATATTTATTGAGGAGAGAGCTCATTGGGAGAGAGCGCACCATCCTCCCCTTAGCCACCTCTGCTCCGGGATTGACTACACTGAGTCTCCAGGTACACAGGGATTCCCATAGTATAATATCACATGGGACAAGGCACATCAGGGCTCCAAAGACACTCAGGAGCAGGGCAGCCCCTCAGCAATTGGTGCCTGGGGAAACCCGGTCATCCAGGGGAGAAGAAATCTTCTTGCAGGCTCACAGGAGGTCCAACCAACAGCCAGTGACAGCAGGACCAACTAATGCCAGTGATATCCAGATGGCAAAAGGCAAACGTAGGAATGTTACTAACAGAAATCAAGGCAGTATGGCATCATCCAAACCCAACTCTCCGACAGCAACAAGTCGTGAATACACTATCACATCCGAAAGGCAAGATCTGGATTTAAAATCACTTCTCATGACACTATTAGAGGATTTCAAGAAGAACATAAATAAATCTCATAAGAAATACAGGAGATCATGAATCAACGGGTAGAAGCCCTTACAAAGGAAACACAACAATCGCTTAAAGAAATGCAGAAGAACATAAATCAACGGGTAGATGCCCTTACAAACGAAACACAAAAATCACAGAGTAACGAGAGGGGGTTGAATGGAGAAAAGAGGGAGGGAAGGGGGCTTATGGGACTTTCGGGGAGGGAGGAAACGGGAAAGGGGAAGTGATTTGGAATGTAAATTAAAAAAATAAAATAAAATAAAAAAAAAAAAAGAAATGCAGGAGAATATGGATCAACAGATGAAAGCCCATAAGGAGGAAACACAAAAATCGCTTAAAGAAATACAGGAGAACTTGGGTCAACAAGCAGAAATCCTGAAAGAGGAAACACAAAAATATCTTAAAGAAATACAGGAAAACACAAACAAACAAGTGAAGGATCTAAGCAAATCCATCCAGGATCTAAAAAAGAAGTAGAAAAACCTAAGAAATCACAAAGGGTGACAAATTTGGAGATAGAAAACCTTGGGAAGAAATCAGGAGTCATAGATGCAAACATTAACAATAGAATACAAGAGATGGAGGAAAGAATCTCAGTTGCTGAATAGAAAGCATCAACCCAACAGTCAAAGAAAATGAAAAATGAAAAAAAAAATGTGTAACCCAAAACATCCAGGAAATCCAGGACACAATGAGAAGACCAAACCTAAGGATTATAGGTATAAATGAGAGAGAAGATTTGCAACTTAAAGGGCCAGTAAATATCTTCAACACAATTATGGAGGAAAACTTCCCTAAACTAAAGGGAGAGATGCCAATGAATGTACAAGAAGCCTACAGAACTCCAAACAGACTAGACCAGAACAGAAATAACTCCCGTCACATAATAATCAAAACACCAAATGTACTAAACTAAGAAAAAATATTAAAAGCAGTAAGAGAAAAAGGCCAAGTAACACATAAAGGAAGATCTATCCGAATCACATCAGACTTCTCACAAGAGACTATGAAAGCCAGAAGATCCAGGGCAGATCTAGTACAGAGTCTAAGAGACAACAATTGCCAGGCTAGACTACTATACCCAGCAAAACTCTCAATCACCATAGATGGAGAGACTAAGATATTCTATGATAAAACCAAATTTACACAATATCTTTCCACAAATCCAGCCCTGCAAAGGATAATAGGTGGAAATCACCAATACAAGGAGAGAAACTACATTCTGGAAAAAACGAGATAGTAACCTTCTTTCATCAAACCCAAAAGTAGATAACCACTCTAACATAAAGATAGCATCAAGACTAGCAAGTGGCAATGATCACTATCCCTTACTCTCTTAATATCAATGGTCTCAATCCCCCAATAAAAAGACATAGATTAAGAGACTGGATACGCAAACAGGACCCAGCATTTTGCTCCATGCTGGAAACGAACCTCAGTGTCAAAGATAAACACTACCTCAGAGAAAAAGGCTGGAAAACAATCTTACAAGCAAATGGTCCCAGGAAACGAGCTGGAGTAGCCATCCTAATATCAGATAAAATTTACTTTCAACCTAAAGTCTTCAAAAAAGACACAGAAGGACACTAAATACTGGTTAAAGAAAAAATCCACCAAGAAGAACTCTCAATTCTGAACATCTATGCTCCAAATGCAAGGGCACCTTCATTCGTAAAAGAAACTTTACTAAAGCTCAAAGGACACATCGCACCGCACACAATAATAGTGGGTGACTTCAACACGCCACTCTCTGAAATGGGTCATTCAGGAGAGCAGAAACTAAACAGGGACATAGTGAAACTCATTGAAGCCTTGGACCAAATGGAACTTATATAAAACATTTCATCCTAAAGCAAAAGAAAATACCTTCTTCTCAGCACCTCATGGTAACTTCTCCAAAATTGGCCATATAATTGGTCACAAAACAGACCTCAACAGATATAAGAAGATCAAACTAATCCCATGCCTCCTATCAGATCACTATGGAATAAGGGTGGTCTTCAATGGCAACAAAAACAACAGAAAGCCCACATACACGTGGAAGCTGTACAATGCTTTACTCAATGATACCTTGATCAAGGAAGAAATAAAGAAAGAAATCAAAGACTTTTTGAAATTTAATGAAAATGAAGGCACAACATACCCTAATTTGTGGGACACAATGAAAGCAGTGCTAAGAGGGAAATTCATAGCCCTGAGTGCCTCCAAAATGAAACAGGAAAGAGCATACACTAGCAGCTTAGTGGCACACCTGAAAGCCCAGAACAAAAAGAAGCAAATACATGCAAGAGGAGTAGAAGGCAGGAAATCATGAAACTCAGGGCTGAAATCAATCAAGTAGAAACAACTAAAACCATACAAAGACTCAACAAAATGAAGAGTTGGTTCTTTGAGAAAATCAACAAGATAGATAAACCCTTAGCCAGACTAGCCAGAGGGCACAAAGACAGTATCCAAACTAAGAAAATCAGAAATGAAAAGGGAGATATAGCAATAGAAACTGAGGAAATTAAAAAAAAAATCATTAGATCCTACTACAAAAGCCTGTACTCAACACAACTAGAAAATCTCGAGGAAATGGACAATTTCCTAGACAGATATCAAATACCAAAATTAAATCAGGATCAAATAGACCATCTAAATCTTCCTATAACCCCTGAAGAAATAGAAGTGTTCATTGGAAGTCTTCCAACCAAAAAAAGCCCAGGTCCAGATGGTTTTAGTGTAGAATTCTATCCGACCTTCAAAGAAGACCTAACACCAATACTCTTTAAACTCTTCCACAAAATAGAAACAGAAGGAACACTATCCAACTCATTCTATGAAGCCACAATTACACTGAAAACAAAATCACACAAAGATCCAAAAAAGAAAGAGAATCTCAGGCCAATTTCTCTTATGAATATCAATGCAAAAATAATCAATAAAATTCTTGCCAAATGAATCCAAGAACACATCAAAATGATCATTCACCACAATCAGGCAGGCTTCATCCCAGGGATGCAGGGATGATTCAAAATAAGGAAGTCCATCAATGTAATCCACTACATAAACAATCTCGAAGAAAAAACCCACATGGTCATTTCATTAGATGCTGAGAAAGCATTTGACAAAATTCAACATCCTTTCATGGTAAAGGTCTTGGACCTATCAGGAATTCAATGCCCATAGTAAAACATAGTAAAAGCAGTTTACAGCAATCTGGTAGCCAACATCAATCTAAATGGAGAGAAACATGAAGCAATCCCACTAAAATCAGGGACTAGACAAGGCTGCCCGCTCTCTCCATATCTTTTCAATATAGTACTTGGAATTCTAGCTAGAGAAATTAGACAACAAAAGTTCAAAGGGATACAAATTGGAAAGGAAGAAGTCAAACTATCACTATTTGCAGATGATATAATAGTATACTTAAGTGACCTATAGAACTCCACCAGAGAACTCTTGAAGCTGATAAACAACTTTAACAAAGTGGCCGGATGTAAAATCAACTCAAGCAAGTCAGTAGCCTTCCTATACTCAAAGGATAAGCAGGCTGAGAAAGAAATAATAGAAATGATACCCTTCACAATAGCCACAAACAATATAAAGTATCTTGGTGTGACTCTAACCAAACAAGTGAAAGATCTGTATGACAAGAACTTCAAGTCTCTGAAGAAAGAATTTGAAGAAGACCTCAGAAGACAGAAAAATCTTCCATGCTCCTGGATTGGCAGGATTAATATAGTAAAAATGACCATCTTGCCAAAAGCAATATACAGATTCAATGCAATCCCCATCAAAATCCCAACTCAGTTCTTCATAGAGTCAGAAAGAGCAATTCAAAAATTCATCAGGAATAACAGAAAATCCAGGTTAACTAAATCTATTCTCAACATTAAAAGAACTTCTCGGGGAATCAGTATGCTGGATCTCAAGCTGTACTAGAGAGCAATAGTGTTAAAAACTGCATGGTATTGGTACAGTGACAGGCATGTAGATCAATGGAACAGAATTGAAGACCCAGAAATGAATCCACACTCCTATGTTCACTTGATCTTTGACAAAGGAGCTAAAACCATCCATTGGAAAAAAGATAGCCTTTTCAACAAAAAGTGCTTGTTCAACAGGAGGTCAGCATGCAGAAGAATGCAAATTGATCCATTCTTATCTCTTTGTACTAAGCTCAATTCCAAGTGGATCAAGGACATCTACATAAAACCAGATACAATTAAACTAATAGAAAGGAAACTAGGGAAGAACCTTGAACATATGGAAACAGGGGAAAATTTCCTGAAAAAAACACCAGTAGCTTATGCTCTAAGATCAAGAATTGACAAATGAGACCTCATAAAATTGCAAAGTTTCTATAAGGCAAAGGACACTGTTAAGAGGATAAAGTGGCAGCCAACAAACTGAGAAAAGATCTTTACCAACCCTACATCCAACAGAGGGTTAATATCCAATATATACTAAAGAAGTTAGACTCCAGAGAGCCAAATAACCCTATTAAAAATGGGATACAGAGCTAAACAAAGAATTCTCACCTGAAGAATATCTAATGGCTGAGAAGCACCTAAAGAAATGTTCAACATCCTTAGTCATTAGGGAAATGCAAACCAAAACAACCCTGAGATTCCACCTTATACCAGTCAGAATGGCTAAGATCAAAAACACAGGAGACAGCAGTTGTTGGTGAGCATGTGGACAAAGAGGAACACTCCTCCACTGCTGGTGGGATTGCAAGCTGGTACAACCACTCTGGAAAACAGTCTGGTGGTTTCTCAGAAAACTGGGCATGACACTCCCAGAGGAACCTGTTCATACCACTCCTGGGCATATATCCAGAGGCTTTCCCTGCATGCAATAAGCACACATACTCTTTTATGTTGATAGCAGCCTTATTTATAATATCCAGAAGCTCGAAAGAAGCCAGATGTCCCTCAACGGAGGAATGGATTCAGAAGATGTGGTATATTTACACAATGGAATATTACTCTGCAATTAAAATCAATGAATTCATGAAATTCTTAGGCAAATGGTCAGAACTGGAAAATATCATCCTTAGTGAGGTAACCCAGTCACAAAAGAATACACATGGTATGCATTCACTGATAATGGACTAAAGAAATCAGAATACCCAAGACACAATTCACATATCAATAGATTTCCAAGAAGATGGAAGGAGAGACCCCGGTCCTGGAAAGACTGGATATAGGGGAATACCAGGACAGAGAAGAGAGAGGGGGTTGAATGGGGAACAGTGGGAGGGAAGAGGGCTTATGGGACTTTCGGGGAGGGAGGAACCGGGAAAGGGGAAATCATTTGGAATGTAAACGAAAAAAAATATAGAAAATTAAAAAATAAAAACATAAAAAAAAATTTATTGAAAACATCAGTCCATTATGCATTGCTTTTGTATATGTCTTCTCATTGCAACTGTTTATGTCTGTGTTTGTATGTATATTTTTGTATATATTTGTGTACTTAGACATTCATATAACAACACTGGACAGAAACTCAATATAATGCTCTGAGAAATATCTTGGCTCCTAGCACCATCATTGCCTTGCTCCTAAAGTAGTAGGTCTACAGGGTAGCACCTTTGATCCAGATCTTATTTGGATCTAATTTTAATCAGAAGTATTTCCTAACTTTCTCTAGTAAATTACTTGACTTTTTCCAGAGAGACACATCTTTTATCTAATTTAACAGTTGTAATCTAATTATTAACTTACAAATTTCTAATTAGTCACAGATATCAGTTATCAAATATATTGTAAGCATTAGTGATAGTCATAGGTTTCATTCCTATCATGATATGCTGATTTTTCTCTTTATTTCCTTTTTTTTTTTTTTTTTTTTTTTTTTTGGTTTTTCAAGACAGGGTTTCTCTGTATAGCCCTGGCTGTCCTGGAACTCGCTCTGTAGACCAGGCTGGCTTCGAGCTCAGAAATCCGCCTGCCTCTGCCTCCCAAGTGCTGGGATTAAAGGCGTGCGCCACCACCGCCCGGCTTCTCTTTATTTCCTAATCTGGAAACGTCCTCACACTGTTAGAATTATCTCATGTGGTCAGGAGAAGGAAGATTTTTAATTTACTGGTGAATATTATATATTGTTATATTATTTTTATCTTTCAATGATACTAATTAATAATTATGTGTTGTCTTTATACACTTCAAATATTTGTGCCACTGTTACATGAAATTATATTATGATATTATTTCTCCCATGTTATCTGGAAACATTTCAAGAATTTTTTTTTTCATCTTCAAAGTTTTGGCAGAATCTGCCTGTGAATCTATTTGTGTGGGCTCAGTAAATTTTATATTTAAATATTTTTATTACCAATTTTTTATAGAGCTTATGTTTAAACCATGTCACAAAATATCTCTGTGAAAGATGTGTGTTGAGCTGTATACAGGATATATGAGCCAGGTAGTGGTGGTCCATGAAGCCAGGCAGTGGTTGTGCTTGCCTTTAATCCCAGCACTTGGGAGGCAGAGGCAGGTGGATATCTGATTGCAAGGCCAGCCTAGTCTTCAAAGTTCCAGGACAGTCAGGGCTCTACAGAGAAACCCTATCACCTAAAACCAAATTTTTTTAATGTGTGAATTTTACATATAATTTTCTCTTCCCTTGTGGAAATATGTATTAACTAGTTGCTAGGTTATTTGTTATGCGTTCTTCTGAGGGATGCTGTTTTGAGATTTATCTACATTTTTTACAGTTTAGAACTGTTTGAAAACTTGTTTTGTTTTTTTAGTTGTCTTATTTTATATAAGCACCTTTTTGTCATCACTTAGTTTCTGACTCACCTACTTATCCTATATATTTTCCTGAACCACGTCACATTCAGTTATCACTATGACCATTTCTCTGTGCTCTTTCATAGAACTATTCTTTAAATTATGGTATCAAGGTTTCCAAAAAAATTTCTATATTCCATATATCATTTACCATAGTAAAATACTATATATTAAATATTTTCCATAGGTTTTAATGGAGGAAATGGAAGGGGATAAGCAATATAATTATAATCTCAGGAAACATTTTAAATCATTTCAAACATATAATTTTTGTATAAGTAAAATCGTTAACCGCTTACTATGACCTGCTGTATTATAGAGGTCTATGAGCTCAAACATTTAGATGATCCCATGAACCAATGCTGTTGTAAAGCGTATATTGTCTTTCAGATAGAAAGGGGAAACATACCGCATTTGTGGATGATCTTATTTGACCTTCCTTAAGCAAAGCCTATCAGTTTTTAAGTGGGCACAGTGCCACCAGAACAGATGGGTTCCTAAGAGATACAACATGCAGCCAGTTTCGTGATCACATGTTAGATAAATATGCAAAAGTGTAAACGTCTGAGAAGATAAAAAGTTCTTCATGTCTAACTAGGTTAGTTTAAGAGTTGCCCATTAGCATTTAGTCTTTAGAAACCCGGGCTTTCCTGCAAGCTCTCTGCAAATCTTGTCTCATCATCCATCATCCAGTATCAGTTTCTACAACTTCCATTGTATTTAGCCATTTATAGTGCTTATTAATACACCATACTTAAATACTTAGTAGGAAGGGAACTTGTAAATGCCTTACTAACATGTAAAACAGAACTTCTATTCATTCAAAGTGTATAGCTGAGTACTAATTATATTTTATTGTTTCTAACTTGCTATACCATTTCCACTGTAAAACATATCGTTCAATATAGTGCTACAGAACCTTACTTAATATTTTATTATACTTTGCTTTGTGGTCTACAAACGTTCACTAAGTTAACCTAAAAGACATGTCAGTAAGATAAATGAAATTATTCTTTAATATCTCCATGTTTAATGTTTACTAGACATACATTCAAATTCTTCAGTATCTCTGATACCTATAGGCACTTGAGAAAGAAAATCATAAAAATTATCCATTACATTTTGTGTTTTTCACTAATTCTTTCTTCATAGGATTTTGTAGGTACTCTTGGCGATAAGTCTAAAACTTATTTTAAGTGGGAAATACAATCATTTTTATATTATTAATACAGGAGAGGAGTCACTCACAATTTTTGTGGACAAGCGGAAGCTGAGCAAAAGATCTGAAGGAAGTGAAACCAGCACCAATAGCTCATCTGTTACTTTGGAGACCTTACATCAGTTGGCTGCTTCCTATTTTATTGACAGGGACAGCACCCTTCGCAGACTTCACCATATTCAAATTGCATCCACTGCCATCAAGGTAAGCCTGAATTTGACCCTGAACATACAAAAACATTTTCCCTTTCTTTTGTTTCATTCCATTTCTTTTCCCCCAATTTTTATCATTTTATTTATTTACATTCCCATCGTGCACCCACCTAAAGTGCCCCCTCTCTCAGTTCCTCATTCAGTTTCTCTTTCCCCTTGCCTCCCATATGGTGCTCTACCTCACCACCAGCAGTCCTCCTCCTTCCTGGGAGCCTCAAGTCTCTCAAGGATTAAACACATCTCCCACTAAGGCCAGACCTGACAGACCTCTGCTATATTTGTGCCAGGGGCCTCAGACTGGTCCCTGTATATTCTTGGTTGGTGGTTCAGTTTCTGGGAGCTCCCTGAGGTCCTGGTAAATTGAGACTGCTGGTCTTCCTATGGGGTCGCTCTCCCGTTCAGCTTTTTCCATCCTTCCCACAATTCAACCAGAGGGGTCCCCTACTTCAGTTCAATGGTTGGGTATAATTATCAGTTTCTGTCTCAGTCATCTGCTGTCAGGGTCTCTTAGGGCACAGCCATGACAGGTCCCTATCTGTTATCACATCATACTATCAGTAATAGTATCAGGACTTTTGGTGCCCTCCCATGGGATGGATTCCAAATTGGTCCAGTCATTGGACCGGCTTTCCTTCAGTCTGTTCTCCATTTGTATCCCTGCAGTTCTTTTAAACTGAACGACAGAAACAGTTCTGGGTAAGAAAATTTGACTATGGTCTAGTAACCCCGTCCCTTTGCCTGAGGCCCAGTCTAGATACTGGAGGTGGGCTCTTTTAGTTACCTCTCCCAGTGTTGGGCATTTTGGCTAAGGTCAACCTCATTGAGACTTTAGAGAGTTTTATTCCATTTCTATATCTTCCTGTGTATTTCTTTGAACAGTGATTTAAAGGATTATTTTAAAAATGTGCTGTCCTTTTTTAAATGTTTTATTTACAAGGTATAATTACAAGCAGGTTGAACAGCATTTTCAGTAGATAAGTAGAGTTTTTTTTTTCATTTTTACAACAAAGTATCATTAAAATTTGCGTGAATTTTGAAGATCACCCTTGTTCAGAGACTTATTAGAATTGTGTTTGTAAAATAAATCTTAAAAAGCATATAGATGATTTTTGCAATCGTTCCTTATATTATGATTTTTAAAATATATCAAGGTGTTTTATTAGGATGAAAGTGAGTCACAATTATATACATATAGACATACACATACACATACACATGCATATACATATACCATATTGAAAAATAGAGTTAGAATATACAAGTTTCTAAAGGACAAAGTACAATACAATGTGGAATTAATGGAACAATATTATCTACTCACTAATGTCATTTGACTTTGTACATAGTAAGGTAGATTATCAAAACTGATAAAATAACAAATGAAGTAGGTAAAATTATCAAAAGAAATGTCAAATAAATAAAAATTATAAACAAACAAACAAATAAATAAATAGGTTAGAGAATAAGGTTTTGAAAGGTGGTATCCTGAAACAATACACTTTGAATACTTCTATGGCATATTAGGCTAATTATATTATTGTGTTTAATAAAAAACAAGGTTATTAATATCAAAACAGAATAGTTAGTTATTTCTTAGATGAAATTATCCACAAAATAAATAAAAGGTATATTTTTGTCATGCAATAACATTTCATACTTAACACAAAATTATTAAGTATAACATTCATTGTTTTATGAAATTAAAATAAATGTGTGCATGTCCTCATGTCTGTAAGCTGAAGGTTATTACTTTGATATTAGATGAAATGCAATCTGTGGACATGAATGGATATGTATACACACACACACACACACACATACACACACACACAAAGATAATCTTGGAAAATACTGAAATATCTTTAGCAGAAAAAATATCAAACAACATAGAATGTTCTGAAAGGTTTATGTTTAGTGTTTCTAGTACAAGGAGTTGAAATTTTTTCTGTATATATAAATTATAAAATACAACTCTATGTGATTTATAGTTTATGAAATGTAACTTATAATGTAGCAGTAAGCATTTAAATGTCCACCTTACACCAAGAAACAGCACAAATCAATAGTAAGTAATATAAATAAGTGTGGAGCTAATGCAATTTCAGAAATCTTAGTTGATGTAGAAAAGCTGTAAAATAGGATATTGTTAGGTACTTTGCTTGCAGATGCTGAAAAGTAATAGACTTTTTCAGAAATCAATATTAATAATGAAAACAGTATGTTAGAGTATAATTTCTAATAGAAAAAGCATGAATGTACGTTTATTATGTAGTTATTGACTTCTTGTTCATTAAAAGTAGAATTACACAGAAGCTTTTATTACCCATAAGTAAAAAACATTCACCTACACTTTGTGACTAAACTTAATGAATGTTTACCCATAGAGTTTTTCTCTCACAAAAGAAATATGTCACAGAAAGTATATATTTTAATGTAGCATGTAACTCTATATTGGAAATATTTTAAACTTTTCTTTCACAAAAAATTATATTGGAAAGATAAATTTCCTCATAGTTTAAAGTCCAGCTCTATAATACAAATGAGGCCAAAAATGAGACTCTAATGAGGAACGATTGATCTGGGGAAGCTCTGAAAGACAAAAAAATATAACCTTGTGTTTGGAAGTTGACAGATGAACTCAAATTGTTCTTCTTGTACTAACCATAAGATAGACAGAACTTCCAAATAAATATCTGTGTGCCCAAATTCTGAAGATTAGTAGAAGTCAAGTTCTAGATAAGAAAGAAGAAACAAAATGGACAGAAGATGATGAAGAAAGAGGTTATGAACAGAAGCACAAGTTATTTTTAAAAAAATGCAAATGATGAGTGTACAAGATCACAATAGCATGCGTGTGCACTTAGGCAAATTTGTCAAGGGTGCAAGGGCATAAGGACTGAGAAGGAAGCAAATACATCTTTCAGAACATGATTTTGTCCTCAAAGTTATTGATTTTTAGAAGAGGTAATTTGAAGTGACTGCTGATATCTGAAGCAAAGTAGATGCATTCTGGGATACTCTGAGGCTTTATGCCACTGAGATGTGTTCAAAGTGTAATGAAGCCCAATGCTCTGTGTCCACATGAGTCTCACGTTTACAGATTTCTTAAAGATTTCTTACACTAAAAATGGTCCTTATGTGCATTAAAATTATATATGTCGTGCTTGTGTATGATCATACATATAGCAAACTGAATAAATGACAGAGTAGACATGATGAAGGAGGTTAAAGGGCATTGAAAGACATGTTCAATAGCATCCAAATACAATTAAAAATAAATGGCATTGAGCTATCTGAAGAAAGCCAGTTCAACTCATATCCAATCACTACCTACCACACTATGCATAAACAAGTGAATAAACTATAACAATAAAAATAATAAAATCAATTATGTGAAATAAATAATTGAATACAGAGAGTTGTTATGCTGTGTTAAAACTAAATTTAATTTCTTCATTAAATCTCTAGAGTTTACATTCATTATTTTTATGTATTACATTATTATGTTAATTATGTTTTTATTTATTATATAATACCTGGTATTAGAATAAGAAAATGCACACTTTCCTGGTTTGATTAAAATGTATGTGTTCAAAGTGCCAAGTATTGGGCATTTTATTTCTCGAATAAATGTTGAATGGTTTTGCCTCTCAATTCTCAGAATTTAAAAGGCAAAGTACTGCTAAAAATAAATACAAATGAGACTATCAGACATCAACAAAAATACAATTATATCTGCACAATCATGCAACTTTATTCATGTGAATTCTTGAAAAACACAAAGGAGTTCAGCAATTAGTGCTATTAACTGCATTCCAGAAAATGAAATACAGCAATTTGTTGTGTTTATCTCCTATAATTATGGGAGTAAATGTGAGCAGTAGCTCATTAATAAAACTGTAAATTTCAAAACAGTAGCTCAAACTGCTGTGGAGCTCAATAATATCCCATAGAAGTGTGATTAATATATTGATATAAAGTTATATTTCTCAATAAATCATTCATTGTAATGTATAGAATTGGCTATTGTTATTTTAAAAACTCAAGTCAAATGAGTTAACAGAGACATAATTTCACTAATATGGCTTTATTTTGAAATAACCTGATAAAGTTCAAAGTATTAAGAGAGATATTAATGAGAAAATGATAATAAAGTTTATCTGGGGAGGAAATAGAACATAAAATCAATTTTGATTATACATATGCATTGTGGCAAATGGTTTTTGATATTGCATTAAACTTTAGAGATTATTCGATGAGAAGAGTTGAATCATTTGACAGAATTTAATTAATGGTTTTAGAATAGTATAATTATTATTTTCTTGAAATATTTGATATATTGCTATTTCATGGGTTGCTGAATCTGTGATAGAACAGTAGTTACTCTAATAGAGAACAATATCAGGTAAAGTTTTAATTTTTGGCATTTATACTTTAAAGAAATGAAAAAAATACATACTATATGCTAAAAGTTAACTTCATTTATAAGTATTGTTTCATATTTAGAGTTGTACAGATATATTTGAGAAGGGTTACACATGCTTTGTCATCTTAAATTACACATTGTGAAGTCTGATGGTCTGTGCTAATTATATGGGATTTAGGACAATCCTGTAAACAAATATGCATCTCTCTCTCTCTCTCTCTCTCTCTCTCTCTCTCTCTCTCTCTCTGTGTGTGTGTGTGTGTGTGTATGTATGTATGTGTATGTGTGCTGGATTATCTACCTAAATGTTATAGGAGTCATTCCTTGGACTAGGGTTTGTTCACAGTCTGTGTACAAATGGAGACAGTGGCTGAGGGCCAGATTTCATTGCTCTCTGCTTCTTGATTGGGGATTATATACAGTCTATGTTACCAAGCTCATCTCACATTAAGTAAATGTAGTCACTAAAGTAAGAATATACAGTTGTAGATATAGTACATGAAGGGAAATATATGCTTTAATATATATGTCAGTTATAGTGAGAATATTAGGGAAAATGAAAGTAGAGATAGGACAATAACATTTAAAAATCAAATAGATACAACTTATTCTTACAGTGTCAGTAAACATATAAAATATAAGTATCCTTAGTTATACAGCTGAAACTCATAAGGTAGACCACAACAATAGATTTTCAACACAAAAGCAATAAAATCCTTTCAGTCCCTTTAATACATCTTGATATTTAAGTATAGATTATCAATTATTCTGAAAACATGGGAACAGAGGCATATGTATTTCTCTGAGTTTGAGGTGAGGCTGGTCTCTCGGGTGTGTCCTAGTTAGAATGCTAGAATAACCAGGACCATATACAAAACAAAACAACAAAAAGTAAAGACATGGGAAAGGAAAGAGTATCCAGGTAACCACACATCTCTGCTTAAGTATTAGAAAAGAAGGTTTTAGAGAAAATAACTAGGATAGATATTTTCAAACAAGTACAAGTTAATTAGCCTAGGAGAAATAGCATTTCTAGTATTTATACCAACAAAAGAGATTCAGCCCAACTAAGAGACAAGAAAATAGAACTTTTAACTGTCAGATTTTTTTTTCTGAATTAAAGGTCTTTTTTTTCTTTCTTTTTTTATTGGATATTTTATTTATTTATATTTCAAATGTTATCCCCTTTCAGTGTCACATTTTAACAGCTTACTTCACTTTCATTTTATAGGAAGGAAACATCAAACTACTAAAATAGTAGATAAGCAAATATTATGCAAGCCGTTCATACATTAATTAGTACTAGAAAGCAATAGGAAAAGTCATTGCATATTTAAAAAATAATAAATGTCTAAAGTGTGAACAGGTCAAAGAAAAAGTAAAAAGAAATAGCACTGAAGAGATGGATCAATGAATAAGGTACTTGCCCAGCCTGTGAGGTTCTGAGTTCAGATCCTTAGTACTAACATAAACTCAGATGCTATAAAACAGTGTCCAAGTTCCTAGTGATACTTAGTAATTCCAAGATTGATTCAGTCTCTAACATGGTAGAAATGAAGACCCACTCACATGAACAAAGTAGATGATAGATATATGGAAATATCACTATCCTTTCAAGATAAACGAACAACTTAGGATAATCTGAAAAGATTACCAAATCTAACTTATAAAACGTAAAAATGTTTCTAACCTTACAAGCAGCTTATAAAATATTAATAGAAATTGGCAAAAACCAGGATATGTATGATGAAATAATTTAAAAACATGACTACATAAGCAAAAATGTAGAAAATCTCCAAGCAAAACAAAAGTCAATAAAATGGAAGTCAATAAATTAGGAAAATGAAACACTGAGAAAATGCATTGAAAACATTTATCTTTATAGAACATAAATAGGATTGATAAGCATTTGTCATGAATTATCAGTATACAAAATAACAAGTTCAATTTTCAATATGAGAAGTGTATGCATTTTTTCCTTTCTGATATATTTTTGGCTAATTTACTATTTCTTTTAAGCTTTTTCTTTTCTCTGGAAATATGTATATATGTTTGTTTAAGTATATATAAACATACATATACATTTATATATGTAAATATAATAAATAATATATTTTTATATTTATCCCAATACACCCAAATACACACACACACACACATATATATATATATATATATATGTACGTCATTTTTTAAACCTCAGGTTTAATTATTTTACTTCGATTTGCTTTATTTTTTAATAGCAAAATATAATTAATATGTAATTTTATTAAAGTGTAAACAATAGAAATTTAAATGTAAAAAGTGATGACATTTATCTCTAGGTATACAACATAATTTTTTTGTACATTATTTTTCAAAATTCTCTCCATATTTTAAAATGCAGTTAGTATCAGAATTTTTCCCTTATCTCATTTTTACCTTCACAGTATTCTATGTTTCAGTGGTGCTATGATTATACTTTGATGTCCTTTTATGAGTTATATAGATACTTCTTGACCAAAAACCTAACTTTTTTGTTCTAATATAGACCTTTAAATTATTTTTATTCGAACACATTTCTATAAAAACTCCATTTGTCTTGTGGTTAGCCCTTTCTTAGGACTCTTGGTAGTTACCTGTTTACCCAGACTTCTCATTGCTTTCTGTACATCTGAAGTCCACCTTCTACCTCATTCATTGCACTATTATTGCCTTTTAAAAGAAATGACTGGCAGTTAGTAACAATTTAGGATACATATTAGTCAATTATTTTAACTTTACATTCTAGTTTTTTTTTCCAGAAGTTGTGAATTTCAAATGTATAATATGAAGATTTTCTCAGTTTGTGTCTCTAAACTGAAAGATATACAAATACAGATTTTGAGTTAGAAATCAGTTGTCTAAGAATTAGACCAGGAAAGAGAAGCGAGAGGGGGGTTGAATGGGGAACAGGGGGAGGGAAGAGCACTTATGGGACTTTCGGGGAGGGAGGAACCGGGAAAGGGGAAATCATTGGGAATGTAAATACAAAAAATATAGAAAATAAATAAATAAAGAAAAAGAAATCAGTTGTCTCCACTTTGCTTTTGTTCTTTGCAAATTGGCTCCAACACAGCACCACTATACGCTCAGAAATTAAAGTGTATACACTATACACTTTAATCTACTACATCATCCCTAAAATAGGGGTTAAATTTTTATGTGACTGTTTCTTTATCTTACTAAGAAAGGATTTTTTTTCTGCCTTTCTGCTTAGAAATAAGACAGTCATCCTTCTCTTGTCCTTAAGAATGTCTCCATTATTCTCTGAAGGCTTTATTGTCTATAGCTTTCTTTGTTCATAGTCTCTTAAAAATTTTCAAATTTTTGTTTATCTCATTCCATTTTACAGAATGACAGACAGAGGTAGTCCGTGGTATTTGAACATGTATTTAGAGTTGAAAGTTATAGTTTTTGCATGCTTGCTACATGTTTTCCAGCCACCCCCCATTTTGCTAAAATGTAATGACAAGAGTAAGTTAGAGGAAAGAAAATTGGTTCACAATTCTTGGTTATTGACAACTAGTATGGGAAATCCAAGCAGCAGGAATTTATGGAAGCCAGATAAACTACATCCTTAGTTGAGAGCACATACCAATGAATTAGTGAATACTTGTTAGTGTCCAAGCTTTCTATACACACATTTACGTAGACAAAGAGCCCAACTCCCGGACACAGTACTGCCCTCAATGCTCAGGTTTTCTAACATCACCAAACACTTTTAGATAATAAACCAGAGATATTCTAAGGGGCTCTTCTAGATGATTCTAGTTTTTTGACAAGTTGACAAGTGAAACTAATCCACCCTGTCTGTACTACAAATTTATACTTTTCTTCAAAATTCTAACTTATATTGTTTCTCTTTAACTATGGATTTCAATGTCTTTCATACACAAATAATTTCTTTTAACAGTGTGCTATATTCCCAGCATTAATTTGTTGGAAATTAAAGAGTTCAGCATAAACTTTCCCATCCGGTTAATAGTTTAGAATCAACTAAAAATACTTGTAGAAATTACAATGAGTGAACTGAAAGTATAACCACTATTTTAAGGAATCATTTTGTAGTTCAGGCACTCACAGCATCAAGCTACTCCACCTAAATTAAACTTAAATATCTAATTCTCTGTCAGAGTCATTTCAAAAATAAAGATTACACTTTCTCTGGTGGATCCACTCAATTGATATTCTGTGAGGGCAGAGATGAACATTAATAATCCTTTTCTCAAATGAAATTTATCAGTTGTGCTCTTTATTTCTGATGAAAGAATTTGGGTATTAGAAGAAGCCTAGGAAAATCTTATCAGAAGAGTTCTCCTAGACACACTAGTCTAGAGTAATGATCATTTCCTCCATAACACTCAGGGTAGCTAAAATAGGTTGTTTACTTCCGAATTTTATGCTGACATATTTTTCTTATTTTTATAATACTACAAGAATAAATTTATGAGTATGCTAATGATTATAAAAATATTAAAAATAATTTAACTCATTTTTGAATAAAATGCATATCATAGTCAATTTGCTTTAAAGATGTCAGGGCTTTAGTTTTAGATTAAAATCTTGATATTTGCTTTAGGTCAATAAACTCACAAATATATTTCATTTAACCTCTATTTTGATATTGAGTGCACATTTTAATAGCATTGTGCTGGATACAGGTTTTATTGTTCTAGTAAAAATCAGTGTTGGCTAATTATAAGTAATCTGGAACAAAAACTCTCATGCATAGTACTTTCAATCAATAAAATTGTGAACACCACTTTTCACATATGAGTTAAATTTACAGTTCCTAATGGGATATCAAAGGAGAAAATATAAAGTAATAAAACTAGCAGTCTATGTTGCTTAGTAATGGTTAGCACTTAACATAGACCTACAAAAAGCTCTTAAGGCTCTCGCTAGTCATATTTATGCTAAATAACAGGGTCATATGCACCCTGTAAGACTTGAGTAGAAAAGTTGAATTCAGTGTACTAAATGCCTGATCCCTTCATGTCTGAGTTGGTCTTTTAACTGTGTGTGTGTGTGTGTGTGTGTGTGTGTGTGTGTGTGTGTGTGTGTGTGTTTACAAACAAGTATATGCTTTCCACATTTCTGAAACTTGTAAGGGTAGTTTTGAAATTATTTGAAGAACAATATTAAAAATCACTGAGGTTAAATTGAATTTTCAAAAAATAGTTTTCCCCACAATTAAAATGTAGTTTAGCAAATAAGAGAATTATTCAGAAAAACAATGTAAAACCTCTGCTGATTGAATGAAAGAAGATTGTATTAATTTTACATATTTTAGAAGAGGATGTGAATGACACTGTAAATATCATATGTAGAAAATAGAAGCTATAATTTTACATTAAGATTGTTTGCAATTTATTATACTACAGTGAAGAGACACCATTTGCCATGCTTTTATCTATATCATCACTGCTGACTTTGAAAACAGATTTGGGGACTATAATTTAAATATCCCATATAATTCATATAAAATATCCGTTTCAGTGCATTTTAATGTAGGAAACTCTCAGCTCTGCAGATTTTAGAACATCTTCATCATTTCATGAGGAATCACGGGAACTTTATAACTATAATCACACTCAAATGCCTGTTACCATAACTGGTCACATATTTTTGTCTCCTTTGCTTTTCTTGATCTAAATTTTCCTGTAAGTGGCAACATGGAATATTTATAATCTTTTAAAATTATCTCTTGCATTTAGAATAGTCTTTTTGAGGACTTCCATAGTTGAAGCATGAACTAGTATGTTTCTGATATTTTCAAACTGTATCGTATACTCCACAAGTTAATTTATTCAACAACTGATGAATATGACTTAGTCTTAAGAATTCATAAATTTTACTACAAAATCTTACTCTTAAGATTTTATAAATTTTACATAATATAATATGTGGGTAAATCTTTCCTATTCTCCATAACATATTCTTAGGAGTTAATTGGTCTTAGTATAGATTTGTATATTATGATCTCAGGGACAACCAGATTGTGGCTTTGCATTTTATGTTATTCTATTGTGGATGAAAGTTACAATTCAGGGCGGTATGTCATATTATATAATGCTTTGTTGTAATCATGTTTGTGTTTACATCATCTCTTTGAACAGCATTCTCAAGGAGAAGGCAACGTAAAGCAACTTTTCATGTACTTATTGGTCATTCACATATCTTCCTTGGAAACATGACTATTTGAATCACTTGATAATCCTTAAAACTTAATTTTCTTCCTTTAATACTGTATTATTCAAGATTTAGATATGTATTTGAGAAAAAGTTACATTATCAGTTATTTAATATGTGTTTCCTTTACTCTGGGAGTATAGTACTAAATTCTGTACTAAATTAAGCATCTGAAATTTTTTACCTTCACATTATCATCTGTGCCATATATAATTTTGGTTCTTATAGTTATTTCTTTGGTTCATTATGAATTAATGTATGAGTGTTATATGATATTAGGATCCAATATCAATCTTTCAGTCTTTGTTGTGGCTGACAGCTTTGTAGAAAGAGAGAATTTGCTGTTTTACAATCTGACATATTTGTCATAACTTATGTGATGTTTGATTAGTGATATCAATTGTTGACTGTCAATTTGATTCCATTAACCTACCTTTCATTAAATGGGCTGTTGTATTACCAGTTTTATATTTAGATTTGTATAGACCTGGGTTTCTTTCATCTGGTTCTGGGAATTAAACTTGCAACCCTGTACATGTTAGGTGGGTGCTTAATCAACTGATTCATGACTTTTGCATCTAATTTGCTTTTCAATTCACTTTATTTTAATAGATTGCTTGAGAAATTTCTCTCTAAATTTAAACCAGTTGCAAACAGCAATAAACTTACAACTTCTCCAATATAATTGTTTTTATTTATACATATTTCCTAATCTTGATTAGAAAGTCCAACACAGTAGCTTATAAAAAAGTAAAAATTATTGCTTCATTTTTTATATTAAGGAGAGAATATGTATTATTTGGTGATTATAGTGTTGTCTGTGACTTTTTATTGAAATTCTTCAGCATATCATGCACAAATCAAATAAATTTTTCAAATGATTTTTATTTAGATAACCATTGATTCATTAATTTTCCCAGTCAATTTCAGTAATTTGTGATGTTCTAGCAATATTCTCATTTCATAAAATTGTATAATTTTATTATTTACAGTATTATAGAAATCATTATTATCCTTTGGGTTTCTGTAAATTTAGAAATATTATTTATTATTTATTCTTGAGTTTTAGTTATTTTAAATACCTAATTTTCTAGTACATGAACCTTTCCTTCTTATTAAGCTAGTGTAGTTTTTCTCTTTTAAACATTCTGCTGGGTAATTTCAGGAACTCTTATCCATACTGAGGACTGGGCAAGTCTAGTACTGTCTCCAAGCGGAGGCAGTGTAGTGTTTGTCAATATTACCTCTGCTAAGGAGTGTTTGGAAAGGCCTTTCCTTGCTCTCCTTTTTTGCCATACTCACTTCTTTCTTTTATACATACTTCCTTACTATAAGGGTGCTTTTCTGTTGTTTGCAGCTGTTTTTTGAACACAAGTTGTCCATAATGTCCTCCAAACATACACTGGCTCCTTTGAAATGATGTTTTCCAGGGTTTATATTTTATATTAAATGTCATTGATGATGTCTCAGCCATCTTTCATTCCCCATTTCCTTCTGAACTATGCAGCCTTCAGTCTATTTACACAATTACAGGCTCTGCAAAATCTAATTATGTGACCTATAATGTGTACTAATGGTGTACATTTATATTCAGTATCTTACCATAAAAAAAGGCAGTTATTCTCTTTGGAAGAATCTATGTGCTATTTTATTTGATGGAGAGGACTCAGAACTACCATGTCATGGCCACATCTCAGGTAAACATCCTTCAAATTTCTACTTGTATAAAGTTGCCAGGATTTAAGGCAAAAACTATAGGAAGAAATATATTTGTGATTTGTTATCTTAATTTCATTTATTTATTTTTGTCATGGGAGTGGTAGAGGCATTTATTCCATGCTGCTTATGTGGTTATCTGAAAACAACTTTTTGGAGTAAACTTTCTCCTACCATAATATGAGTTTTGGGGACCAGTCTCAGCTCATCAGGCTGAGCTATACGCTGAGTCACAATGCAAGACCAAAGAAGTAGATTTTTAAATTCAATAAGTGACCTCTTACAATGGAATTTTGTGTTCTAAATGTCAGCTAACATATCCTGTGTAAGTGCTTTCCTGCAGAATAAATATAAAACAAATTGTCAAGGTATTGTGTTGACCACCAAGACGAGTGTTTGATAGCACGAAATAACTTCAAATTTTTAATATGTCCATCTGGACAAATAGCTAGCCTCTGAAGGGCAGACTGAGATGTCTAGAAGAGGTTTTACTCATGACCAGTATATGTAATATTTCTCAAATATTTTTAGTACTTGAATCACTTCTAATCATGAAAATAAAATGTGCAGTCTATCAGTTAAGAAAAGATACCTAGAAAAAGAATGTACACATATTGGAAAAGCAAATTTCAGGAAAGAAGGAAGAAATGAAGAAGCAAAAAAAAAAATACAAAGAAAATGGACTTACATATGTACTATGTAAGTCTATGAATATTAACATTATATATCGATTAGATTGTGTTTTCTAGGAAGGGAAATAGAAATGAAAAAAAAAACACACCATATATTCACTGACATTTCAATCTCATCACTGCAGCTAAGAGTAATCAGAAATACATATAACACCTTTACTGTGGTATAATTTTTTTTAAATAAAATGATGTCACACAGTAAGGTAAAAATCGCAATGAAGGTTGAGGAGTGAGATAACCAGTTAGGGTCCCAGTACTTAAAGGGATTTCACTGTGGAAAGCTCTCTCAGTGGTATAAAGTCTCACTGAAGACCAGAAATCCTGTAGTCTTAAGTCTTAATTTTTTTCATGAATCACGTTAGCCTTACAGTATGCATTGAATGCTATAAGGAATTTATATTCACCTAACTTCTCTTTAGTCACCTTCTAACACTTAGGGTAGTGAATTGCTGGGTTTGATGGATCAGCCTCATTATCACATCCTCTTTTTGTCTGATTTGTTCTTCTATACAGTTGAATGTATGGTATTTTATTAACCTCTCATGTTTTGTCAATGAATATTATCCTTTATTCGTTTAACATATTTATATTTATTAAGAAATCCACTCTCTCCTTTGAGTATTTATACATACAAGTTTTTAAGACAGAATGTCAGAGTACAAATGCTAGCTGTATTGATAATAATCCACATGAAAATTCCAACTTCAAATTTAAGTGTTCAGCACCAGGCCTTGTATAGGACAGATTTGTTGAGGAGACAAATGAATGCTTGTGTGTGAGCCTAGCCTTTCAATGGCCAAGCCATCTTTCCAGCCCAAGTCATCATTTGCTAGGATGTTAAAACAATATTTATAAGGTAAGAATGTATAAAGAATATCATATACACTAATATAAAATATTTTATCCATCATTCACTTTACATAATATTTATACTTTGGTTTCTCCTTCTAGAATCAGGATTAGAAAGCCAGAATAATACTAAGGGAATTAAATGACATCACCAAGAATGGGCAGAAGTTTTGTTGCGGTCAGGGAGGGCTGCAACCCCGGAGGGTCAAACTGCTAAAATGAGGTAATTGCTTATAACAATGTTTGGAGAGTTTCCGTTTTACATCAGCCACCAGTGGGCCACATGGCTTCGGCCAGGTCTTCTCATCTAAGCAGACTTGGCCAAGGAATCCTGAGACATCTCTACCCAACTTGCTAATTTTCCTTGGCGGGTGGTTGTCATGCCAGTTCCGTGCAATTACCTGCCCACCTCATGGTTAAATATCATAATAACCATTAACCAAGTAAAATCAAAACTCTTCAAGCTATGATTAACCAGTTAGATTTATATAACAATAAAGTCTCAATTCACAAGATGCTCATACAATAATTTCAGAGCCAACTGATAACGACACAAGCTGTCCACCTAGATTAGACAAGTTATCCCAATTATTCTATCCATACATGATTTTATATTTACCTGTGGTTATTTGAATCCATGCTGAATCTGAATCATCCTGTTCGCTCTCCATATTGCTTAATCCCCTCTCCTGTATTCTCCTTCTCCATCTCTGCAACTTTTAGCTCTGCCCCTCCTTTTCCCTGTCCAATCACAGGTTTCCTGCGTAGTAATATTTATATTAATTGGACAGGGAAAAGTCATGAATGTGGAAATCATTTTCAGTTTCACAGGAATCACGAATGGGATTTTTACTCATCAAAGCTCTGATCCTTCTTTGTCTCAACCAAAATAGTAATAAAGTAATGGTCAACTCAACAATATTTATTTTAAAATAACTGATTTTAATGTAAATGCAAGACTTGCACTTGCTTTTATTACAATTCTGCATGTTATAATTTATGTTTTCTAAAGATTAATAACCAGTATGGCTGAACATTAAACTAACCATTGTTTTAATGTAAATCCTTCCTAGTTTCTCCAATGCATGTATCAATGAGAATAAAAATGCTGAATAGGGATATTGACCCAGAATCTCGGAATACCCTAGACACAATCCGCATATCAATAGATTTCTAAACAGGAGGAAGGAGAGACCCCTGGTCCTGGAAAGACTGGATGTAGGGGAACGCCAGGACAGAGAAACGAGAGGGGGTTGAATGGAGAAAAGAGGGAGGGAAGGGGGCTTATGGGACTTTCGGGGAGGGAGGAAACGGGAAAGGGGAAATGATTTGGAATGTAAATTAAAAAAATAAAATAAATAATAAAAAATTTAAAAAAAATGCTGAATAGGTGCAGTGAGCCATAGTGTAATTTCAAAAGATACATTTGTTCAATGTATTTTATCAGATTGGTGAACAACAAGTTTCTGTAATCAAAAAGCTCAGAAAAGAAAATGTATGTGTTGTGCGTATGTGTGGGGATTGGGAGGAAAGCTGGAAGGGAATGTAATATATGAAAATATATGTGGTTGAGATGTAATATATGAAAGAAAAATACAGAAAGAAATATGATAGCAAGAGAAGAAAGCCAAAAGAAAGAAAGAAAAAGAAACAAAGGAAGAAACAAAAAAAAGAAAAGGAGAAACAAGAAAAGAGCAGCTTTTGCTTGTTTTCAAAACCAAGAAAGCAAAAAAAAAAAAAAAAAGCAAACAAACAAACACAAAGGCAAAAAATGTGTGTACCTAAGCTATAAACAAATGACAAATTATTATTATTAAACCTTTTCATTGAATTGTGGACAACCCTTCTACATAAGAGAAATATGCCTTCTATGGTGATTTGAATTAAAACAAATACAATTATTTAAAAATCATATTTTTATTTATCATCTTTGTCTGATTACAAGAAGAGCTGACATCATTTCCACAACTCTGGTAAGAAAAGAACAAAAGTGTTACTTGTGATTGGAAAATATGTGATTTATTGTTTTACAGCTGTTGGTATTTTTGTCCTCTTTAAATAATAATTAAGAGGTATATTGTTACTGAAATGGATAGAATAAAAATAATTTTAAACTCTACCACTTCCACATGGCCCTGATAGTTTTTCTGCATGCAGTTCTCAATTTGTTGCTTTGTATTTTTCCTGGGTGAAGAAATGAGCATCCAAGAGAAATAAATTTTTATTTCCCTTTGTTCCACATGACTGTAAAAGGCCTATTTCACATGATGTCAGACACAAGCATGTGTGCCAACCTTATTTTGAATCTGATTTAGTGGCATAATCAGGCTAGTGATTATACAATGTTACTGTTAAATGTGTTCTTTTGTATCTGTTTAGCCATTTGTAACAGGGAAATATCTACAATCACAGTGCTGTCTGGAAGAGCATCTGACATATGAATTACATATATTAAGGATGGTCTAACTTAATATTATTAATTATGGCTGTGATTTTAAACAAAGTAAATCAGTAAGTATCTCCAATATAGAAAAATAGGTTAGAGTAGAAATTAAATAAATCATCTTATTATTTGCAAAGTAAGTTGCTTACTGGAGCAGTAATAAATATAGTTTTTGGTTTTGAATTTTTCTTCAATGTTATGACTTAATTTTTGACTCCAATAATACTGGAAGTGCTAGTAAAAGTTATAGATGCATCATTTATTAAATATAGAAAGTCTTGTTTTGCCTTCTATTTTTAAAACACAGGAGATTAACAGAAAACTTTGATTTCACAACAATATAAATCATGGAAATTTTTAAATCACTGAGAATTTAAAAAAAAACACTCTAAATAGGTCATTCTCAAACCTTTGTAAATTGTTATGGGGGATTTTAAAACATTAATTATGAGGGTGTAAAATAGTCAAAAGTAGTGTGTCCTGATATGGGGAGGTCAGCCTCATGGATAAAAAGTAGTATAATAGCAATCTCAATACTTGTCATGATAATTTTCTAGGGATTGCTAATTGTACCATTATTAAATGTAATTCTTGGCACTAGAGAAATGGATCAGAGGTTGAAAGCACTTGCTGTCTTCACAGAACCACAGAGTGAGTCATAGCTTTTTGTACTCAGTTCCAGGGTATCCAACAGTCTTCTCACTTTGGATATTACTAGGCAACTACTGGTACAAATAAAATAAAAATAATAATAAATAAAAGTCATCCCAGGCTGACTATATCAGTACATTTTTAATCAAAGAACTGTGCATACAGGCAGGAGGACAACAAAATAGAAGTTAACATAGCCTGTAAAACAAGATGTTGATGCACTACTTGAGAAACAATTTTTACATTAGCAGCGCCAAAGACACAAGTTTATTTTTTAGCGGGTTAAATTTTATAGCATACAAAAAACTGTTGTTTGCACAGCTATAGAAGTATGTTTAATTTGAATATTGAGATTGAAATGGAAAATTAGAAGTTTATAATAGTTTTGAAAATCCAGATTTATAAGTGCAATTTGTTATTTTAATTCCCATTTCAATGATGAAAGGCTGTCCAATTGCAACACTAAGATCTGGAGGTGGGAAACACCACCAATGCCAGTGAGAATAATCTTGTCAAATAGTTTAGGAAACTGGGAACTGAGTCCTGATGAGAATTATCAATAATAAATAATAGTCATAGAAAACAGGATGATTTTAAGTTATTAGCTTTATTTCAGAATCAGAACAAAAGAGAACAGAGTGGCTGATTCCCACAGTTCACCAATGGGAAGCTTTACAGTTCAAAAGAGTTTGATATTCAATTTATGAATTACAGAAGGGACATCCTAAAATATGTTGTCTCTAGTAAAGTATACCACAGTGACTTAGAAGATAGCAAACTGTGGTAAGAGACAGAGTTATCAATTGTCTCAGCAAAACCATACTAAGGAACAAAAGAAGAGAAGTGAATAAAATGATATGTATTTAGTAGAAAATAAAAACAGCTAAAAACAGAACTAGAAATTGCAAACTTATCTTTAAAATATGTATATAGAGATATTTGGGGCTGGAGAGATGACTCAGCACTTAGGAACCCTCACTGCTTTTGGAGGAGATTCTGGTTCAATTTTCAGCACCCAGAGGGTGACTTACATTGATCCCTAACTCCTAATCATGCATGCAGTCATGCATGCAAAACTCACTTATACATAAAAAAAAACCAGTATTTTTCAAGAGAGTACTTACAAGCAATTACTGGTTAAAGAAAATGTTATTGTAGAAAATTATGTATAAGAGATTTTTGATGTGCTATGCTAATATAGCATATTTTTAAATTTATGTTTTATGAAAGCACATCCTTATGACATGTCTGAAATCCATTTTGCAATAGCATCAAACACAAGTACTTTTCAAGTGTTAGTATAAGAGAAAAAAATCACTGGTCTTACTAGATTTACATTTAAAGCTTAATGACTTGTAAATAACCTTGCTTTTCACCATAATTTCTTTTATTCTCTGTATTCACTCTTCAGCTTTCTCTTCTGTGATTTTCACTCCATTCTGAACAAGAATCTAGCCTACAGCTTTTCATGCTTTCTTCCTCCTTATTTTAACTGAGACTTCTTCAGATTCAGCTTGAATAGTATTCCAAGATTTATTTTTTCTGACACTTTCTTAACCCAGGTTCCAAAGATCTCTGAAACTCATAGAGTTTCTTGTTTCCAATTATATCTGTTGTAACTGAATGAGTTACTACTATTGAATGATGTATGGCCCCTGAATCCTAATGAACCCTTACCTCACTGATTTGAGTAGGCATATCAAATTCTAGGAAAATGCTTAGGAGGTAATTAATAAATACAGCTATCTCAGAAAGCTTATGTAAAAGTGACTATAAAAATGAATATATCAAAAGATATAAAATAAAATAAATACGTTGCTGACATAAATATGTAGTTAGCAAAGGTCATTTTCATTTCTTCTTTAAAAACCTAAACATTTAAAATACTATACACACATCTTAAAATTTGAACAGATTCCTTTAAGAATTTAATGTAGTATTTTCTATGTTTAACAAGTACTTGGTGGTATGGTGTATAAAAAAATTCTCAATTAGTAATATTTTCATTGTAATGAAAATATCTTAATATCTTCTCATAAGATGATGTGGTATGCATAGACTTTATATGCACATTATAAATTTTTTCTCTAAGAGCAATATGAGAGACTGGGGTTAAATTGCTTGTATATCTTAAAGGGTGTTAGCTTCTTAGCATCTTTTCCCTTATGTGCATGACTATTTGATATACACTCTATCCTTTTCTAATTTAGACAGAAATTTGGTTGGACCTTAAATGTTTTTTCTTCACTTTGAAACTATAGACTTCTATTACAGTTTTGTGAGTCATAAATGAGAATTTTTTTTTCCTTAAAAAGATTCATTCTTTTAAATTTAGAGGTTTCAGTGAGAACTATAATAATTCTGTCAGGTTTAAAATATATAGCATTAGTCATTTGTGACTTACGTCAGTAGGAAATGTTCGAGCCTGTTTTAGTTAGGTGTATGAAAAATGGACTTTCACCTTCACACAACTCAAAGTGCCTAAAGCAATTTAGCTCTCTCTCAAACAAGTTCACCTTTTGTCCTAAAGTTTGAAACTTCATCTGAGATGTAATCATACCTAGAATAAAATTGTGATTTACACAAGTACTAGAAGATATACAATCATTCTTTTTAAAATGAAATACATAAACGTATTTTAACTTATAAACAGTATACTTTTATTAAGGACATAACAAAAATAAGTCACTAGTTTTAAATTCACTATTACTTTCTATTTTCTTTTTCTCAAAGATAATAAAATATCTAATTATATCTCTTGTGAATACTTATTTTTAAAGCAAAGTTTTACACCATTGATTTTGTAATTGCTATGAATAATTAAAGGTTTAGTCCCCTAGTTCATGGTGAATTGCTCTGAAGATTTACTAATTACTCAGTTAAGGTGCTTAAATAGTGAATGCTAATGCACACTGATGATATGCTCAATACTGTTGAGTATTTATACTTTATAAATGCAAGTGGAACCATTTTTGCCTGTGTTTTATTTTTTCAGAAGAGACAGATATATGAACAGTCAAAAGCAATGAAATCAAAATATAATTAATTCAAGATCCCTTATTGATTTTTGCCTGAGAGAGTGGTAAGGACTCTCAGATATCTATAACTTTAAATCCCACAGTGTTATTCTTTTTCAGATACTCTACTGTTCTCATCAGTCCTGCATGGAAAATATTCTAATATTTCTTTTTATTTTAAGCAAAATCAAAATGATAAAATAATGATTAAGGTAATTTAAATAGAGCAATAATCTCAATAAGAAAAAAGTTAGAAAATCTAATGTATGCCTACAAAGAAGTACAGAATATAAAAATAATTTTTGACTTTTTAGCAAATACTGGAAATAGAAAATGAACTGAAGGAGAATTATTATAGAAAGAATTCAAGATATTATGTGGCGGTAAATCTCCAACCCAAATAGGCCTGTACAATGAAGACATGACTCACTTAATATGAATACAAGCTGCATGCCTAAATTGGACAGATCTACCACCACACTATAATATACTCCAGTTATGAGATCCCTTATAACTCGCAGTTTCTCTAGGCCATGTGCTTCCACCTCTTCTTCAGTCTTTTTCTTTCTCCCTCCTCTGTTTGTCTCTCTCTCCCTCCTTTCTCTCCTCTCTCCAAAACTTTTTAGCTCCACCTCTCTTCCACTGCTCAATCACTGACTCTAGCCTTTATTTTACAAGTTAAAATGGGGAAATGATTCACATCACGTCACGTGAGTATGTGATTCACTCCTCATCCCAGGCAGCCCCTCTTGGGGAAGCAAAATTATCATCAAAAAACAAGCAACACATGAACAATCCACAGTGATATTATAGGAAGCATATATTTGATAATTAATTATTATTAATGGTAAGGATATTTTGTATGCAAAAATGAGTTTTTCAAATATGTTTCCAGTCAGAATGAATGTTAAAGCTAGAATACTAGCTATTGGTAAGAGGAAAGCTTGCATAAGTGCTTCATGACCCTGTACTTCTTTCTCTACACATAGCAGTGTGGATAGATGCATGATGAGATTTTATGTGATGGTGATATGCTTGCCGCAGACTGAAGGCAAATGCAAAGATTTGTGGGAGATGTAAGATCATGTCCTATTTATAGATTTGCTAAAGAAGATCAAGTCATGCAAAACCAACAAAACAACAATACAATACAATGCATCATTACTTGCCTTAGATATATGTTAACTCAGGAACAAATTAAACACACATGTGAAAATCTTCTTTTTGCAAAGATTAGAACAGGTTCTAGAATTTTTCAAAAGGATCCAGAGAGAGGAGAAGGTATAAATTGGACATTGGAAAAATGAAGGCATATCTTCAATATCTTTCAGATTATGGATTGGAGATATCTCAGTTGTTAAAGCTCTGCTGTTCTTCAATAGGACCTGGATCCCATTCCCAGCAGTCACATGGCAGCTAACACTTATGTGTAACTCAAGTCCCAAGAGATCTGATGGGACCCACATATGCACGTTGTCCGAGGTTGAACATTTAGGCAAATTCTAAAATGAAATGCACTATGAATGAAATTTGTATAAATTTTATGTAGTAGAAAAATATTTGAAATTAGTAACCAAATGGAGTAAAGATTTTTGTATGGACGGAATATTTAGGTTAAAATGGAGAAGAATTGGTGAATGGGAATTGAAAATATCTGAGAGGCAAATTGGAACTGAATATACTACCTCATCTGTCCCTGTCTCTTTTTGTTTCAGTCCTCCACTATCCCAAGATAACTATTCTCTACCTGTTTTTATAATTTACCCTTCTTACCAATAAAAAATATATATATCATAAGACAAAATAAAACCATTATATCAAGGCTGAAACAGAAAACCCAGTAGAAGGAAAAGAATCCCAAAGAAGGCACAATAAACATAGACCCACTCTTTCATACCCTGAGAAATCCATCAAAACACTAAATTGAAAGTCATATTTCATAAGCAGAGGATCTGGTCCTGATTCATGTAGGGCTGTGTTTGGTGCTGCAATCTCTGGGAACTCTTCTAAGTTTTGCTCAGTTGACTGAGAGAGCCTTGTTCTCCTGGTGTTCTACATACTGTCTGGATTTTAAAATTTTTCTTCCTCTGCTTCAATGAGAGGAAGATCTTAACTGAGAGATGTAATGGCGATATCCTATTTGAACTGTGTGTTCCAAGTATTATCTATGTCTGCATAATGTCTGGTTGTGTGTCAATTTATCTGTTCTCATCTACTGCAAAATAAAGCTTCTCTATGAGTATAGAAGAATATTACTAGGAGTCATTTTATTGATTTTTTTTCATCTATTGTATTTGATTTTACCCCGGGTCTCTGTGCTATCTAGTCCATGGTACTAGACTAAGCAATATCTAGAATGGATTCTTATGTCTTCTGTCTTATGAAGTCTGCCTAAATTAAAATCCAGTGCAGATTGGCTACTCCCACAACTTCTATTCCAGGATTGCCCTACCATATCTTGCAGGCAGGACAGCTTTTACATCAAAGGTAGCTGGTTTGGTGGTTATATTTAACAACTGTTTGCTAATATTAATTATTGTTTCTGAGCTCTGCATGACTGTTTCAATTTAGTTGTTCCAGATAAAACTCCTTTGTAATCTTGCTCTCTTTCTGAGCTGCTCTTAAATGGCTTTTCTCCTGAGCATTCACTGGGCATATCCTATTGCTTGTACATTGTGTCAAATTTTTCTCTGAATATCTCTGATTTTACTACCACTCAATTAGACATCATTTTTGAGAATTAAAGGTGGCAACTAAAGACTTCTATCCAGAGGGATCAAGGTGTGTGTTAAGGACATATCTGTATTCCAGCCAGAACACAATGACCTAGCATGTCTGTAGATGTGATGAGAGCAGCCATGTTTCTGGACTAAAATTCTTCTACAAATGGTGATGATGATGACCATGATTATAATAATAAATAATATTTTCATCATGCATATTGATTATACATGGCACTATGTTACATAAATATATTTCCATACAACAGATTATATATTTAGGATATGATGTCACTCACGTTTTAGATTGCTTTTCTAACATACTTGAAATACTGATTCATGATCCACTGCATGGTGGTTTATGAAATCAGGATTAGAAGTTCAAGGTCATTCTGAACAATCTATGACTCTGAGGCCAACCTGAGAAAACAAAGAAGAACAAATCAGCTTATGCTTTCAGCTCCATCTGAAATATAAGCAGTGCATCCACCAAGCTGGGAGAAATGCATGTGTCCTACAAGTAGACAAGTGCAAATAGTGGAAGAAAAATACAGTGACTGTAGGATCGTTCCCTAATTTTCAAATGAAAATTAGGTGTTCTTAGCATTATACAAATGCAAATATTTTAAGTTGGTAAGATCATCTGCCTTTCCTCACTATGTGTAGCACATTTTGAAATTTGTATATATGTATTTTTTTAAATTCATCACAGGTATTTAGATTGTTTAAATACCTCTTTATATGTGATGAACTTCAGGTCATTGATTTTGGATGATTTCTTCATGGAAATGTGAGCATTAGGTATGAGTACAAGCCTTCAGATTTATTTACTAATATTTTAAAATGGAAAAAATATTAAAGGAGCTATAGAATGACAGGAACCATCTTGTAAGATGTACAGGTCAAAAAGATAATTAAATTTTAGTTAATGATACACAAAAATAAAATACCAGTTGTATTTCATGTTTAATATTACCAGATTTGACAAAGGAATATTGCTTTGTTTTAATTTTATCTTAGTTAATTATTGTCATTTTTTCTTATTCTTTTGCTTTTTTTGAATTCTAAGGGGATGGTATAGATGTGTGGAAGTAGGGAAGCTGGGAGAATCTGAGATGAGTTGGGAAAAGAGATAATATAATCAGAATATTTTCCAAAAAATGAAAATGGACTTCAAATAATAATTAAAATAAAATGTATTCAGAAATTGAATAAGTATTTCATGTAACTAACTTTAATACCTTTAATTACACTGATTAAACAATTAATAAATGTTATTTCTGTGTCAAATTCTTTAGTAATATATGTACATATTTTCTGAGAATATTTTTTGAAAATGTGCATGTTATTTGCTCATTCATATAAGTATTGCAAATTTATACTTATTAGATTTGTTCTTCAGAAACTAAATATTTTAAAGGAAATGTTACATATAAAAAGATTCTTATTGATCAAATTTATTAATTTTGTATACTTTTAATTTTCATTTTGGTAGTTGGTATCTCTGCAATATTATAATGTGAATTTTGAATACAAAGTGTATGGTTCATTTTTCTAACAAAACAGAGACAGAAAAACACATTTATATAAAACTTCACAGATGTTTCAATATATATGATTATATATACATATGTATGAATGTATATGTATATATATGTAGTAAGCAGAATATATTGCATGATTATACACACACACACACAGTGTGTGTGTATGTGTGTGTGTGTGTGTATGGGGAGAGATCTGTTTCTTCAATAATACACATGAATTTTGTGTATGTTTTACCCTCTGGAATAGCCTATCATGACTCTAACTTTATACATGTACTGTAATTACATAGTTGGTAAATGAGAAACTCTGAAATTGAGATAAACATCATGACCATTTTCTAGTTCCTTTGTTTTATCCTAATAGCTTCCTTTTCTGGGTTTTATAATTTACTTTAATAGTTAGATTAAGCATACTATCAATTTGAACTTTGAAATGTACTTTTTTACAAATTTGAATGCTGATATTTAGTGTCATGATGTACAGATGTTTTAAAAAAAATAAAATGAAGTAGAAAAGATGTTGAATTTATTTCAAATACTAATTTAAAGCTGTTCTTCCAACAATTTATTTCATTTTGCAATTAATTTGGAAAGAAGTAACCATTCGGTCACAAATTACCAAACAGTATATTTTTTTGCTTCATCATTGATAATGGATTAGTAATTAGCTTGAGAGAGTGACATAAGATCTAACATATTCAATTATTGTATCTTTTAGAACACTGATACACATGATTATCAGTGTAAATAAACCAACAAAATTATTTGTAACACTAGAAACTAGCTCTACAGTAAATTGGAGAAATAATCTTGAGATGGTTGAAAGACACTTCTCATTATGTCACTGCAATTATAGCTCTGGCCTTTCATCCACTTTAGAGCATGGAAAAGTGTTATATGGTCCATGTTCATCAAAATTTCATTCAGTGTTCTATATCATCACAATTTCTATGAGATATCAATTCTGTTCTGTAATCTTATATTGAAAAAATAAAAAAAAAGTGAAATGAAGGACTATATGAGATTATTTATCTCCTTCATATACTGACAGCTGTTTTGTGGATTTTATTCTTTGGAATGGTTAAATTTTCTGAGAGACCATAATTAAGACTCGTATGGAAATCCAAGTTCATATATGTAGGTTTTTATAACCACAGGCTCTTCAGTGGCATGTTTGTTGTTATTGCAACCAGATTATCTTTATTTACATTAAAACTTCCTAACAACCTGAGGAATATCTCAGGAGTATAGAACTCTCTTTGGGTAACTGGTCCTTAAAGAGTTTAAGTAGTCAGCAAGAGACAATATGAAGGATATGCTTACAGAAGAATGACATCAGGAATAAGAGAAAAATGTATGCGAATTCACAGTGGTCATTACACTTTCTTATTTCTTCCAACAAATTGATAAGCAAGTGTTAAAAATGAATAATTGTTTACATTGTATTTTATCACACTTTCATTAATGTTTAAAGTTACAAATGTTAGTTATACATTTCAAGCAACATTTTGAACAGAATAAAATTAGGAGAATGAAGCAATAAATAACATGCTAAAACATTACAAAGAAATTTGACCTGTACATTGATTATTTATATCTCTAGAAATTTCAATAATGCATATACAGTTTCTGTGCCTTATCTGATTCCTCTATTCCTATACAGTTTGTGTTTTTCTGAAGACACCCTAGTGCTGACTTTTGGTGATTATCATTGCCAAAGGAATTTAAATTTCCATTTACTTTTTGTGAGCAAAGTCAATTTTATTCAGATACAAAAGAAATGAGAGAATTGTTTCTGCAATGGCCAGTTACAACAAGAAATCTACTTCTGTCTTGCTAACAATGCTCTAGTTCAGAGCTTTTCTATTCTGTTCTCATCAGTTCTCCTGGGCACTCATTTAATTGGGTGATAAATGGATGAATATGACAGTCTCAGTATGAAAGTTCAGCCAGTCTATGTGCACACATTATTTGTCCTATTACAAAAAGATAACTGAAGTCAGAAGCTGCTGTAACGCTATTCAGAAATATGTGATACTGCAGGACATCAAAAGACAAAAGCAATAAGAGCTTTAATAAATATTTCAGAATGTTACTATTAAATATGTAATTTCAAAGGAGTAATGGGAAGTTTTGTGTTAAGGCTTTAAAAAAACGTGAGATAGAAGACATTTGTAGAAACACTCTAATGTGGTATACTTCGTCTTAACCCCCCCAAAAAATTAATAAGTAGAATTATGAAGTGTCTTGTGAACTTTGAGACATAGGAACAAACACCTATTTCTAATCAGCTTTCTATCATTGGTGTCTTAATACACTGTAACACTTTGGGAATGTTGCTGACATTCTGACAGTGACAGATTGGCCAGGGTATGCTTTGTATGAGCTCCTAGCCGTGTTGGTCTGTCAATAACCTTGATTCTGCAGTCACTGTCCTCTAACACAGTGATAGGAACTTCATGCAAATGCTTGGCATTAACTCTCAAATATTTTCAGTTACCCTGTTAAAGAGAGCAAAACAGAAAACTCAGATTATAATATATACTTTCTGGAACATCAGCTTATTTTTCACTGTCGGGCCAAGGCTCCATGCACAGAATCCAGTTCTCCATTGTGGAGGACTGAATCTTAACACAATATTAGTAAACTGTTTACTTTTGTTTGGGTGATAAAACAGATTTTGATTTTATCTTGTGATATGCTTGAATGTAGACCAAAGTCTTTGATAGCCTTGTTTCTTCATTATTCCATCAAATAAGGACAGAAAATATTCAGATTCAGGAACATATGGGGGTTTTTTTAATCTGAGGCCACCGAAGGTGTTTGGAAAAGAAACCAGAAAAGCAACCAAAAGCAGCCTGAGTATATTCTTTTCCAAACATACATCACTATTTTCAGGGCTGAATTTTTTTCCTAATCCTTGTTCTAGGAAGATTTAGTCATAATAATTTAGAATTCAGATAATATAAAATTCAGTATTTTCATTTATAAAAGAACACTGATAATACTATTCTTCAAAAATGATTAAAAATACTGTCTACTTTATAATAATGTGATATTCATTTACTGAACTTTGCTTTAGAAATATTTACTATTCAGTTTTAAAGTTGATGATCAGTTTTAATAGTATAAAAACCTAACATTTGGGACCAGTGAGCGAGCATAATGGATAGAGTTGCTTGATGCCCAGAGTACTGATTTGAATCCTGGGAATCCGTATTGTTCAGGAGAGCTGACCTTACCAAGTTGTATTCTGACTAACCCACATGAATGTGTGCATGTGCACATACATACACACAAATGAAAGAATGAATAAATGCATAAACAGACAATAAGAAAATACTTCATTCTTATGGCTCTGGCTGCATATGTAGCAGAGGATGGCCTTACTGGTATCAATGAGAGGAGAGGTCCTTGGTCCTGTGAAGATTTGATGCCAATGCCCCAGCTTAGGGAATGATAAAGTGGGACTGGGTGGGTGGGGAACACGCTCATAGAAACAGGGGGAAGAGGGATGAGATAGGGAGTTTGTGGAGGGGAAACCAGGAAAGGGGATAACATTTGAAATGTAAATAAAGAAAATAACCAATAAAAAATAAAATAAAAATAAAAAGAATATACTTTATAGAACAAGCAATACAGAAAACAAAAAGCTTGCAATAATTTACGTTTCAGTTTGATTACATTTATAAAATAATTACAACACATTGTTGCCTTGTAGTTTCTGTCTTAGAATTTAATTTAATTGGCACAACAACTCTACCAAATTTATTTATTACTCTTATTACGTACAGAAGCATGTTCAACCCTGCCCTTCACAGGGACAGACTGTCTGTGTTCTCTGCACAAGCCCTTTCGAAGGGAAGTTTACTTCAGTTCAGGGTTTGCATTGATGACTCCCAGACAGTTGGAGTGTAATAACAAAATGCCTTTTAGGGTTTGATAATAGAGCATCAAGTTACACGTATATAATACCATCAATTACAGCTATCACAAACATTACCTAAGCCTGCCAAATGTATATCCCAATAGTGAGGCACTCATAAAGTATTTTTTCTCTCTTCTTTCTAGTTTTGTTGTTGTTTTCATTGTTGCTGTTGCTGTGATTTAATTTCTAAAAGTAAATAAAAATAACATTCAAGGAGTGAGCCACAGGTTTGGCCTCTCCATGGCCCAACAAGTAGTAAACATTTATGTTCCATGGAAACCATGGTTCAAACACAAAGAAATCCTGTTTTTATTAGGCAACCTGGCTTTGACACAATTGTGTCCAGTTTACCTGTTACAGATCACGATAATAGACACTTTAAGAGCACCTAAAATCATTTTTCTATCCTGGTGTGTAATTTTATTTTTTTAAATGTGTGATCAAAGAGTACACACAGACTCTCTCAATAGATTGGCATGTGTTTATTTGTGGGTGGGAAGTCTCAGAATTTATTTTGATGGAGGATAATTTGCAGGGTACAGAAAAGTAGGCCAATCATTGTAGCCTTTCATGCAACCTTTGAGGCAAGAACAAGAAGAAACCACTTTGAAATAATTGTGTTCCTACAAAGTAAATTCTGCAGTGTCTCCAAATAAATCCATGTCCTAGCTTTCTGTAGCAGTCTTCTCAAACTATAGCTGCTCTATTCACATAAACTCATTTTGCTCCACATTGTTTTTATTTTAATTTTTAATAAGTCATGCTTATATTCTCTGCTTTGTACATATGTAATGGATACATGTAGTAGTGTTGTACTATCTTTTTGAGACACAGTCTCAATAGGTAGTCTCTGATGCCCTCAAACACCTTATGTAGACAAAGGAGGACTTCAACTCACACAGTAAGTTGCCTCTGTCTCCAAAATGTAGGGATGAAACATACATGCCATCACACTCAGTTATAATATCTTCTTAATTTCATATTTCATGTATCTAATACACACACACCCACAAGCACACATACACACACACGCAAAACACACAAACAATAACAACAGCACCCTTCCAAAGAGCTCTAGACACATAGATGTCTCAGCGCCTATTGAGGACGGGAGTGCAGTTTTCAGCATCTACACAGAGGGCGCCCAAGATAACTTTTATTGTCAGCTCAAAGTAATCTGATTCTGTTTTGTAGACTATAGAGGTATCTGCACTCACACATATATGTGACCTCACACAGACATACAATATATACACAATTTTAATAATACATAAGTTTGGCAGTGGTGGCACATGCCTTTAATCCCAGCACCTAGGATGCAGAGGTAGGCAGATTTCTGAGTTCAAGGCCAACCTGGTCTACTGAGTGAGTTCCAAAACAGCCAGGGCTATACAGAGAAACCCTGTCTTGAAAAACCAAAAATAAATAAATAAATAAAGCAAAATAAAACAAATATGAATTTCTGTAAATGAATTAAAGCAATATCTAATATATATTTTAATATATAGTCTAGGATAAGCTTGTGTTTGACTGACAATTGTGCTTTTCAAAACAAAATGTTTGTTATATGAGCATTGGTTATATACCATAAACTATTTTGAAATGCTATTAAATACATTGAGCAAGTTCAAGAAAACATGGACTGAATCAAATATATTTAATTCACTATTTGTAATAATTATGTATTATACACTAACCATAATTCTCATTATATTATGTAAATGTAAAAAAATATATTGATATACCTTTGCATTTTTATCTGGAAATACTGACTAAAATGTAACCTAATAAGACATTTCAAATACTTTTTTTTCTTTTAATTATTTATTTTATTTTTTTTAAATTACATTCCAAATCATTTCCCCTTTCCCGTTTCCTCCCTCCCCGAAAGTCCCATAAGCCCCCTTCCCTCCCTCTTTTCTCCATTCAACCCCCTCTTGTTTCTCTGTCCTGGCGTTCCCCTACATCCAGTCTTTCCAGGACCAGGGGTCTCTCCTTCCATCTTCTTAGAAATCTATTGATATGCCGATTGTGTCTAGGGTATTCCGAGATTCTGGGTCAATATCCCCTTATCAGTGACTGCATACCATGTGTATTCTTTTGTGATTGGGTTACCTCACTAAGGATGATATTTTCAAGATCTGACCATTTGCCTAGGAATTTCGTGAATTCATTGTTTTTAATTGCAGAGTAGTATTCCATTGTGTAGATATACCACATCTTCTGAATCCATTCCTCCGTTGAGGGACATCTGGGTTCTTTCCAGCTTCTGGCTATTATAAATAAGGCTGCTATGAACATAGTGGAGCATGTGTCCTTATTGCATGCAGGTAAAGCATCTGGGTATATGCCCAGGAGTGGTAAATACTTTTTAAAACACTTTCAATTAAAAAAATGGTATCTGGATCCATCTCAAAGGGAAGAACTAATGCATGACACTATTATTGATGTTATAGTGTGCATAAGATAGGAGTCTAGCATGACTGCCCTTGGAGAGGCCCTGACTGCAGCTGACTGATACAGATGCAGATATTTACGCCCAATCAATTGAAAGAAGCCAGGGACCCCTGTAGTTGATTTAGGGAAAGACTGCAAGAAGCTGAGGAGGACTGTGACCCCATAGGCAGACCAGCAGTCTCAACTAACCTGGACCCCTGAGATCTCTCAGACACTGAGCCATCAACCAGGCAGAGTACACAGCTGGTCTGAAGCTCCTGACACATATATATCAGAGGACTTCCTGCTCTGGTCACTGTGAGAGAAGATGTGACTAACCCTGCAGAGACTTGAGGCCCCAGGGAGTAGAGAAGCGTGGTGGTGGTGTTGGTTATGGGAGGAGAGGGGTTTGGGGTAAGTAAGGGGAGTTGACAATATGGACATCCTCTTGGAGACAGGGACAAGGAGGAATAGGATGAGCAACTATGGAAGGGCAGACCTTTGGGATGGTAAGGACTAGACTGTAAAAAAATTAAAATAACAATAATAAAGTCTGAAAATTCATTTATTGGTTAAAACTAACTTCAAGAAATATTTCTGAGAGAAAAAGAAGTAGGTCCAAACCTGAATAACAATCCAATGTTTAAAGCTTAATAAATGTTAAAATAAATTAATGACTGTCAGCAGAAAATGAAACAAGTACCTTTAAATTCAGTGTTCATATCTCATGCAAACCAGAAAAATCCTAAAGCTATACCATCAATTTAATAAATACTAGCCTTTTTTCCTCTTTGGTATCATCAGTTTTTAGTGTTTTGTAAATCTGATAATTTTAGGAATATATAATGATAAAATATTTTACGTGTAGCAGAAAAGATTAGTGATTCCTATAACTCCCATATAGCCTTAATATTTGTGTATTCACGTTGATATGTTTTTCTCCAAGAAAATCATTAAAAGTTTAGTAATTAAGTACTTGCTCATTTACCATATAGGTACTGAATTATTACCCTATTCCAGATATAATATAGTTATTAATAAGAAAATGAGAGCTAAACACACGAGGGATATGTTGATTCAATTATCTATGGTAAGAGGGTGGAATGAGATAGGAAAATGCCTTCAACACTTAAATTTTAATTATTTGCCTAGTGCTTTCAATAGTGTTTGAAACATAAATTCTTAGAAATATTTTACCAAAAGGGTTTCTGGAATGTTTGACTTAATCTCTCCACCCTTGTTTGATTGATTAGGTGACTGACTAATTAACTGATTTGATTCAGTATTTTATGTATATAGGTATTCTGGCTGGTACCCTCAGATACCAGAAGTGGGACTTAGTTCCCTGTAGCTAGAGATGCAGATATTACGTGTTGTTATCTCAATGCTGGGAACTTAACTTAGATTTTCTGAAACAGCACCAATGCTCTTAAGCACTTGGCTGTTTCTCTAGTCTTTGATACATGGATTATTGATAGACAAATGCATAAACAGCCAAATATAAATCCAAAACTGGCTTCAGATGAATATAACTTTTACATTGAAAAAATATTAAAATAATTTATTAATTAATAAACTATTACCATATTAATCAACTTAGCTGTTTGTACATAACATAAACACAAAACAGAGAGTTCAAAATATGACCATTTCAGCAGTTGTTGCTTACATCAAAAAGAAGTTCCCAGAAGGCAACAAATCTATTCATCTATTTACTGTAACTTTCGTACTCAGGAACTATCATCCTGGTCTCTGACACTGAATTACTTTTGTCTAATTCATTTAACATGTAACAATGGAGCATTTTCTTTACTTGTTTATTTACTATTGTTTCATTCATAATTCTCATTTAATATAAACATCTGGTTTAATATATAATTACTTCTGTACCATTACATTTCTGAGACCCATCCTTCTCATTTTATGCCATTGCCTTAATATTCTGCTACAGAAGTCAAGCTCTCAATTTATTTCCACATTATATTAATAAGTGATAGCAATTGTGGCATTATTGTAAATTGCGCTGCCAACAGGTTCTGCATACTGAGAATGTCCTCACTGTGAATGTCTGCATACTTTTTAGCATATTCATTGTTACTTTACTCTCAACCCCTTGGTTATGTCTTTGTCTATTTATGAATACATTCTTCAGTGGAGTTTTTAGGAAAACTGTTATTTTGAAGTATTATCAACAATGTCCATTTCTTCTTTTTTTAACCATTTGTAAAGTACATAGTAGTATGTCACTATTCTATTTTTCAGGCCTTTGTTAAGAAAGGTATGTCACTTAATATTTGTTTTTTTTTTATTTTCTGTTTTCTGTTTTTGAGAATTTAATACCTGAGTAGCACTGTGTTCACATCATTTTGTTGCTTTCTCTTCCATCTAACACCTCCCATGTTCCTCTGATTATCTCTCAGGTTCAAGATCTCTACAGTTTCCTGACTTAGGCATTATATTTTTGCAAATGAATTATTTGGATTGTATCAATAGCCCATTGCTTAATCTGTACACAAACAAAGCTATGTATGATTCCTCAAAGGGCACTTTAGTAGAACCAAATTTATCTATGAAATACAAGTCAATAGAAAAGGCTCGTGTGAGTTCTTATGAAGTTGTGTTAAATCAATGTAGAGAAATCTAGTCAGGTTATCTTGATAGATGAACCTTACTCATGTTTGCATCTGGGAAGTACTGATCAAATTCAGGGCTAAGTAACAAATGGAGAGAGAGAGAGAGAGAGAGAGAGAGAGAGAGAGAGAGAGAGAGAGAGAGAGAGAGAGAGAGAGAGAGAGAGAGGTATAGATATTAAGACAAGAAGTTAGGAGGGAAATGGAAGAGAAAGTGCCTGAGAAGAAATGGAACCAGTAAGGACTTGGTATTATCAAGACACAATTTATACCTTGATGAAATTTTCAAAGAAAAATAAAACCAACATAACAAAAAAAATCAAACATCTGAGAAAGAAAAAAAATGACTGTGAATTGTCAATGTGTTGGTGCTATGAGCAAACAATAGTGCTGAACCACAACTTCTCATTTCAAGTATTTTCATGTGTAATAAAACTCTGACAGTAAACAAGCAAACGTGGGGAAGATATTAGCAGTTGTTCCTCTGGGCAAGTAATTTATCTAGTTGCCTGCATTTCCAACACAGACATTTATTACTGTTTTTATTGAAAATGGCAGGTTGAACAAATAATAATATTGCTACTCTCTATGTCTTATAGTCATGTAACCAAAGAGTAGTACAAAGATGACAAGACACTGTCAGGGGAAAGAGACACATTGATAACTTTTTCAGAAAAGAAAAGAAATAAAATCTTTCCTTTCAGTATTTTCTAACATTGTTAGAAACATTAAACATCATAAAATGCAGATCTAAGAATAATATGCATAGTTGTTTATAAATGTGATTTATATGACCATATTTATATGACCATACATTATATTGAATTTATAAGAAGCAATTATACTTTTGTCAAAATTTTCCTAATTTTTAGTGTAAAAACCCAAAAATAAAAGCATTGTTAAATAAAATGTACATGTAAGTGAGTGGAACAGAATGGCTAGTATACCAAACACAATATTCAGTGTTCAACACTGCAAAAAAAAAAAATGAACAAATAAATAGAAATTGTACTCAAGCCATATTATAAAGAGTCATAATACTTTAGTGACTGGTTGTCAAAATTATGATAGTTTAAAGTTAATGTATAATTATGTAAAATGTATGCTATTTCATAAATGTATTACTGTCCAAGGCAATGTAATTTATACTCAATATAAATAACTACATTTTACATAAAGTTATTTTTGAAAATTCTTCAATTATGCATGGAAGAGCTCCTTTTATTTTACTGGGTGTTAATTTTCTCTGCTATGTAACTATTCTTCTTTCCTTAATCAATATTCTGTAATAGTATGGCAATTGTCATTCTTTTGTTATTATTTACTTACTTGTAGATTTGACAATGTATTTAAAAATTTATAGCTATAGTTATAAATATTACACATTCCATGATAAGCATAATTTGGAATTACTAAGAAGAAAACGTATTGTATTTTGCAAAAGTAACTGTATTGATATCAAATCAATGCTATAAAGAAGAGCACCATGTGAAAAATACGCCACAGTATTGATACAGAGACAGATAGGTCATCAATGGAATAGAATTGAAGACACAGAAATAAACCCACACAGCTATAGAAACTTGATCCTTGACAAAGAAGTCAAAATGATACAGTGGAAAAAGGAAAGCATCTTCAACAAATGGTGCTGGTCTAACTAGCAGTCTGAATGTAGAAGAATGAAAATAGATGCATATTTAACACTTTGTACAAAGTTCAAGTCCAAGTAGATCAAGGACCTCCACATAAAACCAGATCACCGAATCTAAGAGAACCAGGGAAATAACCTTGAACACGTTGCACAGAGGGAAATTTCCCAAACAGATCACTAGTGACTTGGGATCTAAGACCAAGAACTGATAAATGGGACCTTGTGAAACTAAAAAGCTTCTGTAAGGCAAAGGAGATGGTCAATAAGACAAAACAGCAACCTACAGATTGGGAAAAATCTTCACTAACCCTACATATGACATATCCAAAATATACAAAGAACTTAAGAAATTAAACTCAGAAAACCAAACAGCCCAATTTAAAAAATGAGCTAAAAAGCTAAACAGAATTCTCAACAGAGGAGTCTCTACTGGGTGAGAAGCACTTAAAGAAATATTTCCCATCCTTAGTCAAAACGGAAAAGCAAATCAAACCAAACCTGAGATTCCATCTTACACCAATCAGAATAGTTAAAATCAAAACTCAGGTGATAGCAGATGTTTGTGGGGATGTGGAGAAAGGGGAACATTCTTTCACTGTTGGTGTGGTTGCAAAATGGTACAATCACTCTGTAAATTAATCTGGTAGTTACTCAGAAAATTAGAAATAGTTCATCTGTAAGATACACCTATCAAACTCCTGTGTATATACCCAAAAGATGTTACACCATATCATAAGGACATATGCTCCACTATGTACATAGCAGCCATATTTTTTACAGCCAGAAGCTGGATAGAACCCATATGTGCCTCAACAGAATAATTGATGCAAAATGTGGTTTTTTTGTATAATTGAATACTACCCATCTATTAAAATGAGAATATTCTGAATTTTGCAGGCAAATGGGTAGAACTAGAAAATATCATGTGTGAGGAAAAATAGACACAAAAGAGCATACATGTTATGTACTCGCTGATAAGTGCAAATTAGCCAGAAAGTTCAAAATACCCATGACACAACTCACAGTTTAACAAGAAGGGCCAAGTATGAATGCTTCATTCTCACTTAGAAGGGGAAAAAATAATCATAAGAGGCAGAGAAAAGGAGGGTACCTGTAGGGAGAAGGAAGTGGGAGGGGAGTGAAGAAAAAAGCAGTAGGTTCAGGTATGGTGGGGAGACAGAAGAGAATCCCAGAGGGCCAAGACAATAAGTAGAATTATGCAGCAGTGTTGAGTGGGCAGCAGGGGAACCCCTAGGAAGTCTCAGTCACCAGGAATGTGATAAGCTCCCAGGACCCAGTGATGATGATCTTAACTAAATGCCCAAGGATGGGGAGATCGAACCAGAATAGACAAACTTCAGTAGAGAAACATGGACCCTAGTTGAGGGATGGGGTCATCCACCCATCTCAAAATTTTTGACCCAGAATTGTTGCTGTCTAAAGGAAATTCAGAGACAAAACATGGAGCAGAGCCTGAAGGAAAGGCCTGCTAGTCAGAAGTCATAGGGAGAAAAATGGGACACTTAGAGAAGTGGCTAATGAGTTTATTACTAAGTTGTAAAAAGTTTCCTATGAAAGCTATCTAAGAGGGAAAAGCGGAAACATCCTAAGTGAAGAAAGGGGAAAAATTCTTCTAAGAAGGGAAAGGTAAAAAGTGAGGGAGAGAGGGATAGAGAGAGAGAGAGAGAGAGAGAGAGAGAGAGAGAGAGAGAGAGAGAGAGAGAGAGAGGAGATGAGATAATTCTTTTGTCTTCAGTACTTAAGCATCTTTCATAATACATGATCACATGTTACAAATTTCATCACAAGTTCACACAAAAATCAAACCATAAATTGAAATAGAAAGTTTACAACAGAGAATGTTTACATGCATATCCATTAGGAGTAATTATCTAGCTAAACATCTATCACTTGTCTTCTCTACAGGTTCATAGAAAGTTTAACAACATAACTAAGTTATAAGTGAAGTTTTATATAGATAAACCAAGTCAATATTTTATCTTCTGTCCTAGAATGTATAATAAATGGTCATTTCCCTTTTTATGACCTTTAGTTAATTGTTTTATAACCTCTTGGAATGTGCTCTGAGTAGGAGAAAGTCTGGTTGCCATCTAAGGGCAATTAACTGGTGACACTTGGGAGACTGTCAGAGTTCTCATTGCAGTTTTGACTATCAGAAAAGGACCTAATAGAAGTTCCACTATAAAAGAGCTTAATAATCATGGATATAATTTTAGGAATTTTTATAGGATCATCATTAAAACTTAAGTCATCTATTTGTCTATATAGCACCACAATAAGACAGTACATCTTCGTGGATCTGCATAGATCTGCTTCATAGGGGTGTGCTATTACTTATTGATTATTATATGTGTATAATAATAACAGAGTAAGCATATTAATAGCAGGAATATTTCCTAAAATTAGTCCCCCACACGCTTGCTGTATGAGGGTTCACCTGTAGGAGGTTATATAATAATCCGAATCAGTCCATTTCAGGATGATCACCTGGTAGTATATTAGCTTGTCCCATTATGGCTACCAATAACTTTTCTAGGAGAAAATATCCCAACAAACTTCTTCCTTCTCTTTCTTTTAAAAACTTTATCATATCTGTGTCTTCGGAAAAGGATTGTTGTAATTGATGTATGAGTTGAGACTTGGCTACACAGATTTTCGTGTTCTCTGTTATTTGTTGGACTGGTTTTTTGTTTGTTTGTTTTTGGAATTATTTCTATCTGTTGCAAGGAGGTTGATGAGTGAGATCTACATTAACTGTGGTTATAAAGATTAATATTTAGAATGTAGTTAGAAAATATGCTGGTTTGGAAAAGTAACAGATATAGGTCCTTCTCCAATATCCTTGATCTCATTATGCAGGCCTAGTTTATTATGTTTTTAGTGGGAAGGATGATTTCTTGCTTGTTGAAGTCATTAAGAACAATTAGACATCTGTTGGTTACTGTCAAATTGTGCATGTGAGTATTGTGTTCATTGACATATAATACCATGATAGGTCACTGCTTTAGTTCATAGGCATAGTAGAAATGAAGAAATTCTGGCTTCTTCCCTCCATTAAAGACATGTATGGAGCCCTATGATACTATGAAATCTTGTTCTCAAGCAGGAGGCTTTCAGGTCAGTTCCAACTCAGGTCCTTGAGATCACATGTTCAAAATTATGGTATCTTCAGCAATAGGGACTCACTCTAACTTCTAAAAGACAAAGAATACAAGAGTCACATCTTACATAATTTTGGGAGAATGTTGAACAACTCTGAACAAACACACAGAAGGAGATTTCATAAGCCTTTTAGTGACATCTTTTTCAGGGAGTCTATAGCTATTGGGGGGAAGAACTGTTAGCCCAGATATGAAGGTTTTACTTTACATATGTATATATTAATTATTATTGTGATTATCTATAACTTTTAAATTATGCATGGTAGAAGGAGCTGAAGGGGTTTGCAGCTTTATAGGAAGAACAACAATATGAACCAACCAGTACACCCAGAGCTCCCAAGAACTGAACCATCACCAAGGAGTACATATGGAGGGACCCATGGCTCCAGCCACGTATGTAGCAGAGGAGAGGCCCTTGGTCCTGTGAAGTCTCAATGCCCCAGTGTAGGGGAATGCCAGGACAGGGAAGCATGAGTGGGAGGGTTGATAAGCATGGGGAAAGGGGATAGGGTAGGGGGTTTTGGGAGGGGAAATATTTGAAATGTAAATAAAAAATCTAATTAAAAACATGGTAGAAGGTCTTTTTCAGTTTAATTAATTGTACACATTTGATTTAATCTAAGCAAACATAAGCCTCTATCATTTGTTCACACAGTTATAGTAATATTTCTTTAATTTATGAATAGATCTCTTCTCTATAAAATTCTAGAACTGAAAAGTAAATGAAATTGTAACAAAAGGATTTGAAAGAAAAATTGATAACTACATGAAAGCCTTTATCCAATGTTTAATATTTTTTATCCTCACTGAAAATAATATAATAGTCTAAAGAAAATTTACAAAAACACTAAGGGACAGAATTGAATATATGCTTATCATATTCACATAGCAAGCTTTCTATAAAGAACCTTTTGACAAGGGTCAACTTAACCTTTCATGGTTAGTGTGAAATGTCACATGATATCCAGTGCTCACTCTCCTCATGCCATCCAGCCCATGGCAGGTCCATGTACAGCCATTCTCAGTACTCTGAACCAGGAATTAATTTTTACCTTAATATAGATGATATGATTCCTAGCTTTTAATATTTGCTCTCTCCCAAATAAATAAAAATAAAGCACTTTGACACTATCATTCCTACATTTTAAAACTGTAATTGCAATCATTAATAAATTGCTGTATGTGTCTTTCATTTAATTTTTATCTGTAAAATGATACCTGGTTTCAAACATAGCCCATGAGAAATCTATAAGATGTTAACATTTTAATTGACAGCCAAAAATTCAGGTAATCATGGTACATATTCTATCCTGCAGGATGTGGCTGTATTTGAAAACATTTGCTTAATAATTTGAGATTTAAATTCATTTCACCTATATTTATTTCATTATTCAATTAAAAGTAAAATATTTGTGGATACTATTCCTAATTCTAAACCTAGTAAGGCATGTAAGATTCCTCTATCAATATAATATAAGGTAAAATGATTTCATTGCATTATAAAAATTTTTAACCAAATTCAACACTGATCAGTGAATTCTATCTTGGTAAGGTAACACCATCAACTTACATCAATTTACACACATAACAATAGATTTTAAAATTTTGTATCCATAATATATCTCACAACTCCATACTAAAACTTTGCCTTGAAAACGGGGGCCTTCTTAGTATCTCTCTACATGAGTTTAGTCTTGGCTTTAAATAAAATAAATTAGAGTCAATAGACAGAACGGAGAACAGTCCATTCAAACTTGATTGAAAGAGGGGCATGTCTACTATATATCAAAATTTCAGTGATCTTTATCATCAAATACTCTAGCATCAGAAAAGCATACTCAGCAGAAAGAACATTATAGCAGAATTATTTATTTAATAAAGTTAATGGTTTTTTGTTTCATCTGTTTTGTTTTTTATCAGGTGACAGAAACGCGGACGGGTCCTCTTGGCTGCAGTAACTATGACAACTTAGATTCTGTCAGCTCTGTTCTGGTTCAGAGTCCCGAGAATAAAATTCAGTTGCAAGGTATGTTGGTAAATTTTCATGAATTCATGAATTCTTTGTGAGTGCAGAAGACATGCTATCCATTTATAATTGCTCTTGGATTGATAGAAATAAGCCAGTTGGTATTGGGAAGATGACTTTAATGAAATTTGTCCTATTCCAGAGGACCTGAGTCGAGTTCATAGACTCACATAAGGATGCTCATCACTTTCTGGATTTCAGGTTCCAGGGGACCTGAAACTCCTAGCTTTCTTAGACACCTGCAATGTTTTATACATAACTAAACACACACACACACACACACACATATATATATAAGACATATGGTTAAACATAATAACAAATCTTAAAAAAGTCCCAGCATACATGTACTAGGTTTTCAAAGTTATTGGCAAGAAGATCTAGATCATGTAAAGAAATATCAACTTATTTTTCTTCACAAATTAAGTAATAATTATTGTTATATGGAGAATAGTTTTGTTTTAAATGCCAATACATTCTGAACACTGTTCTCTAGTATGTCATATGTTCACTCTATATACTTGCAGAGTCTTTTTCTTATTAATTTTTGTACAATTTTTAATTACTTCTATTCATACTATAAAATATGACAGGCAGTTTAAGTTTAACTTAATACAGAAGACCATTTTGCATTAGTTCTCTAGTAAATAGATGTATGGAGTATATATATCAAATTGCATTTATTCTCATTATTTAAATTCAGGTTGATTTGTGATTTGTGATGGATGGCACAATTTGTCCATTTATTCAATAGCATTTTAAGATGATTAAATTTGGGTGTTTTGCTAAAGACTCTGGAAATTTGTGTGTGTGTGTGTGTGTGTGTGTGTGTGTGTGTGTGTGTGTGTGAGTGTGATCTCAAAAAATAGACATAAGAATATGTAGTTTTTTCTTATTCAAAGTAAGAGACAGTGCAAGTGACTGGAGATAACTCAGTGGTAAAGCACCATTGCTGTTCCTGTTGAAGACTAGGATTTGATTCTCAGTATCCACATAGAAACTCATAACTTTCTCTGATTCCAGTTTCGAGGGATTTGATATGCTATTTTGACTATGATAGGCTGCTTCGTGCATAAGATGTACACATACACAATCATAAATAAATAAAATATGTAAATATTTTCTAAAAGAAAAACAGCAAAAATATACATTAACTTGGTATTATTTGGAATGGCTTGACAGTTCTAATGAAGTGCTGTGTTGTTCAAAATGGGAAATTACTAGGCAGAGTTAATTTTGTATTATTTCTTTTTCATTTAACTTTCAGAATTTTATAAATTAGATTTTTGTTTGTTACATAAAATCATTTAGAAATTACAGTCTAGTTTTCACATTCCATAGATATAAAAACAAAATGTATCCATAGTAGTTTAGGTTCAAAGAATTCTAAATGTTTAATAATTACTGTTTACTTCAAATAGTATAAGATATTTAAATACTGTAAATTAGATAATTTTTTTTAATTTGAGATTTAAAGTTACTGCAACATTTTCCTTACTTAGAAAAGAGAGTGCTAACACCACTGTTGGTTCTATATGGAGTATTTTATTTAATGTGATATTTACTTTTTTATCAGTATATTACCTTTGATCAAAATATACAAGAACTCTAGAAAAATATAGTCTTTAATTATCTAGAGAAACCACTCATGAACAAAATATTTCATCATCTGTGAATGATTATAAAATTTAAGAATTTAAACAGATGTTTTATGAGTAGATACATTTTGCTACAAGCCTGAAAACAGAGTTTGGTTCCTGGTGAACAAATGATGGAGAGAGAGAACAAGATTCCAAAGGTTGTCTATTCTCTGCACACACTCCCCCCCCCCCACACACACACGCACACTCACATACACATACTTGTGAAAACAAACATATTACATATTTTTTTAAAAAATCGGCAGCCTATATTGAAAACCAAAATGAACTGAATCAATACTAATTTTTATATTTTTTAAACTTTTTCAGTTCATATAAGCCACAAAACCCCAGTATGTCTTTTACTTTTCTTCTATCTTCGAGAGCTCTATTTTCAATAGTCTCTGTTAACTTTATCTGCACATTCAAAGGTAAAATCACTTTATAATAGTCTTAGAAAAATGGCCTAGAGACACTCTTTCCCATCTTTGTGACTTCATATCAGTTTTTAATGACAGTGCAGTTTTCATTTTGCTTCATCTTTCTGGCCTTCCCTATCACAGTATCCCATCACCTTTGTACATTAGGGATATTATTATCTACTCCTCCTTTTGCCAGTTGCTTTTGTTTCTTTCCCCTTTCTTGCCTGTGTATCTGTGGAAAGCCTGGATAAACTATTTCACCTCAAGTGGCAAATTACAAACACTATTTCTGCCTAAGAATATCTTCCTGAGGGTCTGTTTCATCGTGTCCTTTTGTCTTTCTGCAACTTCTTAAGTAGGTGTTTCAGTAGATCTGTACAGGCAGATGTGCATGCTGGTTACAGATATATGGAAGAGAATATCTTTCATTTTGATTATGTTTCTAAGGAGGAGTGAAGTTTCAACTCAAATGATTCACTTTCAGTGGAATTCAGATGTATTATTTAGAAAAACAAAAATACAAATACTTTTTTTTCCTGAAAAGCTATCTTACACACATTTTCTCTTATGGAAAAGAAAAAGCTGTTCCTAACATAAAATTTTATTGGATAATCACAATAAAAGATTGAAATTAATAAAAACACTGTTAAGGAAAAATAATTATAACAAAACTCATGATTTCTATATGTGTAAAATTGTTAATTATTATTGATATCTGTAGAAAACTTGTTTCAATAGCATTAAATATTGTTGTGTCAGTCCTAACACATGTAAGGGATACAGAGGTTCCTCTGTGGTTAGAAACACTTGAAAAACTTCTAGATCACCCAGGTTCAGTAGGCAGTATCCACAGTGAGCTTCTCACAGTTACTTGTATCCTAATCCTATTGATTATATCACCCATTTATGGCCATTAAAGGCATTTTGAGCCCTTTACATAAATATATGCTCTGAAGTATGTAAGCACACACCTATAGAATAATTAAGCAAATAATTAAAAATTATATATTGATGATGTATACAAATAAATATTTTAATATAAATAAATTAAATGAGTGTTTTCCAGCAGGAATTATCTCAGTTTATACCCATTATGGAATCTGTAGACTTGCATTGCCTATAAAGATACAGGATAGATATTTTGAAAAATTACAGAAGCCATATATGCAAATCTAATTTCATAAAAGTTCATTACTTCTGTATTTGATTACATAATTATAAGACATATAATGTAGTTAATATTGTGGGTGCTCCATATCAAATTATGTACTCTAACTAAATAGATAAAAAGAGTAAGCAAAAGACCTTAAGTTTAGATAATGAAGTTTATGTAGAAGTTATTTAAAATTAAAATGAATTTTTATAAGAAATTTACACTTGATTTGAAAAATATTTCTAAAAATTTGAAAACCAATACAAATAAGCTTAATTATGTGAAATTACTTATGAATAGTTCTTAGGAGAGTTTATATTGGAAGGATTTTTGTTTTAAAGATTTTCATTCTAAACTTTAGTAAGTTTAGAATAAGTGTAATATAACATATAATAATGTTAATAATATAGTATAGTAGGCAAATTAAACTCTTTGCTAAAATTTACATTTTAGATAGTTTTAATAGACTAGTGCATGTAATTAATAAAAATATAAGGTAATAAATAAAAATATAACGATGAAATAAAATACTTTGGGATACTGAAATATGAAATAGAATTATGATTTCAAGGATGTATGTGGGTATAAACATATATATGTATATGTAAATATGTATCTATTTTTGTGTGTGTATAATACTGCACATGCATTGGGTTTCTCTTTTATATGCTGATATGATCTTAATGATCTTCTATTCTATTTCCTTCACATTTTAAAATGTATTTTAGTATCATTACATGTACTATATTCATATAATTTTTCCTACTTTCCTCATTGCTTTCTCTCAAATTCACTGCCATTTTCTTTAATTATTGTTATTATATATGCACATGATTACATATGTACAACATGCTGAGTTGATGTAATGTTGCGTGTGTGTGTGTGTGTGTGTGTGTGTGTGTGTGTGTGTGTGTGTTTGTGTGTGTGTGTGTGATTTGGTTGACTGCTTGGTCCTGTGTATGTATCAAGTGTATCAGATTCTGCTGAAAACTGAATCTCTTTCAGTAACCATGAAATTATTATTCTTCATCTAGGGTCATTTTGGGTTTCCCACTGTCTATGTTGACATTCCAGACGGTGTGAGATGTGTATTAGGTTTTGCTTAGACAATTTCATTGTTGAGAATTCATGTGTTCAGATTCCCTACTATAAACAGGAGACACTATAAGTCGACTTTCTGTACATCTCGCTATTGTAATTTTTCCAATGTGCCTAATGTCAGTTGTTCTTATCATTTTGAAAAGTTGTGATTTCTGACATGGTTTCTGTCTATGACAAAATGAAGTTTCTTTGAAGAAGGCTGAAAGCTATCGTTACCTGTGGTCATAAGGATAGCAATTCAGAGTGGTGTTATGTGTTATACTGATTTAGGAAAGCAACAATCATATATTCTCCTCTAGGTTCTATGATGTCACAGACCATGGGATAGTTACTGTGGTTTTCAGTAGTAAGCATGAGGAGGCCTTAAATCCAGTTCTCTGTTGGTTTTAAATGGTTCTACTTAATCTTTGTGGATCTCTTGTCATTCTGTCATTACATTTCTTAGGTGTTGTAGAGAGATAAGACCCTTGATGGCTTTACTCTCCTTGCAGCTGACACATAATTTTCAGATAATATTTTAAAAGATATATTGGGTTTAATTAATGGATGAGAGGAATTTGTTAGGCCCACATTAAGATAGTATTTCCTTTTTTCAAATATTTAGTAATTGATGCCCTCTGATATATTTCATAATGTTGAAACTCATATTTTTCTATATATATTCTCCTTCCAAGAAATACCATCAAAGTACTCCAAACTATTAAATCTCATGTGATATAGACTATTTAATTGCATAGACCTCTTTCTCATATAGAAATATAATTAAAATAACCCCAAGTAGATGCTTCTTGCTCTGCCTTGGTATTGTCCATTCACATGGAGGTAACACTATGTGAATACTTTGAGCCTCTTATTGCTTTATGTGTGATTATCATAGTCACACTCTGAGATGAAAATTAAACCTCGGAAGGTTGAAAACAAATCATGTATCACATAAATGGTTAGATGCTGTCTTTAGTGATCTTTTGGTTGTTCTTCTAGGGCTAATGTAATTATTGAACCAATTAGCAATATCTGGTGAATTACATGTCATTTTATTACATTACAACAGTAATTTTATTTTTGTTAAATATACTTCCCATGATAGGAGAGCATCATGTCAGTCATTTTCACATCCTTAGTGTTCCAAGAAATGATCTTTCAAATAAACTTTCCATTAAATATTTTTCTTTAAATTATAAATTATAAAATATGACTCCAAATAAGTAAATGGGCAGAATTCATTTACTAGCAAATACATGGAATTATGCTTTACTGATACAGACACATGGGAGCAATTTTCAATGTGTTTGTGAAATTCATTTTCTGCTAATATTAATGCTTAATTTTAACAAAATTGTTTCATATGTAAAATTCAATGTGAAACTAGCCAATAGATTTTGTCATGTAAGTAACATAAATATTATCAAAGCTTCAGTGATTAAAAAAAAACTATTTAGTGTTGGTGTAATTTTCCAAATGTTTATATTTACTTTTACCAAATGTATCCTTCTATCCAGATTATTTTCTTATTTTTGTATATGTACATGCTGTATACATGGATTTGTATAAGCATAATCATCTCTTTGTGGTTACACATATGCCTAATATATGTGAACATGTGTGAACATATTTGTGGCGACATTCCTATCAAGCATTTTAGTTACTAACCATTTCTCTTAGACTTACTATCTTTCCATCTTTTTTTCCTCCCTGCCTTCCTTCTTTCCTACTTTCCTGCTTTCCTTCTTTTCTTCTTCCCTTCCTTCCTTTCTTCCTTCCTTCCTTCTTTCTTTCCTTCCTTCCTTTCTTTCTCTATCCCAAATTCCCTATTTCTGTCTCTCCTTCCTTCTTTCATTTTCCTTCCTTCCTTCCTCCCTCCTTCCCTCCCTTCTTTCCTTCCTTCCTCCCTCCCCTCCTTCCCTTCTTTCTTTCTTTCTTTCTTTCTTTCTTTCTTTCTTTCTTTCTTTCTTTCTTTCTTTCTTTCTTTCTTTCTTTCTCTCTTTTCTTCTGTCATTTTTCCCTTATTTTCACTTTTCTTTCTTTCTAGGTCATAAGTAACTCAGTCTAGCTTCTCTCCTATTATATAGGTTAGGATGGCCTATAATGCTTTATCTCCTAGCATCTGCCTCTGAGTTGCTGAGTGACATGCATATGTCATCTTGTGAGGCTTGGTTAGAATATTTCATCCTTTTTTAAAAATGCTTTTGTGTATCCAAAGATTGTGAAATTGAAACTATATTTTTTCTCAAAATAATTTAAATTGAAAGTTTCAAATATTAGGTTTAATGTTTATTTCAAATAGCAATTCCCTAAAAAGGTAGAAACTACCAAAGTGGCATCTAATAAAGTAATGAACTGTATCAGTAGGGATGACTTGCATACAACAAAGAAATGGACTGTGAAGAAACTATGTCAGGCCATCTGCTCCTCTCTACTCAGTGTTTGTCCTTGTTCCTAAACAACAGAATCATATAAGATAGGCTTCTTTGTGTTCTATGTTAAGGTCTGCCATCCTATGTTTGATGCAACTCTTAGAACACAGCGAATGATATTACTTTATTATAGTTTTGACAGAGTGATAGACTAAAAGTAAAATGAAGGTATTAAAATCAAGAGGTACTTAAGAGTGATCATATATCTTCAAATATGTAGGTTTACTATAAATTTGTAGAACATTGTCAAGTGTTCTAATCAGTTACATCAAAGATCCAAAGATTGGTTTATAAAGAGTAGAATACTAAGTATTTGTGTACATTTTGATATTCTATATTCCTGTAGCCTTTGAGTATTGAAATTGTGTAGGCAGATAATTTTCCTAATGATAGTTTTTAAATAGAGATATATTCATAGGTTAAAATAGTAACAGTTACCATCTCTACTCAGGGTGTTGTAAACAAGTGCTATCTGATGATGTTTGAGGCCACAAACTTGATCACTTCATTTGTCTTTCAAGGGCTTCAAGTTCTCCTTCCCGACTACCTTCAGGAACGTTTTGTACAGGCGGCATTGAGCTACATTGCTTGTAATTCTGAGGGGGAGTTTATCTGCAAGGATAATGACTGCTGGTGCCACTGTGGTCCCAAATTCCCAGAATGCAATTGTCCATCCATGGATATTCAAGCCATGGAAGAGAATCTTCTTCGAATAACCGAAATATGGAAAGCCTACAACAGTGACTTTGAAGATTCAGGTAAGACAAAGACTTTTACTACCATAAACTTTGTCTTGGTTCAAAACTATGAGGAAAGGACTGATTGCTCTTCTTGAAACCATGTTTCATTTCATGGTTGGAAAGTTTTTCATTTTTATCAGTCTTTTAAGTGAATAGTTATATTGCATTTGTTACTGCTTGACAAGTGTTTTACTAACAGTATTGGTGCTTTATGTATTGTTTATATGCTATTGGTACTGGATCACATCCTGTTCCTGATTTGAAGTTAACCACATATTAAGAAATTGTACTGTCATTTTAATATATTGGATTGTCATCTAATGCTTTTCATGTTTCTGTACAATTCTCTGGGAACTCTTGAGTTTCACTTGTGAAAAAATAGTTGTCAGCATGTGCTGTGTGCCTTCACAGTCTCATGCTTTCCATGATGACTCACCATAAATTGACCTCATTGTTAATTAAATTTAGAGCCATTTTATTTTAATGGTCTGCGGATTTTCCATTATTATTTTATTATTATTTAGAAAGGCATTATATGAATATTATATCATATTCTCTTTGAACTGCTTCTTATTACCTACATAACTTATAATTATGTGTGTCTGCTTTCAGAGTATATACATTTTTTAAAAAAATGCTGACCTTAAAAAATAGAAGGTAAAAAATATTCCTCCAATTAATATAACAATGTTTAAAAGACAGTGGATGATGATATATAATGAAGCAGGAAATAATAAATCTAATGTATTATGAATGGTATAATTTAGTCAAAATGTGTTAGGCATGCATGACTACCAAGCAATCAAAGTGAAGAATGTCTTTGTACACAGCAACATTAAGTCTCATTGGAGAGAATCCATACCCTTAGGTTTATTTTTGTCAAAGTAATGAATGAAGGTATAGAAACAGAGAATGGACATTGGGTTTGAAGGGAATAGTTTCTTGCTAACACAATGTTTCAGTTAGGCAAAAAGAATAAAATTTGAGAGTTATTGCATAGTTTGTGACTATAGAAATAGAAATATATTATATATTTGAAAGATTTGGATGAAACTACTACTATTATCAACAAAAGTCTTATTTATTGTGGGGGGAAAATAGATACTTTACTTAGTTGATTTCATTGCCCCACATTAGTTCTGTATATCTTAACACGAAATTGTGTATCATAATTATAATTTATCAAATTTGTAGTAAAATATAATTGAAAAGTTAGCAAAGTTATGTTAGAAGGATAGACTTGACAAGAATGAAGGTTGGGATGGAAAATGCTGGAGAAAAATGATGAATGAACACTCTGACTTTCTGCAAGTGCTTTTCCTTGGGGCACATTTATCAATTCATGGCAGATTTCAAACCTGAGAACCTCCTAACCATTGGAAAATATTTCTGCCTCATTTCAAGTAACCTGAATAACTGTCTGCAGCCCAATAGGTTGTAATGATTATACTGAGAGTATACACTAGGCAGTAAGTCTTTATATTCTTTACCATAATTTCAATCTAGATGTAAAAGCTGTTAGATAGTTTAACTAATAAAACTTGAATGAGTTTAATGGCATCTTATACAGAGGAATGCTGCAATCAATAATACAAGATTTGAAATTAATTGTGATATAGAGTTATTTCAGGACAGGTGTGAAGCAAAGGTTGATTACAACTTTGGCTTAGAGATTTTAACATGATCAGCTCTTATAGTGATTATTGAAAATAGAACATATTAAATAATGAGATGGTGGTCCATTGAAGATGAAAATAGTTTCTAAAATATTTATGAGGACATCAAATTTTACAGTACTTTCTTGACTGTACAAAATAGTATGAGCAATATTGAGAAATGTAAGCCCACAGATGCCAATCTGATTCACATGGACACAGACAGACACAAACACACACACACACACACACACACACACACACACACACACACACACACACATGCTATACATGTACCACAATGTATCTTTACTTTTCAGTTCTGTTTACTATTATACTGGGGTATTTCACTGTCTTTCTATTCTAATTCCATGCTTCATAGCTTATTTTAAATTCTAATACATTTTTAAGGTACAGAAGCAGCATGCATCCTTCTCTTAGATCACATTACCTAAGTCAATTGGCATGAATAAGTTTGTGTGTGTGTGTTGTATATATTACAGATAATTATATCTACAAAACCTTAAGACTATGGCTGTCTAAACCAGATCTGAACAATGACAACACCACTTTACCCTCGGACATGCATGGGGAAGATCTCATAAGGCTACATCCTTTGACTATAAGCAATAGGCAAAGAATGGTTGCTGAGAGAACTAGTATTCTCCAGGTACAAACCCCTCATAGGTTATCCAATACAAAATAGTCATACAGAGGCCATAATAATATTAATTAAAGATTAATTTTTCATTAATTTGAACGAGATTAATGCCAGAAACAGGAGTTGGAAGTGGAGAGTCGAGCTTGTTAATATAGAGTACTCATTAATGAAAGTATCAAAAATATGTAAAAGAAAATGCATCATATCAAATATGTGATAATCTGAGTTATATTTTTCCAGTTCTTGTGTGTCCTTTAGCTCTCTTGGCTGTTGGTTTCAATGGGTCTTGTGGTGTCATGTTGAATGAAAGAGGAAAACTGTAGAAGTGAACATATTTGTCTTAATCAAGATCTGAGTTTGAAAACCATGGGCATATCCTCATATTTTGAATGTTCAAAGTAGTATAGAGCTACAAAAATACTAGAACACATCATAGAAGATATGATTTATCACATAATATATACCCTATCATATAGGGTATATGATTTATATCCTAAAGCACAGAGAATAGAAACACATACACACAAATATTACAAAGCCATAATGAATAAGTTCTATACTGCAAATAAAAGAATGAACAATAAAGATTATTGTGAGAAATGAAAGAAAATTTTAGAAAATGATCAGGAAAGGGTATTATGTTTAGAATATGAGGAACTTTAAAATCCCATAGCAGAAGCTGAGAGAAATTGACTTAAATCATTTTTTCGAAAAATGATATATAAATGGACAAAATTATTTTTAAAAATGCTTAAATTTTCTTATCATGAAGGCAATGTAAACGAAAACATCAAGACTGTACTTTACTCAGTAAGAATAGCTGTATCTATCCAGCTAAAAATAGGAACTGCTAACACTGTGCAGTGAATTTTGTGCACTATGGGAATATGAAAAAATAATCCCATAACAGAAGGTAAGATTGCAGTTCATTCAAAACTTAAAGGTGAGTGCTCCATGTAAAGAAGAAACCAACAGAGTCCTACTATACCATCTCAAATAATGAATTTTGTAATTGTCAACACATCTGGAAATCAAGATCATTATGTTTAGAGAATTAAATGAGGCACAGAATGACAACTTCCATATGATTCTATTCACAAGGAAAATTTAAGCAAGAATTCTAGTACATAAAAGGAATAGATGAACAGATGGGACCTGAAAGCTTTCTCAGGATATGGTAGAAGTTCTGGTGTGCTACTCTTTAATACTCTTATGATGGATGGTGAATGAAGGGGATTTGGAGTTTTCATCATAAAGCACTGGTACAGTATAGAAAACAATAATCTTGATATTATGCAACACACATGTGTTCTGACATGAAAAATCACACTTTATCTGTCTGTTAAACTATACTAAACAGATGGAAGAAAACAAGACTTTGAAAATTGATAATGAAAATACTGAAAAGAGCAGCTAAACTCTTTCCACTTGCCATAATGATTTTGTTTGAATAAAATAAAGGGAGGAAGTATAAGATAAACATTGTAAAATGTTCACCAGGTATTTAGAATCAAAAGTTGTGATAGGAAAATGTATGAAATATCATAATGTGATATTAAAAAGTAGTAAGGAAATTATTATTTTTAAAGCAGTTTTATTCTAGATAAAGGCATGCTTAGTAAACCAAATTAAAAGTTACCAAAACATATAGATATGAAATCAACGATGATTGGAATATATAATAGGAGTGGCATAATGTACGTGGTCACAATGGACCTAGTAGTGTCTAAAGATATTTGAACAGTTTTTTTTTTTGTTTTTTTTTTTTACAAATAGTGCTTATATAACGTAGAAACTAGAAGACAGCCATTGTGAGAGACTTTTTTCAGGTCATGACAGAGCCACAGTAGTCATGATCTCACAACATCTAGAATTGCCTACATGGGGGAGGGTCTCACAAGACCATACCTGAACTATTCTGAACCATTAGTCTTCTAGTATCTTCTGCCTTAATTTGTGTGGCCACTTATTCCTATCAGACTTTAATAGTTCAAAACCTTTGGCCATGCAGACCTCCTCAGTTAAGTTCACTAGGCAAGAAGAAACACAAAAACAGTAATATGAGGAATAGGCAATGTGGTTCATAGGATTAGAGGTTGTGTGAGAGGTAGGTAAAAGATAAACAGAATGTATCATGTTGATGTATGAATTTACAAGAGAAGAAATTTGATAGAAACTACTTTAAAAGTTATTCCTTACACAAACATTTAAAAACTCTACTTTTATATCTTACTGCTGTTTCTCCAACTACCAGAGAAATTAAACAATCAAATGCATTTGTATAAAGTCATGACAGAATTATTTTGTTTTATGGCTTCTAAAATTTATTGATACAAGACATAAGAATTTGTCATACTTACCATTGCTGCAGAAATTCAAATCCTTTCATGCTTTATATAGAGACAAAATCCAAACCAATAGAAAGAAAAGGGACACATTGTAGTTTTCTTTTAAATGGTTGATTCAATTTAACTTGAAAAATAAAACAAATGCTAGTAAGTAACAGGTTAAAACATTTTTTTCATTGAAACTGAGATATATCAGTGTGTAATTCTTTAATTAGGAGGATAATTATCTGAATTTAGAAGTGTTTTTCTCAGGTACCAATAGCAGTGTGAAGTATGTCAGGGTGCATAGCTCAGTAATTTAAACTGCTAATTGCAGTCACCACACACAAAAAAGAAGAAAGTAAGTTGCAAATTTCATCAGGTCAAGATAACTTGTTTGTAAATGTTTTTCTGTTGGCTATGCTTACAATTTTCACACGTAAAATCCAATTTGTAGATTAGAGCAGCATGCTTGTGTAGGGTTCATTTTGTTCTAGTATATGCAAGTCTTAGATAATATACTTATTACAGCCTGTAAACAAAAGTGTCAGGCAGTTTTTAGAACAAATGTACTAATTTTCAAATCTGGTAATCTGAGAATATCTCCAATATACTTAATTACAGGAAAATGTTCATTTGATTTTAGAAGAATCTTTCTAGGGAAAAATAGCAACATGGGGTATGCCAGAGTGTGGATCACAGAAATTTATAATGCTAATTATAAAAATGATATAGAATTCATTAATTCTTTACATTTCCAGAAAATGAGGCATTTATATTAAATGGTGCTGGTACACAAGTACATTGGGTATAAGCTGTAATTACAAATGAAGAAAATAGTAACATAAGTATTCATGCGCTCTTATATTTGCAATAACTAAATATTATTTACTTGCTATGATTAATTATATGAAATAAAAATTATATTTTAAATAATGAAAAGTTAATACTTTTTCCCATAATTGGGTCAAGATTCCCAACATTTTTGGAGAAAATTAGAATATTTAAGTCTTGCATACATATCTAGTTTTGTTTAAAATTAAATTATAAAACCATTTACCAAATCTTCTCAAAACAAATAACCCAAACAAACAGTAATATATTTTCTATTAATTTTCAAAATTACCTATATTTTATGTGAGAAACCTATTTAAAAGAAAGGTTATAGAATATAGGTTTTCCCCCCCCACAGGTAATTGTCTTAAAGGAAAAAAGAGTTTAGTATAAAGCACAAACATTTTAAAAACAATTTGACATGACACTTTGAAATACTTCTGTTATCACTTGGCTTATTCAGAAACCAAAGTGTGATATGCAGTCAACATATTCTTCAACCAGAACATGTCATATTACATTAAAAGATGTTTATTTTGTGTTCTAAGAAAGTCAATTAAAAAACACCTAATAATGGAAAATGTCTATGTGTGACTTTTGGAGAGTGTTGTGCATTTAAACATTTGATATAAAACTTGATAAACTTCCTAAGGATAGGACTGTATGGGATGTTACAGTTCAGAAAAGCTCATGTATGTTCATCTACAAATTTAGAACATATTCATGCCTTTTAGTTTCATGTACAGTTTTTTTTTTTTAATTTACCTTCTTAAAAAATTTCACCTCAGGTGACAGTTGACTATCCGCTTATAAGAAAAACAAACTGGGCATGACACTCCCGGAGGATCCGGCTATACCACTCCTGGGCATATACCCAGAGGCTTTACCTGAATGTAATAAGGACACATGCTCCACTATGTTCATAGCAGCCTTATTTATAATAGCCAGAAGCCGGAAAGAACCCAGATGTCCCTCAACGGAGGAATGGATTCAGAAGATGTTGGTATATTTACACAATGGAATACTACTCTGCAATTAAAAACAATGAATTCACGAAATTCCTAGGTAAATGGTCAGAATTTGAAAATATCATCCTTAGTGAGGTAACCCAATCACAAAAGAACACACATGGTATGCAGTCACTGATAAGGGGATATTAACCCAGAATCTCAGAATACCCTAGACACAATTCGCATATCAATAGATTTCTAAGAAGATGGAAGGAGAGACCTCTGGTCCTGGAAAGACTGGATGTAGGGGAATGCCAGGACAGAGAAGCGAGAGGGGGTTGAATGGGGAAAAGAGGGAGGGAAGGGGGCTTATGGGACTTTCGGGGAGGGAGGAAACGGGAAAGGGGAAATGATCTTGAATGTAAATAAAAAAAAACTTAGTAAATAAAATTAAAAAAATAAAGAAAAACAAAAACTTAAGTATACTATCATATCGTCTGCAAATAGTGATAATTTGACTTCTTCCTTTCCAATTTGTATCTCGTTGACCCCCTTTTATCTAATTGCTCTAGCTAGAACTTCAAGTACTGTATTGAAAAGATATGGAGAGAGAGGGCAGCCTTGTCTAGTCCCTGATTTTAGTGGGATTGCTTCACGTTTCTCTCCATTTAGATTGGTGTTGGCTACTGGTTTGCTGTAAATGGCTTTTACTATGTTTAGATATGGGTCTCGAATTCCTGATCTTTCCAAGACCTTTAACATGAAAGGATGCTGAATTTTGTCAAATGTTTCTCAGCATCTAATGAAATGACCATGTGGTTTTTTTCTTTGAGATTGTTTATGTAGTGTATTACATTGATGGACTTCCTTATATTGAACCATCCTTGCATCCCTGGGATGAAGCCTACTTGATTGTGGTGAATGATAATTTTGCTGTGTTCTTGGATTCGGTTGGCAAGAATTTTATTCTTCTATTAGTTTCAATATATAGTTTTATCTGGTTTTGTACAAGGAGATAAGAATGGATTGATGTGCATTCTTCTACATGCTGACCTCCAGTTGAATCAGCACCATTTGTTGAAAATGCTGCCTTTTTTTCCACTGGATGGTTTTAGCTCATGTCAAAGACTAAGTAACCATAGGTGTCTGGGTTCATTTCTGGGTCTTCAATTCTATTCCATTGATCTACCTGCCTGTCACTCTACCAATACCATGATGTTTTGATCACTATTGCTCTGTAATACATCTTGAGGTCAGGAATAGTCCTTTGGGGCTAATTTTCACTTATCAGTGTGTATGTACCATGTGGTTATGTATGTCTTAAATGGAAGAACTTATTATTTTATCTGGACAAAAATCTGCAAATTTGAGGAATTCAACTGCAAGTACTTACAGTATATATATTTTTCAAGGCATATTCTCTAAGGCTAGTTACTGTAAAGTATGACATTGAGAATTCCATGGGTGTATCCTTTGACCAGACTGAAGTACAATTATCTTTAAAACTGAATACATTTTCTAAATTTTCAAAGTTGAGAATCAGATACATTTTTTTTATTACATCAGGTTTAGAACATATTTTCTTTTGTTCAGACTTTCAATGTTTCATGACATTGTATGAAAATTATATACATTTGACAAAAATCAAAATTATCTCTGAACTAAGGCATTGCAGTTTGTTTGCCAACATTGCATTGCTTTCCCCTATGGCTTAAAACCATGGAATTTCTTTACCTTTCAAAGGAGTACATTGGCTAACAGTGCTGCCGTCATGTGGAAGGACATCTCATTGTCATGTAGAACAATTCTGTACCACAACTGACTACAAAGTTTTGTCAGAAACAGATCTCATTTTTTTATTTAACATGTCATAATTTTATTGAAAACATTATTTTCTAGCTACTGCAGATAACATTTTACCCATTATTTTCTCAATACTTGTGTCATTATTCCAATTGAAGACACTCTTCAGTGTCATTTTTATCTCCATAAGTCATTAGGTCAATGCTACAAGATTAGGATTTTCACTTAGGACTAGTACCTATCCATATACTTATGGTTCAAATATCTGTAGAAGCTGAGACCAGCAGCATGACAATCCTGAAATGAGAAATTACCTTATAACCCTAGATAAATAGAAATGCAGTTTGAAATTTGCATTCTATATCTACCACAGCTTAGCTAAGATCTGCTCTCATTTTGCTTCTGTGTGAATTCTGTCTCAAGGAAACACCACCATGTGATGGTTTGGTTGTGGGTTAAATACTGCCAATTTCCATTGGCTCCATAGTGAACTTCTCTTCACTGTATTTGAAATCATATTTTATGTTGTAGCATGATTTGATAAGAAACAGGGGAATAACATTTTACCATGAGCATTGAAGAGTAAAAGAAATAGAGCATTTATGCAAAGTCAAAGTGCCAGTTGGATTTTCAAGTACTAGATATGGAACTCATAATCTCTGCAATTCATCAAGTCATAAATTTTATAACAGAGGGGCAACATACAGAATTTTTCCTTTCTAATCATCTTTCCTTAATTTTATGTGCTAGCAGGAAAATGAAATGTATTCAGGCTTAAATGAACTTCAATGCATTTTTCTATGGTATCTTTAGTTTTACTAATAAACTAATTAGCTTAAGCAAACACACAATCTTTGTTAGTAACAAGCCACACTGACTTTAGCAGATCTCTTGCTCTATGAAAATTTCAGCAGCTTCATTTATCATGTGACAACCTTATTTAGACTGTTCACCTAAAAAGAAAAATATTCTACCCATTAAACTAACATGCACAATGTTGTCTTTGTGTAGGTTATATTATTGTTGCTATTATTTTTGTGTTGAAAACATAATATTTAAAGGAACTTGGTATATTTGAATTAAGACAAGAAAATATGCTCTTTTTATAATACCAAGTTGCAATCTTAATTTCTCTAAAAACAAAATATTTTTAACTGACAGTAATTTCTCCTTGGCACTACCATAATTTTTAAATAATTTCCAAATATAATATAGTTAAAAGATCAAAGAAAAGAAAGAGAAAATCAAATTGGTTTTTATGCTATTGTGTTTGATTAGTTATGGTCTTTCCTCTGATGGTAATTAACTGTGTAGTATTTAATATATTATGAATAACACCTTTGACATTAACAAATTTTATTTTGTAGTTCAATTAATTTTTAGTCTCATCTGAAGTAGGATGTCAATAGAGTACCAAGCAGGTGTTTTGTGCAATGATGCTTGATTTAGAGTCTGAGTCTTACTGCCAAATACCCCATACCTATTCCAGTTGGCCTTCATATCTTTTATTACTGTCAGAATCTGTTCTACCATTTCAAGTGTCTGAAAGGGGTTTGACATTTCTGTGGGGCTGAGAACATATTTCTTTTTGTCATTACACAAATCTTAGTACTGTATGCTATACAAGTAAACACATTATAAATCATAATACATTTTCTGTTTAATAGATAATAAAATACAGATGTAATACATGTGTCACCAAATATTGATTGTGGCTTTGATTTCCTCAATTGTCTTTTTTCGTTTTTCTGAGAATGTCACAATAACTGTCATATTTGCTTTCAATAATTGTGCCCTCAAAAATAATTTTAAATGACATAAATATTCTGTGTTACATTGAATGTCATATATTAACTTTGAATGTTGGCATTTGTTGTATTTTGTTTTTTATTATTTTATTATTTGTTTTATTTATTTATTTATTTATTTATTTATTTATTGTTTAAATGTGAACTAGTATAAGAATGATGCCCAAAATGCCAATCAGAAAAAGTTAGTAAAACACAAGATAAAGCAGAGAAAACAGATATAATTTTGTTTTTATTTTATTTTATTGGATTTTTTTTCTTTTTACATTTCAAATGTTATCCCCTTTCCCAGTTTCACCCTGGAAACTCCCTATCCCATTCCTCCTCCTCATGCTTACTTATTTTCAGTACATCTTGAACACAGTCTTCTCTCACTCTACTCCTTCCCGTTAGACTTACTTTTTAACATAATCAATTGTAAGAGTCCGTTGGAAGACACCCCAATCAATAAAGCCACAGAGAACAGAATCGCTGCAATCCACAAGAGGTTTATTGTTCCAACGTACTTTGGGGTCCCCTAGCATGCAGTAAGAGGAGACCCCGAGCTCACAAAGCATACACATTTTATAAACATTTTGGCTGGGGAGTTCAGTGGTCACCTGA